>JAGWCC010000252.1:0-615834 GCA_022651775.1 Drusus annulatus | reverse complement strand
AATGAAATATGTCACAATAATTATTTGTGTAAAGAGGCAAAATAACCAACAAATATCTGTGAATAGATGTAATTGAAAAAGGTGCACCGAGACAGAGTTGCGTTAAGGTTCATCCTCACTGCATATCTCTCTGGAAAAACGACGTGTTATTTGGTAACTTAATTTTGATTTAGAAATTTATAATTTAAGACATAATTATTACAGAAATGCTTACAAACAAAAAAGTTAGTCATGCAAAGCTGCCACGTGTCAGGTTGTCTGAAGGTTCTACGATAAAAAAAATTGTGTTAATTATTAATCCAATAATACGAAAAGTTTCAAGAATAAAGAAAATTGACGCGATTTTAAAATTGAAAAGATCTTATCAGAAAATTACTTTAAGTACACCTTTATTATTCGACTTCAATGTGTAATTTAACAAAATAATTGGGTCAACTATGTAAGGGAGCGACAAAAACTTTTAACATGAATCAAGGTGCAAGAAAGCTTTTGTAAAACGATAACCAGGTGATCGATAGATGCCTACATCTTTCATAAATAATGGAAGATTTCAACAAGCGTTCTGGTGATTATTTATTATGAAAGAAAAATCCATAAACCTTTAGCATGGCCTAAGGGTGTATCGTCATATCACGAGGGTGATCTTCCACTTGGCGAAAGAATCAAGTAAGGGACAAACGACTCTGCATATATTTTTTAAGCTAATAGACATGACGAACTCTAATCGGCAGAGCGTAAATCCCAGGATTTCCGATTTCATATCTTAACATGAAATAAAATTATTGAATAAAACTAATAGTTTTTCAGGATTTTTTTAAAGAAATGCTTACATAAAAATACTGTATCGCCCACTTTGCTGTTTAGCAATAAATTTACTCACCATGCGGTGGTTGATTCGACCATAAACAGATCTATCATATGCATTTTTTAAATATACAGCAATTATGACTCGTTAGTCCGAGTAAGTGTTAACAAGTATTTAGAGTTAGTTTAGATCATAGGTTCTCAACGTGGGCGATAACGCCCCCGTGTGGGCGTTTGAGACTTTCAGGGGGGCAGTTGAAGACCCAGAGAAAATTTAAAAAGTTTAAAAAATATGGGGTGGGGGTTTGGAAAAAATATTCTCAAAGTGGGCGGTGGGTAAAAGAAGGTTGCTATTTTTCTTGTTCTCATAAAAGAATTTAAATTGTAAATACCGATTTTAAACAACTCTAAATTATATTTAACTATTTGCACAAACACAGTCACTATACTCATTATAAGATAATCATTATATTTTAAAGGTTATCATATTTTGGAAATACGCTTACTGTCCTGAGACGCCGAGTTTTGTCAGACATTGACAAGCATCATGAAATAAAAAGCAAAAAATACATAACAAAAGATGGGGCCCCGGAAACGTGTGGAGTGGACATTTTTTAAGAAGATGCTGTATGGCTGGCATTTTCAAATATTCACACAATGATATTTTCAAGATCACATTATGCACAACCACTACGACTGCGCTGAATGCAACTCATTGTTGTTTACGTGTTCCAACAGAAAACTTTAGAAATTTACGAGTGGAACCGACGACAAGTCGCATTTTATTTACGTGGTTCAACAAGTTTCCTCGTGAATCTTTGAAATAATATTTTGAATAAGATTTTAAAACTTGCGTCAGGATTTCTAGATGTAAGGCAGAAGGCTTGGTGGTTACCTTCTCATATTCTCTAAGGACTGTTGCCGATCATATTATTGAGAGATTAACAAAATGACAGGAAGCCATGGTGGTGAATTTTAGAAAGAGTTTAACTTACCAAACGCTGAGATACGTTTAGCTGCACATCGATTATGTAACAAAAAACATCAAAGGAATAATATTTGCTACTACGTAATGATTTAACTGATAGTAAAAACATGATTTTTAATTTTGAAACTGTTAATTCGTGGTAAAACTTCATTTTGATAATTTTAATAATAACAAATTATTAACTTTATTCCACTATTTTTTATTAAAGACCTGACTGGTTTCAACTTATGACGGGCATCTTCAGATTGGTACAATTTTAAGTTAATAAAGCTGACAACTATAGATATGATGACCTGCATGGTCGAGGGGTAAGACGCTCGACGCTCGAACCCGGCGTGCGCATATAAATTTTATTCAATTTATATGTGTCATAACACACTTTTATTGATATAAAATATAATATAGTGTATTTGCGGCACGTTCCAAAGTGGTAGATACTTTAAGTATTGCCCTGGTAAAAGACCACCATTTTGAATTGAAACATTGCTTGAAATCGGCTTTAGCTGTGTTTAGTGACCAAATCTGAATGGCCAGGTACTTCCTAACCTATCCCTTCCTAATCTCCTTCCTCCTTCACTACCTTCAACCTCACAACATAACCTTATTCACGTAAAAAATATAAATTTTTAAACTCACAAACACAACTAACGCATCCTATGTAACCTCTTTCTCGAAAGGTAATAAAACTACCCGAATGTATTTTTGAATGTTTTTTGTAAAGCCGCTTCTGTCAGCAATAAATCAAAACCCAAAGTCATCGATGTTTACTATGAGACTCAATGAGCGTCCATTCCGGACACTAATAATATATTTGACATAGATTTACTTAAAATTATACCAGTCTGAAGATGCCCGTCATAAGGTGAAACCAGTTAGGTCTTAAATAATAAAAATAGTGGAATAAAGTTCGAAATTTGGTATTTTTTAAATGATTAAAAACATGAACGTTATGCTTGACAGCTGATCACAATTTGATCAATATCTGAAACTGTCAACATTACGTAAAATATATTATAATTCATCTGTTTATAAAACCGCAAATGCAGATAACACAGATAGTTATGTAATTATGCTACTTTACTTATTTAAGGGAGGTATAGTAATCAATAACTAGATATTTTTGCAGATGTTAGCGCCCCACACGGCAATTAATTGAACTACTTACGACACACGCTTATCGTATTAATACTAGCGGTTCAAAAGAACTCGAGATAGACTAGAACTTCGTTTGGATAACTGTGCAAATTAACGATTATTAAGGATCACAACTGCTAAGCGAATGCAAGGAGGACGGTTTCGGAAATAGCCAAGGCGGGCGGCTTAGTGATGCCAGCGCCAAGAAATAATTGTGTTTTAATTGATTAAGAATCATGACAGTTATCATGAAAGACTAATTAAAGAGCTTTTTATGTGAACTGCACAATGCTCTGAACTACCCTAACAATGTTACTATCATTTCAAGGAATGTTTTGAGGCTGAAATAAGTTTTGTAGAAATAGAGGTAAGGAAGAGTAATCAACAATAAAAATTATGGAAATGAAAAAATACCTATAAAAATAAAATTAAAAAAACAATAATAATGAAAATACAAAAAATAATAATAATAATAATAATAAAAAAAAAAAAAATAAAAAAATAAAAATAAAATTAAAAAAATGGAATAAAACAAAACAAAAAAAATTAAATCATTTTTTTATTGACATGCTACATAACCATTTCTTAAAATACCCACAAAAAATAATACTTTAAGAGTCACAGGTATCTTGCTGTGCTCATTGATTCAATGATATGTTGAAGTTTATGATGCTAGTGCTTATTTTAGGCCAAATTTTAACATGGACCATCATTATTCCATAAATCTATACATCATTAATTTAATTTTCAGGCCAGACCGTCTGACGTGCTTCTCTTTTATTTCCTTCGTAACATGTTCGTCTCCGAATCGTATCTTCCTTATCCGTCCTTATTCTCCCTACGCCGCACATTATATTCAGTAGTAAAAAGGTAATAAAACAATGTTTGCCATAAAATCTCATTTTTGAGGTAAGTAATATAAATTTCGGCGCAGCCAAAATATTTTTCAAGGTTTCAGAAAACACGAGACGTCTTATTCGTTTTATTCAATCTCGGAATCCTTTCATTTAATATAAGATTTCGCGTATAACATGCGAATTTGAGAAATTCTTCCTGATCTCGTACTTATAAAAAACACGTCTTTTCTCCGTCCTGCTTACAGCGGATCCAACACATGGGCCAGAGATTTTCCAATATGTGTTCAAAGACAGCCATGTTTTTCCGCTCGAGCAAGTACACAAGTTATATATTATTCTGCGACGACGGAGTCAAGGAGCTTTGTTTTACTCTATAAGAAAATGGCAACCTTAATATATAACGTACAGAATGTAATTAAACTGAAGTAGATATCATTATCATCATAATAATAATGAAATAATCACTTTGTTTAAGACCACAGATTTTATTTTATTTTTTATGTCCGATCGGTTTTGCTTAGCCTAAGCATCATCAGGGTAAAAAATTAAACTAAACAAAAAAATACAAAGTGTGCGGTTACATATACATACAGAGGGAAAACGCAATATAAAATAAAATAAGAGAACAGTGAGAAAACAAAAGATCTTATGTGCAATAAAATCACCGGTGATGAGCACCGGTGCCGTTCTCCATAAAAATGATCGTGGCAAATGATTAAATAATTAGAAGCACTAGAAATAAAGAATGCAATAAAAATTAATAGTCGAATTCTTAATAATCACTTAAATTTGTCCAGTTGTCCAATGTTAGGTATATTTCCCGTAAATCCATAAAATTTCTCATTATTTCTCTAATCTGTCTCTTTCTCTCTGTTCCTTTGTTATAACTTAAATGTTATTCTCTCGTTTTCTCATTGTTCTCTTATTTCATTTTATATTGTGTTCTGCCTCTGTATGTATATTTATCTGCGCACTTTATATTTTTTATTTAGTTTTATTTTGTACCTTGATGATGCTTAGGCTAAACGAAACTGGTCGGTAATAAAAAACAAAATAAAATCTGTGGTTTTATACTAAATTATTATTTCATTTTCATAATAATAATATTTGTTGCCCATTTTTTGTGAAATATCACCTTAAAGGCACTTTACAAAACATAAAAGCTATGGCTAAATTTACCATAAAAATGTCTAAATACGTAAAGCTATAACTAAAATTAATGTATTGATATTTACATATTAGTTATTCTCATTTTTCGTGGGCTGTGATAAACTGTCAAACTTTTTGTTTGCAGTCGATCGAGGATTGGGGATCGCGTATCATTGCATAAAAAATATTAGACTGGTGAGTTTAGATGTTAACGGGTTAGCTTAGCTGTGGAAATTAGGGTAGTACCGTTATTAATGAATATTATTTTCTGAATATATGAGTTTTGAGTCTAGCTCTGAACTCTGTCTACAAATATATGTTATTATTCTCAGATCATGATGTCGTCTATTCCAGGCCTTAGGACGTGACACTCCGAATCATCTGGTTGTATATATATTTTTTTTATTTGTTTAATTTCACTTCACATATTGCGTTGATATTTTAACTGAATGGTATGTTATGATCTCCATGGGATATTTTTTTGTTTTCATCTTACATGTGTGTTTTTATTGTATCATTATTTAATACTCTTGTTCCTAAAAGGGGTTCTAATATCACCCTGATATTAGAACCCCTAGATTGTGTCATGAAAACGCTTAAATAATCAAGGTCAAATGGGGCAACTACGTCACCCCTCTTCGGAACGTACTTTTGATTTTCACGTTTATGTACGAAATGGTTAAAAATTTATCAAATAAATTTATTTTTACCCTCGCAGATATTTCTGTTGCCTTGAACATTAACGAAATGTTGGCAGGATGTGAAATACTTTTACAAGAATAAATTGGTACATTTATTAGTACCTGTGAATGTCTTTATTATTTCATTGATAATAATTTTAATAGTAAGAATAAATTAAGACTTGTAAGTTAAGAATGCATGATAATTATTTTGCCACCATTTTCCAGAAGCTCTGGCGGGTTGGCAGACAAAAAATTTTACCGATAAAAGATACAAAGTTAATCGAAACATAAAACTTCACCTCAAAATAAGTGTTTGAATCTTATGTTGATGTCGTTCTAGGTGGAGAATCATTCAAAAACTCAGTTGTGAAATCGTTAAATTTAAACGTTTCTTTAAAATGATTTTTCTTTTTTGATACCAGATCTGAATAGCATGATTCTTCTCAACCTTTTAATTTGCTGTCATCTTTATTTTCACATTACATTATGAACACGCTGTTGAATTTTGTGAAATAAATTTAGTTTTTATAATTATGTACGCGAAAATAAGAACGGAATGAGTCAATCATACGTAAATGTTCAGGAGAGCCAAAACAAATTTTTGGAAATTTGTTTCTTGTACGAGTATGTTATCATATCATAAATCACATGTTCTTTTTCAAAAAATAATAGCATTTTATTTTATTTTTGGTTCAGCTATTTTTTCTTGATGGATATGTATCTAAGGAACAATTCGCATGCTTAACTCAAAACTTGATTTTTTTTACTCATTCCGTTCTTCACAAAATTTTATAACAAACGAAAATATTTTTATTTACATCATTTTCGTTCCAACAAATTTCTCATATTATTAATTAAGTGAATAAAATGTATGTGCGGTTTCTAAACACTAACAATTTCAATTTTCATTATCCGCACAAAAAAGGTCTCAAATTCCTACTGATTTTAATTAAGGCCTTAATTAAGGAAACCGATAAAAAATATTCATTCACAAAGAATTCGAATAAAAACTTCCATTTCTTCCGCGTTCATAATTTCACCCGGACATTTATTTATCTACCCAAAATTGCTACAGCCTGGCATCCGTCCCACAGTGTTCAAAATAACACTGTAATATTCATAGTATTTTTGGTAAAACGATCACGTACGAGCTGGAACCCGTGTTAAACTTTATTTGATAACGATTTTAAACTTCGTTTACTTAATTCAATATCAGAACTTTTTAGACCACTGAATATAAAAGCTACGAACACTGTTGTTTGAACAAAAAACCTCCAAGTTAACCGCCCTTAGCACCGCGTTTAAAGCTTGAATTAAATAAATACATGCTTGAACCTATTAGTGATTCAAAATGGAAGCATCGAGCCTTTGCCAGATGAAAACTAAATATTCGGCGTACAAACTTTTTAAAGTTTGAGTCAGTTGTCAGTTTGGCAAATAAGCTTTAAGCATTCTTATTGAGCAAATAATATAATATAAAATATGGCTTGAGGTCAAAATTTTCTTAGTTCCAAGACCAGTTCGATACTTAGAGAATCCACCACTTCTGCTTGGAAGTAACTGAAAATAAGTCATCAATTCAAATATTATACGAAACGTAAAGTGGACTTTTAGTAATGCAGAAAATATTCAATCCATAATTTGCCAAAATCGAGTTTTATATGTTTTCCTTTAGATAAATACGAGATGTGTATTTATTGAAAACATCCAAGCTTCAAATGCAATAGATTTTAGGTAATAATTTTTTTTACTAACGCTGTTTTCAGATATTTGACTTTAATTTAAGATTAAAAACATCAAAATGTAGGATAAAATAGGAATTACAAAAATACATTTTTTTTAAATACATTGATGTATTATAAATTACGTATTTACAATATTTTTTATAAAGACAAAACACTGATATTCACTTAATAAATGCCGATTACGCATGTTAATACTTTTGAATCGTCATATTTTCAAACGCTTTTTTCTCGATTTTATATTTTTGGGGTTGGATGCTTTCTGCATAACTACGTCGTATGTTAAATCTTCTTATCCCTTGTCACTTTATGTCACGCTACCGCGTACTTCTACTTGAATAAATTCCCAGCTATTATAATATTATCAATATTCAAAAATACATTTGTTAAAATGAGAAGTAGTAACTTTATTTCGATCCCCTGCTCCCAATTTATTTTTCACAATAATGTTGACGTCTACTCTCCCCCCTCTCCCTCTTCCCTCTCTGCGTAATTTATTTTATTGATGCCCCAAAATTAATCCTCAACCTGAAAGAGTAACCTCCAGACAGAATTTTCCGTACAAAAAATCCGAAAACAAATTGAGCCAACCAAGCGTTTAAAAAACCGCCTTGACACGTCGCTACTTTGCAAATAAATTACTGGCTTCGTCTGTAGGCCAGAAAAGCGACAGACATCTGTCATGCATTTCTACATGACCTTCTCAAACCCAATCACATTTGCGAAATGAACACTTTAGCACTGATAGAACACCCAGTAAGACTAACATTTTTTTATAATAAAATTAATTTATAAAATTGTCAATGGTATTATAGACAGCCCTGAGTTATTAAACCTTATTTCCTTCACATACCAACCAGAACTACTCGATTCAATTTTTTTGTTTGTTGTGATAATAAGATTAGGACTGAGTCTTTCAGATACTCGCTTGTATCTAGATTGCATGTAGTTGGTATATAATATAATTGATGATACGCTGATGTATTTAACTACACGAAATGTAGATAAAGGACAGGCTATTACATCATACATCTTTAATCAATTATATTTTTTATGTATTTAAACATACTATTTTTTACTACTCTACAACTATTCTTTATTTTGTGTGTGCATATAATTCCCATTTTTTCACTGTCAATTGTCAACATTTAATGTAAAAGCCCCCTCGGGCGTATACAATAAAATAAATGAAAAAATAATTATAATATTAAATTGTAGATTACTGTCATGTATTCAGATTTTTACAGATTCCGTTTGATCTTTAGACGACAGATGTCAAAGAGGAATTTTGTCCATATTTTACTAATATTCCAATAGAAGATGCTCTAAAGAATTAGCATGTCTAAACGCATGCCCAACGTCTGAGACAGGGTCTTTACGACATTGGAACAGATCATTTTCACGACTCGTTCTTGTGCTCAACAGCTTGACTGCAAAATGATTTATTGGCCTCTGTATTTTCTATCTCTTACAGAACAAAGGTCCATTATTTTTTTTCCTCAATAAGGTACTTCGCACGGCATCCCAAAGGACGGAGTAGGTCCTCAGAGAAATGATTTCACTCACCGCCTCTTGTGTGGAGTTAATTTTAATTAAAAAAAAAAACATAATTAAATAACGCAAAACGTCAACTGGGAAGGTGATAAATTTTATGAGTTTACGGGGAATAATATTGTACTACTGCCTACTACATCTCTTTTTTCATTTTATATGTCTCTTTCTCTATTTTCCTTCGTTATAATTTAAATGTTTTTATTTTGTTTTTTTACTGTTCTTTTATTTTATTTAAATTGTGTTCTCTCTTTGTATGCCCGAGTATTTATAACCACACACTGTAAATTTTTTTTGTTTAATTTTGTACCCTGATGATGCTTAAGCTAAAATCTGTGGTCCTATGCAAAGTAATTATTACATTTTCATTAAATATGTTAAACCACAAAGTGATTGCTTTTTACGAGAATAATAATAAGAAAATAAATTCTGAGACTTAGGAATATGGATAAATCAAAAGATCGGCTTTTAAAATTGAATGTGTGATTCTTTAATCTCTCCAAGTACTAACGTGTTTGGTGTGATGGCATGATAAAGTTTATGAATTTTATTGAATCTGCTTAAAAACACTCCAGCGTATATTTATTTCAAGCAAACACAACATTTTCAAAGCCTCCTGGCAAAACACATTTCCCTTGATTTGTATGTTTACCCAGGGGTGGAAGGTGTCTGAAATAATTTCTCACCCCCTCCCCGGAGTCGATGTTTCTATAGCCTGTTCGCTGTTCATCATCTCAGTCCTCTCCCGAGATAACCTCATCGTTTCATCCTATTCATACCTCAAGTCGCTTCCAATCTCCATATCTTGAACCTAACGCTATCCCACTCAGAGTAATCATTCTTGACATTGGTTATTTGCTGTGTTTTGTATGGAGTAACCCAATTTCAGTGGGATAATGCTTTGAGGTTTTAAGAACAGTCGGAAATGAATGACACAATCAAATAATCTGGCGTGGAAACATGCTATCACGTCTGTTAGGAGGCTGTTTATGTTAACAAAAAAAAAATTTTTACACCTTATTTTCCTACAATTTTAATCCCATTAAAATTAAACATAAGGCTTAAAATATTTTTCACTACAAAATGAATGCGGTAAATATTTATTTAAGAATTTGGAATTTATTCAATAAAATTCGTATAAATATTCATTACAGTTCTCCAAGTAATATATAAATAAGTGTGGTGTTTTGTTGTGACTAACAATATAACTGTGTAATAAGAATCAAGAATTTTAACTTCAACTGCATCGGTGAGTGAATGGTTTTTTCCATTTTCCATTTCATTTCCAATAGTCATTCCACATCTGTGATTAGACACTTCCATCAAATAGTATAGTTTATCGTTCCACGGTCCACTATTTACAAATTCATTTCAAGCTAAAAACACATTCGGTATTTAATCGCAGCTTTGGATCCAAAATTGAATGAGATATAAATGTATTAGGTACCTACCATCAATAACATCAAAACCAGAAGAAGGAAAAATACCGCCGGTTCGTAAAAAAAATACCTTAAAGTCGTTTTTGTATGTCTAGTGTTCGGACACCATACGAAAATTATTGTTTAGCTGAAGAATAATATTTTTTAATAATTTGGCAACAGCAACTGAGCAACTGAAATTATGTTAAAATTATTTTTTATATTTTTTTGTACAATCCATAAAAAAGTTCACAAACTTCCAGTATCTTTAGCAAAACATTTAAAATGTGTGTAACTAAACATATCATTCAGTTATTTAAGACATGGAAAACTCTCATAGACTTGTCTCATGGATATCTGATCTCGTGCACAATAATATTTTATTAAATTGTATTGTTCTTTGCCTGTTTACTATAAGAACTACGAAAACATTTGAGTAGCCAGTTAGGATGACAATAAACACGTAATGAAAGGGGAAAAAACGGCAGCCTTTACCCGGCGTCATCTACCAACTGGGTTACCGACCATTTCATTAATCAATCAATTATTTTGTTTTTTAAAGAAAGGTAAACATTTATGCGCTACGAATAACCTGACAATATTTGAACAACTCCTACAACCATTATAATAAACGGAAAATTTTCTTGTACAATGATGGAGGACTTGGCCAGCAGAAGAATTGAACCCACGATGTTTGGGTGGGAATCCAACACGTTTGTTCACTCAGCTACCGACCGGTTATTATTATTTTTTACTTCAAATATCTCAAATAAAATCAGTAAAAACCTTTTTAGATCATCAATTGACATTACTCACTAGAGGTCATTTACTAGTTCAAGGTGCCTTCTCCATAAGATGTCGGAAAAAATAGTAATGTTTTGCTTTATGTATTTATTTTAGCGTTTATTTCATCAGGTGTTGATTTAAAGGGAAAATATATATTTTTAAATATTAACTAAATAGCTTTATATTAGGTACCGGTCGTTTATAAGAGAAATCTTATAAACGACCGGTTGGTAGTTCAATGGAAAAACGCGTCGGATTCCCACCCGGGTGTCGTTGGTTCAATTCATCTTCTAGCTAGTTTTTCATCATTACACAAGCAACATTTTCCGCTTACAATTATGGTAGTAGGAGTTTTTTTCAATATTAACGACGACCTGCATGGTCGAGTGGTAAGACGCTCGACTACGAATCCAGAGGTCACGGGTTCGAACCCGGCGTGCGCTAATAATATTTATTTAATTAATATGTGTCATAACACATTTAATTGTTATAAAATAAAAAATAAAGTATATTTGCAGCACGTTTTAGAGGGGTGGACACTCACACAAGTATCGCTCTGGTGAAAACAACCATTCAGAATAGAAACGTTGCTTGAAATGGCTTTAACCATGTTTGGTGACCAGATCTGAATAGTTAAGTACTCCCAACCTTCCCCTTTCTCATCTCATTCACCTCCCCACTACCTCCAGCCCCACAACATACCCTTATTGGGGAAGTCATAGTCTCACTGGCTCTCGACGGTTGGGAGCAGTTGAGACTCTTGTGCGGTATTCACTTTAAAAAAAGGTTATTTGTAGCCTAGGAATGTTTTTTTTGTCTTCCTTATAAAATAAACTAAACTTTTACTTAAACAAAATTATTTACGCATTTTATGGGCTGTAAAAGCTTTCACATTGGTGGGATAAAAAATGTCACAGTTGAATTATTGTTAAAACAACGAAGATCTAAAATATTATGATAAAGAATTAAGATAGTACAAGTTTTTAATTACGTTAATCTTCAAATGCTTAAAAGATTTTTTTGCATTATTACTAATACTATGGCTTAAACACAAATACTGCCGCGCACTGGTAAAATAATAATAATAATAAATCTTTATTTAAATATAGTTAACAGTAATAAAAGCAAAATAATAAAAATAAAAGCAGAATAATCATATAAAATACATAGGGTGTATAAAGGTGTAGGTACATTTATATATTTTAACAAGAGATCTATACATTGTAAACAGTATATATATATATAAATATATATATATTACAGAAACACTAATTAAATAGAAATATAGACCATTATTCGTTATAATGTCAACAACACCTTTTTTTACTGATTTGTCAAGGACAAAATACACTTTATACCACCATACAGCTGTCACGGGCAGGTACTAAAATAACAAACAGTAATCGAAACGTTAAATTCGTTCATGTTTTTGTTAACACAAAATAGACTTTAAAAAGTAAACATTTTCGCTTTTGCAAGGGGACTAAATATCGAACAATATACTAAAAATCAGTGGTTTTGTTCAATTTTGTATGAACAGTTGTTTTCCAAATAATGTTTTTTAGTTTCGTGATTCTCTCTTAACTGTTTTATAACGGATTTATTTGTAAAATCTAGTTATGAAAATCTACAGGATTAGTAATCAAAAATTACCGGAAAAAAAGAAATCAATAAAAACGGAAAATTAAATATTTCTAAGACTGCAAAAATAAGAGTTTTTCTATTTTTCATCTGAAGAATTTATTTAAAAGAAAAGGGTTATACTCTTATTTCTAGGAAGGAAAATCATTCGTCCGTCTCTGAATAATAAAATATATTGTTAGGCAATAACTCGTTTGAACCTTTCCAACACTCCATTATGATAACAAGATTTCTATGATTCCTTTACACAAAATCACACATTGTGTCAAAAGGCAAGAGACTTGGAAATTTAATATGCTAGAAAAGCTTGGCTCAAATATTTTTGGACTTTTTGAATATTATTTTTTATAGATAATACCGCAAAAGAGTTTCAACTGCTCCCAATTGTCTGGAGCCAATAAGACTATGGCATCCCCAATTGGGGTATGCTGTGAGGCTGAAGGTAGTGGGGGAGGGAAGGAGATGGGGAAGAGGAAGGTTGAAAGTATATGGTTATTCAGATCTGGTCACCAAACACGGCTAAAAGCGAAGCAACGTTTCGATTCTGAACGGTTGTCTTTCACCAGGGCGATACTTACACCCTACCACTTACCACTCTGGAACGTGCCTCAAATATAGTATACATTATTTTTATATGAATTAAATGTGTTATGACACATATTAATTAAATTAAATTAATTTGTGCACGACGGGTTTCGAACCCGTAACATCTGGATTCTTAGCCGAGTGTCTTACCACTCAACCACGGAAGCTGTCAGAAGAGGAGGAAGACGATTGGTAAAGAGCAAATCAGATTGTTTAACAATTTTTGATGATCATTGATAAATCCTTAAAAGGAAAGGTTATGGCGATCTCGGGAGATAATATATTTCATTTTTCACTATAAGCAAACACTTTTTGGATTGGCATGATGAATCAAATGATAAAACGCTTTGTTTGAATACACTTTTATTTTATAAAATAAAATTATGTTTGTAAAAGTGAATTCAAGCAAAGTATTTTTTCATTTAATTGATAATTTATTTATTACTATTTTCAAAAACGATATTTTGATTGGTTCAGTTTTTATCGAATTAATGGATTTAAATAATACATTACAAATACTTGTAAAAAGTTTTTACAGGCTTTTAAGAACTTTTCAATTCGATGTGTTTAATATAATTTTTTTTTATACTTAAAACAATATGCAAGCGTAATCAAAACAAAATGTTGTATCTAGGTGACTATTAACAATTTTGTCGCTGTTCGAAGTGTAAACATTTTCACCAATACACACAATCCTGAGTATGTATTGTTCGGGTGTAACTCTAATCATGTAACCCATATTTTATTTCAATTGGTTATTTTTTGTAAATAATATTACCTCTCTCATCAGGAAAATATCAAAACAAAACGCTTTAAAATAAATTTGTCTAAATAAAGAGACGAAAATTGAGAGATAGCCCTGTCGTGGAAAACCAAAAATATTGGATCTGTACTCCTTGATACTAGTTTCAATAAAACCAAACTGTAATAAAAATGTATAAATTAGAGATTTATCGTATAATAAAATAATTATTATCAACCCGAAATTTATTTTTATTTTTTATCGATTACAAGCAGTTTTTTTAAAACATTCTTGTCAATTTGGTACAACAAAGGCCAACCTGGTAAAATCTAAATCAATTTTATAACTGATTAATTATATTTTTTCAAAACCGAACCAAAACATCGAGGTTTATTTTTGCTACTTCTTCATTTGAATAATATTCGAGCTTATTTCCATATATTTTATTTTGTTTATTTAACCCATTTGAATAATATGACAAGAGATTAAAGAAACAAAGAAAATTCGGGCACGCGCCAATAGAAGAATGGCATGAAATATATGTACCCGTCGTATCTTAAAATTACACTGGGCAGTAATTTTATTAAAATTACGAGATAAAATTGTTGATACTATCTGAAATACTGTTAGTGTCCTTCACCAGAGAGGCAACATGTGCTAGATACGAGGCGAGAGTAGAAAAAATACTCGTGCTAATTTTTTTACTCACATTGAATAAGACCGGTGTTTGGTGGACATCTGAGCGAAAAGTCAAAGCTTGTTTTAAATTCGTTTTTTTTAGAAAAGCGTTTATATTTTGTTCGTAAACATAACGTCTCTGAAAAGGCAAAAGGGCTAAAGCGCCATTTTAAGTAGTTTACACCAAAGCAATCGAAAGTTTTTTTTACAATAAAACTCAAACAGGTAATTGTTCTGTACCTCGCTGGATTTTTGAAAAAAAGGTGAACTCAATGCTCTCACTGAGTTACCTGAAGCGACAAAAAGCTAAAAAAAGGTCCCAAACTTGTATCGCTTGAGTCAAGCCTTCACCCAAATGATAAATATATTTTAAATGGCTGAAGGGCCACAAAAGTCTTCAGAATCAAACGAATCAGAGTATTTGATGCAAAAAAAAACTGAACACTCAACTCATGTTTGACCAAAACGCTTAAGCTTTTTTGCCTTTCCAGCGACGATATGTTCAAAAAAACTTTTTCTTTTCAACTTCTACAGTGTTACAGTAGCCAGCGAAGTTTCCGCGGAATATTACTTATGCAATATTATATTTTTTTCCGCAGAGGTACGCAGATAGTATGAAACGCTATACAAATCTGTCCAGATGCGGCATTTTTTATTAATTTACATTCATTCATTATTTCACACAGCGTTATTGCAGACTCTTAGCATGACCCAAATGAAGTACAGGTATATGTTTTATTAGTATATTTGTGTTGCTGGGAAGCCCCTTTTTATTTCCTCGGTGATATTTTTTCCTTCCATCTACTCTATACGCCCATATTTCCCGCATTATTCTATGCGATGAGTTATGTTTTGATGTTACCTATTATGCACTAACTCATTATTTAAAAGCGGTTTTTTTAAATAAGTATTACTCGTATATTCCGCAGCAATAGAGGTGGATATTTCCGTTATCTTAACCAATTTCGAACCTTAATGTCAGTAGCATTTTTGCTTTTTATCATTTTTGTTTTAGTAAATATTTTACAGAATGTTCAATTTAACTATGTTTCTAAATTTCATTATCTCTATCGGTGGGCCCAGTTGAACTAAATTCTTCGCAAGCAGCAAACTCTAGTAAATACTATGTCACCTGCAATGCTAACCCTGTAACCACCACTTTCGTACAAACACCCCGACCCTAACCCCGAGGTCATGTTGGCCGTTAGCGATGTTTCACTCTGGAGCTTCAACTCCATTCAGTTTCATTTCAAAAACACGAGCAGGTAAACACTTTGGATTGGAAAAAGCTTTCATAAAAGCTCCTATTGGTAAGATGGATGACCTCACTGACCATATTATACTTGGTATTTTTATTTGACATAAGGCTTTAATTAAAAATGTTTCGTGTCTTAAGAAACCTTACTTTTGATGACGAGTGGTGATGGATGTGTTTTTGAAGGTTGTATTTAAAAAAATGTTATTAATCTTTTTTTCACTGAATGTAATAACTATCTGTATTAGAAAAACATGGTAATTGTGATTAAGATCAATTATTTTTTAACTAATTGTGGCGTGATTCACAAATATACTAAAAATGTTATCAAGCGTTTTTGATTTCACGTGTTTTTTTTAATAATTTAAAATTGACTACACAAATATTTCCATTCGAAAACATATAGAGCCTATGACAATGCGAAAACATGAAGAGCTTATATGTATAGTAATTCGTTGCATACCTTTATCTTGTTATTTAAATTTGTTTGAATTCAACTTAATACAACTTATTTTAAAACATAAAATGATATTTTTACTTTTATTGTATTTAGTTTGTTTAATGAACGTCAATAAATGAATAATAATAAGATAAATTTATTTTTTGGTTTAATCTTTATTATTTATTGAATATGAAGTTTTTTTTTCGTTTTATTGTAATTTTTTGTTTGGCTGAATACATTTCTTTACAAATAAAAATAAAATTGCATGAGGTTTTCTTATAAATACAAACGGAAATTTCACTTTGAAAATCGTTTTTTTCAGCCGCACTTACGTAAGCAAACTTTAAATATAATTACTCGAGTTGTACCGAATTTAACGCGATGGAAAATATGTCTAAGTATTGATTTTTTGTTGACAAGCGATTGTGGTTTATGTAAACATGCAAACAACAGGTTTTAAAAGATAAAAACTCCCGAAAAGATAACGATTAGTGCTTTGGACCTATGGGACCCAAAACAACTAGAAGTTAATCTTTCTTTGTTAAATCTTTATTTGAAAAATCTTTATTTCTTTGTTTTATTTGTTTAATCTTTATATGATATTTTTTAGTACTGACGAAATCTTTCTCAAAAGCATTTAAAAAGTTTATATCCGCCTTGTAGTTATATTCTCAACTTCAAACATTAAAACTAGTAAGATAATAAATCAAGGTGAATAGGGACTCATCTCTGCGGTAAAAATTAATATTCTCCCGGCAAGATCATCTTCGGGTACTTGGACCGGGGTTGAACCAATTATATAACCAGCATCCCTCGGGACCGATCTGTGCCACCTCTCAGCTATCCCTCTCCACTTATCCCTCCATCGGATAGTCTCACCTCACTTCACCTCCCCGGGGGTTGCAACCTTCGCGACGGGAGGTCATATCTGGCGATTATCCCTTTGTCGGAGGGTTGTATATCACATGATTTAGACAACGGAGAAGAATACACTGAGAAAAAGTTTCCAAATTAAACGTTTTCCTATAATTCATGTTTTTTTGTATGCAAAATCTATTCCACGTCGAAAATTGCGAGTTAGTTTATTTATTTTTTCACATTAAATCCTCCCTAAAATTTTTCTCTCTCTAACTACATAGTCCTCCGTAAGACAAAAGTTCACTCTTTCATTTCCTGTAAAAAACCTTAGACGCAGCATTTCCAAAGATAACATCGGGCCCGAGGCAAATTATTTTTCTCCGGGCCTCCTGTGTGGAGTTAATATAAAAAAAAAATTATATTTTCGTAGAAATCAATTACTTTGTGGTTTGACATATTAAATTAAATGAAAAAATAACTTTCTGCAAACCTTATCCTTTTTTTATAATTAAAATTTTATTCTTTTGTATTCTAACTGTTGACTTATTTTATTTTATATTGTGTTCTCCATCTGTAGCATATTATATTTACAACTGCAGTACTTTTTATTTTTATTTAATTTAATGTTGTACCCTGTTGATGCTCAGGTTAAGCAAAACCAATCGGTTATAAAATTTTTAATTAATTCTGTGGACTTTTACAAAGTTTTTTTTTCATTTCATTCTAAAAATAATTTCTTCATTTTAAAATTAAAATTTAAATGAAGGGTTGACACCTTTTGTATGCTGTAGTCTGTATGTATCCACGTTTTTTTAAATATAAAAATAGAGTTATTATTATTACTGGAATGAGTGTAACAGAAATCGACATAAGCACTACAAGTCATCACTACTGATGAGTTCAAACATTGTATTAAAATGTGTAAAAAACGTTTCAATAAGTTTATTGCATCCAATGTAAAGTAATTTGAATTTAACTGAAGCGATTTAAAAGTTACCTCCAATTTATTTTGGGTTTCTCTCGTAATTATGCGCTCTAAATAAAACTAATTCTAACTATAAATCAGCAATCTGATGTACTATACGAGTATCTGAAGAATCAAAATCTATCGAAGCTTTAGCGTGCTGAAACTTACACAGATTTTTATTCCGAAATTTCTATGTTATCTTAAAAGAAAAAAGAGTTTTAGAAATCTGAGGCAAAGCTGGGTATAATATAGTATAAATATAATAAAAGTAATATTTTTCACACCTCATAAATAAGGAGCTTTTGCAACACCTCTGTTTACGTGTATTCATTAAATGTGTACTTACGGTACTTATATTTGGAGCGGAAACGCAGACTTTCACTAAGGACATTGTACAAATGTGGCAAACACACAAAGAGCCATAGAAAGAGTCATTGAAGGTGTCTCCTAGAGAGATGGGAAGACTAATGAGTAGATTAGAAGCAAGACAAAGGTAGTCAACAATGTTGTCACAATCTCTACAATAAAGTGGGACCTTACTGGTCATAATGCCAAAGAAAGGATAACCGTTGGATTTCATATAACATCAAACAGCGTCCTTGGTTGGAAAGAGTCTGTATTAAAAACTAAACACTAGAAGACTGGCGAAGTAGAGAAATGAATCTTTAACTTTTCTTTTTTATAGTGAATTCCACACACGACTCCCAAATGCTCCCAACCGTCTAGAGCCAGTGAAACTATGGCATCCTCAATTGGGGTATATTGTGAGGTTGAAGATAGTGGGGAGGTAAAAGAGATGGGAAAAGGAAGGTTGGAAAATACCTGACTATTCAGATTTGGTCATTAAATACAATTTGCAGCAATGTTTAGATTCTGAATGGTGGTGTTTTACTTGGGTGATACTTAAATTATCTTCTACTCTGGAATGTATCACAAATATACAATTTATTATTTTATATAAATTAAATGTGTTATGACACATGTTGATTTAATAAAATTTATTAGAGCACGCCGGGTTTGAACCCGTGACCTCTTCATTCGTAGTCGAGTGTCTTACCACCAAACCACGCAGGCCGTCAAGATGTAGAGATAAACTGTGGTTTGTAAGCGTACTGTGGTTTGTTCTGTGTCCAAAATAAGGTAATTTTTACCGTACTTTGGGTGAAATTGATCAAACATTTTCAATTATCAAAAGTAAGATCACACTTCTAGGGATTTTATATTTAATAGTAATATTTTTATAAAATAATTTATAAATATATATATATAAACAATATTGTATGGTATTACCTAGTTCTTAATCGAAAATAACACTAGAATACTTTCGTCTTCCTTGATTACTATTTTATCTACGGTCCGCGCAAGCGCATGCCTTACACTCGTCTCCTTTCCCTACATCACAGCTTTAAATGTACATCTAACAAATTCGACCAATCTCATTTAGAATGGTCTTTCAAAAAATCACTCACCGGTTAAACATTAAGATTTAAATATATTAAATTACACTATGCACTTTGATTAAACGTCAGCACTTACATAGTTATTAACAATTTGATAAATAATTGTAAATAACGCGCGCTATGAATGACCGTGATGGCGCATGTGTTCATGAGTGAAAAATAAATAGGACCTGAATGAAATTAAAAAGTGGAATTGTGAAAGGAATACTTAACAAGTAATTTTAACTTATCGTTTTTTTTTTCGTTGGAGATTTATACTTTTTTCAATGCACTCATTGAAATTAGTTTTCTTAAACCAATAAAATACTTACTATAAATATTTTGCTGCTTTTTTAAATATCTCTAAAAATCTTTTTCTCCACACCCCAATATATGCGATGTTTACAATATCAAGTAGGCGCTTTTCACACCCAAGCCTACTTAAATCTTTCAGGAAACAGAATATTATGGTAACAGTATTTGACAACAAATGAAGGCTTAGGGGAGCTTTTTAATCATTTTTTTCCTTAAAGCCGTCAACGTCAATTTTTTTTTAAAGATACAACGTGAATGTTCTTGTCAGGCCAGTGATAAAAACGTCACCTGAGGTCTCTAGAAAACATATAAAAGATTATACATCAATCGTACGGAAGGATCAGATCCTTTTATAATCGAATGATGTTGTATGTTTACTTAATTGCTTAGTAACTTGGTTGATGATTAAATTGTGTATTAATTATAATTTTTGTTTATGTTTTAAAACGTAGCTAAAGATATTCTGTGCCAAGCTTTAAAAGGATGATTTAATTTAAAAAAATAGAGTTTAAGTTCACTACAGCCACCTGCAAAAACATACGTGGATATCACGCTGACAATTCAACGCTTAGTGAAAGATGATGCATGCAGTGAACACCACATCGGAATATCAATATAAATATGTGGTTTGGGTCACACTTTTAAGCGGCCGTTTAGTGTAATTGTTAAAAGCAGCCGTTAGTAATGTTTTGTTAAAATAATAATATACAGATAAATATAGATATTTAAGGTTGAGATGTTTCAAGTTTTCTTTAAAATTCAATGATAAGCGCCATTTTGTTTTTCTTCATTTTGATGTGCCCCGTTAAACGTCGATTCTACATCCGTTTCACTTTTCGAACAAATTACGAACAGCTACTAAGCATTACAACATAACTGTTTTGCTTTTCAGCTGATCACAATTTGTGCAAAAGCTGAAACGGACCGACAATCGGCGTTTAACAGAAACCTCTCGAGTGTCAAGTAAGCAAAATGGCGCTAATCATTAAATCAAAATCACAAATATGATGAAATATGCAATAACCCGCCCTTAATCTTTTTTTCTTATATTTTCTTCGGAGATATTAAATAAAAACTTGTTGATCTTTTTTCTAATCCGATACTGTTGTTTTATTATCATTTTTGTTATTATTTTCCTTTTTCTTTTCTTATAATAATCTGTTTGTTTTGTAACATAATTAATGTACATTTTGATAAATAAATGTTTAACATGATACGCATATTAGGTACAACAGCCCGGGGCCAGTGAATCTATGGCAATTTCATTTTAGGAATATTGTGAAGCAGAAAGAAGTAAGAAAGGACAACGAAAAAACGAAGGTTGAGAAGTAACTGGGAAGTTACGATTCTGGATGGTGGTCTTTTGCCAAAAATACACTGAGAGTGACTTCCATTCTGAAAGAATACATTTATTAAATCAGGTTACAATAAAAAATATCAAATCCATGTAGTAAAAAAATTAAGTTGATAGTTGACAGTTTTTTTTCTATGTACATACTTCGTTTTGTTATTTTGAAATGACCAAATTAAATGTTATTCAAATTAATTATTTTAACCCACCCATTCCAAAGGGGCTTCCGATTTCACCCCGAGTGAGGTTTGTGTACGATATCTTACATAAAGATTACTGAAATATTATCTCTCTTATAATTACCAGAAAAATATATTATGGCATTAAAATGCATAAACCTTGTTTAAATACGCAAGGTCAAATAGGCAACTAATCCATTATTCATTAAGTTTGTAGGACGACATATAGTTGGCGCCACTATTGACAAATCCATATATTTTTAAGAAGTACCAACCTTCAAATAATGCGTGTCAAAAATTTACAACAATCTGACGTTTAGCTCACAAGTTACAGTGATTTTAGTAACGCTACTTTTGTAATTTTCAACACGATGGAAAAATCTGAATTTCGTGTGTTGATAAAGCATTAGTTTTGAATGGGAAAAAATACCGTTTAAGCAAAACAGTGGCTTGTGTTATTCGGATGACAAGTGTTCGGATGACAAATAACAACTGATATTCGGACTCAAAAAAATACCACAAAATAACTTTGGCCTGTCGTAAATTGAAGATGCGTGAGATAGCTGACACCTTAAAAATATCAGAAGGCAGTGGATTCACCATTTTGTACCGCGTTTGCTCAAAGTCTATCATTAACAACAACGCGTCAACGATTCAGAGCGTCACAAATCGATCGCATTAATGGCAAAATTGCACGAATTGCACTTTGAATTACTTCCCTCCAGCCACCGTTTTCTCCAGATCTGACTCCCAGCGACTTCTACCTGTTTACAGACCTAAAAAGATGCTCCAGGGAAAGAGATTTTGACTTTAATGATGTATCACTCTTGAAGAAGACTATGTTGTTAAATAAAATCCAATTTTGCCTAAAAGTTTGTTTTATCAGTCATCCTACGAACTTATTGAGTGATCCTTCGGACCGTACGTTTGATATTTACTTGCAATTTTTTAACCTACTATCTCTGGATTCATAGCCAAGGTGCCTACGACTCTTCTATATAAAGGTCGTCAAAACGAAAATCAAAAAAGCTTTAAAAAAGACAAACAATATTTTTAACTGCATAAGAAAATGTCTCAATAAATTGTCTCATCCAGCACGCCCCAAGAGTACGGCACATCAGATATAGCCCACTTTGTATTCTCAAAGGCCAAAACTCCGCGCCCTGTCCGCTCCGCCAAGCTGCATAATTTAGGGGCTAGTAGAGGTATCGTCAGTACCGCACCGACTTGTGCTAAAGAAGCTATAATATTTTACCGCATCTCCGACCGCATTTCAGTACCGCGGTAGCTTACAGTGAGGGGCTATAATTTTTTTACCGCATGTGCATTCGAGCTAGCACGACAAGCCCGTTAAAACAGCCAAAAGCTATACGCTCATTTTTTTATGTATCCCTGGTGCTTTGCTAAGTTTTGTGGTGGTTTTTTTTTTGTAGTCTGCGTAGTAATACAGGTGAACTAGTGTACTTTTGGCTTGGAGTAAGAATGTATACGGAGACCTTTCCCAAACAGTGTAGTCAGTATTATAGACTTTACACTGACTCGTTTTGAAAGAAAACAAAGATATGTTAAATAGATGTGAAGTTGGATAGCCTATTAGTTATCGCCCACATGGAATTCGGAAATTTTAAAATAAACACATTTGAACACATTAAACAAAACAATATCAATACACCATTCAAATGGTTTATAAAGTTATAAAAGGTTTTAGTTGATTTTATGTCTTTATATCATTAAAAATTCTTAAGTTCGGTCAAAAATATTCAAAACTTTTGAAATACCTCTGAAAGTTATTTTTTCATAATCTCTGTTTGGTATTTTTTGAACATTCACGCATAGCACATATCACCATCGTGTTTGATTTATTTGTATAACCACTGCAAGTATTTTAATCAACACCAATAAAAGGAAATAGCACAAACAGTGTGGGCCTTCAGCCAATTAAAATATATTTTTTCTAATTTTGAAACTGTTAATTCGTGGTGGAACACTATTTTAATGATTTAATAAAACAAATTTGTTAAATCCAACCCGGTACTGAAGATTTATGAATTTTATTGTAAAACAAAAAAAACTTTAATGTGCTCTGGTGCAAGCTTTCCAAAATGGCGCATCAGCCCTTTTGGCTTTGCGGCGACGATATGTTATTTCACAATTCATTAATGTTAAATAATATATAGTTTATTTACGACACGTTCCAGAGTGGTAGATACTCCAAGTATCACCCTGGTGAAAGACCACCATTCAGTATCGAAATGTTGTTTGAAATGGCTTTATTCGTGTTTGGTGACTAGATCTGAATGGCCAGGTACTTCCCAACCTTGCTTTTCCCCGTCTAGTTTCCCTCTCCACTAATTTAGCTCCAGTCAGGGATGCCATAGTCCCACTGGCTCCAGATGGTTGGGAGCAGTTCGGATTCTTGAGCGTGATTCATTTAGCTTTGCGAAACATTGTAGTCAGTATTATTGATTTTTTTCTGACTCAGGCTAGGGTTCTCATGGACACACCTTTTTGTATCTATTCACAGCACATGTCGACATAATGTTTTGTTTATTTGTATAACCACTTTTTCACAGTACTGTTATCAACAAAAATATAGGATATAACCTAAAAATATATACAAGCGTTGAGTTATGTCGCATAAAAAAACGTAGTGGGCGGAGTCGCCGGAAACGCGGGGACGGAAAAAACATGCTTACATACCTAAAAGTGGTGCGATATTATGTGACAATTTGTGTTGTCTCTTTCTCTCTTGCGGTTTATAACGTATAATCCGGAGAAAGTGATTTATCGCAAATTTGTATATGTTGGGTAAAAATAATTAGCTCTCTCTCCATATGTTTTTACTTCAAGGTTAAGAGCATATTTAGTAAGATTCTTTTTAAATGCCTTAATGTTTTTAGAGAAATCTGAAGGTACCGGTAACAGAATGAAACCGGCCTATTTAAAATAAAACAATGGATTGAATAATGCTATTAATTAAACAATGAATTTACATTTTTTTAAAGTTACCTTATTAAAGGGTATTGCTAATCTTTGTGATCGCTTGGTGATTATTATTGCATGTCGCTAATATTTAGTTGACCCAAGTCAGAGTTATACTCGCGTGTACGTCACACTTTTAACCTTGCACAACCTTGTTAACACGGAGTCAAAAGCTTTACTCGCTACTGCTTTAGGGTTCACGTTAGCTGGGTGGTGGTATGGATTTTGATTTTAAAGCAGCTATTTGCTTTCGTATAAACAGTTTTGCACGGCTTACGTATTTTCACCTTATTTTTATACTCGAAAATACCGAGAGGAGTAGTATAAGTCGATATAGGAGTTATTTTCGTATACTTATTTAATTATGGTTTTTGATTTGCGTATTGCAATATTTAGGTACTTCAGCACAATTAATCTCAAATTAGTTCAAAATAATAATTAATAATAATAATAATAAAATATTTGGTAAAATGAAGGCCTGAAAGAGTTTACAATGTGTGGTGTGAAATGTTCGTTTATATTTATAATATGTCATTAGCATGCAAGGCATAATAAAATAGAATAAGATAACAGTGTGAAAACAAAAGAACAACATTTGAATTATAACAAAGCAACAGAGAGAAAGAGACAAATTATATAAAATGGAATACGCAAAACGTCAACTGAGAAGGTGATAAAAGAATAATGAGAAATTTTACGAGTTTACGGGAAGTATACCTAATATTGGACTGCTGGACAAATTTAACTGGTTATTAAGAAAATGACTATTAATTTTAAAGGCTTTCTTTATTTAAATAATGATGATGATGATGATGCTTAGGCTAAGCAAACCCGGTCGGTTATAAAAAAATAAAAATTAAATCTGTAGTCTTTACAAAGTTTTTTTATTTTATTTTCATCAAATATGTCAAACCACAAAGCGAATGCTTTCTACGAAATAAATAAAATACTTCCTTTCCAATTAAAATTACCTGTGACAAACAGAGAATATTAAAACATTTTTGTAATGTAATTATGTATCGAAAAAAACAAACTCATTAACAGCAAAATGAATTTGTCGTAAAGGTATAACTATACGTCATAAAAAAATTATATTGACACAACTTTTTAGTTGATATCTTGATGACTGAAACCGAACAATAAATACGAAAGTTTTGACATTGAATCCGATAATTTCTGTAGTAATATTTCTGAAAGATTATTTTTTTTCAGCTGTCTACGAAAGTGCCAATATCAATATTTAATATGTTATTTTAAACGCTTATAATGCATTAGCCTCTAGTGTGTCGGAGGTGCCAATAGTCACCGGGCATTCATCATTAACTTTTCATGGGTTTTTATTCTTTAAAACTTGTTTTTCGCATATTTAAATGAACAATAATCGCTTGTCAACAAAATAAGCAATCCATAGAGATATTTTGCACTGCATTGAATTCGGTACAAGTCGAGAAATAAATATTTGAAATTTTCTTACGACAGTGCGGCAGAAAAAAACGATTTTCAAAGTGACATTACTGTTTGTAATAATTTTAATTCATTTGAATTTGGAACGAAATTCATTCAGTCGTACGAAAATACAATACAACCACTTATCTTCACATTTCTTAATCGAACTGTTTTTAGTGACAAGAGGGAGAAAATAATCAATTCTCCGAATACAAGCAGCTATTCTAGAGAAACCAATTATTTTTTATATGAATACCGCACAAGAGTTTCAACTGCTCGTAACCGTATAGTCAGTGAGACTATGGCATCCCCAAATAGGGTATGTTGTGAGGTTGAAGGTAGTAGGGAGAGGAAGGATATTGGAAAGAAGAAGGTTGGGAAGTACCTGGCTATTCAGATCTGGTCACCAAACACGGCTAAAGCCATTTCAAGCAACGTTTTGATTCTGAATGGTGGTCTTTCACCAGGGCAATACTACTAGTATCTACCACCCTGGAACGTGCCGTAAATATACGTTTTTATTATTTTTTATGAATGACATGTGTCACGCCGGGTATGAACCCGCGACCTTTGGATTCGTAGTCGATCGTCTTACCACTCGACCGTCAAATTACACCATTAACATTTAATTTAATAACATACATATACACATTAGCTGAAAAGATAGCATAATTAACAAAAACATAATTTTGTAAAACACAAGTGAGTTATTACGAAACACAGTCAGCAAGGTAGGACGGATATTGAACCCTGCGAGAATCCGACATTTCAGAGGTTATGTGAGATAAGAAGCCAAAATACGTTTTGTTAAAAATGAGTATTTTATTATTTCTTTTTTGTTTTTATCTTATTTATTTTTCGGTCTGCTTTGCCAATAAGGTTGTGTACTACGGTATATCAATAGTGCTCCAGTTTTCGGTAGCGTTCAACCCATTGGGGAGAAAAATAAATAATAATAAAAGACTCACCACGGAAGACCAAAAAAATAATACCTTCCACACGAATCGGTCGTCTCATTCAACTTCTACAAGTTTCTGTACCGTGTAATACGGTCTTAAGTGTGCTATCTCTATCAATAACCACAGAATGGTCTTACTCAAAGAATGGTAAAAAAAATATTTTGTTAACTGCTAAATATGATCGTACATATTAAGGTGGTCTGACCACCTTGATATGAGCATATATGCCTAGTTTGTGAAATCGTAATATTTTCACCTTTTTTTTAATCTGTTTTCTATTTAATTACTTTGTAAAATATTAAATGAAATAAATTAAAAACTTAAAATTAACGAACACTTATTTTTTTAACCCACGATTATATTTTAAATGTTTTAACGCCAACCGGTTTCGCTTAGATGAAGCTGCAGCAGGGTACGTAAAATAACCACAAAATGAATACTTCTTTTAATTATTTTTTTAATATTTAAAAAAATATCGTAATCGTCAGATAATGATCGTTTAAATTTAATAAAGTCAGTTATTTGGCCATTAACAGTTCCAGACTCAGATGTTACACTTTTTTGCCATACGCCCAGCAACGTGACATGCAGGTCAGAAATGTAGTGTGGCCATTTGAAATGGTATATGTGAGTACATAAATCTCGTATGTGCAGCCTAACAGAGTTTGCACGTTAATAAAGGTTATTGTTTAAGATTTACGTATTATTAGTTAACTTACTAACATAGATTAAAAATGAAAATGTTTTTTCTGTTATAATTTTTCCAGACTTACGTGTAAAATAACTTCTATAATAAAAAGATACTTTAATGATTTGTATAGCACCGTTTTCGTGAAAAAAAAATCATCTGAAAGGCCTCTTAGATTAAGTTGCACTTTTTCCAAATCTTTTGGTAGGTCGCGGCAACGGGTTGAAGACAATCTAGAGTTGTTTTTTATGACCTGATCCTCAAATGTCGATCAACATTATGTATCGATCAACAAAATAAACTCATTTTTGCGAGTGAAATTTTAAGACGAAATTCATAACATTATATTCTTCCGAGTTACAATACAAACTATTACAAAGTACACTAAAGGCAATATAGTTACAATATATTTATGGTTTTAAAGTTTATTTTGTAGAGCTCCATTTTAATTTTTAGGTTTTAATTTTATTATTATTTTAAATTTAAAAAAACAACTTTTAGTTAAAAGCTCTGCGATGTAATTATTTTGACGATGTGATTATTTTAACTTATGACAGTTTGATAATGCCCTCAGAAGGCGAAACAGCTGTCACGCGTAAAAATAATTACATCGCAGAGCTTTTAACTAAAATAACATTTTTTTTTTAATTTAAAATAATAATAATTATTGTTTAAATAAAATTTAAAAACCTAAGAATTAAATTAGTTACCATATAATTTTAAAAGGAATAGCATTCTTCTAAAATGTGTTTAAAGTGTAAATAAAAATAGTGAAAAAAGTGTGAACAATACAAAAAGAAAGACGAGGGAAAAGGGTTTTACATTTAAATATGTATCGTCGTCAGTAATAATTAAGCAAAATAATTTATTTACGTACATACGTACGAATATGAATATTACAAAATTGAATCGGACAGATTGGAAGTGTTCAGAAGATTATCAAATTAAAAAGAATCTTCCAGACAAGTGATAAAATACCTACCTATAAACAGAGACATACTCTCCAAGGCATATAAGCACTGCCTACTTTACCGGACTCGGATAAAAATGAATTTATTTATTGTTTCAAATAATATTAAATTATAGCAAAAAATATATCTACACTTTCAAAAATACGCGTGATTCCGCTAACGCCTCACCGTAACGTGCCAAAAGCAGTAACTACGAATACATATGCCCAAAGGTTACTAACGTCATATTTGATTATTCTTTGTTCACTATGCCCAAATGGTTAGATAACGTGTTAGCTTGCTTTAAGTGGCTCGCTTATGCTAGTGTCTAGGCAGTGCTTTTACAGAACAAATTCAATAACAAATAAATCAATTAATCCGCTATTTTTTATACTGCCTACCCTGATCAAAAACTATATGCACGCCACTGCCTTCAATGAATCTAAGTTGGAATTATTTTATATTTTAAAGTGGATTAAAGCAACTGCCTTTTTATTCATGGCAAGTTGAATTACATTCGTGATTTTTTACAGAAATAACTAGTTATTATCATATTATTACTAGCTGTGAAAAAAAACTGGTGGTTTAACTTGACTGCGTATCACCCATTTCAAATAAAGAATAATGTCTTCTAAAATACTTTATAGATTAGTGTTGCATTAGGAAGATAAAGATCAATTTTTTTTTATTTGATAACTTTAATTAACATCAGTTTTAACTTTGAAAAGTTCTCACTTGTACGTACCGTTCTTACAAACAAACAAAAATATTTTTTATTTATTTGATAAGGATAAAAGACATAACAAAGTATTTTAATACATTATTTAAGTCTTTCTGTTCTGTGATCTCAATTCCAATAAATGATTGCGTATTTTTGTCCCACTCATGTGTAAGGACCGTCGGCGTATTTAATAAAAGATATAAATAGTATTTATCATTTCCGACATTATCAGGGCGCTTTCTTTCGTTTGACACATATTTAGGACATAAGTAATATTACGTTGCTATTTGTTTTATTATTTATCACATTCGCGAACTTGGGAAAATGGAAACAAACAATAATGATTTTGCGGAAAATGTTTTCCGCGGAAATTGATTTAACAGAGTTCACGGCAATGCTTTCGGGGGCAATATACGAGTAGACTACTCTGCTAAGTATAGCAGCTCGCCGTTAACCAAATAGTGCTGACTTCGAAATGTTGACTTGCAAATTCTGGCTTTTGTGAGTTCAAAAGGCGCGTCGAACCCTTTTTCAGATGTTAGCGTTTTTGAAATGAAAGGAGTTTCGTATTTGTGCATTTTGTGTACCGGTGTTTTGTCATTTTATTTAGGTTTTTTGCTTTTAACTTGTATAACTCGATATTACATTATGATTTATTTATTTTATTTACAGTGAATACCGTACATGCGTTCCAATTGCTCCCAACCGTCTGGAGCCTGTGAAACTATGGCATCCCCAATTGAAGTATGCTGTGAGGCTGAAAGTAGTGAGGAAAGAAAGGTAAGGTAGAAGAGAAAGATTGAAAAGTACTTGAATATTTAGACCTGGTCACCAAACACGGCTCAAAGTCATTTCAAGCAACGTTTCAATTATGAATGGTGATCTTTCACCAGGGCGATACTTTTAGTTTCTACCATTCTGGAACGTGTCGCAAATATACCACATTTTATTTTATGCTAATTCAATGTGTTATGACACATATTATTTTTTTAATGTATTTGCGCACGTTGGGCTTGAACCCGTGACATCTTGATTCGTAGTCAAGAGTCTTACCACTCGACCACAGAAACCGTCAAAGCTGCGTCAAGATGATACGATTAGTAAAGCCTTGATTTGAACCCACAATGAACATAACAAATACATTATATCAGTCTTTTAAACCAATCAATCATTGGTAAAACCTTATTACAATAAAAAATTGTCGAAGTAAGCCGCAACGCTTTCTCTCTTTTTCGACAAAAAGTTTTGTTTTAATTTATCGTTTTTTTATGAAGGATATAATAAAACATTCCGCGGCTTTCCTTGTAACAGAGAGTTACCACTAAGCCGCAGAGAATCACATCTATTTCCGGGACTTATGCTTCAAACTCTCCCCGGTAAGCTTTCAAGCATTAAGATCAGTTTGACAGAAGGGAGAATCGGATGCTGTGGGGGTTTCTCGTTTTTCACAATTTATTAAACTGGCTCGCTCTCTCCCCGAAGAGAGAAATCCTTTAAACATACTTTCCGCCGAATCTTTTTATCTACATTTAATTCATCAAATAGCAATCCAGCTAACGGAAAATTTTCTAAGCGTTCGAGTGATTTTAAATTGCTAATTGAATTACTATTTTCTAAAAGGACACATTTTGAAAATTATTTTATTTTGGTGTTTTTAGTTTGGTAAAACACATAAAAAGACTTATTTATGCAAGCTTTGAAAAAAGAGGTCGCTAGATCAAATATTGGGAGGCCACATCAATTAATATTTTAAATTATTTGTATTTTTTCATAGAACTACAATTGATTAAAAAATCTCGTTCAATAGAGAAAGTGAGAGACCCCCATTCAGAAGAAAATTGTTACTAGAAACACTTTTAGATATTTTTAGTAAGCGGTTCTAAAAAGCTTGGTTTTTGTTCTTAGTCTTCGTCTTCCGCTTCTCATTCATATTCCCAACTTCTCCCGGCGTCACAACCTTCCACCAAATGAGGTTGCCATGCTCTTCTGGCTCTTTGCAAATTTTGTGTGGCACCGCATAAAAATCACAACAAAACTCTGCCCCACTCTTTCAGACGCGACTTAAAAATCACCGATTTTTTTACAACAAGATAGGCAATTAAAAGTCAGTTACATTCTTTCACAGATTTATATACATTATTTAAATGTAACTTATTCATGGAACGATGAATTCTGACCAATTTTACCGAAGACTTTTTTAGTGGAGAAATTTGTTTCGAATATATGCATAATACCAAAAAAATTATCTACTTTCTTAATAGAGTTCATCATTGAAATTGTGCACTCGTTAAAATGAAAAAAAATTGCAAATAAACTACAAGTATTATATTGGAACGAATTACAAGACCCTGCTTTGTGAACACAAATCGGAAACACGGACGGTCGCTCTCCCTTTGATAAAGTGTTTGTCTGTAGTTCTCTCCATCACTAACCGAATGCAAATAAAGTTCAATAATGGTTATGGTCTAAAATAATACCAACTCGCGCTAGTAGAAATAAAAAATAAAAAAACGGGTTTACCCTTAGTCTTACTATCCATTTATAACTGCAAGTAAAGTACAAAATATCTATTCGATATAAAATTACATAAATTCAACTGAATCGTTCTCTATTAAGCTTGGTACTTCCAACAGCAATGCTAATACTAATACCAAGATGTTAAAAATAATGGTAATTATCTGTCAGTTATTAATGACTTACTACTCGACAGTTAAAATCCAAGACAGCGAGTCTAGAGGTCGCTAATTCGAATCTTCTCCGTCAAATGTTCTATACTAGCAAAGATTTTTTGTAGCACCATTAGATACGTTGACACTGTTTAAACCACTATGTTATTGATACAATCAACATGTTTCAAAACCGATGGTATCTTCCTCAAAGGGTATATATTTAAATTATAAACAAATATAGACATAATCATCAAACTGTTATAATAAATGGTGGAGAAGGTTAAATGGAGAGAGTCAACTAATTAAGGTACTATAGTAGAAACAATTTTACGAAATGGCTATTAGAAAAATGGATTTGAAAAACGCACGTTCACTTTATCAATAATAAGTGGTTAAACTGAATATATATTGTTTTATTCATATCAATACATTGTCCTACAATATTAAAGTACTCATAAACAAAATATCCAAAGAGACAGATAAAAACTAGTTCAAGAATGATTCAGGGTTACGATCAATTCTTATTAATTATGGTTAGTACAGTATTTTTATAGATTAAAGTTCTGGCACAAAAAAGATAACAGGGGTGGGAAAGAGAATGAGGAACGCTGATAAAATATTACACTAGTTGGTTACCTTTTCATGTAGATATGAGGCGACATCTTCTGGCTTCTGAAATACAAATAAACACACTATTATTATTTTTATTAACATAATTAAAAACATTCATATGGGATGCGTTAGAAAAACACACAAAAAAATAGGTGCTACCGGAATTTGAGCTCTGAAATCCGATGTCTTACTAATTTGACCATGGAACCCCGTTTAAAAATCGCCGTGTTCACTTTATGATTTTTTAATTAAACGTGCTTTTGATTCAGTTGTGTATTGCTAAGATAGTTTGGTCCGGGTGTGAACATCTAATAACTAAAAAAATAAAATGTATTGAAGCATCGGTTTGTAGCCGAGTGGACAAACGCATCGGATTCCCAACAGGACATCGTGGGTTCAATTTCTCAGCCAGCTAAACCCTCCATTATTGCACAAGCAACATTTTCCGCTTATTATGATGGCCGTAAGAGTTTTTCAAATATTGTTGGGTTATTCGTAACCCGGGAATGTTTGTCTTTATTTTAAGAAAAAAATAATCTCAAACTCCAAAAATTATATTTGCACACCTTTTCTTTGTGGGATTTCTAGATCGACGTTATAATTTTCAACTTACGACATCTTTTACGTATTCGACATATTTCCATCATGCGTTGAAACATCCATTTATCTGTCAAAAAAAATAATGTTTTCATATTGTTTGTTCCAAATTGATGGTTCAATATTAGTATTATTTGATTCATCTTATTTTGTAATTAAGTATTTAACCTCTATTCTTATGTGGAAGAATGTTCCCCTTGTAACAAAACTTTTACACTATTTTCTATTATATTTTTTATCTCAAGTGCATAGTTACTTAATGCATATTTTGTCAAAATATTGCAGTGTGGCATTTATCTGTAATAATTTTAAATTATTTTTATCGTAGGTAACGATTTTTTTTTAATTAAGCTCTCACTGATAAGCTACTTGCAGTAGGTTAACGTGTGCAAATTTACACTGCGTAAAATTACATCATGTAAATAAAAATTGGTTGCAAGTCAGTCGGGTAGAAACTGGGCGTTATATAAAGTGAACTGCCCCGCCTACCTTGTCTAAGGCAACCCTTGTTTCGTCTCAAGCGATGCAAAAAATATGTCACCCGCATTAGACACTTCAGACTTAGTGACTTACTTTGTCAAATTATCTTCGTTTTAATGTATCATTCGGCCGGTTTCAGATAAAACAAAACAAATTCATACAAAGGCCACTTGGTATTCCGGCGGGATGGCCTTTTCGTTATCTGAATGTGTTTCATACAAGTTATGGGAACAGCGCCTGGGCGGGGCGAGTTAATTGGCGACGTGTTTAGGGCCCGGGCCCCGTGCTTGCCCCAGTCGCGCCACGGACTCGAATATTTAACCCTGCCGCTGAGAACGCAGCTCTAACCTCCCTTTCTGTTACGCGTGTTGTTTATGCGATAGAGAGAGAGATTACAAAAGAGCTTTCAGCGGTACGCCTCTGTATTTCGGTCTCTTTTAAACCTTTGCCAGGACCGACCTGACATCTAGCGTCACTCAAAATAACCCTTAAGGTGTCACGTGGACCGGAATAATTAAATCGTGTTCGTTTACACAATTATTTTTAAGAGCTTTTTTGTTGTTACACAGCTCTTACATTGCGTTTTGTCCCATTTCGTCGTAATTGGAGAGTGCTAACATTGATATTATGGAAAATATCTAGTCTATGTGTTTGTATGTAGTTTTAATTTCTATGCATACTGACGGTTGTGAGCATTGCTTGAGCAAGCTTGAAATCATCTAAAAAAGATTTGAAAACAAAAAAATATTACATGGAAATGCATTTCCAACACATACAGTCATATATTTGCTCTAATAGGGATCATCGATGATAAACGGAAGCCAGGACATACAACCTTCATTTTTCTATGTTTATTCATCATATATCCTTCACAAATATTTTTTATTGGCTCCAGACCATTACCATTGACCTTCACATTTTCTTTGGCGTTCTTCTGGGTCGCTTCCACTAAGGCACCTATTTGTACATAATTTGTTCTACTTGGCCAGTCATTATATTTTTGAGGCTTACAGATTATTATGAAAGTTTCAAGCTCAGTAAGTTTCTTGGGCTAAGTCTTCATTTAAATTATTTATGATCTGTTATATATTCTGTGTGCTTAGACATGAATGGTCTGCTTGGTTGAGTGGTAACTACGAATTCAAAGGTCACGGTTCAAACCCGGCGTGCGAAAAAATATAATTTATTTAAATAATTTGTGTCTTAACGCGTATAATTTATAGAAAATATTATAAAGTAAATTTGCGTCACGTTCCAAAGTGGTAGTTACTCCAATTATCACCCTGGTGAAAGACCACCATACAGAATTGAAATTGCTTGAAATGGCTTAAGACGTGTTTGGCGACCAGATCTGTATAGCCAGGTACTTCCCAACCTTCATTTTTCCCATTTTCTTCTTTCCCTCACTACCTTCATCCTTAAAACACACTCTAATTGGGGATGCTATAGTCTCACTGACTTTAGACGGTTGGGAGCAGTTGGAACTATTCTGCGTTATTCACTCTAAAAAAAAAAAACTTTTTTAACATAGGAAAAGTGTGTCAATGTGTCCACTGATAAACTTTTGTTTATTCTAACCATACCTCTAAGAACTTTCAACTTAATATATAATTCACGCCTTCTTCCAATCGCAGAAACTAATTCACAATTAAATAATAAATCAACGAAAGATTAGCGCATTGCAAATTTTGTTACTAGAATCGTGTTTTTGGTTTTTTTTCATATTTTGTTCAATTTTTCAGTTTCAACGCGAATGTTTTTTTTTTAATACTTTTTCTGCAATTACCAGATGTGTCACTATTATCACGTTTGTCGCTTTGGTCACTCTCGCCATTTTTTTGTATATTGTCACATACGCCACTTTTGTCACTAATGCCAATGAAGTTACATATATATAGACACGTTGTAGCGCTCTCAAAGTGGCAAGCAATAATCACGCTAGTTGGTGTGATCGGTGTTTAAGCCGATTTAGTACAAAACGGTCACGCGTCGCTTACTATATCTATAAGTATAGAACGCGGTCCGAACTTCGGATCTGTTTCGTTCATATGAATGTATTCTATGAATGTCTATCTTTGTCATACAAGACCGATATTTGAATGATGAATTTACTGGTAACGTGTGTTTTTTGCTTGCCACATTTTGTGTTAATATTCTAAGGCTATAACGTATCTATATATATATATGTAACGTCATCAACTAATGCCTCGTTTTTTCACTGATGTACGAGTACGTACGAGTTTCTGCTAAACTTTCATAAAAAATAAACATCGGCTGCAATAATTGAAATCATTACAATATATTTATGTTCACAAAAAAAAATGAGTACTTTCATGTATGAAAAGAACTTCCAATAAAAAATGAGTTGAGAATCTTTAAATTACACGTAATTCATTTTATAGGGATTGATTGATTTAATCCATCTGTATTCGAACTGAAAGCCGCGTTGTATCCTCAAAATTATTTTTTTTCGCGCCAAAGAGTCTGTTAACACTCTAGTAAATGCTCGTGTAATCTACCGAATTACTTATGTGGTTTTATACTGCTCTGTCCAGTGTCCTATTAAACGGACTGGAAGGGGTGTTCAACACAACAGCCCATCTAATAATATAGGATTTCAAAATATAATGTGAAATATTAATTCTTCTTCAACGAGATATTAAGAATAATAATAATAATAAACAACATAAGTAAACTTAAAATTACAGAAAGAATCCACTTAAAAACAGCCTTATTTACAAGGCTCTAGTCGGGTTTGCACCGTCGTAATTTTGACTTTTTACCAAAAAGAATTTCAACCAAAGGCAACTTTTTTTGTTTCTAGCACTCAAGTTGTCCGGATTTAAATATCTGCTGTGAAGCAAAAAAACGTAAGGAGGGGGAAGAGGAAGATTGAAAACTACCTGGATATTGTCAGGCGAGATTTAGGCTAAAACATACTGAGATTTTTCCCCGTTCCAAAACGAGGTGAAAATAATTATAATTGTCTGCACGTCGTAGAAAAACCCACATTAACTACAAAGATTTACCTGACTAACGTTTATAACCCTATAAACTTAGAATTTGTGAGCTTAGCGCTTTGCATTCCACAGAGGTTGTTCCTTTTTATTTTTTATGGTGAATACCACACCAGAGCCAGTGAGACTATGGCATTCCCAACTGGGGTATGTTGTGAGATTAAAGATAAAGGAAGGAGGAAGGATATGTGGAAAAAGGAGATTTAAAGAGGTTAATTTGACAAGAAAATAAAAATATCCTGGAAAAGGCCTTATCTTCGGGGTGATTTATTCCTTAATTCACGTGCGTTTCACATATGTTCCGTTTTCCAATCCCTGCGTCGAAGGAAAATTCCAGGGGCTGTCAACCTTTCCACTGGAATTGCGTCCGCTCTAGGCGAAATTTAATTAAATGCAACCGCTTTGAACGCGCTTAAAATACGAATTGGAAAATTTACTGCCTCACTCTCTGAAAGCTTTCGAGAATCTCGTTTAGTTAAATCTTTCTTGCTTTATTTGAGGCTATTGTTTTTATTATTTTTTAGTTTTACGGGGCACTTAAATCTAAGCGTGCAATCTAAGCATCAATAGCATGCAGAATTTGGTTGTGTGAAGCAACAAAAGCTCTCGAACAGTGAGCTCTGGCGCAATATGTTTATGAATTATCACAATAAACAAACACTTTGTGGATTGGCATGATTAATTAAATAAAAATTCACCTTGTTTTAATCCACTATCATGTATATATTTTTAATTTTTATGAATTTCTAGGTCAACTGAAAAATTTTCAGCTTGATTTTTTGAAATTATATCAATATCCTTCAACGTAAATATGAAACAGAAAAAACGGAAACTAAAAAAAATAACGATTGCGACCGAGACTCAAACTCGGAACATTGCATGACATCCCTGTGACTTGAGCTACAGAGACTTAAAACAGGCAATTTAATCGATCTCATACTTCCTTCAAAATTATTTATATAATCAATATCAAAATGGAAAGCTTAAATTATTTCTAATTTTGTAACTGTTAATTCATGGTGTAATTCCATTTCAATGATTAAATAAAAACAAATTTTTACCTTTATTCCACTTTTAATTTTTTGACTGGTTAAAATACTTAACTGGCATAAAGTTTTAAAGTTAATTCTAATTTTAAAATATTAACTTGTAAGAAGTCAAAAGATCTTCCGTAAATAAAAAATGGATGGTTTATCCAAGACACCATTTAGGTATTCAATATGTGTTCGAGTTGATTTTTGCATACCATTACAAATATGGCAGCCTATATCGGTAGAAATTGAAAAATTATATTGATAATTTTCAAGGAAGTATGAGATCGATTAAAATGCTGGTTTGTGAAAAGGTCTCGGTAGCTCAATTGGCAGAGACGTTAGCGTCTAATCAAGACGTTAACGTCTAGTCAAGATTAATTTTGGATATAGCAAAGTTTTCGAGTTCGAGTTCGAGTCTCGGTCACGATCGTTATTTTTTTAGTGTTTGTCTTTTTCTGTTTCATATTTACGTTGAAATTTATTGATATTATTTCAATTATCAATATCAAAATAAAAAAGCACAAAGCTTTACAGATAATTCAAATTAAAAAAAAATACTTTCAGCTGGCAATGTCATTTTTATCATAGGCAATAAAAATATGTTTTTATAATTAAAAATATATTATACGAGTATATGCATAAACGGTGATTTTTCACAAAAAACGGCACTATACAAATTATCTAAATATTATTATTAAACATATACATTAATGATGCTATGACTCCTGGAAGTCTTTTCCTACTCCAGAAAATGCCTCCAATGTTACCGGTCAAATGCAGTTCTTTCAGTGTTTTATGACTAAAAACGTCCGGTTCCGCTCAGTGCCGATATTGTTCCGCATGAGAACTTATTGATAAAGTATGAATATCAAGTGTGTGCTAATACAAAGTTGTGTGGCATACCTTTGTGTTAGTTAGTTAAATAATTATTTTTGAATTGTAAAAGTACTAACATCAGATTTTTTTTTATCAAAAACCATTTTTTTATCACTAAATAATATTTTTTATTAATTATTAAAAATATTATTTAGTGAAAAAAAAATGGTTTTTTCAAAACGAATCTGCGTTGTTAGTCTTTTACACTTCAAAATCCATTTAACTAAATAATTAAATTCATCTTCCGGTATTCACACCATTCAATAAGCTCTCTTGCGAAATTCTCGAAGGTGGGCTTACCACCATCCATTCACTTAAGCATTATTCATCTTCCGGTACCTTCTCCTATCGAAGGTGGGCTATAATCAGAGCAATCTTCACCCTCATCTTCATTTAACCATCGGCTTTGCAACACTCTTTTCTGCAGACTTATTGATTAGAAATCTATTCGATGGCTGTTTTTTTCTATCATGAGCTAAAGAGCTATAAAATATCCCTGAAACGTTAAAAAACGGAATGTAATTTTTGCACACTATTGTTTTGTTAAATGTAAACGTTAAAAAACGGAATATAATTTTTGCACACTATTGTTTTGTTAAATGTAAACGTTAAAAAACGGAATATAATTTTTGCACACTATTGTTTTGTTTAGTGTTGATTCAACAAAATGTATATAATAGTATTCTTGCGGCACGTTCTAGATTGGAAAAATTATTTTAGTATCGCGCTAGTTGTTTTAGAATTGAAACATCGCTTGAAATAGCTTCGGCTGAATTTAGTGACTAGATTTGAATAGTCAGGTACTTCTCAACCCTCTTCTTCCCCATTTCCTTCCCCTCACCAATCACTCCTCCCAGTCAGTAGGCTCCGTGCAGTTTTGTGTACAATTTTCTTCTTCTGACGGGGAAAAATTGCAAAAAATGCTTGTTGAAATATATTAAATTATTATTATACTCCACAAAATAATATATTATTAATTATCAACAATTTCTTTGTCAGTACGTACGTGCAAGTGTGAATGTTTTTACATTTAAAATTGATGTTAATTGAAATTATAAAATTTAAAAAAAAAAAATTTCAGATCACATATCTAATAAAGTACCTACTTATAAAGATTTCAGCTGACATTTTTTTTTAATTGTAAATGGGTGGATTAAAGCAAATAATATTTCTTTGAAAAGCTATATTATATAGATTGATTTTCACGGGTAATAACGTACATATATCGCTGTGCTAGAGCAATACTATAACAAGTCAAAAAATTTTTTTTTTTTTACTTATTTGTGTTTTTTTATTGCTTATTAGATCAGCAACGTCATCGGCTATCGGACGGCTAATAGAAACCTAAACGCAATCAAAATACTAATTTTGGAGATCGGCTTTCGGAGTTTTGGGGCCAAAGGCTTGGAATAAACTCCCTCCGGAACTAAGATGTATTACGAGCCCAACAGAATTTCGATCCAAACTGAAAACTTACCTTTTCAGACTCTCATATCCTTAAATTCATTTAAAGAATCTCAACATTATCTGTCTCTCGACGAATCACCTTTAGATATGCAAATTTTGACCAAATCGTGTACTGTATGACAAATTCAGAAAGTCCATTCTTTTAATTTCGCTCCCATGCCCTAAATCGGAAAAAAAAATCATAACCATAATTTTAAGTTAATAATTGTGTCTATCTGATGGGACCTGCCAGGTAAGTATGTTCCTGTATATTTTCTTATTTAAACTAGGAATTAATATGTAATGATAGAAAATAAGATCTGTACAGCGCCCTTGAGGTGATTTTTCACAAAAACGGCGCTATACAAGTCGTCCAAATATTATTATTATTATAACCTAAGGAATCAATAGACACCCGTTAGTAAAAAAAATACTTGTTTTAGTATTAAACTAGCACAGCGATTTATAAGAAGCTGTTTCAAGCATATAACATAATTTTAATTTATCTTTACGAATTTGGGAAAAGTAGGTACTGCCTCAAAAGGTTATTTTTCATATTTAAATTCGTTCCATTTTAAAAGTAGTTGTTTTGACAGATGGTTTAAATGGAAAGAAAACATAAGTTAAAGGAGGAAAAAAAGAGATTATCGAGTAAGATATTTGGTTTTGTTGTTTGGTTTGGATCCGAGTTATGTTTGTGATATAGATATTTTATTATGGCTGTGATTTAAACATACGAGTAACAATAATTTCCATTTTTTCCCCTTCCCACTGCTTTCAGCCTCACGAGATGCCATCCCACTAGCTCCAAACGGATGAGTAATAATAACAGTTGGGACTAAAAAACATAAACATGAGAGATTAAATGTATTACTCTCTAATCGCACGGGTACTTTGAACAGGTAATAATATTTTTTAAGAAGAAAAAAACTTATTTTACTACCCGGCTGCAGCCGAAATTTTTTAATATGGAGCCAAGAATTTCGAATGAAAATTTTTAACAAATTACAAATAAGCTGTATGGCTCAAGATTATTTATTTGTGGCGTAATGAAAATAAATACTATGACAAAAAAACTCGAGATAGAAACAGTTTTACGAATTTCACGACGTCAGAGCTCATAGCTCATGTATTTTTTTTAATAAGGTCCCGACAAAAACTTTTCTTCTTTATAGCTAAGATATTTCGGATTTTAGTTTGGCGTTTCGATCAGTATCTCTCTCCCTGAAAAGGTTTCCGACGACCAGAGAAGTCAGACACCAATGGTTTTTTAACCACCTATGTGCCAGAGCGGTAAGCTCATTGGCCCTGAATATTTTTAAAATCTTACTCTTTCAAAGCTTCAGATCTTAAAATTCCAATTACGTGACCAACTGAAGACAAGTTGTACAAGTCCAACAGTTGTACAAGTTGTAAAAGTTTACTAAGACAATAAAAAAAATGAATTTCACTAGGTCAGAGCTTACTTTTTAATAGTTTTTGCTGCTTCAAATAAACAGGTTTCCTACAATATAGTTAATACTTAATACTAATTGTTACCCGTGAAAAATCACGGGATGTAACTTGACTTGCTAAGAAAAAATATTAGTTGCCTTAATCCACCCATTTCAAATAAAGAATAATGTCTGCTAAAATACATTCTAGGTAGGTACTTTAACTAGGTAGGTATGGATTTGAAATGACTATTTTTTTAATTTCATCAGTTCCAAAATTAGAAATTTCTGAGTCGTACGGACGAACGTAGGTACTCACAAAGGAAATTATTTATAGTTAATAACATATTATAGAATGAAATAGTATAGATGGCATAAATCCACTCTTCCTACGTTATTATTTCCCTAATTACATTTAGCAACCTTATTTTTATTAAAATGTTACATGGCAAAGTGGCCTGTTAAAATGGTTGCAATACATAAAAAAATATTATCCGAATTTATATTCCTAAGGCCGAATTTCCGTAAGAACATGCTCCGGCCAGACTTCTTCGAGGAACACCTACTCATAAAAATAAGGCTCGCACGAGGGTAGTTTATTGGGTATTTATCGCACGGAATACATTTCCCTGACGAAAGGGAGTTATTAAGGGAAGATTTATATTCATGGCTTTTTTATCGTTGGCGAAGGCCTTTCTTTTACTTTTGTGATTTATGTATTAGTAGCTTTTAAGTTCTCTCGCGTAGCAAAGTAGTAAATACGCGGCGTAAATATTAAATACTCAAACAATGTAACTGTCTTTAAGCACGAAAAAGAGAAAAACTCACTGTCCGGTTGTGGTTGGCACTTTTCGAACAGCTTCCTGAAAACGTGTATTTTTGATGTGAGGTAGGTACTGTTTGATATAAATCTTAATCCCGATTTAGAAATAATGTACCTTTTCTTCTTCCCTTTGATTTCCAATTCGATTTTGAGCAGCTGTATTGATGATTTTGTTTAGATTTATCGAAGGAAAGCAATTACTTTGTATCTTGACATTATAATTTAAATAAAAAATATTTTAGTTTTAAGCCACTTTATTTATACACATATAACAACAAATGTTTTGTCTATTTCACTAAATTCTTTGTCTACTGTATAACTCTATATTTTAATCTTCGTTTATATACATACGTTCCTGAAGAAGGTTAAGTTTAACCGAAACCGGTCGAATTGTTATATGTGTATAAATAAAGTGGCTTAAAACTAAAATATTTTTTATTTAAATTATTTTGTATAGAGCTTGTTTATAAGTTATACGTTACCAGTTGTAAGTACTACAATAGAAGTTATGTGTGAGTTTAACATTACTGCTTCAAAGGTTCGTTTATGTAATATGGTAACATTATTTGATAATCAGCACTCCAAAATATGTACTTTTTAGGATTCTAATACAAGCAATATGTCCTACAAGTGATTTTTCCGTTAATTCTATACGGGTAGTTAGAAAAATATCTAAGTGAATAAAATTATTTTTTGTATGAAGAATACATCCTGGAATTTGACCTAAACGTTTGAAAATGCCTTCACATTTTATTATGTATTTCATAGAATTTAAAACATTACAGTGTAAGAACTGTTTCACTAGAAACTTAGATATTTTCCTAACTATTCATGAAGAATTTGAATCATTTATAGTTTTTTTCTATTAGAATCCTACAAAGTGACGTTTAGCACCATTTTCAAGTTTCAGGGCTTGGCTAAGTTTTATACGGAAGATATTACATATTATAATGCTATGCAATTAGTAATTTGTCAGTTATCTATCACTTTTACCAGGTTCTAAATTTGTAAACTGACGAAACACAGTCATGAGTATTATGATCTCAGTTAGTTGTAGGTTTGATTGAGTTTTAAATTATTTTCTGATCAGTAATTTACATGACCAGCTCATTGTCTTTGAGACCTCCAGAAACTTATGGTGGCATCATGCTCAATTAATTTAGTTAAGTCATGGTTTAATTTATTTATGTAGAAACCATATTCTTAAGTTCGTCCAAAATGATTCAGTTTGAATATACTAAAAAAAATATATGTAATGATTTATACCTCTCTAATGAGATAACAATCTATGAAGGTGGATAGTAATAATAATGATAGTGACGATTATTACAATAATAATGAGACTGACAATATTTAAGTTAGCCTTATAAGTATTTAAGTTAGCCTTATAAGTATTTAAAAAGCTATTAAGGCCAATTTTCTACGGTTAGCACTAAAAATAACTTATGAAAGCACTCATTATTTTAGAATCACGGAGTTTGTTTGTTTTTTTAAAAGGTTAATTTTTTATTTAATTTGAAAAAATAAAAAAAAAACAGCCCGTCAAACGATGTTTTTTAAAAATTATTTATTTCATCATTTTCATTCGTGATTCATATTTTATTTGTGCTATCATCATCATTCATGCTTCATAATATCTAATAATGATGATTAATTAGCTACTAGATAGTTACTCTTTTAGACCTATAGAATGTTCATAATTAAAGCTGAAATATTACATTTTTCGAAAAAACGATAATAAATTTCGTACTGTTCAGCGATGGTTTAAAAGAACGGCATTTCGATGGCTCTCCGGAAATAATTTATTTACATTTGTCGATATAAGCCGATATCCATACATGTTTTTGGAATTATGAGGCATTTGTCATTTGGCTTAATTCGAATTGCAGCGTAGACTCTGAATGCGCTTTGTGAAATATTTCAATGTTAATAAAATGCAAATATTTTTCTGGCATGGAGTAAACGATTGTTTTATTTTATTTTTATCTCTCGTGTTATGATGCATTTGTGAAAAATCCATTTTTATTTAATTTGATTGAATTTTTAATTCTTGGACGAATTCTATAATAATGATTTAATAGATTTTTTTTAAAAGTAGACCGTATCGGCTTCCGCTTATTGTCATGTTACGTTATTTATAGTTTTTGCATTTTAGATTCAATGGTGTTATTTTTTAGTTATGTTGATTAAATTTATATTAAAGACAAATAAATATTTTAATTAAAAATGTTGCAATATGTCTATCATCACTTTCTTGATCTTGATTATCTGATATTTTGTGTTACCTATTTTCATCTGATTCCATATTTCAATAATAAAGCTATTTTCGAAAAACAATGTTAATAACGATTTAATAATACCAATTTTTTTACTTTATTCCACTATGTTTTATTAAGACCTGACCGGTTTCTACCTATGACGGGCATCTTCAGAATGGTGCAACTTTAAGTAAATCTATGGTATATATACTATTAATGTCCGGAATGGACACTTATTGACTCTATATTATGGTGAATATTTGAGACTTAGGGCTTTGTTTTATTGCTGACAGGGGCAGATTTATAATTGCATTAAAAAATACCTTTGGGTAGTTTTATTACCCTGCGAGGAGATGATGTCAATTACATTCCAACCAAACTGTGACACCTTGGCTCTAAACGAAAAACCTAAACTTTAGCCGTTCTAAAGACGAAGCACTTTTTAAATGACCTTGGAATTTTCGGACGAAATACCACATTCTTTGTATAGGTAACAATAAAGTTAGATAAACACTCCCTTTCTGAACGGAGGTTCTAATGGCAGAATGAGAGTGTTGTGTGATATCTTAGATAAAGATTGGTGACATATTACGAATTTACTTCTCTCTAAGTATTACTAAACATAAGTTACCAGAGATAATGTCATGAAAATACTTTAATAAGCACATCAAATGGGGTGACTACGTCATCCCCCATTGGACCGTACGTTTGATTTTTACGTAATATTAACACTGGCCATCTGTATATTAATAAATATTATAACTAAATTGGCTATATTATTTTATTTTGTGAAGCTCGGGCACAAATTTTGAAATATTTTCTGATCATAATTTAACTTTATTACCCATCACAAAACAAAAATCAGGAAAAGTTCGCAAGTTGGAAATTCAACACATTAAATCACATTTACAGCCCTGGTACGTTACTCCTTAAGGCTAATAAAAATATATTTATATATATACGAAAAAATGCTACATAAAACTTTAGTTAAGGGATGTGTTTTATTCGCAGTATTTTATTAAGAAATCTGTGAAAAATCCAGCGGCCATCCATCCTTGGCGACCTCTGTGGTCAAGTGTTAATACGCTCGACTACGAATCCAGAGGTGGTGGGTTCAAACCTGTTATTTCTGTGTCAAATATCTGTTATTTCACATTTAATTCAAAAAAAATAATATTTAGTATATTTTCAACACGTAGATAGTAAGTATCACCCTGGTGAAAGACCACCATTCAGTATCGAAACGTTGCTTGAAATGGTTTTAGCTGTGTTTGGTGACCAGATCTGAATAGCGAAGTACTTCCCAAACTTCCTCTTTGACATTTCCTTTCACTCCCAACTGCCTTTAACTTCACAACATACCCCGATTAGGGATGTCATAGTCTCACTGGCTCTAGAGTCTAGTCGGTTGGAAGTAGTTGAGACCCCTATGTGGTATTGAATTTAAAAAATAAAAGTTTTTTTTTTATGTGAACACCGCACAAGAGTCCAAAGTGTGCCGAGCCGGTAGAACTATGGTATCCAATTGAGGTATGTGGTGAGGGGAAGGAAATGAATCCGACGTGCGCAAATACTTTATGTTTAAGAAGTCATCACATTAAATTAATATAAAATAATGCACACTATATTGGCAGCACTTCTATAATGGTAGATACTATAAGTATCGCCCAAGTGAGAGAACAACCATTCAGAATCGAAACGTTGCTTGAAAAGGTTTTAAGCGTGTTTGGTGACTAGATATGAATATCCAGGTACTTCCCAACCTTCCTCTTCCCTATACCAACTACATTCAGCCACACAGCATACCCCAATTGGAAATGCCAAAGCCAGACTGGTTTCAGACGGTTGGGAGCAGTTGGGACTCTTGTGCGCTATTTTTACCGGTTAGTAGGTAGCTGAGTGGACAAACTGTCGAATTCCCACCCGAGCTTCGTATTTAATTCATCTGCTAACTAAATCCTCCACCATTGCACAAGCAACATCTTCCGCTTATTATGATGGTTGTAGAAGTTTTTCAAATATTTTCAGGTAATTTGTAACCTGGGAATGTTTGTCTTACAATTAAAATTTAAATAAACAAATAAAATATACAACTAGAATGCAGGTAGAGAAGTATTACCAAAAATATTTTTCCCAAGATTATGTCCTGAAAACGTTTTCATAAGCAAGATCAAATTAGGCAACTACACCTTCCTCTTCGGATTGAATGTTTGATTTATACTTTCAGGTACGGAAAAAAAATATATGGATTTTTTTTCTGTTCTACCTATTTGTACGCATTTCATTGCACAAGCAACATCTTCCGCTTATAATGATGGCAGTAGAAGTTTTCAAATATTGTCAGGTTATTTGTAACGTGGGAATGTTTGTCTTTCTTTAAAAATAAAAATAAAGTATTCATTATGTTTTTTTTTTTAGATCATGAAAATCACAACCTTCATAATGTTGAAGATCGTTAACCAACCCATCGTATTAAATATTGATTTTTTTTGTACATTTATTTATTTATAAATTAACGGACTAAAATCCAATTACAAAAAAGACATTTAAAACACTAAATGGAAAAAAGAGCAACAGAGGAGGAATAGCACAAATATAATAATAAATGAAGCGATGACAAAAATAGGACAAAATAAACATAAGAGAGAACATTCAAGCCATGGTCTAGTCAAAGTTTCGGTAGAGTCGTAAAGAATAACAAAAATCATTTAGACTACTACCAAAAATTTTAAGACCATGGCTTGAGTTTACAAGTCTTGACATTCTGGACGTTGGAAAATTATACCCATAATTAGTATTGTGATGATTGAGAAACAACAATTCATTGTTTCTGAGTCTACGACAAGGAATGTTGAAATGGATAATTTTCAACAGAGAAGGTGAGTCAATAAAACTATTAATAATTTTATAAATGAAAATACATGACACTCATTGACTGTTTCATCAACGTCAACGCGGGATAACCTCAAACTCGAACTGTCGACCGCCTCACGCGCGAGGCGGGCATTAATGACAGGGCATTTATTTCCCCAGCTATCGCCTGTCACGAGCAAGCCAATGAATTCGATTTAGACAACAGCCTAGCGGTGAGTGCGAGAGACAGCCCTCCGCCGGATATTTATACACTCGATGCGAGGCCGTCTCGGGGCGGGGACCGTCGCGCGTCCGGTCGGTTACGTGCCCGAGCGGCGAAACAAGGGTGGGAACGGGGCTTAAGACGTACGGGAATTCTACAGGACTTGGCGAGTAATGAGTCGGAATGGGTTTGTGTAATTACCCTGGCATTGCGATTACAGCAGAAAGTTGGTAACAAGTCTTGTGATGTACAGGAATGTATAAGGTATTTGGGGGAAGCATGTTTACGAGAGACGGAAAGGCTGATAAGGATATTGAAAGAAGGGTGAATGCAGGAAACTCCATTATAGAGGACTGAACGCTGTAGACACAAATTGTTATTTTTTATAGTGAATACGACACAAGAGTCCCGACTGCTCCCAACCGTCTAGAGCCAGTGAGACTATGGCATCCCCAATTGGGGTATGTTGTGAGGCTGAAGGTTAGGGAGATGGGAAGGAGGTAGAAAAGAGGAAGGTTGGGAAGTACTTGGATATTCAAAAGCCATTTCAAGCAACGTTTCGATTCTTATTTCACCAGGGCGATACTTAGAGTATCTACCACGTGCCGCAAATATATTTTTTTCAATATGAATTAAATGTGTTATGACACATATTAATTAAATGAAAGTTATTGGCGTACGCCGGGTTTGAACCTGCGACCTTTGGAAACGTAGTCGAGCGTCTTACCACTCGAACATTGAGGCCGTCAAATAAAAAAAAAGTCCAAAGAAGCGTAGCTAGCAGTCCACAGTGGAGTGCTTACACTAAACCTGATATATGGCAGTGAGGCATGAAACTGGCAGAGTAAGGGTGCAAGTAGACTGAATGCTGTAGAAATGAGATCCATATGTGCGTAAAATCATGCATGACCTTGTTGAAAATGTGTATATCTGAAAAAATACACGGCTAATGTAAGCGTAATGAATAGGATCCAGAAAGGGACGCTTAGATGGTCTGGACATATAGAGCAAATGAATGAAGAAAGTAGTGTAAAAATAATATGTGACGCGAAAGTGAATCGAAGAAGAAGTCAGGGACGCCCGTAAAGACATGGCACGATCAAATTAATCAAATACTTGAGTCAAGCCATGTGAAGAGTCAGAATAACAAAAGAGTAGGTGTAAGACGATGTATGAAAGTAAATGAAGGAAGGAGTGTATGCCAAGAGAGAGTTTATTTAATTATTTTATATTTGCGAAAACAGTTTTACACCAAAACATTGCAAAAAACACAAAAAATGAAATTCATGATTACACAAAGATTAAGGTAAAAAGAAGTTTAAAAACAAAAACAAAAAAGTTTTCAAGAAGTACATAATATAGTTAGAACTTAATAGCTAGTTCTTGCTTAAACTTGTTTCGGCTCGTGTAAAAAATATCCAAATTTCCTGCGAGGCAGTTAATTAACCTAGTTAGTCTTCCCAGAGACATCACCATTGGTAAGTTAGTTCTGTACCTGGGAAGAAACAGAAGCCTTTTTTTACAATAACTCCACACAGAAGGCTTTGAGGGAAATAATTTCCCTCAGAGCCTATGTCATCTTTGGGGATGCTGTGTGGCGGCGAACTGTTTTGACAGCTGGCGGGTCTAGTAGGCGAGTTTTATGTTGAAGTTTTTTTTTACTATAATTATGGAAGTGGTTTTAAGATATAAGTCTAAATTTTAAGTCACTAATCAAAAGTTTGAGCTGTAAGTACATTTTATATGTTATAATTTATGCGCCACTCGTTATTAGTCTTAGTGATTATGCTGTAGGTTATGTTAATTATGTTGTAGAACGCTCTTGAAGTGATATTTCTTTCACGAAAACGGCGCTATAGAAATCAGACTTTGCTATGTTGAAATAAATAAAAAAACATTCAAACATTAAGAAAATAATCATTGTCTATTTAACCTTCGAATTTACCTTTACCGCTTACGTAATACTTGTAGATACAGCGTTTTATTCAATAGTAATTACGGCTGGCACTATTCATTAATATTGAAGCCATAATATTTAATCTGAAATTTAATCACGCGTTCATGCGAGCACTTAGCCTGTTACCTTTCATAGTAAACCCTAGAATGTCTAATAGCGTGCCCGCGTACTATGGGACTTTATAAAGAGTGATGGAAAATTTAATCTAGTTTGACGTGAAACCCTATGGAATAGCATAGAGTATCTGGAAATAACGTATATCTGCTCTGTCAGGAGACCGAACTAATAATGTCACGTGAATGTCAACTATACGGTGCAGCGATTTTAGCATAAAGTATATTCCATTCTTAAATGTGCCTATGATACTCGTCTATCGTGAGTTTACAAGGTTTAATCACGTCATGTGAAGGCAGGTTTTTAAAACTAATTCGTTGACAAAAGTATTAAATAATTGTAAAAAAAATGTAGCAAAGTGGTAAGATCCTGGACCCATAGACTAAGATACAAAAACCCATCGAATTACAAATAAAATAATATATGACATTTTATTTACACTTGCGGAACGTTTTGCACTTTCGCAACTATCCTACTAAACTAGAATGCTGAATTCTCTCAGTAATGCCCTATTGTAAACAGTTACTCAAAACAGCGTGTTTTATAAAGGCCAAAAACTTTTTAATAGTCTTCCAAATGCCTCAAGTCTTGGCACTTTTCGTAAGATTTGTGCTGAATATGTTGAAAAAAACCTATGATTCTTAAGATTACTAAGATTTTAATTTATATCTACTGTATAGGAACCTTATATGCTTTGTTCTATAATTGTGAAATGTAAAAATGTTTTTTCTTACTAGATGTGTGAAAAAAAATAATTTGCATACATCTAAATAAAAATACGAAAACAAAACGAACAAAACCATTTAGAATCGAAACGTTTCTTAATATGGCCCTATCCGGCTTCAGTGACCAGACCTGAACAGTCAGGTATATTCTAACATTTCTTTTCTCCATCCATTTTAAGATGATTCAAGGAACTCGCGTCATTCATCCCTTCGGCACCGGTTCACGGTCGAAAAACTCGCAAATGTGCGTCTAAAATTTTTACATGATTGACATTCGATTCATGAGAACGGGTCGCTATTACGAATCGTTCTTATGTTTACCAACTCGGTTGTGGAACGATTTTCCGGCTTCTGTGTTTCCTCCCTTTTTTAACATGGGCCCCTTCAAGATTCAGGTTCACTCCTTTATTTCTTCAAAAAGACCCTCCACACAGCATCCTCAAAGATAATATAGGCCCTGAAGGAAATATTTCTCTCAAGGCCTTCTGTGTGAATTCAAAATAAATAAAATAAAATTGTGACTTCAATACAGTATTTACATTTTTCAAATGCGTTTATTCGCTCCATTTCGGGGAGGAAGAAACTTTTGCATTAATTTAGGGCTGTCAAACGCCATTTTGTACTGAAAATGTACTATATTAATAGGCCTACGTCTGTCGTACATGGTTCGCGTAACCGCCGTGTGGGGCGCTAACATGTGTAAACACATCGACTACGGTCAGACCGTAGCGACTCTGGCGACAGTACGCGTAAGGAGTTGACTTACACATCGCGCGAAGATATATCGAGTTTATCCGATACGTTGATATTATGTGACGTTAAGTATGAATCGAAAATGTGGGTCAATTAACCAAGCCGTTCTGTATATTTATTTGTTGTGTGTGGTCAATTACTATTCAGTGTGGCCATATGCGAAAATGAATAGTTCGTGATTACGTGATCGCAAAAAATCACTCGGATTCGCCTTGGTGAAAAAACGTCACTGAAATAGAAACCTTACTTTAAATGATTTAAGCCATGTTTACTGTTTAGCAGCCAAGTCTGAATGGCGATGTTCTTCACAATCTTCCTATTTTTCTTTTCAATTCCCTATTTCGCTTCCTTTTGCTTCTAAACATTCTCCAATAGATGATACGAAGCTGGATAGTGTTACATAAAAATGGTGAATTATGAATGGTAAATTAACATAAAAATAACACCTTTACATATTTCAAAACATTTTTTTTTAAATTCCATAGGGAATGTTATTTCAACGCCTTATGAATTAAGTTTTCTAATTTTGTATTGTAAAATTCTATACCTTTGTAATAAATAATATATAAATATTTCAACATGGTTTATGACATTTAATGTGTTTTTGAAGCTTTCGAAACTTCCGCTTGAACTTTTAGTTTAGCTGCTTGTTGTTAGACTTTAAAATATAAAACAGCGTACAATTTGTAGCCTTTAAACAAAAGAAAGGTTAAATAAAACCTTCCACAGAACAAATAATTATTTATTTGTGCGTTCTATTCCAACTTACTATATATATATACAATTATAAATTCACCATAGATTAAATATTAAAGTAACACAAACAATCTGCAAAAATTACTGCCTCAATACAGGCTTGCCTATTGAGGCAGATTATTATAAGCCTAAAGTTACAATCAATTTATACAAAAATCAAGTTTCTTAAATTAAGTGATTACGCATATGATTACCAAGTGATTACCCTATACATGTTTTTAATTACTGTGTATACTATTTCCAATGTATCAATCTCTTATTCAAATATATTAATCACTGTACCGACACCTTTATACAACCTTATATCGTCACGGAAGAAGCAAAAGGGCTTAATTCCCATTTTGAGAAGTTTACACCAGGGCACTTTATTTTAGATGGCTGAAGAGCCCCAAATCTTTAGAATCAAACGAGAACATTCGATGGAAAAAAAACTGATCAAAACTGCATATTTGACTCATTTTTTGACCAAAGTGTCGCTTAAGCCCTTTTTTAATTCCAACGATGACTTTTTTACTGTAAATCATATTTAAATAAAGATTTCCATACTAAACTTAACTTTAATAAAACGCGGGACGGGTAAAACGGACGCTAACTTTTTTCAACGATTGTTTTTTTATGTAGCACTTGCAGGTGGTTAAGAAATACCAAAAACGCGGATTTAATCCTTATCATAGATAGAACGCTAGATGTATTTATTTTGCAATAGTATTTTATACGCCACAATACTAGTCGTCTCTTTGTGTCAAATGCCATTACGTATATATTTTTCAGGTTCATATCTGCCTGAAGCAAGTAGGACTATAACATCCCAATTTTTCGGAATGTTGTGAGGCTGAAGGGAGTGGAGGGAGGAGGTGATACGAAAGAAAGAAGTTTAGAAGTACCTGATTTTTCAGATCTGCTGACTAAACAAGGCTAAAGCTATTATAAACAAAGTTTATATTCATAATTGAGGTATTTCACCAGGGTGTGATTGAAAATATCTCCTTCTTTGAATACATCGCTATTCCACTTCAGCATGTTTTGAACCCACCTCGAACCCGTGACGTCTTAATTTACAGTCGGGAATCTTTCCTTTCTGCCAAGGAATGGTCGAATATGTTATTTCAAAAGAGTTCTTACACAGTAATATTTTATATGTGAGAGATTTAAGTGTTTACTGAGTGAATTAATAATAGTAGTTTTTCTAGGTTTTTTTTTGTTTAATTTCCAAGAAACATGAAAAATTCAGCGACAAAGTCTAATTTATTACGTCTCGCTACTTCTCGGTGCGCCACATTAAATTATTTTCGTGATAATTTTATGGAAATTATACGGAAGTTGGGAATTAACAGAGACAAATAACATACGGAAAATTGTCAGATCAGAGATACAAACATTTTTTAAACATAACACTTTTATGTCAAAACAAATTCACAAAATATTTAATAGTTCACTTTGTAAATTTATCCTTCATTTAATTCTTACTACACAAAATATTCGACCTTTTTTGCTTTGTTTTTTTTTTATGTTTGATTAATGTAGTTACCAATATTAAAAAAACCAAGGTATTTTTTTTTACAATTGGTTTAAAAGCATTACAAGCATTAATACGCTAGATGATCATCTTGCGTTTGTGAGATTTTTTTATCGTTTTCTTATAAAACTTGATTATTAAGGTTTTTGTGCACCAACATGTTAACTGTCCTCAATTTGTTTTTTTCTTTGATTTAACAAATATGGTAATATGAATTCATACGTTTCATCTAGATTTTTATACCCTTAGCTTCTGGTAAATTGTTTTTTTTTATCTTCTGATGTACACATGCAATGTTATACCCAAATCTGAACCTTTTATCTCATTATTCATAATAACGATCATTATTTTAGATAGTTTTAAATTGTATACATATTATATATTATATTCTCCTTGCTGTTTAGTCTTATTAGCTTAATTAATTTTGTATGCAGCGCGCTTAAGGTAAACTATCACAAAACTGCACTATATAAGTTCGCTGTTATTAATATTATTAGCAATATAGACATCTTTTCTAAAATATTCAATAAATTTTTATTTTTTATATTTTATTTCAATGGAGGAATGAAGCTGAACATTATTTGCATTGAAAGTTGAGAAGTTCGCATTTTCTTTTAATTAATTTTCATAAAAACATTTCAAAATTTAAGGAGGTACTAGAGTCCAAAAGATGACTATGACAGGCTAAGAAGGTAGGATTTAATAATAAGAAGTGTAAAAACGTAGATTTAAAAAAAAACGTACATTTAAAAGAAACGTAGATTTTTTTAAAATGTAAATTTAAAAAAAAACGTAGATTTAAAAAAAACCTAGATTCATAAAAAATGTAAATTTAAAAAAAAACTTATATTTAAAAAAACGTAGATTTTAAAAAATACGTAGATTTTAAAAAAACCTATATAATTTACTAAAAGTTCCCACTAATGGGTAGCAGCTATTTTTTTTATAATTATCGCGATCATTCAGAAAAAACGTCAAACAACAAAATCTCCGCAATTTCCTTTAGTGAAATGGCTTTTGACGAACTGCCCGGCGCTGGTGCTATTTGTCTATTAATTTCATTATTAAATTCTTCCCGGGAACGCTAGGGGTCCCTAGAAACGGGAATAGGCCCGTTCCATGCAGTAGAGAATACAACCATGGAGTTCCCGAAATTAAAAATCATTGCAAATTGAAAACATTTTTTTTTAAGAAAACTTTTATACTCACAACCTGCTGACACAAAATAAATGGCCACGACTGAACAATCGACAAAATAATATCTTGCAAATTTAAAAATTTGACATTATAACAATTTTTTCCCATTCATTGTCACACGTTTGGTGACAATTTATAATGGAACTAATTTGTGATATTAAAAGAGTGAGTGGAGTTCGGTACAGAGACGTAGTATTTATTTTATATTTGAACAAGAATACATGAAAAGAGACTTGAAAGGGTTTTCCCTTATAACTTTAAAACTTCAAACAATATTTTACAAACAAAACAAACTGAAAGACCGACAGCGCACAATTTAATTAAACGTTTACAGATATTTCGTACTTAGAACTCAAAGACTTCACTGAAGGGGAACAACACCCAATCAGTATCAGGTCTTGAGACTAGGTTCTGGATCTCTCACTAAGTACTCAAAAACCTCACTGAAAAGGAACAACGCGCAATCAGGTATCAGGTCTTGAGACTAGTTTCTGGCTCTCTGCTATTTTAAGGACGAGCAGCGTCTTTTGTAGGCCGGCGGATAGCGGTTTTTAGCGCGTAGTGGGAGTAGTAGATGAATTTCCTAGAATTGCGTCGGCTATTGCCCAATTGGAGTCCGGCCCTGGATCTACACAGCTCAACATTTCTAGAAAGGGACAGTGCTTTAGACGGGAGCGAGAAAGTATTCGGAGTCGCGTGCTTTGTCGCGTTACAACATTTATTTATTTATTTATAAACTAACACGAAATGGGGAAAAAGAGCAACAAAGAAAGAACAGCACATACATCATATTATAATGACAAAAATAAGACAAAATATTCATGAGAAAGAACATTCAAATCAAAGCCAAGGTCAAGTTAAAGTTATGGTAGAGTCGCAAAGAATGACAAAAATCATTTAGACTGGTACAAATTGGGATAGAAAAATTTCTATAGGTTGTTAGGAAAATATCTAAAGTATTTAGTGATTTATTTTTTTAACTTTAATTCTGTGAAAAACATACCAAGTTGACAATAAAATGTGCAGCAATGTGCACCAGCGCATTTTCGAACATTTCACCTAAAATTCCAGCATGCATTTCACAAAGAATTAAAAAATTACCATTCAAGAATTCTATTCACTGGAAACCTTGGACATTTTCTCAACTATCCGTTGTAGTATTACTTGTCTTAGAAAGTCAAAAAGTGTATATTTTTGGGTGCTGACCCCTTACGACAACCTGTACACATGTTGTGTAATAAAAATAACAACAATGAATTTATATAGCACAGTTTTATGATAACTCTCAAAGTGCACTATACACTAAATAACCTAATGTAATCTCATATATTACAGATATGTATGCAAATTAAAACTATCTAAAATCTTGATTTTTATCATAAATTGTAAAAAATGATCAGATATAACAGTGTATATGTACATCAATAGTTTTTTTTTAAATGCTATAAGCCAAGGGCGTAAAAAGCGTAGACGCAAAGTATGTATAAATATAAACATTTTCTTATAAAGCAAAAAAAAATAGATAGTCAAAAAATACAACACCAAAATAAAATTATTACAAGAACGCGATTATAAGATTACAAATACAAATAGCGTAAATATGACGAATGACAAAAGAAAAAGAAAATATTTTATTACAATGAGAATATTTACTTTTCAGAATATAGTAAGGAAATAAAAGAACAAGGTAGCAAGTAACGAGAAAACTGATACTATGAAAGTTAAAAACGTTTAAAAATACGTCAATACTGCAAATTGAACTTTTTGAGAATAATTATACTGTAAAAATACAATTACACGGTCACCATAAAAATATTTTAGAATGAAATTACTTCTCGATCACCACATACTTTGCTTCTCATTTCATGTGCTAGGAAAATAAACTTTTTGCGGCAGAAAACTAGCCCCAAATCGGGTTTAGAGACGATAGCGCATTGAAAAATCACGAGCCTCCACTGTTTATACCTATCTTGATTTATGTTGGACACGCCATCACTGTAGTAGAACCTTGTAAAACATAATGAAACCGATATTGCATTATGTATGCTCAATATTTTGTATGGCATAATGAATTCAAACTGCCAGTAGTCTTTAATTTCATTAATCACCATTTTAAATAATTAAACGTGTTACAAAAAAGAAACTACACAGCTATTTTATTTTTTGTTTGAATTCGCATTCTATTAAAATATGTAAGTCAAATTGTTTGTCGTTTTATTTTCATTTTGGTACATTAAAATCAATCTAAGTATATTTTTTTGGTATATTTTTTTTTAAGAAACTTTTTTATTTTTTTATTCCGTGTATAATATATTATACCAAAAATGAATTCGAACCTGATTCTGTTCTTCTCATACAAATATGAAGTTGAACATTACAATAACTGTCAATAATATTGTATTGATATATTATTTGTATTTCTTACTTCTGTTACCTACCTCAGAACAGGTTACGCCCAGCGAAGTAGCGAGGTTAAAGCATTCAAAATTATGTAGAAAAATTATTACAGAAGACTTTTACTATTCAATAGATGATTATGTATCTCCATTCTCAATATTTATTTAAAAATGTAGCTTTTTACTAATATATATCTCATAACTGAATAAACCTGTAACCTTTAATTGAATTAATAACATAATTTTAATTATATTGTAAGACAAACAAAAAAATTGGAATACGTTTTTTAGAAACTTAAAAAAATACACTTTTTTACTTTAATGGGAAAAATTTTAAAACTATGTTTGTAGCAATCTCTCTAGAGTTTAATATTACATTTTAAATAACAATTTCACTGTGTATGAACTATTATATATTGCAACTGGTGGAAAAAAAATCAAATTGCAATGGGCCACCCTAGTAAAACTCTTAGTTATGATCCCCTAGGCCAGGGAAAAATGAATTTGAAATCTCCAGACTTCAGAATCTTAGAAAGAAACACGCACAATCGTTCGGTTTAGGAATAATATGACATACTTATGATCATGCGAAGAGAATTATGTTTGCTCAATTTCTGACTTCGTTCTCTAAAATAAATAACGACTTCCACTTAAAAAATATATATAAATTCAAATAAAAAAATGGCACATAAACATATTGATTATTAAATTAAATGAAAAAAAAAACACTTTGTATAAGACCACAGATATTATGTTAATTTTTATGACCGACCGGTTTCGCTTAGCTTAAGAATTGTCAGGGTACAAAATTAAACTGAACAAAAAGTACATAGTGTGCGATTATATATAAACACAAAGGGAGAACACAATATAAAACAAAAAATAAAATAAAAGAACGGTGAAAAAACAAAAAACAAACATTTAAATAACAACAAAGGAACTGAGAGAAAGAGACAGAAAAACTAATAAAATGATTAAAGAATAATGTGAAATTTTATGAGTTTACAGAAAATATTCCCTAATATTGGACTATTGGATAAATTCAACTGCTTTTTAGGAATATGACTATTAATTTTAATGGTTTTCTTTATTTCTAGTGCTTTTAAATTATTTTATCTGTTGCCAAGACCATTTTTGTGAAGATTATGAGCACCAGTGCTTTTCTTTTTCACTAGGTGATTGCAGAATTCTGAATAACCGTCGTTATTTAAATACATTTTTTCATTGGTTATTCCTACAACGATTATTTAAATACAAAAAAATAAATTATTGCTGTTTCCTCCTGAATTAAAAATGCATTTGATAACTTTATCCTTCTTAGAATGAGTCAGCAATACATTATTTGTGCAAATTATTAAATGATCATTATATTTTACAAAACGGTATCCACATTAAATCACACATCCGCAAGTTCTCGTTAATTTGGCTTTGTGTAGCGGAAAATGAGGCTCGACGGGCCAAGGGATGCCGAGCCGAAACCTTAATTAATACACCAAGTAGGTACCGAGTACCATGCACCGAGTGCGCGGGTCCGTTTAGGTACCCGGGTCGGCTGCAATTGGATTAATACAGAATTTTTGTTTTAATTAGGAACGTATCGACTCCCCTCCCCACTCCCGGCCAACACGTGGATATTGCTAAGGTGGCCGAGAGATTTTATTCATGCCAATTTATGGGCTAAATCAAATTAATGTAAATTATTCAAACAATTTTGCTAATATTCAAACATGAAATGAAATATTTTAAACAATTAAAATATATAAACAAACATATTATTTTAATTATTCAAAATATTTCATATTCATGTTTGAATATTAGTTAAATTGTTTGAATAATTTACATTAATTTGATATTACTTACTATCACTCAAAACCTTTCCTCTATCAAAACACCTTTATGTCCAATAATCAAAGTATCGCCCTGGTGAAAGACCACCATTCAGAATCGAAAATTTGCTTAAAAATGGCAAAAATAGAATTTTTGGTGACCAGATCTGAATGGCCAGGTACTTCCTAACCTTCCTCTTTCCTATCTCTTTCCTCTTCTCACTACCTTCAACCTCACAACATACCCCGATTGGGGATGCCATAGTCTCACTGGTCATAGACGGTTAGGAGCAGTTGAGACTCTTGTGCGGTATTCATTTTTTTAAAATGTATTTGTGTTCGGATATTATATTTGCTTTAAACACGAAAATGGATTCCAATCACGGAAAACATGTGTTTTGCTTACTTCAAATTTTATAGAATTATTATAATTTTGAAAATTCTAGTAAGTACATGGGTTTCAATAGCGTAATGGTTCGATGTATTCCACGATAATACAAGAAAGGTTTCGAGTTCAAGTCCTAGTCGCAACCTTGTCTTTTTTATATTTAATATTGTTTGAATAAGAATACATATTTTTAAGGATGTATAAAATGTAATGGTAAGAGTAATAAGGCTTATGGGGGTGGTGTATTGTTGTTAAACTTGTATACTTGGAGTAACAATATATGGAGAGAGAGCTAATTCTTTTTACCCAACCCATACAAATTTATGATAAATCTCTTTCTCTGGGTTTTTACGTTGTACACCATAAGAAAGAAAGTGACAGCAAAATCTCCCAAATTATCATGTTTTTCGTATCCCGCGTCTCCGTTGACTCCGCCCACACGTTTTTATATGCGACATAAACGGACATGTGACAATTTCAACGGTTTCTTAGGTTAAATGCTATATGTTTGTTTATAAAAATAATATAAAAAAGTGGTTATGCGAATAAACAAAAACATTATGTTGACATGTGCTATGAATGGATGTATAAATACCCTAGCTCTAGTCCTAGCCACGCCCTGATCTAGCCGAGTCCGGCAAAACTCATAAAAACTGACTACAGCAGCGCTCTATCTTGTATATTATTACTTTGAGTTTGTGTATTAATGGCGATAAGCCAGAGCTTAATAAATTTTTTGTTTTATTATGTTTATATTTTCTATTTGTTTCTTTAAGGGAAGGTTGTAAAACAAGGTAAATAGTTCAGAATAAAGGAAAAAAAATAGCTTTATTAAAAGTTTTTTTTTCAAAGTAGCGTAGAGTAATCGAAGAATATAATTTTGAATCTGGATATTGCAAGTTCGTTTCCTTTGGCTCAAGACTTTTTTATTATTCGCATTATGGGTGCTACCAATTTCTTCTGGGTTTTTTATGTAATTTGTTAAATTTGATGCCCTTTACAGCATGCATAAGGTATAGTGTCTTGAAATTAGAGTTGACCCAAGCAACACAAACATAAATGTTTGTGTGTATGTAAGTATATACACTTCCAACAGCGATGTTCTCGCAAAACTTTACTGAGAAACAGCATTTTGTCTTGCTTACGTTCACTTTTTAAAGCGAGAAAGGGGACAATATGGTTGTTTTTTTTTTTTTTTAATTACATTTTTTCGAAAAGTTCATTGATATTTTTTTCAGTCGAATAACGACTTTTTATTTATTTTTTTTTTTTCTTGCTAAAATATAAAAAAGTACATGGGTTTGGTTCATGTCTGTCTTACTAGGAGATTCCTGTGTCGAGACAAACGTAGTGTACATAAATTAGTTTGAAACATGCTGTAAGCCAGCAATGCTTTTGTGGGAGTACTGTGTTCATGTCAACTTTGCTGCGATGTCTGTACTCCGATAAATATGATATCAAATTCATTCAAACTATTCATCATTTTTATATGGTTAATCAATCAATAGTGAAACGAAGATTTTGTAATAAAAAACATCTTGTTTTGTGTATACGTCACCACATTTTATTTTGTGTTCACACAATTACTGACGGCCTCCATGTTCGAGTGGTAAGACGTTCGACTACGAATCCAAAGGTCGCGGGTTCAAACCCGGCGTGCTCCAATAACTTTTATTTAATTAATATGTGTCAGAACACATTTAATTCATATAAAAATAATAATAATAAAAAAGGATATTTGCGGCACGTTCCAGAGTGGAAGATACTAGTGTATCCAGAGTGGTAGATACTAGGTAGATACGACTAAGTATCGCCCTAGTGAAAGACCACCATTCAGAATCGAAACGTTGCTTGAAATGGCTTTAGCCGTATTTGGTGACCAGTTCTGAATAGCCAGGTACTTCCCAACCTTCCTCTTCCCAATCTCCTTCCCTTCCCCACTACTTTCAGCCTCACAACATACCCTATTTGGGTATGCCATAGTCTCACTGGCTTTAGACGGTTGGGAGCAGTTGAGACTTTGTGCGATATTCATATAAAAAAATATAAAAAAATAAAACTAGCTAGATGAAGTAAAAATAAAAATTCACAAGACAATAAAAATAAGTGATTTTTTTTTAATTAAACACAAAAAAGCAATTAATTCGTTATTACTTATTACGAACACGTGTTTTAACGCGTTTACGCCATACAAAAGATATTTTACATTGTATTATTTTACACGTGTTGGTAATATACTAGTATATCCAACTCTGCAAAACAAAACTCTTGCGCCTCTCCAAGTAGATAATTCAAATTTACTTCAAAAGAGTATGTTTCCAAAAAGCAGGATAAATAAAAAAAGAATTATTGTTAGTATTTGAAAGCAACGCCTACCCGGTACTAAACATAATCTCTAAATCCCCAGACAAAACAGGCTCCGAGATCTGTAGCAGGCGGCTGATTTTACCAAGTCTAATTAGAGATAAGGGAGGATACGCACATACGTATTATTTAATTCTGTATTTATGTAAATAAGCGTTTACGCCGAGCAGTTAATCACAAAACGTTGAAATGAAAGAATATTCTAATATAATTGTAGCTTCTTTATTTCAGTGTCTCTCAAACTATGTTGAAGGTGTTCATATTTATTTTTATACTAATGGACTATTGCCCAATTACAAAAAAAAAATACATCACACGAAATGGAAAAAAAGCAACAGAGAAAGAATAGCACATTCATAATATTATAATGAAGCAATGACTAAAATATGCATTTGAAAGAACATTCAAGTTAAAGCCTTAACAAGATATCGGTAGAGTCGTAAAGAATGACAAGATCATTCAGACTGGTACCAAAAATTTCAAGACCATTACATAAGTTAACAAGTCTCAATATTCTGGACAGGGGGAGAATGATACCCATAGTTAGTAGAGTGATGATTGAGTAAAAGCAATTCATTGTTTCTGAGTCTTTAATTTCATCATATTACGCGTCTTTCTCGCGATATGATTTTTTTTTCACTTAATTCATTTGGGGTCGGACCGGTTTCATCTCACTACGGGCATCTTTAAACTGGTATATCTTAAACATATATTATATGGGTCAGTGGTAGAAAACCTTGTTTACATAATCATGATACTTCTTTTCCAAAGCGAGTAATTTGCAAATGATTATTTTGGGAATTCCCATCCATGTTTAAGTGATGATTTTTTTAGGCTTACGTGTAAACCATTCAATATTTTATTTAACGAGACCAGGGATTATATAGCACTTTTTTTGTTCTGTTTTAAAAAATATTATTGAATTAATGAGAGGGATGTAGACAAAATAGGAAAAGGTAACTCGATTCTTAAATACCCAATAATATTTTTGTGTGTTTTTTTGCAGAATTATGACATCCCCACTTAAGGAAACTAGAGAGATCGACTGACGTGTGGGGGGGGGAAACTGGGCAGAGTACCTAAGGTTGATAAGTCCATGGTTATTCAGATCTGTTTCCTTAGCAGAGCTCTGCCCCTACCAGGGATTTGAACCCATAACCTTTCCTCACAACTCTGCAAAGGAGGTAGACTGAAAGGTTCGGAACGACAAACAAAATTTCGAACTCGAAGGGTGAAAATTAAACGAATTTTATTTTAAAAGATTTCTTTTCAAGGCGTTCGTTTTTTTCACTAAAATGACGTTATGGACAACATTGTTATTTTTATAAAATTATCCCATCAAACTGCAATTTCGTTATTAAAAAAATAAAACTATTGTGTTTGGAATGCAATCCAATGCAGTTTTGAAATAAATGTACCTGATTCGTATACTTAAGATACCAAAGCACATTCCACATGAGTTCATTCAGAAACAATATTGCCTATTTCAGCACTCTGTCTCAAATATGCCGACTTAGGATAGACAATAGGATAGAGTGTGCTGATGTAGACATTTTCGTTGATAATTTGTACAGTTTCAAAAAACAATGTCCTGCTATTGCTTAGGAATATGAAATATTGTTTGGACTCATTATATAAGGTATTTTTTTGTCTCTTTCTGTGTATCTTGCTTTTGTTTGAATTATTTATCATTAATTAAACGTTTGTAATTTATATTTTATGTATTCTTGGTATTTGTATTTTTATTTTTTTAACAATAATTGTCCACTGAGTTTTTTTAACTGAATTGTTTTCACGTAAGTGAGAACATCTGTTGAAACCCAGTATAAATAAATAAATACTAAATTTTTATCAAAGTTGATGTCAATTTTGAGTTCATCTATTTGTTGGTTGGAAATACGTTTTTCTTTGAATCTACGTCTAAAAGTTAGAGAAACGTCTCCCGCGTTACACGCGAGACGAAATAGCTAAACGTACGTCGAGTGGGGTTGACAGTAAGCCATTTGAATTTAAGCAACGAAGCGTTTGTCAAGTGAGACACCCATAAAACATAATAGAATCCGCCGCTTTTTCATTCCGTACGAGCTCTATCTTATTTTCTCCGTGGCATGAATAATTTGTCGCGTAATGTCGGGAATATATCAGAATTATATATATCATAGACAACACACTCGACACCGTGTTCTTCTAGCGTGCTCCGTGTAGCTTGTAGCTCATGAATATGATAAAGCTGCTCCTGAGATGGAAACGTTCTCGGGGATGCTGAGTGGGGTAGGGCGTGTGGCGTATTGGGTTGGGGCAGGTTCACAATCGAACATTTCAATATATTAGAATAATCCATTTATTTTGTGAGCACTTTTAGAACTCTTGGGAATTGAAATTATCAAATTTTAAAAACAAGTTACTGGTCTTTTTATGGTGCAAAAAATATTGGTTTAGCATAATGTACTCGCAATTTTAATATCTTCAAATGATAATTTATTTTAAAAAATATATGTAACGATTGTCACATCAAATATATTTTAAAAATATTAAATTAACATGTCAAATTCAATTAAAAGAGAATTGACAAAATATTAAATTTTATTTTAAAACGGCTTTACTATTTTTCAGAAGAGTAACACACTTTTTTACTAAATTTAAGAAACTGTTCATGTTGTGTGACATTTGGTTAATATTTTTCAAATGATAATATGTAACGATTGTACAAAATATTTTAAAAAATATATGAAAAACATGTCACATCAAATTAAAAGAGAATTGACAAAATATTAAATTTTATTTTAAAACCGGCTTTACTATTTTTCGGAAGAGTAACACACACTTTTTTACTAAATTTAAGAAACTGTTCATGTTGTGTGACATTTGGTTTATTTCTGAATATATGTAACTTTTTTTTTTGTAAAATTAATAAAAAAATATAAATATATATATGTGAATACCGCACAAGAGTACCAACTGCTCCCAACCGTATAGAGCCAGTGAGACTATGGCATCCTCAATTGGGGTATATTGTGAGGCTGAAGGTAGTAGGGAGAGGAAGGAGATGGAGAAGAGGAAGGTCGGGAAGTACCTGGCTATTCAGATTTGGTCATCAAACACGGCTACAGCCATTTCCAGCAACGTTTCGATTCTGAATGTTATCCTTTCACCAGGGCGATACTAAGAGTATCTGCCGCAAATAAACTACATATTATTTTTAATGAATTAAATGTGTTATGTATGTCACATGTTAATTAAATAAAATTTATTTGCGCACACCGGGTTTGAACCCACAACCTCTGGATTCATAGTCTTCATTATGGTGTAAAAAAAATTGTTTCAGCGTATATCGGACTCTGAATATAAGAGAAAATAGGAACATGAGCCCAATACTAGGTACCAAAATATAATAATAAATACGGACAACGAACCCTGGAGTATAACGTCTCTAAAATATTCTGCATGTTACTAACCAATGTTAAAAGATGTGAATTGTCAAGAAGAGTCAGACATATGCTGGAAAAATGGCTCCCAAGTACCATAGAAATACCTTTTATGAGGTGCCTATATAAATCCGTAATTTCTATCATGGGTACTAAAGATATTGATGTATTGTTGTACTATATTATTCCGCACAGTGCAACATGGCGTGGTGTAGTGGTAAAACAATTTCTCAATTTATTTAAATGTGTGAATAATATGTATGTTTACAATTACAAATACAATCTGTAATTCTATTGTATTAAAAATCTTGTTAACAAACTACTTAATTGTAGTTTAACATGATAGTGATTTTATAAAGAACAACATTTTTTTCAAATCCCTACCTATATAATAAAGTACCTACCTTTAATCTGTTTTAACAGACATTATTCTATAATTGAAATGGGCGGATTGAAGCAAACAATTTCTGTATTATGGCACGTGATGTTACATCTTGTGATTGTTCAAGGATAACAACAAGTTTATTTATATATTTCTAGAGAAAAACCTCACATAAACAACCGAAATATATATATATATATATATATATATATATATATATATATATATATATATATATATTTCGGTTGTTTATTATTGTTTACAATGTATAGATCTCTTGTTAAAATATATAAATGTACCTACACCTTTATACACCCTATGTATTTTATATGATTATTCTGCCTTTTATTTTTATTATTTTGCTGTTATTACTGTTAACTGTATTTAAATAAAGATTTATTATTATTATTATTAAAGCACCTGGCTATTCAGATCTGGTCACCAAACACGGCTTGGCCATTTCAAGCTACTTTTCGATTCTGAATGGTGGTAACCCCCCTGGAACGTGCCGCAAATATACCATTTACTATTTTATATGAATTAAATGTGTCATGACACATATTAATTGAATAAAAGTTATTTGCGCACGCCGGGTTTGAATCCGCGACCTTTGGATTCGTAGTCGAGCGTCTTACCAATCGACCATGGAGGCCGTCATTATATTATCACCAAGGCCTAATTTTCCTTACAAAAAAATAAGGAATAACATTTTTGATCAAAACACACTTGGTATGATGAAATTTATTAAAAAAAAAAAAAAAATCGCCACGTTTCGAAAACATTGAAAAGTTCCTGGTTTTCAGATATGGCCACAAAACACAGCCATTGCCATTTCAAGCAACGCTTTAATTCTGAAAACTAATCTTTCAACAGGGCGATACTTGAGTATCTACCACTCTGTAGTAAGATATGTCTATTGTTTAGATAATTCGAGTAACGACGCAAGCTGGCCGCAGGTCTTCCGGCCACAAGCAGTGGCTTAACGTGACTTTGACGTAAAGTGCATTCGGCCCTCGGGGCTGTCCTAGTGTAACTGGCTTCCCCAGGCAATAACTGCCAGATCTACTACGTTAACTGTCCTGGAGGCGGTATAATACAAGGGAATACCGAGAGGTAAGGTTACAAAGGACTACATAAAATTAGAACAATATCATAATCTTTAAAATACATATATACGTTAAAAATATTGCCAGTTCTGTCATTATCTCTCGATACATGTACAAGAGTGACCGTTAGGTACATAACGATCTACATAATCTTCAATAAAACTTAGTTTTTTTACACACCTTTTTACACTTGCCAATTCAACGATTCTCATAATATGTGTATAAGAATGAATAAGAATGAACCTCTCTTTTATCTTATTTTTTTGTTTTTCATTCTTAACCTTATTTCCGTTATTATATCATATATAGTGCGTCACACTACTTTAGTTTGTACTTATATAACTCCTTTGGGTATATAATATCTTGTCTATGTGTGAGATGTACATAAATGTTTAATTTATTCTTTTACACTATGCATGTATCTTCAATATTTTTATGTCATTCATCTCATGTATTTGGTGGACAACTGTGTTTATGAGATCTTGTTAAATAAATAAATATGTGCAGGGGGTTTATACGCCACACTGCACATATTTATTTTACACCAATTAATATTCGGTCTTATAATGGTTTGTTTTGATTTTCAGTCCAATCAAATTATTATTAGTGTAGTGTGGGTGCTTTATGTATTCGACGGTCGTTGACAAAAGGCAAAATTTTTAGAAAAATCACAAATCGAACTAACAAATTGTGGTATTTTTGTCTGATAATTCTGAACCATTCGTCATGATGCAAATCTTATTTATCATAAACACTATATTGTTTATCTATTTATCACGATATCGTTAGTATGAAGGCCTCCATGCTCGAGGGATAAAGACGCTCGACTAATATTCTAGATACTGGCGTGTGCAAATATGTGTTTTTTCACATTTAATTAATACAAAATAATATATTGTGGTAAATGGTGATTTCATGAAGTGGCTTAACATTACAAAAGGTGTTAAACAAGGCTGTGTAATGTCACCGTGGTTGTTCAATCTGTACGTGGATAATTGAATGCAAGAATTGAAAGATGTGGGCTTTGGCGCGAAATCGAACAATCTGAAAGTACGTTACCTATTGTATGCTGATGATGCGGTGCTAATTTCTCACAATATGGAAGATGTACAGTTTCTCGTGTTTAAGATGAATCGAGTATGTATGCAAAAGGAGTTAATGATGAATGTAAGTAAGTCCAAACTTATGGTGTTTAAAAGAAAGAATACGAGAACAGCACGCAATATAGTTGTGAATGATGAATACTTGGAGCAAGTGGATGAGTTTTTGTATTTAAAAAGTATATTTACGAGAGACGAAAAGGCTGATAAGGATATTGAAAGAAGGCTTAATGGAGAAAACTCCATTAATGTAGGACTGAACGCTGTTGGCGCAAAAAAAAAAATGTTCAAAGAAGCGAAGCTAGCAGTCCTCAAAAGAGTGAGGCATAGAACTGGTAGAGGAAGGATGAAAGTAGGTTGAATGCTGTAAAAATGAGATCCCTGAGGCGTATGTGCGGTAAAAAACAAAGTATGACCGTGTTAAGAATGTGGATTTACAGAAAGAATTTAAGGTTGATGTAAGCGTAATGAGTAGGATTGAGATGTGACGCTTAGATGGTTTGCTCATGTAGAGCAAATTAACGAAGAAAAAGAGTGAAAATAATGTATCATGCGAAAGTGAATGGGTGAATGGAAGAAAGAAGTCAAGGACGTCCGAAGACGACATGGCAAGATCAATTACCGTCCTCAATTTTTTTTAAGCAAAACCAATATCGTCCAGCGTTTTTTTTCTATTTTACTAGTGATTTTTCTTCTGAGAAACAGAAATTTGATGTTTTTCTCTCGATCTCTAAATATCGTTTAAATTGCAAATAACTGCCTTTTTGCCTATGAAGGCAAATTGCAAACGCTCCATCTAAACAGATCGTGGCAACGTACGTGAGCCATTCCCAAAAAAAACAAACTAATAATTTAGCAGCCGAAAGGGATAAATAAAGTGTATGAAATCAATTTTAACTTTAATAATATATTCGGGCCTTCCCATTAATGTTCACCTATTTACTAACCTATTTGCTAGTTGGAAATGGCTCATGTCTTAACCGCACGGTGTCTAGACGAAGCTAATGTAGCATGAAGGGTGTATGAAAAAATGAATCATACAACGTATTAAGTACATTGCTGTAGAAATCAATTTTGAATATCACAGTTCTTTTATATATTTATTGACGCCTTGAAGGCTTTAACATGAAAGTAAATTTTAGAATTTGTACAAATAAGTATAATAAATGTAAAGTGCATAGCATAGGAAAAAGAGCTCAAATTAATAAGTAGTTACTATATACTTATGTTGAAACAGGGTAGGTTTTAAAATTAGCTGCATTATCAAAGTAAGTTGTACGAAAGGTTATAATAAATGTATGATACATAGCATAATAATTAAATGAAAAAAATAAGTAAATACATAGGTACTATACAAGTAGATAGTTACAGCGCAATAGGTAGTAGATTTTAACTATCAACATAGATAATGATACAACGATAAAAAGGTGCACATGAAAAAACTTTACAAATCTATTACAAACATTCAAACAAGCTAATGCTTTATTTGGTCACAGTGTTGTAACGGTAAACACCTTTTAAACTTTATTTATTAATTAATTTGCGCAGCCTTTTTTGAATTGGTGAATTTAAAAAATAATAATTTACAGATACAGGACCATTATACAGTCGTGTGGTAAGACGACGTTTTGACAGCCTCCATGGTTGAGTGGTAAGACGCTCGACTACGAATCCAAAGGTCGCGGGTTCAAAACCCGGCGGGCGCCAATTACTTTTATTTAATTAATATGTGTCCTAACACATTTAATTCATGTAAAAATAATAAAAAGTATATTTGCGGCACGTTCCAGAGTGGTAGATACTCTAAGTATCGCCCTGGTGAAAGACCACCATTCAGAATCGAAACGTTGCTTGAAATGGCTTTAGCCGTGTTTGGTGACCAGATCTGAATAGCCAGGTACTTCCCAACCTTCCTCTTCCCAATCTCCTTCCCCTCCCACTACCTTCAGCCTCACAACATATCCTATTTGGGAATGCCGTAGTCTCACTGGCTCTAGACGGTTGGGAGCAGTTAAGACTCTTGTGCGGTATTCACGTAAAAAAAGTGTCGTGTATCACAGTTAGGTACACGCAAAGTAATAAGGCTCGTTAAATCCAGGGCATCTTTTAGTATATTCTTCGTTTTTAACGTGTTTCCTTATCTGTAAACGGAGTACAGTGACATCTTTAAATAAATTTAAATAGCGTAATACTTTAATTAAATGGTGGCTTGTCATTTTACACAGGTATAAAACCGTCATAAAACGTGCTCACGGAAAAAAACGGTGCACCCAAAAATTTAATGGCCCCGCGCAGGGGTATTTTTATTACATCCCTCATCAAATCTAATAAAAAACTTGACGTAAACCCTTGGCGGCCACGTGACGTGCCTTAAAAACAAGGTTATTTAAGCTTCACCTGCGTTTACTGGGCTGAGACGATGTCCGAGTTCCGGAGGAGAATACAAATCTAAAAAGGCGACTCTACACCGGCTTAAGCTAATTATTTTCGCATTGTAACGTTTTTTCTTGCATTGCAAATTATAGATTTACTGTTTTTTTGTAAAGATAGATACCAACTTAGCAAGAGTTTCAACTGCCTGGGACTAATTACCACAGTTCTATCGTTCTGTTGGTAATGCTCTGATTTCACCCCTCGCAGCTCAGAAGAAGGAGGTACGCCGCCACCCACTTTTTCAGACTTCTGCGAGGCTGTTTAGAGAACTCAACTATTTTGGAGCGCGTAAGCCTCTATGTTCTCTGTGACTATCTAAGACAGCATCATCGTGGGTGTTTCTATCTCTGTGTATGTAGGACTAACCTGCCAATCGTTCTGCCGGTGGGAGGGGTATTTTTCTCCTAAACAACAACTTTTTTTTTTGCGTGATTGAGAAGAGATTCAAAAGCACATAACCTTCTGAGCGGCCATATTTATATCCCTCATGTAATACAAAAAAATGAGTTTATTTTCCTGGCAATTTTACAAGACCGTGTAAGCACAGAACTTTTGTCATTCTGAGATGCAAAACTAACCTACCATTGGTACTGCCTTTCGGAAAAATGATTTTACTATGAATAACTCTCCTGATATAGATATTTTTTGATAGAATATTGTAAAATTTAAAAATTGTATTACTGTTTAACTTTGTATAATGTTTGTTTATTATTGGTTGTAATTACTGTAAATTTACATTTATAATAAAATAAAAACGGAAATCTTATTGATTTTTGAAATAATCTCATCAAAGACGCCTTTTTCACCACTGCTTTACAATTTTGCTTTTTTCGTTGCTAAATAAATAATCTATTTAACTTGAATGTTACATCATGTTTATTTTAAATATATAAATTTAATATTTAATTATAGTGTATAAAAAATACTTTATTTTAAAATTATTATCATAAATTTTATGAAACATATGATGAAATACAAAACACCATACGCAGATATACTTTATACTCAGGTGTCCCCGTTGAGTGGGATTTTGTTAACTGCCAAATGAACCGTATTTTTCTTTTTTTAATTACTAATTCTTTCAAATCAAAATGAAAATACTTTGAGTAAGGGAAAGGGGTAAGGGGGAAATGGAACAGTGCAATTAATGATGCAAAATTACAAGTGCACTGGTGGTGCAAGCAGGATTGAGGCGACAATGGACCAAAGCCACCGAGTCTGCAGCAGACCGCTCCAAGTGACCGGTCTAAGTTCGTCAGAATTGATTAATTAACAACAAATCTTTTAATATAATAAAACTCTCACAACTAAGTTTCCATACTTGATGTTTTATTTTAGTACCTACGGTGTTTGGTGGCATACATACTCTTGAAATAATGTACAGTAAAAATACAATAGTAAACAAGCTTAAGCCTTTTTTTTATTTTGTATTAATTAATATCTTGCTAACATACAAAGCAATCCCGATGAGATATAAAACTCACTCTGGGACAAGGAAAATTAAAGAACTACATGGCATACAACAAAATACAGAGAAATCAAACTATCACAATAAATCAAACAATATAATACAGTACAACATAATAAGAAATACAGTATAAAAATTAGGTAATTAGTATTATTATAAGATAAAACTAAATTATAAATAGAAACCAACGGAGAAAAAAAGCCGAAAGTGCAGTAAATGGGGATGTTTTTACTCTATCGGGCATATTCAGGTGTCGAAATATATGGTTGACGTACACGGGTGAATTAGTTGTCTAACCACTAGATTATATAATATTATACTGAAAGCATTCAAATTAATAAATTTAATTCGTTATCAGAAAGTGTTACATCAATTTTATAAGTATTTTATGTAGGTACTTTCGATTAAATTTGAATAGGGTATTTTTAGAGTTTTAACTGCTTGAAGCCAGGGAGTATGAAGGGGAAGGAAATGAGGAAGGTTAAGGTCGGGAAGTGGGCACCTTGCTATTCAGATCTAGTCACTTAACACGACTATAGTTGTTTTAAACAATTTTTTGATTCTGAATGGTAGTCGTTCACCAGTATCTACCTCTCCGGAACGTGTCGTAAATATACTATATATATATATATATATATATATATATATATATATATATATATATATATAAATATATATATATATATATATATATATTGACTGGTCAGTAGATGAGTAAACAAATGCGTCGGATTCCCACCCGGGCGTCGTGCGTTTAATTCTTTTGCTGCCTAAGTCCTCCATCATTGCACAAGCAACATTTTCCGCTTATTATGATGGCATTATTTTTCAAATATTGTCAGGTTATTCGTAACCTGGGAATGTATGTCTTTCTTTTATAAAAAAATAAATAAAACATTCATAATTTTATGCATCACAACATATACGAATTAATTTGAATTTATTTGCGTATGCCGGGTCTTGAAATTGCGATCTTAACCACTCGGCCACGGAGGCACCAGTTCCCATTACCAAACTATGTTATCATTAAAATAACATAATTTAATTGCGTTACACCTTTGAAAAAGAGGTACAGCTTCGCAACAATAACTTTGCATTCAGTATAGTAAGAAAACAACGAATTTATTAAAATATAACTCTTTTGTTAGTTCCTCCTTTGGCCATTGCAAAGACATATATTCTTATATCATTTTCGCGAATACGTGTACAGCATAATATTACTACTACGACAGTTTACTAAAGAAATAGTTGAAATGAAATGTTACATAATGCCTTATTACATACAAATATGATTCATCATACGGCCATGATCACCGCTGGGTGTTACCCCCCCCCCGTGCTACTGCCCGCTGTACCCAGCTTCCCCGGATACAGATTGATCGCGAGAGGAATGGAGATGGAGTATAGAAATAAAAGAAGCTATCGGGAGAATGGATACCTTTCCAACCTCTGACCCTCTGTGGTCGGAATGCGAATGCTAGTTTACTGCCGGGTACAGAGTGGGACAGGAATGGCAAAACGTGCATTAATTAATTTAACATTTTTAAACATATGTTTATATGACGGCCTCCATGGTCGAGTGGTAAGACGCTCGACTAAGAATCCAAAGGTCGCGGGTTCAAACCCGGCGCGCGACAATAACTTTTATTTAATTAATATGTGTCCTAACACATTTAATTCATATAAAAACAATTTTAAAAATTATATTTGCGGCACGTTCCAGAGTGGTAGATACTCTAAGTATCGCTCTGGTAAAAGGCCACCATTCAGAATCGAAACGTTGAACATTAAAAATGGCTTTAGCCGTGTTTGGTGACCAGATTTGAATAGCCAGGTACTTCCCAACCTTCCTCTTCCCTATTTTCTTCCCCTCCCCAATACCTTCAGCCTCACAACATATCCTATTTTATTATACTAGGATGCCCTAGTCTCACTGGCTCTAGACGGTTGGGAGCAGTTGAGACTCTTATGCGGTATTCATATAAAAATAAAAATAAAATTCTTCCTGCATGAGAAATTAGGTTATACATTCGTATCTTGGAGTCAAGAGAGCATGTCCATTTTGCTCACAAATAACCTAATAAACATAGATACATATTATTCAATTATTTATTAATTATTACAGTTGATATTTTTATGTATTCTAGTCGCCATAAGTTGAGCTATAGCTCGTAGTTTTAGGAAAAGCATTTACATAATTTCAAAGTGGTAGATACTTCAAGTATCGCCCAGATGAAAGACCACCAATCAAAATTGAAAAGTTGGCGTTGCTTGAAATGGTTTTATACGTGTTTGATGACCAGATCCGAATTCTAGATACTTCCCAACTTTCCTCTTCGTCATCCCCATTTCCTTACCCTCTTCACTACCTTAAGTCTCACAACATACTTCAATTGGGAATACCGTAGTCCCACTGGCTTCAGACGAATAAGAGCAGTTGGGTTGCGGTATTAACAATAAAATAAATAAAAATAAAAAGTGGTTAATTACATAAATCAAAGTTTAGTACATAAATCACTTATATTCTTAACCTCTCGAGTAGTAAAATATTAACCTTTTTCCTTACTGTTATTAATTATTACTCTGGTTTCGGCGTTGTGTAATCATTACACAGGTAAAAAAATGCTATTTAAATCAGAAAAATAAAGATATTCACAGCCAATTGCTTAAATGAATCATATTTGAAATCAACAGTGATAATGACGCTCACAAAACGGGTGGAGGGACCACCTTCGAGAGATGCCCGGAAGCGACTGGCCACTGACGGTAAATCGTACGCGCTGTGGGTGCGAACTGAGATTCCATTTCGCGGGTTCCCATAAAGCGAATTCAAGTAAGAGTGAGATGTGAATAACTTTGTATCTCCCCCGCACACTCTTCGCGTAACTTTGCATCCCATTGCGGTTATTTAGAAGGAATATACCTTCGTCACACACTAGCAGCGTTTGATTTTACTGTCGAATTTATTCCCGATTTTCACATAATATCTCGTATGTGCTCGATAAATGCTAATTAACATAAAAACTATTTTTTCATTCAATGCGTCAATGTATTATGGAGGAGTACCTAAAATCTGAAGCTAGTATTTATTGTGATTATAGAGATGTTAAAGTTATTAGAAGAATTGTGTAGTCGTTACACATCATAGTTAAGGAAAGGTTAATGACATTTTAAAATATTGTTTGTTCAGTCGGTAAAACATGCAACTAGCCGATAAAAAAATTGATTGTGTTGTATCATCAATAGACGGCGTTGGTAGTCCAAATCCCGACATAATCTGGAAATATTCGAGAAATAATCCCTACGCCCTAAACTTGGGGCCATACGCTATCTGACCTGGTATTTTACAGCCCCACAATTGAGGCGGTACGCACGCATTGCATAATTTTAGTGGTAGAAGTAGTAACAAGTTTATATTTATCATTATCATATACTTTTTGAAATGTCTAGTCATGTCGCCCGCATTCCGATTTTTTGTTGTAACCTATATTTACTAAAAAGATGACAAGACAACAATATGACAAATTTATTTATTAGAATTTATCATTGTCAGGTATCATAAACAATTAATGTAAATCTTTTAAGTTTATTCTTGTCGTAGACTAACTTAAATTACCTAATATGCATAAAAACCATTTGAAAAGCATGCGAATCATTTTTTTACTACGACCAAATGCGACATCTTCGTTTTATCCATTGTTCTAAATCTTACCCTTTTACGAACACAATAATCCGCTGTGATAAAGTTTAAAGAAGTGCCTCAAAAACCTTGCGCGTGAAATGCAGAAAAGTACAGAAACAAAAAAATTTAAATGAATGTTGCGACTTTTGGGCCACGGGGTACCGCATTCAAGTCACGTGCCTTACCCGCGGACGTTTGAACGGTTGGTCACCCATTCAAAGCCTTATTCGGGCCCAATTCAACCCTGTTTAGCCCGAATAAAGGCTCCATGATTTCATCTTGATGCGGATAGTTATTTTTTATTATTTTGAATCCGTCGAAAGGATGTGAATAGGTGTATACGGTGTTCGGTATAGTGTTTTATTCTTTGAAAGCTAAATTACACTATACAATGGCGGTTCAATACAGTTTCCGTGCTGTAGTTGTTAAGACGTGAAACATTAAATCCAGAAGTTTTTTTTTTTAATTCAATCCCTTTCAAAGTAATACATATGATAAAATGAATTAGGTACTCTGAGGATGAAATGTTCTGGAAAAGATAAAATTACACCTAAAAAAATAAAAATTATATTAAAGAGTCTATAAAAATAAATTAATCATACCATAACACCATGTTTCTTCTTATGTTCAAATCAACCGTTTTAACACTTTTTCCTCTCTTATTTGCTTTCTTAAGGCGAGTTTTTCCTCATAACGTTCCATGTTTTAAAACCAATTTTCTTTTTTTCGCTGAATAAACTTTCAAAAAGTTTTTAAGTGCCCTCCTTACTACTGGCGAAATTAATGTAAAAATATTGCGCAATATAAGATTTAATCCAAGATTTAAGTTATACATCACCAAAAAATTTCAAATTCAACTGTTCGATACTTCAACTGATACAATTTATGTTATTGTTAATTTTGTTTTATTCGAATTTCCTTGTTTGTATGAACACATTGATGTTTATACATAAAATGAAGAACAACTTGTTACCAAAATATTTTTCTGACAAAATTATCTACCATGTTGATATTTACAAATATAATACAAGGGCATGCAAAGAAATTAGACTACCAAAAAAAAAATAAAGCAAAGACACAAAAAAGCTTACTATAATGCTCTGCCGGAAACCATTAAAATTATGCCTATCAATAAATTTAAAATAGCCTGTAAAAATTATTTAAAATGTATATAAATCAAAATAATAAGTAGTATACAAGTTAAAATATTATAAAGTTAAAAAGAAAAATAAATAATTAGCTACTTGTAAATTTGAATGTACAAAGTAACTAATATAAAATAAATAAAACTAAAACTAAACTTTTTTTCGTTTTTACTTTTGTTTATATTCATCCTTCTAATAATAGAATCATCCATTTTTCGATGAATTAAAGATTAAATTGTCAATTAAATCATGGATTGCGCAATACTTTCATTTGAATTTCTCGGCCCGTTAAGTTAATTTAAAAACTTTTTTAAACAATTATTTCAAATGATTTTTTATTTACACCATTTACAAACACAGATCATAAGTACCATAAACTTTTTTGTTGATCGACATGCAGAGTACTTAACCAAATAGGCCAACAGCCCTTTCCCAACTGTTAATTATCATTGACTGTTGGTTTCAGAAGATAATAAATACAGTTTAATCATATAGAAAAACAATGCATGTAAGTATTTCACAAGCAAACGTAAAGGGATTTGAAAAAAGAAAATCCATTTTTAAATTTGCTCTCATGCCATAAAATCGGGAATAAAAAAAAACAAAATTTAAAATTGAAAATTTCAAATTAAAATCAATACTGTAATATAAAGTTAACAACTTTGTCTATCTAATGGGGCGTGCCAGGTAAGTATGTTCCTGTATATTTTCACTTTAAATAAATATTTATATAAACTAGGAATTAATACCAACTAGAAAATAAAATCTGTACAGCGCCATTGAGAAGATTTTTCTCAAAAACGACGCAATGCAAATTATCCAAACATTATTTTTATAATAGCGTTTTACATTAAAAAAATTAACCACCATTTTTTACCATTTCGACTTCTTGGTTAATAGTTCTAATAACATTTTAAACATTTGTTCATTTTTTTATATAAATGATCTCTGTAATATTAACATTTCGGGAAAACTATTCTCATATGCTGACGATACTGCAATCACAGTACATGGTAAATCCTGGAACGAAGTCACTGAAAATGCTAATAAATGCACCTCCATTGTCAAAGAATGGCTCAACCAAAACCTTTTAACTCTGAACTGTGAAAAAACTATTTATATTCCATTCTATAATACCAAAAAGGCTGCACCTCTAACTAACGTAAATATAAGGTTCCATAACAATAACTGCAACCCTATTTTATGCTCTAATTGTAGAAACAAATCGGGAAATACAGTCAAATATTTAGGAATTACAATAGATAGCCAACTCAAATGGACGAATCATGTAGAAAAGCTTTGTAAAATAAACTAAGATATTTAACTTACATTTTTAAACGATTAAATAACATAGTTGACATAAAAATAATGAAATTGGTGTACCATGCATTGGTTAAGTCATCAGTATCTTATGGAATAATCGGTTGGGGGTATTTATAATACTCATATTAAGCCATTAGAAATATCTCAAAAATTAATAATAAAAATAATGTTGCATAAAACATTACATACCCCTCCATACAATTATTCCAAGAAGCTGATCTCTTAGATATAAGAAAAATTTATTGTATACAGTGCCTAAAGTACATATTTTCATAGTATTTGCAAAAATGAAAATCGTTACAGCAACAGAATAAATAATGTACTGGAAATTTCTCTGCAAAAACTAGACTTGCGCAGAGACATGCATACTTCATTGCCCCCAAAATGTATAATTCACTTTCATTACATTTTAAGTGTTCAAATACAACTTCCTTAAATACATACAAAAATGTAATAAAAAACTGGATAAAAGCAAAAGATACCAGCCTCTTCATACTATAAGTGCTAAATTAAAAAAATTAACTAACTTATCTGTTGTGATTTTGAATTTGAAAAAAAAAAAAAAAAAAGAAAAATAATAATAACAATAATTAATATTTATTTTTTTTATTTTTTTTTATTATTATTTTTTACTTAATTTGAAATGTACCTTATACTGTAAAATGTAACTATAGAGAGCTATAACTATGATTTGAATTAGTATACCCACGCAACATGTGGGATTTTTTGTTATGTCTACATTATTTTTATTATTTCTGTAATTTTTAAAATGTATGTAACAAAATAAATCAAATAAAAAATAAAAAATGAAAAAATTTTCAATAGGACGGTCAATCTTTAAATGGCTTAAACGTATGAAAGCTCATTGAAATGCAGAAGGTGGGGTAGAGCAAACATATAATTATTCAGGAGTAGTCAAAATAAATCTTGGCACGGAGGAAGTAAATGCACAGATTTCGAGTTCGTCTTAATAACCAATTTGAATAAAATGCACGTTCGCACTACAGTTTGCCAGTTACGTCTGGTTCAAAACTTCCAGACCTGTAAAACACTGGAGACGGTACAAATGGGCAATCCGCCTGATTCCAATCTATACAGAATATTCGAATGTACCCTGTGAAATTAGCGTCTTTCGTTCCTTACAGTCGGGAGACACGACAAACACGTGCCCAGCACCCCGCACTCAGTTCAAAATATCGAGTGTATACTGCATTTTCAAGCTCTAAAATAAGAATGTACCGACTGAAGCTGTGTTTAATTAAAGCTGATTTATCAATTCCAAAGAGAAAAGGCACAATCTGAGTCGAAAATTTCAGATGGAAAATTGTTCTTTTCATAAATTTAAATAATTTTTTTTGAGAAAACAATGCAATTTTTGACATCAATTAAGTTAATGTTATGCTTTGGCAATCTTAGATTTACAGGCATTTATAGGGAAAGTCGTGTCCAGCGCTCGTATGAGGCTTACATTCATTTTTCCGGATGAGAACCATAGGTTTCTTCAAAGAACAACATTCACTATTGTCCTTTCATAGATATACACCATTAGATGTGATCCTGATTGCATCAAGAAATAATCATTTCAGCATTATAAATATCCAACCAAATTACAAAACTTTCACGTATTTTTGGTGCCTCTTCTATCGGTGATTGATTCAAGGAAATCTAATAAATTTCACGGAAAGTTTCATTCTTAACAACAAAAAATTTTTTTTAATTAATAGAAAACAATAGAAAGACTTACTAGTTATTGCTTGCGGAAAAAATGGAAAACATTCTACATACGAGTATACCTTTTATTTCTACGTTACATCGTTTTGTGATACGAGTAAAGTACATGTATTTGTAACAATCGATGTAATACCAATAAACTCCCGGGTTCCTGGCAGTGAAATTAAATTTAAAATACATTTTCCGCTTATACCGAAACCAACACTTTTTGTTTTTCTTCATTCCATCGATTCCCAAACGTCCCACATAAACCGGGACCACGCTCCACACGGACGGACTATGGACTAAGCCTGCTAAGGTAAACATAAATAATGGTATGTGAGAATCTACAAAAGCGAAGTTTCTTTTGCCCAAATAAACATTTTATGGAATTATTTATTATTATAGTCCGGAAGTAAAAACAACTATTTGTACCCAGTGCCATGGGTATTAATAGGTTATTTATAAGGTCAAATATAAGTGTCTTGAATTACTAATACTCGAAAAACATACATTATTTACGGGAAAAAATAGAATACTCGTAGTTCATTTTAATATAATATCAATGTTAATCAAAGAACATCTTAAATCTTTAAATAACCATGGTTTTTCAGAATTCGCCAATCATCTTATGGAAAAAGATTATCCCTTCAATAAAAGCACAGGTGCTCATATTCTCCACAAAAATGGTCATGGCAAAAGATTAAACAATTTAAAAGCATTAGAAATAAAGAAATCCATTGAAATTAATAATCATATTCTTAATAATCAGTTAAATTTATCGAGTAGTCCAATTATGGTATATTTTCCGTAAGCTCATAAAATTTCTTATTTTTCTTATGTCACCTTTTCAGTTGACGTTTTGCCTCTTTTATTTCATATTTTCTTTCTCTTTTTTTCCCTGTTCCTTTGTTATAATTTAAATGTTATTCTATTGATTTCTCACTGTTCTCTTATTTTATGTAATATTGTGTTCTCTCTCTGTATGTAGGTATATATAACCCCACACTTTGTATTTTGTTGAGTAGATAAATGTTGTACCCCGATGATGCTTAGGCTAAGCGAAACCAGTCTGTCATTAAAAAAAAATTGAACTTGCACAAAGTCATTATTTCATTTTCATTAAATATGTCAAGTCAAGTCAAAAAGAAAACATTATAATAGTGTTTTACCTTTAAAGTAATTAATCAATCAATACAAATAAGGTAAAAAACATACAAAAAAATCGTTAGATATGTGAGATTACATTCCATGAACTAAACGGGAATTATGCAACCTGTTTCACACTCATACCTTGAAATTTCAGGTGGTAAGAATGTTTCTCCAAACTTTTTTAAGATCATTCCATTTTTATATATTTTCACATTAGAAAAGGGAAAAAATTCTCCTGGTCGAATTAGAAGTCCTTAATGATTTAATAAAACAAATTTATAACTTTATTTCACTTTTATTTTATGACTGGAACGGTTTCAGCCTTTGACGGCCATCTTCAGACTAGTACATGTTGTTGTTAACCTACGGCTTATATACTAATTTTGGGGATGTCAGGGGTAGTAAACAATGATTTTACTTTAATTATATTCATCAGTATTGTTGCACGATTTTAATAGTTACAGGGTAAAAGTTACTTTTAATTTATTGGTATTATTTTTTTTTATATATCTATCTGGAATATTTATTTATTTTATTTAATATTTAAGATGGGTTACAGTTGCATTTCCATATATATGAATTGACAATGTATTTATATAATGAAAGGTTGGTGAACACTGATTGTTAATGAGTTTACTTTAGATTTTCCCATCTTAATTGTGATGTCCAGATGTACAACATAATTTTCTAATTATTGGGTTACTCCCAGCATTATGGTATAATTAGTTTTATGATTCTATTCATTATGCACTGTTAGAGTAGATTACTTCTATTATTATATAATTTCTCGGTATCAGAAATTTTTAAGTGCTATGCACTTGTGTAATAACTTACATTTATTGTTATTACCTATTGATTGTTTGGAATTTTTAAGTGCATTTACATTATGATATGTTTTTAGTTAGAAATATACATTATTACATTGGATCGGATGATGAAAGTGAAATAAAGTTATAAATTTGTTTTATTATATCATTAAAATGGAATTCCACCACGAATTAACAGTTTCAAAATTAGAAATAATAAGAAGTCCTTACATATTTTATTTTATTTAGTGAGTCCCAAAGGTATGGAGCCTGGAGAACTATGCCATCCAAATTGTGGATTGTTGTGAGACTAAAAGATTTTTTTTTTTAAGTAAATAAGTCAATAAACATGGCCAAATTAATTTCTAGCAACGCACAACGTTTTGCTTCTGAATTGAGATATATTAATAGAGCGATAGTGAGTGATATTCTGGGAACAATTGTTAGTTCAATTTTTAAATAAATATTCTAAGAAAATCGGATTAACCGTCGTATATTTTTCGTCGCAACGTTCAAAGTGTTCCAGGAAATGTTCCTCCGGCTACAGACAGGAAGGCAAAGACTTTTAAAAATGAAAGATTGAACCTTTTATTAAAACTTGTAGAGCAAACAGGAAAAATAAAGAGATTCCCCGTCAAGCTGACAGCCGACTGAAAAATAACGCGAGTTTGTCCCTCAATAAGAAAATAAGTAACCCCATAAACCAAAATATGATGAGGGTTAATAAATTAAGACAGTAAATTTTACGGCCTCCGTGGTCTAGTGGTTGAGATGCTTGACTACGTATCCACAGGTTGCGGGTTCGAATTTAAGCGTGCGCAAATAATTTTTATTTAATTAATATATCGTCGCTGGAAAGGCAAAAGGGCTTAAGCGACACTTTGGTCAAAAATGAGTTAAATATACAGTTTTTATCGGGTTTATTTCTGCCTCAAGTGCTCTGACTCTCGTTTTTTTTTGATGACTTTTATGGCCTTTCAGCCATCCAAAATATATTTACCATTTGGGAGAAGGCTTGACTCAAGCGAGACAAGCTTGGAACTTTTTTACTTTTTTTTTGTTTCGGGTAACTTAGTGAAGGCATTTAGTTACCTAAGTTAACTTTTTAAAATCCAAACAGGTACTGAAGATTTATAATATATGTTATAAAACTTAAAAACTTCAAAATTCTCTGGTGTAAACTTCCCAAAATGATGCTTCAGCCTTTTTGCCTTTCCGACGACGATATGTTATTTCACATTTAATTATTATAAAACAATATATAGATATCCCTATTAGAAAATAAAGTTTTGAATAGCTAGAGCATCTGGAGTTAAATAGTTTCATGAAATAAATTGGCTTTACTAGTTGAAAAAAACTGTACTAAGGTATACTCATATTGTGATATTGACGTAGTTAATATATCAACAACATCAGAGTGTTTGTTTCCCATATGTTAAAATCGTCGCATAGTAGTATAATATTGTGAGGTTGAAGTAGAATTGTCACAATGATATTGTAGGTACTGTATTGTAACTGTCCTGCCAAGAACATGAAATGCAATTGAATAAAGGAAAGGGGTATTAAACATTGAATTGATAAGCATAGCCGAGTTCGACTGTACCATAAACCAAAAATAAAACCCCCAATCAGACACTCAGATTCTTTAAAATATCATGGGATGATTCAGGGGGCAAAAAGATAGTTCATAAACACGCAGAGAATTACTCATAAAAGATTGCTGCGTGGAAAACTGGAGTTTTACTGCCCCAAAAACCAACCCACTTTTTAGGGCCAGTCTAAAAAAGTGCTAATTCCTAACTACGTGGCCATTAAATGGCTGTTTTATCATATCCGAATTTTGTACCGTACATCAATAATAACAAAACCGCAAATTTTCACCATCGTAACGCTACACATTGAACATTGGAGTAGGAGAGGCCTATGTAAAAAAAAAAAAACAAGGTAAATTTTACTTATGTTTTTTGAAGAGTGATCAGTTGGTGGGAGCAAGCATGTTTTTATGCAAAATGCCAGAGAATTGAGAAAATATTGGAGCCATATACCAAATTCTAGAACATCTTCATGCAAAGTAATATATAGACCTTTCTTCAACGTGTATCATATTTTATATTTTCGGTTAAAACTAGTTTTTCAATCATCGCCCAATGAAATGAGCAAAATAAGAAAGAGAATGGTTCACATTTCACATTTCTGTTTAGAAATACTCAGTTTGGATGAAACAAGAAGCCTTTTTTATATGATGAATATCATATTGAAGCGACTGGAACTACGGTAACCATAATTTTGTAAAACAATATTTATATAGAAAAGGAAGAAGACACGAAACAGTTACTGTATATTCAGATCTAGTCTAGGCCAGAGTGCTAAATATTCGATGTACCGTCCTGGTGAAAGATCACCATTCAGAATTAAAACGTTGGTCGAAATGGCAATAACCATGTTTAGTGAGCAGATCTGAATAATTAGGTACGTCTCGACCTTCCTCTTCCCAATCTCTTTCCCCTCCTCACAACTTTTAGTCTATATCCTTCAATTAGGGGTGTCATAGTCTCACTGGCTCGAGTACACTCAAAAGTTTTTTTCTTATTTTAAAGTGAATACGTCATAAGAATCCAAACTGCTGCCAACTATCTGGAGCCAGGGAGACTGTGAAATCCGCATTTAGGGTTTGTTGTGAGGCTGAAGATAGTGAGGAGGGAAAGGAGACGGGGAAGAGGAAGAAGTACCTGGCTATTCAAATCTGGTCACCAAACACGACCAAAGCCATTTCAAGCAATGTTTCGATTCTGAATGGCGGTCTTACACCTGGGCGATACTGAGAGCATCTACCACCCAGGAAAGTTCTGCAAATATACTTAATAGTATTTTTAATGAATTGATTGTGAAATATCACAAGTGAATTCAATATAATTTATTTGCGTACACCAGGATTGAACCTGCGAACTCTGGCTTCGTAGCCAAAGATCTTAACCACTCGATCACAGAGGCTGTTGGTTGGCCCGTCAATATTACCTAAGACTATATAGACAGGTAAAACACTGATAATGTGTAGTAGACAATGTACACTCTTCCCAGCAGTTGGAAGTCGAGATGTCCGAATTTTGTATTTTTTTTCTTTTAAATTTACGAAAAAATCACTTAGGCCAATCGTCCTTCTGCTTGCAATATTTTACAACGTTGTAGACAGCGACGAACGCATATAAAGCAAGCTGTTTGATGATATCTTAGGCATTCCGCTTCCTACATGTTCCCGGCGCTAGATCCATCCCAAGGAGCTGCCTGGCTTAATTTATATGAAATGGCCACGCTTCACTGATTACAAATGTACAGAATTATTCATTTAATTTCATATTTCCATAAAAGCGACCAATTTAAAGACGCGACTGTGATTCGGGTTTTCTTAGCATTAAAGTTTTCGTTTTCTTTTTTAAATTGCTTATTCTATTTGATAGTTTGTAATTATTTAGTTATTCCTTTGTATGTTTTATCTCTCATCATTTTACGTTTTCGGAAGATGAGATATATACTCACATTCACAGATTGTTCCTTTTACGATTCTGACAAAATATAACCCATTTCACAAATAATTTAACACTCGTCACACACCAACATTAAACCAGCCTTTAATTCAGACATACATCGGCACAAAAAACGATCACAAAATCAAATTCTCTTATTGTCAACTGCTCAAACCATTAAATTTGGAATGAACTCTTCACAATACATTGCATACACCAAACAACGCACTACCCAAAGAATTAAAACTCCTAGTTGGCAAAAGCACTTAAAAGATATTTTCTCGACAATTTTATGAGTGATAAATTTATTCTATTTTTAAAAACTCTTTGTGTGTGAATATCTTCCTTATTGTATTAATGACGTTTATCTAATTCACCTCTACTCCTATGAGTCTCTTTTGGTGTATTTTTCGCTTCTTTTATACTCTTTTTTTCAATTTGTAAGTCTTTGTAAGAACAGTATTCCTTTTTATTTTATAATTGGACGTAGTTATGCAGAAAGCGTCTTACCCACAATTTGGCGAATTCGATATTCACATATTTTCCTATAGATAAATACGAGATTTATATCTGCTGAAAACATCCAAGCTCTAAATACAATAGTTTATTTGTAATAATTTTTCTTACCAGCGCACATTGCAGATATTTGACTGAAATTGAAGTTTAAAAACATTATGAAATGTAAGATTACATAAAAAAAATTTTTTTTTTCATAAACACATTGATAGATTATAAACTACTTTTTCATTGTTATGCTCATGAAGTAAAAACACTGATATTTAATTTACAAATGCCGATTACGCGAATTAATGTTTTTTACCGAGTGTTCCAGAGAGTTCTAGAGTGGTAGATACTCTTAGTATCGCCCTGGTGAAAGACCACCATTCAGAATCGAAACGTTGCTTGAAACGGCTTTAGCCGTGTTTGGTGACCAGATCTGAATAGCCAGGTACTTCCCAACCTTCCTCTTCCCAATCTCCTTCCCCTCCCCACTACCTTCAGCCTCACAACATACCCCATTTGGGGATGCCATAGTTTCCCTGGCTCTAGACGGTTGGCAGCAGTTGAGACTCTTGTGCGGTATTCATATAAAAATAAAAATAATTTTTCAAACGCCTTTTTCTAAATTTCCTCTTTTTCTTAATTTCATCGTTAAAAGGGATGTGTACATTGTTAAACATTTCTTCAGATCGATTTGTGGATGGTCCAAAAACTCAGCTATCATGGAGAGCATTAACTTTCATGTTCTTAACGGTTATCTTCGCTATCGACAACACAGACTGTTTTATCTCCCGGCCTGCGGGACTAACTTGCCAGTGGTGATGCCGGTGGGGAGGGCAATCTTTTTGTTAAGCCGAATCGATTAGGATGTCGAATATTTTACATAAATGAAGTTTCGTTCAAACGACAAGCATTACTGCTAGTTGTGTAATCAAAGCTTTATTTTTTATACACCATTTGTATGTAATATTACGTTAAATTTCCTCTCTTTACTTTCTTTATATTACATTAATTCTAATTCATATTTCCTCGAGTTGTTTGATTTTTCTTATTTGTACACTGTAATACATTCTTAAAGTCGAACTGCACTAGCGCGTCTCTGCGCGTCAGCGGCGCTGCGCGTCACTTTTCTGTTCGCCGTGGCGCGCAGTGCAGCGCCGCTCTGGTGCGGTTTGCTTCATACAAAACAGTGAAAACATATTTCGTGGTGAAGCGACGCGCCGTGCAGTGCAGCGCCGCTGACGCGCTAGTGCGGTTTAACCTTTAATCGTCATAAATATGAAAAACGCCTTGAAATTTTATTATTATAAAATAATAAATAATTAAATTAAATAAATTGATTATCTGTACTGCTAATCAAAATATTATTATTATCAGGTACATTACTGATTGGCTCCAGCTTATTTATCGGAACTGTGTATTCCCAAAGATTCCAATTCGCGACAGTAAACCCTTAGATCGGTAATGTCATCGGCTATCGGAAGGTTGAAGGAACCAAAGCGCACACCAGACACTAAGTTTCGTTCGAGCTGCAGGAATGTCAGCTCCTAAAGCCTGGAATAGACTACCACATGATCTAAGAATAATTAAAGACTCGACAGAGTTCAGAGTTAAACTCAAAACTCATATTTTCCAAAAACCACATCCATAAATAACAGAGTTGCCCTAATTTACACAGCTAGGCTAATCCGTCAGCATTTAAGTTCACCAGTATAATAATATTTTTTCATGCAACGATCCGCAATTCTCAGTCCTCGATCTACTGCTAAACAAAAAGTTCGACAATTTTTCACAGCTTGCGACAAATGTAAATATCTAATATGTATATATCAATAAGGCAAGTTTAGCTATATGTTTAAGTATTAAGATAGTTTTATGGTAAACTTAGCGATAGTTTAAAAGTTTTGTAAAGCACCGGTCGGTACCTGAGTGGACAAACATGTTGGATTCCCACCCGGACGTCGTGGGTTCAATTATTCTGCGGGCTAAGTCCTCCATCATTGCACAAGCAACATTTCCCGCTTATTGTGATTGTATTAGAAGTTTTTCAAAAATTGTCAGGCTATTCGTAACCTTGGAATGTTTTTCATTCTTTTTTTTTTAATAATAAAAAAAAAACAATAAGACCCTTGAGGTGAAATTTCATAAAAATGGCGCTATATAAATTAGTTAAGAATTATTATCATCACCTTCGTCCATTCCATCAAAACCTCAAGTATAATGATATCTATCTACGTTTTAGGGTTGAAAAAAATCTAGCAGATAAAGGAAATACGTTTAAAAGTCACATCGACTATTAATGGTCTAATAAATTATAAGGTTTTTAGAGTACTTTGGCCTGTAGAGCGAAGACCATAGAGTATAGACCAGTATTGAATTGGATCACCAGCCACGCACCTCTTAAGTACCTTATCTTAAATGGACACGTGTTATATAGTATCTGATCTGCGGGACCATAAATTAAAGGGAAATTGGACAAAAGGGACTGCCTACGAACTGACAATGGTGAAATAATTATTGAAAATACGTAAACTGATCAAAATTACGCAATTTTTTTAAATCGATAAATTAAACGCTTCAATACGCGTAAATAAACTTCCTTAACCCACCTCACAACGTTGACCAACTGTATGGCAATATGATTCTCTTGGATGTACATAGTATAGACAGGAGAGCTCTTGCAAGGTATCTCATAATTCATACAGAGGAAGTTATTGTTACGGATGGGATTAATAGGAGAATAGGCTTTTTGGCATATGTTAAGGCTAAATCCACCGCAAAACGAGCTGAATCGATAGTATTTGACAACCTCCTTGGTTGAGCGATTTTGATCTTCGACTACGAATCTAGAGGTCGAGAGTTCAAATCCAGGCGTGCGCAAATAAATTTTATTGAATATGCGTTAGTTCACATTAAATTCGTATAAAATAATACATAGTATATTTACGGCACGTTTCAGAGTGGTAGATACTCTTGGTACTGCCCTGGTGAAAAAAATTTCAAACGTCACTTAATAAATATATAAATGTGTTGTTGGAACAGTTTTGTTATCCGAAATGTCTTATTTTATCTTTATTGCAAATTATTGTATTTTGTCTAACGTAATATTTTTTTATTTATTTTTGTTACAAGTGTATTAATTTCTTTATTAAATTGAAATAGTACGTTATATATGCAAAATGGTTAAATGCGTTATAATGAAAATAAAAAAAAAACATCAACAAAAATTGGTAATAAATAATTTTTTAAAGTTGAAAATTACACTTAATATATTTTATCACTTTTCTCTAAAATTTAATAGCATTTTTCTCTTCCCTTACATTGGCTGGTTATTTTTTAAAGTTTTTCGCCGCTCTATGTAGCAATGCATTTTGAGATTTAATGTATTATTGTTGTTATCAATATTGCTTCTTCATCCATGTTAATAAAAGGTACAAATGTACCGTTGAAATAAATAATATACGTAGTTTGATCACTATCCTGCATTCTCTACAGTTCAGAGTTCACGAGAAGTACAAGTAACTTTATCACCTCCCAGTGTATTTGTAGTAGTTTGTCCAAGAACTAACCGAGTATAATGTTGAAGAAAGAGTAGGAGAACGGCAGGTAGAAATTTTAAGATAAACTTAAGTAGGTTTACAAACTAATGACCATTTAAAAACAACTTCTTATCTTTATTCTAATGTCATTTCACTATCCTGGTAGGTACTTTAAGACGTCAACCTCCTAACGAAACCAAAGAGTTAAAAATGTTAACTTTCTAAAACATAGTGTTGTTTTATACTGGACTAATAAACAATTGTTTTAATCTAGTCGGTGGGTATATAAGTGTTTGGTTGATTAAAAAGTTCCTACCGTTTCTAGCGTTAATTCATTAAAAATATATTCTCCTGCATTATATACAATTGAATTCTGACGTTCTGGAAGTTATTCGAATCCAAGGTCAGAAATTCAGTTGTTTGGAAGTGAAGTACTTGAATATTTAGATCTGGTTACCAACCACGGCTAAAGTCATTTAAAGCAATGTTTAGATTGTGACTGTGTAATTTTTCACCAAGGCTAAACTAGTATCTAACATTCTAGAACGTGGGAAAATAATTATTTTATATTAATTAAATAAACTTTATTTGCGCACGCTGGGATTTGAGCCCGTGGTATCTGGATTTTTAGTCGAAGATCTTAACGGCTCAACCATGGAAGCCTCCAATATTGTTGGAGAGAGAGCGAAAATATGAAAATCTGATGAAGGGAAAAAATTAAAAGAGGGTGGATGTGAAATTACCTCCAAATCGAGGTCTTGATTTTTAATATAAACGTTCTCCCCGTAAGCGGCACAACAGTTTATAGCATCCTCCGACGCCTTATTTCTTCAGTTAAACCCAAAAAGAAGAGGATATGATGGAAGTTTTCGTTTTTTCTAATCAACGTTCCATATTATTCAACCAACAATTATCAACAAAAACCAACCAACAATTATCTTTGCAAGTTGAAAACTTCAGGACATTATAATATAAGATTAATTAATCTATTTAAAGCACTGTTGCCTTAGAAACCGAAAACACAAATTAATAATTTTAATGTAGTATTGAGTTATGTTTCTAGCATTGTAAGGCCCTTTTAGTATATATTTCACAAAAATGGTTGAATTCTTATAAACCTCTCACTGATTTCAATGAAAGTGCCCGATATCTGATCTCAGCTGCAGTCTACACCTTCACACTGAATAATGACATCCAACTTTAAATTTGAGAAAACAATCAAAATTTAAGTCATCTACAAGTAAAAGAGTTTTGCAATATCCTATTTCAAAGTCTGCCAAAATTTTCGTACCAATTTTTTCCCCCGAAAGGGACAAAGCCATAAAACTAAGTTTAAAACTTCTTTTGAACCATTGCCTAGAGAAATATCAGGTACTTCGCCCGACCTGAAACACCCTCCTCTTATTTCTGAATCTATCAATGTTTTGCAAATGTCTTCTGCAGACATAAAACAAAGTACATTCCTATGATCGCTGTTATATTTTTTCCATTTCGACAAAATGATTCAGAAGACGATAGTAGACGTGTTGGAAATACACAGAAAAAATAGAAGCACGTAGTTTCATCCTGGAAGGGAATACGAGCAGAACGTGGCTCATCAAATAACTATGTTTCTTTGTGCTGTCATCTTCGCAAGTTCGTGGATGAAAATACGTGGAGTCCTACAGTGTCGTAAGGGATTGTCCTAACCTACATTTTTTTTCTTCAAATTTTAGCATTTATCTTCCTTAAATCCTTTATGTGTGCGATTGCCGGATTCCAATAACTGGTTGAATTATTGGTGCATCATTTCAACTATCGGTCACCTTCACCGTAACATTGAGAAAAATCACTATTTAAAAAATAAATCAACGCTGGAAAGGTAATAGGACTTAAGCGACTCTTTTATAAAAAAAGAGTTAAATATTTTTTTAAAGAAAGACAAACATTCCCAGGTTACGAATAACAAAATAATATTTGAAAAACTCCTACTGCCACCATAAGAAACGGAAGATGATTCATGAGAGAAAAAAAAATTAGTTATGGGTATAACAGTGCATCATGTGTACACCAACAGATTGAAAAATAATTATCTAGAAGCTGAGGGTGTAAAAATTCAGATAAAAGATATGTATAAAAAATAACATTTTTTAAAGCAAAGAAAAGGATTTTTTCGAAGGAAGCAAAAACATAAGGGTGTGACATTGTATATTAAATAAAACAATAAACTTTGTAAAACACCACTTTATTAGAGTTAATCACCAACCAGGTTTCGCTTTTCTCAAGCTTCTTCAGGGCTTTTACATCAACTAAAGTTCATCTTTAGTTGATGCTCTAAACCTGGTTGGTGATTAAAGTGGTGTTTTACAAAGTTTATTGTTTTATTTAATATACAAAGAAAAGGAAATAATATCAAGGATAGTTAACGTTTTGGTACTTAAAAACATCAATATTCAAGTAATATTAAACCATCTCTTGTGGGGAACGTTTAGCATGGTTATATAATGATTATATTCAGTTGCAAGAAAACACGTGTCATTAATACACAGAAATAATTCATTTATTCATATCAAAAGATCTCAAAAATGCAGTTGTTGTTCACTAAATAGTTTAAAAGATGAATGATAGCAGAACAGTAGACATTCATGTTGATTAACATAACAACAAATCTAGTATAACAAAATAGAAGAAAACAACACAGATACGTGTATATCTTATACATAGAATAAAGAAATAATAAAGTAAGGGTAGATACATGCATGGTGGATCAAAATAAACTGCTATTTACACCCCATATGTAATAAAATAGGAGTAATATGAATATAAAGATAGAAGTAGTGTCACAAAATATATTATATAATATTACGAATAGGGAATTGTGTATTCCTGAAGATTCCAATTCGCGACAGTCAACTCTTAGATCGGCAATCTCATCGGCTATCGGAAGGTTGAAAGAACCAAAGCGCACACCAGACACTAAGTTCGGAGAGCGCGCCTTCGGAGTGTCAGGTCCTAAAGCCTGAAATGGACTACCACATGATCTGAGAGTAATAAAAGACTCGACAGAGTTCAGAGCCAAACTCAAAACTCATTTTTTCAGAAAATCATATCCATAATCAAGATGTAACAAGCCCAATAGAACCAAAAAAACTTTTCAGACTCTCATTCCTTAAATTCATTAGAAGATTATCACCATTATCTGTTCTTCACTACGAAAAATTTAAAATACCTCCGATATACTTTATTTTAAATTTGCCCTCATGCCCTAAAAATGAAAAATAACAATAAATAAATAAAAAAAAAGAAACAAAAATAAAAAATAAATAAAAATTTGAGTTATTCTTAATTTTAAGTTATTATGATATGGTGATTGTGTCCTGCCAGAAGTGACCTGCCAGGTAAGTATGATGCTGTATATTTATATAAACTAAGAATTAATATTAAGTAGAAATTAAAATTTGTGCAGCGCCCTTGAGGTGATTTTTCACAAAAACGGCGCTATACCAATTATCCAAATATTATTATTATTATTATTTTTATTATTATTATTATTATTAGTGTGAGAAAATATATTTTTTTAAATATAAGAGAGGATAGAACACATATGCTGGTATTACGCTTACTTTTGTACTCATGTTGATATATATTTATTAAATTGCGTATGTGCACACCTTAAGCTGTCTGAAGTCGATACAGCCTATTGAGTAGTTGACATCACTTCCATTAGAGTCGTAAATACTCTCATATCGCCTGAGGAAGATCATCATTCAGAATCGAAACGTTGCTTGTAATGGCTTTAGTCGTGTTTAGTGACGACATTTATGAATATCCAAGTGCTTCTCAATCTTCCTCTTCTCCACATTCTTCCCCCATGTCGTATTTCAAAAACAACTTGGCTGAAAGTACCCTAACTAGCTGACTGAATTTACCTTAGAACCTTGATTCTATGTTGTTATAAAATATATATTATTTTACATAGTTGCAAAATAATAGTTTTATCAAAACAAATTATTACATCGAAAATACGTACTCTGTCGAACGAAAATGAAAATGAACAAAAGCTGAATGTGTATTCCTCTCTCAATGGCCGATTTTCCAATTTACCAACGAAAAAATATATTTAAAGTATCTGATTAAGGCTCAGTACCAAATATGGCGCTTAACGTCGCTTTGTAACATTCTAATACAAGTAATACTACAAACGATTTATCTGTAAATTCTACATGGGCAGTTAGGAAAATGTCAAAGGTATCCAGTGAAAATTTTTTTAAGCTGTAATCTTTTGAATTCTATAAAAAAAACATACTTAAAATGTCCTTAAAAGGTGCAGTTTGAAAACAAGTGCAGCCATTTCCGAACGATTTTGCTAAAATTCCAGTATGCATTTCATTAATCTCCTTCCTCTCCCCACTGTCTTCAGCCTCACAACATGCCCTATTTGGGGATGCCATAGTCTCACTGGCTCTAGACGGTTGGGGGCAGTTGAGATTCTTGTGCAGTATTCATATAAAAAAATAAATAATAATAATAATAAAATAACTGTTTTAAAATTGTATGCACTGGAAACCGTAAAAATTTAAAATTTGTATAGAATTAACAGATAAATCATTTGTAGTATTACTTGTATTAGTAAGCCAAAAAGTCAATATTTTTGGGTGCTGACCCTTGAAAGCGAGTATATCAGTTGTGAAATTTACGTGGCAACTCATTGAAATAAATTTTTAATTCGGGTAGACAGGTATTTTTTTTATTAACTTTATAATACAGCCTTAGCAAATCGGCTCTCTATAAACACTCTAATAACAATTTGATCTAATTTATGAATGAAGGAATATACGTGCGTACCTCGTATGTTCGTGTTGGCGATGATTTTCAAATATCCACCACGACATTTAGAATAATGTTGAAAATACACGGGTTCGGTAAAGTTTTCTTCGCCATCTGATTCAGAGCATTTGGAACGATTCTTGGCTATCAGTTGTCCAAATCTGCCATCTTACTGCCTTACAGATTTCATTGGAACCAAACTACCTAATCTTTGAGGTTTGCCAAGATCGTTGAATTTGATAGTTCAACTAACACATCTAAGAGAAATTGTCAAAGTAAAGGCACACAAAAGTTTAACCGATATTTTTTTCATACAGTAATTTGTTAAAAGTCATGATTTTGAAATATTATTTGGGCAATCTACACTATGTAGACTGTACCTCTGAACGACTCGTTAGAATTGCATTCGTAAATTTAGAAGGCAAAGTCTTTAATTAGTCCTCAGATTGTTTTTCACTTGGGTAAGAATGTTTTCGTTGTTATTCAAGTATGACCAATAATCGGGGTTTTTGTGATGCTTCGTAGGCATTTTGTATTTATTTTTTACGTTTTTTTGTTTGGAATTCCAAACAATTATCAATCAATAACAATAAATGTAAGTTATTACCCAAGTGCATAGCACTTAAAAATTCCTTGATACCGAGAAATTATACACCAAATAAATGATAATAATAAAAGTAATCTACTGTAAAAGTGCATAATAAATGTAATCATGTAAATATACCATAATACTGGGAGTAACCCAATAATTAAGAAATTTTAGGGAAAATCTAGACGTTAGGAAAACCTAAAATGAACTCATTAATAACAAGTATTCACCAACTTTGCGTTATATAAATACATCGTAAAATCATATTTAGAGAAATACAACTGTAACCCATCTTAAATAAAAATTCATACCAGATAGATATATAAAATAATAAACTAAAAGTAACTTGTAACTAGTAAAATCATGCAGTAATACTGATAAATATAATTAAACTAAAATCATGATTTACTACCTCTGACATCCCAAAAATAGTATATAAGCCATAGAATAAGAACAACCTATACAAGTCTGAAGATGGCCAAAAAACTGCCCTGAAACCGGTCCTGTCAAAAAATAAAAAAGTGGAATAAAATTATAAATTTGTTTTATTAAATCATTGAAAAATTGACTATTTTTTTTTTTCATCGCTGTTATTTTTTTTATGTTGTTATTACAAAAGTTATATATTGGCAAAAATTTATTTACAAAGTTATTTAAAAAAATAGATATTTAGGCACGCTAATAGATTGGGCCCCAAAAACCTTATTTTCTAATAAATTTCATCATGTCAAGTGTGTTTTGATCGAAGGGGTTCCACAATTATTTGCAAGAAAATTTTGGCGTTAGCGATAATAACGTTTGTGCTATTATGCTTGACACCTGATCTTACTTTGATCAAATGCTGAAAGGGGTCATCGGTGGTTAACCGGTGGCGATTATTTGAAGTGTTAACGGTAAAAAAATCACGATGGCGCTAATCGTCGATTTGCGAAAGTGTAAAATGAGGCCTAAATTTCGATGCGAAAAAGTGTAGAATATCGCCTTCCACCTACAAAGTCGATAGGTATTTTTTTACAAGAAAATAAAAAAAATAATTGTCACATTTTTGACACAGTTTAGTAAAAAGAAATAAAATAGCTGTTCCACACCATAAAGAAACAAGGTTCTTATCTTTGGTGAGGGAATTTCGCTCAAATAATAAAATAGCGTTTAGTATTTACAATACATCCAAGAAAAGTACGAAGTAGTTGTATAAAATTAGTTGAAGTAATAAATTATTAAATGATTTTAATGTAAAGTTTTTAGAATGCAGATCAATTCGGCATTGTTATATTTGTCGCTCCTTACAATTTAACCGAAGCGCTTATGTTCATATCTAGACGGCCTCCGTGGTCGAGTGGTAAGACGCTCGACTACGAATCCAAAGGTCGCGGGTTGAAACCAAAACTATTATTTAATTAATATGTGTCATAACACATTTCATTCATACGAAAATCATAAAAATATATTTGCGGCACGTTCCAGAGTGGTAGATACTTTAAGTATCGCCCTGGTGAAAGACCACCATTCAGAATCGAAAAGTTGCTTGAAATGCCTTTGGCCGTGTTTGGTGACCAGATCTGAATAGCCAGGTACATCCCAACCTTCTTCTTCCCAATCTTCTTCCCCTCCCCACTACCTTCAGTCTCACAACATACCCTATTTGGGGATGCCATAGTCTCACTGGCTCTAGACGGTTGAGAGCAGTTGAAACTCTTGTGCGGTATTCATATAAAAAATAAAATAAAAATATCTCTCTAAGTTTTTTTAATGTGAAAGTAGGTATACCTCTCCAAGGTCACTACATCCCTTAGCCAATCTATGGCATCCTCAATTTGTGTATTTTAAAAAGCTTAAGATAATGGGCAAGGAAATAATATGGAGAAGAGGAAGTTGAGGAAGTACTTGACTATTCAGATCTGGTCACCAAACACGGATTTACTCATTTTTTTAAATGTTTTCATTCTGGGTGATGTTCGCAAAAGGCATCTACCATTCTTAGTTTTACACTATCAAAATTATTAGTATTTTTTAGAGATGGTCGATTTTCCTGTCCCGGTTAAAAGGATTCCAAGCTGGTACCTGGAACCGTTGATGTTATTCCTGGAACCGGTTCCTATTTTTAGCAAATATCCAAAGCGAATAGCCGGAAAGGTGCAGATATATCGCTAACAACACCCCCTCCCCCTCCCACCCCATAAACAAATAATAATAACTCAGAAACTGTTTCTTAATAATTTTAAAATGACTTCTCATTTTAATCTTCTCCGTAGAACTTTTCTGGCACTAGGAACCGCTTCCAAAAATAACTCGATAAATAACTGGTTCCTGGCCAGTCACCGTAACTGGAACCGCAGTGATACCCTTTTACCAATATCAACCATCCCTATTATTTTTAATTTCGTATTTTTTTAATATTAGTAACAGGTTTCTATTACAACCCTGTTGATCTTAACCTCGTTTGTATGTAGATCCTGCAAAAGACGTCTAACCCCTGTAACCCTTCCGACAGTGCGGTGTGTTGTTTCCTTAAGTGCAGCCGTCAAGAGTCACCTGAGGACGTGATCTCCCGTCGCTACCTCCCCGTACTCTCAGCTCCTTGGTGCTCCAGGAGACAAAATAAGCCACATTAGAAACGCGCTGAATACGCGTTAACCTCATACGAGGCTGTTGTCGCGTGGCGTTTTGCGTTGCATGGGGATGATTCCTCAATGTTGTTGTAAAAGGAGGTTTTGATGTTTTAAATAGATAAGAGAAGAATGTCATACATGTGGGAAAACAACTACTAGTTACTTACAATATCCACTTTTCTTCATGCTTTGAATGTATATTTGAATTTTTTTTTTTAATAATCTGTACCATACCATAACACGTCATAAAAACTAGCTATAGAAGCAACTACTTGCTAGATATAAACAAAAGTGATGCCATCTTTAATATTCAAAGAGAACTATTAATTTGGAAGATAAAATTCATATTTTATTAATTGCCGGTGTATATTACAAAAACATTTTATAAGATAATGTATTCAACATGAGTTGGAATAAAATTGATGATGGGAAGAACTAAAATTTTATAGTGTTTTTTATAATTCATCTAAATTTTCTGGACAGTTGGGTTTCAAATTTTTTAATTATTCATCAACGGGCCAAAATTGTGGTCACGTTTTAGTTATAGAAAGAATCATTTGTATGAAGCGACAAATACAAGATTACACAATTGATACTGAAAAGGGGGAAAATTCTAGAGTAGTAATAGAATGTGTAGTAGAAAAATACGCCGCACTTCATGGCTTCAAAATCTACGTTTTTCTTAACTGGAAAATGCAAAGCGAAGGACAAGATTATTCAGTTTGAAATAGCGTTAATGAATTACACAACAAATGTAAGAAGAAAAAAATGGTATGTTTAGCTAAATGAAAATAAGATGAAAGATTTAAAAGGGTACGTTCATTTTGTATTTAATGGGTGTGATCTTGGCTTTTTGAAACTATTCTAGTAAATTTTATGTAGGTACAATTGAGCGGTATTTTTTTATTATAATATAAAAGCAACATCATTCCACTCTCCCTATGAATCATTCGCATTTTCTAAACGTTGTCAAAACTTCGAAATATTATATATTCTGTGAACCTAAGCCAGAAAAAATGCAAGGCTGATGTTAGCATAATGAATAAGATCAAGAAAGGGACGCTTAGATGGTTTGGACATATAGAGCAAATGAACGAAGAAAGGAGTGTGAAAATAATATATGATGCGAAAGTGAATGGATGAAGAAGACGGGGACGCCCGAGGACGACATGGCACGATCAAGCGAATCAAATACTTGAATGGGAAGTGTCAGAATAACAGAGGGGTATATATGAGACGGTGTATGAATGTGAATGAAGCAAGTAGTGTGCGCCAAGACAGAATTGTATGGCGGTCCGTCCTCCCTGCCTAGAAACGGCGTGATGGTTAGTTAGTTGGTTAGTTACCTAAGCCAACTGCAAAATTCGAATATCGATAAAAAATATTCATCTGGCAAAATGACGCTTATTGACTAGAAATTATATTTTTAAATGCCCCATGCATAAAGACTCGAAGTAAGAAACCAGAACTTTAATAAGCCATTTATATTAAACTTCTGATTTCTCACTTCATTGGCCTCGAGCAATTTTATTTCAATGAAGTCTTATTTGTATTCTCGAACGAGTTCCTCTCGAAAGGTCCAGAGTTCAAGTCAAGTAGTATTTATCGTCGTTGATGCGATAAAAATTACCAACAAAACTCATTCGGAAGGGGATTCCCAGAAAGCCCGATCTTAATCTGTGGAAAACGGCTCCCCAATAAAAAATGGCAGACAGCTACATCCGTTTTCCCGCCCTTTTCTTTACTCGAATTCGCAGAAGCAAAAAAAAACAAGAGAAATTTGATTGGCGCACTTGAAAAACTCGAGTTTATACAAGGAGGCCTTGGCTTACATTATTTTTTCTCGGGGTGGAGAATACAATAAAATCGACCCTGTCCGGAGACAGTTGGGCTATCGCATCGTTTTGAGAAGGATAAAATTGGGGATGAAATAATAAGAGAGAGAAGATGGTTGGGAATGACCTGACAACATAGGTTTTTTTTTTTTTTTTACAGTGAATACCGCACAATTATCTCAATGGCTCCCAACCATCTGGAACTAGTGGGACTGTGACATTCTCAATTGAGGGTGTATTGTAAGGCTGCAGATAGGGGAAGGAAAGGATTTGGGAAAGAAGAAAGTCAAAAAGTACTTAGCTATTCAGATCCTGTCACCAAACACGGCTAAAGCCATTCCAGTCAACGTTTCGATTCTGAATGGTGGTCTATCAACAGGGTGATACTAAAAGCGTCCACCACTGTCTTTTTTTTTGTTTACTCCATATTTTTTTTTTTGTACATATCTTTAATAACGCCTTAAAATTTTATTTTGTAATGTTATTAAAATGAATAAATTGAATTGAATTGAATTGAATTGAATTGAATGTATTACTTAAATAATGATAATTTGACGGCCTCCATGGTCGAGTGGTAAGACACTCGACTACGAATCCAAAGGTCGCGGGTTCAAATCCGGCGTGCGCCAATAACTTTTGTTTAATTAATATGTGTCATGACACATTTAATTCATGTAAAAAAAAATTTTTTTTAAGTATGTTTGCAGCACGTTCCAGAGTGGTAGATACTCTAAGTATCGCCCTGGTGAAAGACCACCATTCAGAAACGAAACGTTGCTTGAAATGGCTTTAGCCGTGTTTGGTGACCAGATCTGAATAGCCAGGTACTTCCCAACTTTCCTCTTTCTAATCTCTTTCCCCTCCACACTACCTTCAGCCTCACAACATACCCTATTTTGAGAATGCCATAGTCTCACTGGCTCCAGACGGTTGGGAGCAGTTGAGACTCTTGTGCGGTATTCAGATAAAAAAATAAGAATAATAATCATAATTTTATAGTGAATACCGTACAAGAGTCCTAACTGCTCCCAACCGTCTAGAGCCAGTGAGGCTATGGCATCCCCAATTGGGGTATGTTGTGAAACTGAAAGTAGTGAGGAGGGTAAGGAGATGGGGAAGAGGAGGGTTGGGAAGTACCTGGCTATTCAGATCTGGTCAACAAACACGGCTGAAACCATTTGAAGCAACGTTTCGATTCTGAATGGTGGTCTAACAACAGGGCGATACTTAGAGTATCTACCACTCTAGAATGTCCCATAAACATACTTTGTATTATTTTGTATGAATCAACTGTGTTATGACACATATTAACTGAGTACAAATTATTTAAGCACACCGGGATTCAAACCCGCGACCTCTGGATTCGTAGTCAAGCGTCTTAGCCATCCAACTACGGAGGCCTAAACTGTTCCAGTTCGAAAATTCCCAAATAAATAAGTGGAAAAGTAATACCATATTTCTTTTTGTGCTTAAGGACAGCATTACAAGAATAGATTTCACCACGAAATTACATTTTAGTAAATAGGCACGTTTATAGTAAAATGCACGTTTGAAGTAATTTAAATCATAAAGGATTCTCTCTCACCAGTAAATATAATATTCATAACACTACAATTATGGAGTGCAATTTTTTTTTTTATATTTCACCTGAAATACGCAAGTAAAGTCCGGTTTATAATTTGAAAAAAAAACATTTGCGCTTCATTGAGTTTTGAACCCGCAATCAAGTGAACAGAGTGGCAGATACTCTCAGTAAACCACCATTCAGATGCTAAACGTTGCTTGAAATGGCGTTAGCCGTGTTCGGCGACTAGATCCAAATAGCCAAGTACTACCCAACCTTCATCTTCCCCATCCCCTTCTAATCTCCACGCCTTTCAACTTCACAATTGGAGATGCCACGGTCTCACTTCTCCGGACAGTCAGTCGAGTAAATATAAAGTTGAAAATCACTCGTTTTTAAAGAAAAAACATTCCCGGGTTACGAATAACCTAACAATATTTGAAAAACTCCTACTGCCATCATAAGAAGCGGAAGATGTTACTTGTATAATGATGGAGGACTTATTCAGCAGAGGAATTGAACGCACGACGCCCGGGTGGGAATCCGACGCGTTTGTCCACTCAGCTACCGACCGGTCGAAACTTTTTTACTTTTTAAAGGTCTTAAATCACTAGCCAAAAGCATTTGTTGAAAGGCGTTAGATTTAAGTTACACGTTATTAGTCTTAGTGATGAATTGTTGGTTGGATATATAAAGTTGTAAACCGCCGTTGAGGTGATTTTTTCACGAAAGCGGCGCTATAAAAATCATCCACTAGTTATTATTACTAACGCTCCGCTGTGTTTTATTTCTGGCTGTCTTTACTTAACACGTTTTTTTACTTGAAACGTAAATTGAAAACCATAATGGTCAAGAGAAGTCGGAAGATTGTCGTTTCCTTTTCCGCCGTAGCATAAAAATTTATTGACCGGATGTCTTCATGGACATTCCATTTCAAGTGTGGACACTAACAATCTAAAATAGTATTTTTTTTTCTTAAACCAAGAGTATTTATATTTTCTATCGTAAATGTTACTTGTGATTGATCATGTTTTAATTATTCGATACTTTGTATAGTTTGAATTTTTACTTCAAAATTTACTTATTGTAGTCAATATATCGTCGCCAAAATGACAAAAAGGCTGAAGCGCTATTTTGCAAAGACAACTAGATCACTTAACTTTTGTTGTTTTTTTTCATATACGAATACCGCACAAAAGTCTCAACTGCTCCAAACCGTCTAGAGCAAGTGAGACTATGGCATCCCCAAATGGGGTATGTTGTGAGGCTGAAGCTAGTGGGGAGGGGATGGAGATTGGGAAGAGGTAGGTTGGTAAATACCTGGCTATTCAGATCTGATCACCAAACACAACTAAAGCCATTTCAAGTAACGTTTCGATTCTGAATGGTGGTATATCATCAGGGCGATACTTAGAGTTACTACCACTCTGGAACGTGCCACATATATACTTTTTATTATTTTTATATAAATTAAAGTGTTATGACACATATTAATCAATAAAAGTTATTGGCGCACGCTGGGTATGAACCAGCGACCTTTGGATTCGTAGTTGAGCGTCTTACCACTCGACCATGGAGGCCAATAAAACAATACAATAAAATTAGTAAGCCTTCAGTACCTGGTTGGATTATGAAAAAAAAATAACTTAGGTAATTCAATGCCCTCACTGAGTTACCTGAAGTAGTGTAAAGCTAAAAAAGTCTTAAACTTGTGTAGCTGGAGTGCCTTTTCTCAAATGGTAAATATATTTTAATTTAATAAAAACCACACGTTGTTTAAATCCACTTTATTTTTGTATAAGTCAACTAGTTTCGACTCTGCTGAGTCTTCATCGGGACTTAAAAATATACTGTATAGTATATTTTTAAGTCCCGATAAACTCAGCAGAGTCGAAACTAGTTGACTTATACAAAAATAAAGTGGATTTAAACAATGTGAGCTTTTTATTTAATTAATCATGTCAATCCACAAAGTGTTTGCTTTTTCTGATAATTAAATATATTTTAGATGGCTGAAGGGCCACAAAAGTCTTCGGAATCAAACAAGAGTCAGAGCATTCGATCCAGAAAAAAGAACCGATCGAAACTGCATATTTAACTCGTTTTTGACCAAAGTGTCGCTTACGCCCTTTTACCAGCGACGACCTATGGAGATTATTTTATGTGTTTATTGAAACTTATCTCTCATTTTTCTCTCGTGTGGCTGCAGTAAGCTCAATTTACTAACGAGATCTGAATTACCAGGTACTTCACAACCTTCCCTTCCCAATCGTTTCCCTCTCCGCGCTACCTTAAGCCTCACAACATAACCCGATTGGGGATATCATAGTCTCTCTGGCTAGAAACGGTTGTGAGCAGTAAAAAAGTAACAAAAATAAAATAAATTCAAAGGTTACTTATTGGCGTAGGAAATTTTTACTTTTTTAATCATGAGGTATTCGTATGTGCTTTGAAATAGATTAGTAGTATCTATAAATAATAAATACTTTCACCTCTAGAATGAAATAAGGTGTATCTAAAAAAATAGGGTCACGTAATAAATCTTTCCGAACAATATTTTCCCTCCCCTTTGGTGTCTCGAAATATATTGCTATCAAGCGCCATCTCTCGTCTTATTTCATAAGCAGCGGGGGTGAAACTAAAATAATTTTCCCGGGCGTGCTTCCGGTGGCTGTCCACCAGGGGTAGAATTAAAAAACAACCCCATTTTCAAAACGGAAGAAGAAAGGGATGTGAAACAGAAAACATATTTTTTCTGGGGCACGGAGTTTAGAATCATAAAAAGGTCTTGTATTTGAAATGTTTGTTTTCTAAACATACGTAAAACAATCCAATTTTCAAAACGAAAAAATCTTATAAGGGGCATAGTTTTTGCGTAGTTATATCGACATGCTCACCATCGCATTGCGCACCCCTCTCTCAACCTAACACAAACTAACCTAACCCAACGAATAAAACGTATGTAGAGCGTCTGCCAAATGGAGACAAGAATAAAGAGAAGCAAATCTCATTTTTTTAGGTTCTAAAAGTTAAACGGGTGCTTAGAATTTATGGTTGTATTTTACGTCTGAAATAAATTAACTGATTTACCAGTTTTTTTTCACTTACGAAATAAATCAATAGACAGGTGTTATAGGCTTGTCTGGTTTACCCGAACTAAGGCAATTTTTTCCTTAGTTTGAGTGAAATAAAAAAAAATGTGGTTGATTCTGCCTAAGAGTCTCAACTGCTCCCGACCATCTAGAGCCAGTGATTTTATGTCGACTCCTCTAATTGGAGTATTTTGTGAGACAAAAAATAGTGGGGAAGGGAAGGAGATGGGAAATACAAGACATAGAACTATCTGGCTACATTCAAATCAGGTCACCAAACATGGCTAAAGACATTTCGAGTAATGTTTCGATTCTGAATGGTGGTCTATCACCGGGGCGATACTTAGAGAATCTACCACTCTAGAATGTATCGCAAATAAACCATTTATTATTTTTATTAAATGTGTTATGACACATATTTACTAAATAAAATTTAAAGAAATGAAAAAATAACTTTTATAAGACCACGGATATTTTTTTTTTGTGTGACTGACAGGTTTCGCTTGGCCCAAACATAATCAGGGTACAAAATTGAAATAAACAAAAAATACAAAGTGCGCGTTTTTTATATACATACAGAGAGAGAACAAAATATAAAATAAAAGAACAGAACAATGAGAAAAAAAAAACAGAAAATCATTTAAATTATAACAAAGTAACAGAGAGAAAAAAGACATAATATGAATTGAAAGACGAAATTAAATTAATATCCCTGCTCTTATACAAAGTTATTTTTCAATTTTATCAAATGTTTTTTTTTACATGAATTCCGCTCAAGAGTCTCAACTGCTCCCAACCGTCTAGAGTCAGTGAGACTATGGCATCCCCGATAGGGGTATGTTGTGAGGCCGAAGGTAGTGGGGAGGGGAAGGAGATGAGGAAGGGGAAGGTTAGGAAATACTTGGCTATTCATATCTGGTCACCAAACACGGCTAAAGCCATTTCAAGCAACGTTTCAATTCTGAATGGTTGTCTTTCACCAGGGCGATACTTAAAGTATCTACCACTCTGGAAAAGTGACAAACCACAAAGTGATTGCTTTCTACGTAAATAAAAATAAAAATTTATCTGCGCATCCGGAAGGAGATGGAGAAGGTTTGTAATTAATATCGCACAACACGGCTAAAGCCATTTCAAGCAACGATTTAGGACAATCTTAGGGCACGGAGTTCAGAATGGAGAAGAGGTCTTGTATTCCAGAGGTTATACTCGTATTTCTGAACTTAGACATCAAGGAGGCAATTACACGGCGATTAAACCGTCGCGACTGTACGTCATCAGAATGCCGAATTATCGCGCCGGACGCACGCGAGGCGGAGGCAGCTTTTCCCGTCACGGATTTTCCCTGTCGGATTTTCCGCGGCGTCAACGCTTTCGCACAAAGGACGAAATAATAATTGCCTCCGTGAATCACCTTCACCTATTTCGGACGCACTACACATACGTATAAGGTAGCGTGTAGGGTGGCTTGGCTAATTCGGAGGTCGCGGGTTCAAAACCGGGGTTTGCAAATAATTTTTATTTAAGTAACATGTGTCACAAAACATTTAATTCATATGTAAATAATATAGACCATATTTTCAGCACGTTCTAGATTGGTAGACACTTTTAAGTATCGCCCTGGTGAAATACCACCATTTAAAATCGAAACGTCGCTCTAAATGGCTTTAGCCATGTTTAGTGATAAGAATTGAATAGCCAGGTACTTATCAACCTTCCACTTCCCATCTCATTCCTAGCTTCACTACCTTCAGTCTCAAAGCATAACCTGATTGGAGAGGCCATAATCTCACCTGGCTCTAGATGATTGGGAGAAGTAAGGACTCTTGTACTGAATTAATTATTTATTTATTAATTAATTTTTTTTAATTCCAATCAAAAGTTAAAAAAATTACCTTAGTTCGGATAAACCAGATAAGCTTACAGCAAACACTCATTGATTTATTCCTTCAGCTAAAAAAACTGACTAGTCAGTTTCGCGTTTAGATTACTGCAACGGAATATACGCTAGTCTTCCTAAATATCAAATTAACAAACTACAACTAGTCTTTAACGCCGCGGCAAGACTTATCACCGGCGTATCAAAATATTCCCATATCTCAGAGCACCTCAAAAATCTTCACTGGCTTAAATGTCCCGAAAGAATCCAGTTTAAGCTTTGCTGGATGGTTTTCAAATCAATTAACGGAATGGCTCCGGCTTATTTATCGGAATTGTGTATTCCTGAAGATTCCAATTCGCGACAGTCAACTCTTAGATCAGCAATGTCATCGGCTATCGGAAGGTTGAGAAGAACCAAAGCGCACACCAGACACTAAGTTTGGAGAGCGCGCCTTCGGAGTGTCAGGTCCTAAAACCTGGAATGGACTACCACATGATCTGAGAGTAATAAAGACTCGGCAGAGTTCAGAGCCAAACTCAAAACTCATTTTTTTCAGAAAATCATATCCATAATCAAGATGTATCAAGCCCAATAGAACCAAGAAAACTTTTCAGACTCTCATTCCTTAAATTCATTAGAAGATTATCACCATTATCTGTTCTTCACTACGAAAAGTTAAAAATACCTCCGATATACTTTATCTTAAATTTGCCTTCATGCCCTAAAATGAAAAACAAAAAATAAAAAAAAATAAATAAATAAATAAATAAATAAATAAACAAAATAAAATAAAATAAATAAAAAAATTTAAGTAATTCTAAATTTTAGGTTATTATGATATGGTGATTGTGTCCTGCCAGAAGTGACCTGCCAGGTAAGTATGTTGCTGTATATTTATATAAACTAAGAATTAATATTAAGTAGAAATTAAGATTTGTACAGCGCCCTTGAGGTGATTTTTCACAAAAACGGCGCTATACAAATTATCCAAATATTATTATTATTATTATTATTATTAAGTTATTATTTAATTACAGTAACTAATCAAATATAATTATCTCTTCTCGCTGGTAATCGATGGGACTTAAATGAGATGACACAATTTGAACTGATAATTACTCATCCTCGTATTGTATTACGGGGACTCCTTATAGATTTTCTTAATCTCTGAATTTCAAAAATCTTGCGAAAAATTCTTCACGTTCTACTTTTCATAGGTAAATCGTTTTAAATCGTAAACATTTTAACTTTGAAGAAAACTGTTTGAAAATATTTTGACAGCCGAATAACAAAAAGCATGGCGCCTTTACTTCCTTTTTTGGCCGCCAGCATAGCTGACAATGCCAAACTGTAACTCGAGGTACATTTGTTTATTTTCGATATGACCGGCTTAACCTTTCCACGGACTTTGAGACAGAGGCGTTCAAGTTATTCGAACTAAAAAATATATTAGTCCGTATAATTTACACAATATTTATTGATAAAATGGTATTTTGTAATACTATAAGGCATTTATAAGGTTACTTATGAAAAGTTTTTTAAAAATTTCTACATTTCAATAGGACTTTTGATAAAATTGGTAAATTTATGTAAAATTTCTAAGTGTTCATATTATGTTTTAAAAGAAATATCGAAATCGCACTTAAAGCTCCCATTTGTTTTTTAAAGCTTCGTATCCTTACATAAATAATACCGTAGCCGGAAAGACAAAAGGGCTAAAGCGCCATTTTGAGAAATTAACACCAGAGATCTTTAAAGTTTCATTTATTTTACAATAAAATTAATAAGGGTTCAGTACCTGGCCGGATTATGAAAAAAAAAAATACTCAGGGAACCCAATTTTCTCATTAGAGTTACCTGAAGCGACAAAACGCTAAAAACATGTCCCAAACTTATTAAAACATTGACATTGAAGTGACATTTAAGTGATTCTTTTCACAAAGTATGGAATGTTTTTTTAATCAATATATCGTCGCAGGAAAGGCAAAACGGCCGAAGCGCCATTTTTTGAAGCTTACACCAGAGCACTTTAGAGTTTTTATTCTTATTTTACAATAAAATTCATAAAGTCTTCAGTACCTGGTTGGATTTTGAAAAAAAAACGTGTACTCAGGTAATTCAATTCTCTCACTGAATTACCTGAAGCGACAAAAAGCTCAAAAAAAGTCCCAAACTTGTGTCCCTTGAGTCAAGGTTTTTCCAAAATGGTAAATATATTTTAGATGGCTGAAGGACCACAAAATTCTTTAGAATCAAACGAGAGTTAGAGCATTATTTGCAGAAAAAAAAGCTGATCAAAATTCTATGTTCAACTCATTTTTTAACAAAATTGTCGCTTAAGCCTTTTTGTCTTTCCAGCGTCGATATAACCTCAAAATAAATATTCCTCTGCATAAATAAATTGTGTGTGTTGTACAGTGTGGCTCCAAATTTATTCAAATGGGCTGCGAAAAGCGGGCACGTTGAGTTTGTATTCAGAACACTTCATGACAATGATTTATCCTTATAATATTCTCAAACCATTTCCCACGATGTGTTACTCTGTCTCATTTGGGGGTGACACTTCCAATATACAATTATACTGACGCACAATAGTTCATTCCACAGGCAAACACGATAAGTTTAACAATGGAGTCGAGTCGAGATCGAAGGCAGAGTTTATCGAGTGCCGAATTTATCAAAGTTGAATTTATCGATTGTTGAATTAATCGAAGGGTTCGACAATAGCGGAACTTTTTTGTAATTTGGATTCGGGAAAATGATACGTTTTTAGTGATGCATAAATCCCATTCATTAATTTTACCTATCCTGTAGAACAACAAAGGGGTTGCCGAAATTCTTCCTCTGTGTTTTATTGTAAAATATCAAATAAATTCAATTAATTAGAGAGATTCATTTCAATAGAGTTGTGCAAACATAACCCGTCATGAATAAACTTTACTGTAATTAATGTGTATGGTGCATGAAGGATTGTCACATTTGACTGTCACCTTTATTACCAAGGTATATTGTATTTGTGATATTATTGAACCATGCATTGTTTTTGCTCATAATAATGGTTATTTGATAAAAATGTGAACTTACTATCGGTCTAGTTGCCTTTTCCCGGACATTATGAATTTACGTTTTTAATTTCCTTAAAATAAATTATAGTTTTTATATTAAATTTGTAGAACTCCATTTTATTTGTTTTACTTTAATTGTATCAAATTGAATATTATCATTATTATTATTAGGTTCTGCTAGTTTTACTAATGGAAGAAGACGTCGAGGACGCCCGAGAAAGACATGGCACGATCAAGTAAATCAAATACTTGAATCGGGTCATGTGAAGAGTCAGAATAACAGAAGAGTATGTATGAGACGATGTATGAATGTAAATGAAGCAAGGAGTGTGTACCAAGACAGAGTTATATGGCGGTCCGTCCTCTCTGCCTACCCCTGCGGGGAAACGGCGTGATGGTTAGTTAGTTAGTTAGTTTTACTATTTTTTTATAGTGAATACCGCACAAGAGTACCTGCTTGTGTTGTGCGGCTAAAGGTAACAAAGAGGGGATGTATTTAGGCCAAGAGGAAGGTTGGGAGGTACTTGGCTATACGGGTCTGGTCACCAAACACGACTAAAGCCATTTCAAGCAACGTTACGATTCTGAATGGTCGTCTATCACCTGGGAGATACTTTGTCTACGTCTTTGGTACGTATTTGTAGTAATTTGTTCTTGATACGTGTCTAAGACTCTGGAACGTGCCGCAAATATACTATATATTATTACATAGATCGAGAATTTCAGGATAATTCAGTTTTTTCCAAAAATTAGTAAATAAACAGTGAACTAAAATCACATAAATAAATCGTATTCCATGTGGCCCAACCACAGTTTGATAGAGGCCTTGAATGCCGAAACCGGTTTCACTAAAAATAAAAACTTAAAATAACAGAACTTAATAATAAAGATTTTAAATTTGATAAAAATAAATTATAATAACAATGCTATTGATTTTTCTCTTTAATTTTCTATTTCATATTTTTTTTCTAGGTGAGAGTTTTTATGCTGTTTGTTTTTAACACAAATATTATAAAAATTCAAGTTTTGTTTGTCATAAAGAAAGACAAACATTCTCGAGTTACGGATAAACATAAGAAAGGATACGAATAACTATAGACAAAATTTGAAAAATTAACGGAAAATGTTGTTTGTGCAATGATGGAGGACTGAGCTAGCAGAGGAACTGAACCCACGACGCCCGGGTGGGAATCTCATGCGTTTGTCCACTCAGCTACTTACCGGACGGGAGTAATTTATTGATGATGTTTGTTTTTAACACAAATACGTGCATGTACATATTATAAAAATATGAAATGCTTTTATCATATTGCACTAAAACTAGTTTATTCAAGTAAACTATGTCTGTAATGTAATATTTTACTTGTAAAGGTTTTCATTTTTGTTTCTCTTGGAAATCTAGAATTACCAAAACACTTTTTCTCACCCACCCTTAGCCAATCCACCCCCGACTCGAGGGGTTCAGAACCCCGATAAAACAACACGAGCATCGGCTCCGGGAGTGTCTCTTGCGAGGTTTCGCAGCCTCACACGACGAATACCTACATTTACTTCTTGGCGAAAGCCCGCCCCGGGGACATATTATTACGCCCTCGTGTCGAGCAGTCAGCAGTCTATCAACACGTGGGAAGCTCATTGTTCAGTGCCCCGCATTCAGTCAAGGCCAGCTGCTCAAAGGTGACGAGTGATTCAACAACTTCCCTTTATTTGATTCAGTTGCGACATTGGGCACAAAACCCGAGAGAAGTGTGCTGGTGGGCGTGACCGTGTGCCCAAAGCTCATTTTTTCTCAGTTCTGGTTAAATTGGTCGAACATTTTCAAAATATGGAAACTAACTAACCAACACACAAAATAACTTTTTTATTGTTAAATATCTTGCTAACATTCATAGCAATGCCAGGAAAAGTGTCCTTTTCACTGGTGGACTACAGAGCTGAAATCTTCTACTGAGCATGTTTGATTTCACACTGAGTGCTCGCCTTTGCCTGTCGATGTCGTTGTCATCCATTAGCTTGCTGGTGATGATGATGTGCCCTAGATATTTGGTTTCTTCTACCACCCTTAGAACCTCACCGTTCAAGATAACTGGAGGAATGTTTTTCGGACCCTCCCCGTATCTGATAACCATCAGTGCCGTTTTTAGCGGATTGTAAATCATGTTTGTTTCCTGATCAAACTCTTCTATAATATTTACACATCTCACTGACTAAGCAATCAGTGAAATACAGATCAGTGAAATTTTTAAAAAGAATGATTTTACATATTCGTAGAATGAGATTCCTGAGACGTATGTGCGGTAAAACCATGTATGATTGTATTTAAAAATGTCGATATCGTTATGAATAGGATCGAAAAAATGGACGCTTAGATAGTTTGGGCATGTAGAGCAAATTAACGAAGAAAGGAGCGTGAAAAGAATATATGATGCGAAAGTGAATTGAAAGAGAAGTCGAGCACGCCCGAGGAAGTCATGGCACGATCAAGTGAATCAAATACTTGACTCGGGCTATGTCAAGAGTCAAAATAACGAGAGTATGTATGAGACGATGTATAAATGTGAATGAAGTAAGGAGTGTGTGCCAAGACTGAATTGTGGGGCTTAATGGTTAGTAAGTTAGTCAGTATAATTCAGAAGAGTCGTGATTTTTTTTTTTCTTTTCTCAATATACTTTTTTCTATTCCCAAAAACATTATCTGTTGGTTACAATGGGCAAACAAACAAAGAAATACTAAAATTTTAATCAAAAAATTATAACAGTACCTTTCAGCTTATTACAACTTACCATGAAATTTATACAAAAATCCAACGTGTCCAAAATACGTAAAATGCTAAACTCATTAACATTTCTTTCGAGTGCTCCAATTTTCAGATTAATATTACCAATATTTAACTGGAAAAAGTTTCTTTCCACCGAAATACAATTTGAAAGATGGGTCTTTGAAAGCAAAAGTTCGTACACTAATTATTTTCTTTTTTAATCGATGTGAACAGTAATAAGAAAAAGTATCACAGTCTAAAAATGCCGCCATTAGATAATTTCAAAAAATGAGTTAAGAAAATTAGCACTTTATGCCAGTCAGCTTTAAGATAATAATACGAAATGCACATTACTGCAAGCACATAGTTTTAAAACTGTCTAACAATATTATGATAATACTACGAAGGGTTAAAATAACTAAAACGCAATCCATAAAACTAAAGTAAGTAGAAAAAAAAGTCTTCCTGAACTATTAACGGATTAAAATCTTTGCAGAATTTACAACGATTAATTAAATTAAACCATACAATTTTTTTCTCTTCCTATCTTATAACGCTCATATTGTCACTGGAAAAGCAAAAGGGCTTAAGCGACACTTTGGTCAAAAATGAGTTAAATGTGCAGTTTTGATCAGTTTTTTTTCTGCATCAAAAACTCTGACTCCCATTTGATTCTGAAGACTTTTGTATCCCTTCACCTGTCACCAAAATCCCGTTAACCGCTTTTTCTAAATCCAACCAGGTACTCAAGACTTATGATTTTTATTGTTAAACAAACAAAAAGCTTTAAAGTGCTCTGGTGTAAACTTCCCAAAATGGCGTTTCAGTCCTTTTGCCTTTCCGGCGACGATATGTTGTTTATTCAACAAATCTTCAATCATAGCGTGTCTTGTGAAGACAAAGAATAATCTTTTTTCCCGTGAGACGTTAAAGGGGAGGTAGGCCAAACTGATAATACGAAGTCTCTTTAAAGGACTCACCTAGTGGAGTTCGAACCAACGATACTCCTCCATAAATTCAGCCCCGTATACAGTGTAATTTTTCCTTTTAGAGTGAACCGAGTCGTAAGATTTCGAGAAACATTTCGGCAAATTCATCCGTTTCATGATTGGCTTAAATTTGAAAAGTTTTGATAAAAAAAAACCTACTTTTCTCTACATGCCTTACCAGCAGATTGATTAAATCCCAATTGGAGAAATAATGTTCATAAATAATAAAAGGTATTTTTAATTTGCTCGTAAAACTGAGGCGAATAAAAACTCTTTCTTATCTTCAAACTAATTATTATTACTGGTATAAACTTTTGAATCTATTTTTATTACCAACGCGTGGGTGGAGATTGGGTGTATTATATCTTCGGTGATTATATATCTGTAGAAAATACAAAAAATATGACATAAGCGGCAAGAGTGTCGAACTAAAGCACTGGCCTTTAAAACAATGCTGGGCACAAAGTATGTGACAGTGATAGTTAAAAAATGTTGTCATTGTTTTATTCTATTGAAGGAGATTAGATTGATATAAGCAAATAAGAAAAATTAAATGTATACTCACCTACATTAGACATCAAAAATAACAAAGTAACTTATAAATAAAGAATGGAAAATGATTTACAATTAAGCAGTACGGAAGTAAATCAGTTATACATTTGAAATTAAGAATGAAGTAAGAACTGCTCTAATAAAAAAAAGAAAAAAAATGGAGACATAAAAACAAGAGGTGTTGTCGTTTTTGAGCCGCAAATATACTGTATATTATTTTATATGAATTAAATGTGTCATATCACATATTAATTGAATAAAATTTGTTTGCGCACGTCGGGTTTCAACCCGTGACCTCTGGATTCGTAGTCGAGCGTCTTACCACTCGACCACGCATGCCGTCAACTTTAGAGTACATCTAGTGGTACCTATCCAAGGCATTGTAGTCAGTTTTTGATGATTTTTGCCGGACTCGGCTAGACCTGGGCGTGGCTAGGACTAGGGCTTGGTTATTTATACATTCATTCATGGCACATGTCAACATAATGTTTTTGTTTATTTGTATAATTACTGTTTTCACTGTATTGTTATCAACAAAAATATAGCATATAACGTAAAAAACCGTTTAGTGGGTCAAGTTTAGTCTCATGTGAAAACATGTGAGACGCGGGAGACCAAGATCCTCCTTACAGTACATAAAAGCGGTGTGTTATTTTTGTTGTCTCTTTCTCTCTCATGGTGTACGACGTAAAAACCCGGAGAAAGTGATTTATTGCAAGTTTGTCTTTGCTGAAACATAAAACATGTAGATTTCCGCAGCGATTCTTCTTTTGTTTTTTTCGTTCTCTCTACCGGCATGACAAACCAATATATCGTTGTCAAAGCGAAAGTACCTCCATGTGTCAAAAACGTAATTGTTCGGGAAATCAAAAACTAATTTTTAAGAGTTACAGATCGTTTTTTGAGACATCAAAAATACGCTTTGTAGTTTTAGATGCAATAATGTATTTCCACCAATAAACACATTAAAACTTACAAAAGTACAAATTGAAACTCTACGCAATGTCATATTTAACTCATTTTTTTGAAGTTGGCCGCATGGGAGGTATTTTCTCGTTGACGACGATATGCTGTCGATGAAAATAATTGGGAAAATAAATGTGAACGCTTTCCAAAATTTACACATTTTCGAACCGCAAACCTGAAGAAATTTGTATTTAGATTTTAGTTGTAGGTAAATCGTTTAGAGTAGGTTTACCTTAACAATCTTATGCAGCATAAAACGTAATCACTATAATAAATGGCGTATAATGCCAAAAATTAAATAAAAGAATTTTGATCTACCTCAACATATATTACAAAAGAAAAGATAAAAAGGTCAACGCGAAATTAGAATATGGCATTTTTCCTAGCAGAGAAACCATGGTAAGTGTCCCACGTCTTTCTTCCTGCTGCAGAAAACCTTGATTTGTTCAAAATAGATGTCTCATTTTGGAGACCCATGCCAAGTACCAGCCCACACCCCAAGATAAAGAATATAACACATCTTCTGCAATACTTTCATCATAGAAAAGACGCACGCGGTGGAAGCCCCAACCGAAAACGGACGATTTTCTTTCAAGCTTGAACATGAAAATGTAGGAAAAATAATATCCCAAGGCTCCGAACCCTTACAAAAATTGATACATTCAGCGTCTCAGTAGTTTCGCAAATATTTTTGTTACATTGTGTCCATTTTCTATAAAACCCGAAGGTCGGGAAAGGTTTCTACGTTATTTTATATGGGATTGCCTCAAAGCCTGCGAAATATTGTCCGTATTTATTTATTTTATTTTGTAACCGCCTTAAAGACGCCATATTCTTAGTTCGCACCACTTGTCATCTATAATTATATACGTCGCGTTTTTGTGTAGGTAGGTCTTTTTACTAACGGCCTTATTTTATATCGTAGATATTTTAAGCAGTGCCAGGGAATATTTGTGTTTTTTCCTGCGTCAACTGTGGCTAGAGGTGCGGAGGAGGAGATAATCTTTTCTACCTGGTGAGCGGGCTGCCTTTTGCTGAAGGTGGCAAGAGTACAGAGAATAGACGAGGCGCCCGAAAGAAAACCTGGCACGATCAAGTAACCCAGATTAAAAAAGACGCCCTCATTAATCACGGTGTACGCGCGAAAACTTTTTTTTAACAGCAGCATTCCTTTTGTATTATCTTCTGTACAGACAACGGATTTCAAAAAAAAAATTTCGAAACCAATGCCAACATCGAGAATCGTAAAACTGACTCAACTAATCGAGCATGTAGCGAGTAGCAAGGATGGAAGTCGCTCACCAAAGTGAAAATACTTCCTGTAAGCTTTTATTAAAGATATTTTATACCTTCAATTAAAGCACCGGTGCTCATATTCCTCACAAAAATGATCACGGCATCAGATTTAATAATTTAAAAGCACTAGAAATGAAGAAAGCCACTAAAATGAATAGTCCTTTTCTAAATAATCAGGTAAATTTGTCCAGTAGTCCAATATTAGGTATATATTCCGTACACTCGTAAAATTTATCTTTATTTTTTAATCACCTTCTCAGTTGACGTTTTGTCCCTTTCAATTAATATTATCTGTCTCTTTCTCTCTGTTCCTATGTCGTAATTTAAATGTGATTCTATTGTTTTCTCATTGTTTTGTTCTTTTATTTTATAATTTGTTCTCCTACTGTATGTATTATATAGCCGCACACTTTGTATTTTTTGTTTAGTTTAATTTTGTACCCTGATGATGCTTAGGCTAAGCGAAATCGGTTAGTTTTAAAAAATATTCGTGGTCTTTTGCAAACTTATTTTTTAATTTCTTTAAAATAAATGTAGGAAACTTTTTTTGAAATTTTAACGTTTTAATGAACTTTTAAAAATGTTGACGTTTAGCGCCATTTTTGAGTGCTAAGGCTTGAGATGAATATTTAACGTTTTTAAAACATATACCAAAGATTTTTTTTAGCGGCACTGTTTCAGCCCTAAATTATGATTTGTATTAAGGGTCAGCGCCCAAAAATACACCCTTTTTGGCTTTCTAATAAGCAAAACTATAAATTATTTATCTTTCAATTTTATACGGGTAGTTAGGAAAATGTCTAAGGTTTCCAGTGAAAACAATTCTTAAACTGTAATCTTTTAAATTCTTTATGAAATGCATGCTGGAATTTTAAGTAAAACGTTCAAAAATTACTTAACTGGTTTTTAAACTGCACCTTTTACCGATACTTCATTGTGGTGAGCGGGCTGCCTTTTGCTACAGTAGAGCTTTTTGTAAATATTATTATTATATATATAAATATATATATATATATATATATATATATATATATATATGTTGCATGATTTATTTAACGAGAGATCCCAAAGAAACAGTTGTTCAACAAATAAATTAGAGATGAATGATATAAAAATATTGTAGATACATGCATAGTGTAATAAAAGAAACTAAAGATTTATTTACAACTCACATTTAGACAAGATATATTCGAATGAGTTATACGAGTACAAACTGAAATAGTTTGACGCATTTTCAGTATTTGCAGTTTCATTGAATAGTTAATTCATACAAATGCTTGTAGTGAAATTTTATAGACTGTTTTTTGTTCTTATAGCAACTTCTTCCACACTAGCTGTCAATGCATTATTTTGCAATTTCCGAGATACTCAATCGAAATCTTATCTATTAAATTCAAAAACATCGCGGGTATGGATCTAAAGTTATAATAAACATACATTTTCCTCTCGATTTTTTTTTTTTAATCTAATTTTTATTCCCTGAATATAGGTACCTCAGAGTGAACACCTCAATTCTTTCGGTTCTCTTATATAGCACGTATACATGGTATTTAGTGAATAGAGATAAAAACATGGAGATCGATATGAAAATATATTATTTTAGTAGAAAGCAATCACCTTGTGGTTTGACATATTTAAATAAATTTAAAAAATAACTTTGTATAAGACCACGGATATTATTTTAATTTTATGACCGACCGGTTTCGCTTAGCTTAAGCATCAACAAGGGTACAAAATTCAAATAAACAAAAAATACAAAGTGGGCGGTTATATATGCATACAGAGGGAGAACAAAATATTATCTGTTTTTTTTTTCGATGTTCCTTTGTTATACTTTAAATGTTATTCTATTATTATCTCGTGGTTCTGTTTTTTTATTTTATATTTTTTTATGCAAAGTTGTTATTTAATTTCTTTAAAAAATATATTTATGTAATAGTGTCAGAGCTGCATCGTCGATATTTATGACATAAAACTTCTCTTCGATTGAATTTGAATTCATTATACTTCGTACAGAAATTTGCTCGTTGTTGTGGAGGATATACATAATATTTAGGCTGTAAGTAGGTACTTATATTTTGCGTACATACTGTTGATATTATTAAGGCGTCTTTATGTGAGGATGGGAAGGTCGATCGATTTCGCCCTTTCAAAAAACTATCTCCTTGTTCACCCAGTGATGAAGGAAACCATAGTATTAATTCAAAGAGGAAATGGCCTCTCGTGTGTTCTTGTTTCGTTTTCAATTTGGTTTCACCAAGCAAAGGGGCTTAATTCGTTCTATAAACGCAAAATCTTTTAGTTAACTCCATAATTTTGGCAACGAATCACCTATACCAAGAGATGTGACCTTGTGACTCACCATGCTTAATGATAATAATGCTTGGTTGATTTTTATAGCAAATGTACTCGTATGTAGCAAATGTGTACAGCAAAACTTCAAGGGCGCTTTACAAAGCTATAAAACATCTTAAAACCATTGTAAAATAAACTTTAAGGTATTTCATGAAATGATATAATAACTTTGTGTAAGACTACGGATTTAATTTATTTTTTTTATGACCGACTGGTTTTGCTTAGCCTAAACATCATCAGGGTACAAAATTAAACTAAAAAAAAAATACGTAGTGTGTGGTTATAATATATATACTTTTACATACAGAGGGAGAACACGATATAAAATTAAATTAAAAAAGAGAAGAAAACAAAAGAAAAACATTTTAATTATAACAAAGCACCAGAGAGAAAGCGATAGATAATATGAAATGAAAGAGGCAAAACGTCAGCTGAGAACGTTATAAAATAATATTGAGAAACCGGTCGGTCATAAAAATTAAAATAAAATCTGTGGTCTTATACAAAGTTATTATTTTATTTTCATTAAATATGTCAAACCACAAAGTGATTGCTTTCTTGTGAATTTCAGATATTTACCTAAAAGAAAAGATGAATTTATAGTTTTTGTGTAAAATTTGTAGAAGGGCCTTATTATGAACTGATTGATCCAACTGCCTCGGTTTTGAACGTTGTAACAGCTATCACTAAAAATAAAAAAAACTAAAGCTAGTAGAATTTAATGATGGTAATATTAAATTTAATCAAGTTAATTTATAAAAACGAAAGATTCAAATTTATGACATAATATGTCAAAAAAGTGTAATTTGAAAATTTTAGTAAAGAAATTCATCTCAAGAGCGCTTAACAATTATTTTTTGACACTTTGATCATTTAAAGACTTACTAACTTGATAATATGGTTTGGTCATCTGAATTGCAAAAATAAAAGCCAACAGTATTGTAAGATTATTTCAATTCATCACAATTTTATGCAAGTTCCACTCAAGCCAAAATAACGTTACGAATTCCGGTTTTATCAAATAAAAACCGATAAAATTGTGAAGCATACAGCAACAAAAAATCTTTTTGCTATAAAGCACATGGATAACTAGTAAGCATTATAAATTTTTCAGAAAAATTCATCTTTTAAAAAATAACAATGTATCTGCATTTATTGTTATTATTTACTTTCAAAATCACAAAAAATAGGCACTTAGCAAAAAATTCCAATTGGCTACTTTTTTGTAGTTTGTCAATCGGGTAATTTTAACTTTTAAAATCTTTTTGCAATAATATTAATAGTGTAGGAAAATTAAAACGTATATAAATACAATATGTATTAAATAATGTTGATAAAGCAATGATTTTATGAAATCATGAGGTAATGTTTTGGCAAACGGGAAAGACATAAATTTAATTTTTAATTTTCTCAATTAAACAGCCTACGCAGTAACGCTGAGTATAGTATTTTCTATGCAAACAAACTTATATTAATCAACCAAAATTTACAACCGGTGCAATTTATATTCATGCTTATCTGCCATTTAACGTCATATTTAGCAGTTTTCTAGTTAAAGAACAGAGTTTCTCTAGCCTTAAAAAAGTTTTTCCCGGAGATTGTGAAATTAATACATCTCGGTTTTGGGAAATGTTTTAAAACTAGCATGCGTGGAGATGGAAAGGAAATTAAGAAGACGGAATTTGGCAAACAAGCTTCTTTTCAAATATGGTTACTAAATAGTCGACAATCTTCGTCACACAGCGGTATCCTTTACTCGGAGGTCGTGGGTTCAAAACCTAGCGGTTATACAAAAAAATGTATTTAATATATTCAGATGATTCAAATAAAATAGTAGAAAGCGAATTCTCACAGTATCACCCTAGTGAAAAGTAACCATTTAGAAACTAAACCTTGTTTTAAATTACTATAACCGTGTTTAATAACTAGACATTAATAGTTCAGTCCTTATCAACCTCCCTCTTCCCCATCTCCTTCTCTTCCTCACTTTTTAATGCAATTTCAATATTGTAAATATCAAATGCGTATCAAAATAACAAAATAAAATCAAATGACAACAATAAAAATTCTCCCTGGCCACATCATTCAAAGTCACAGGGGAATCGTGAGTAATGGATGATGAATACGCGTTTTACTAGTTTAAAAAAAAACACAACTACGGATTATGTTTGATCTAGTACGGGAGCAGATTCACGTGAATGTCAGAGTGAGTTATTGCAACGGATGACACCGAAATACTGACACTTCCAGCCAATCCATCACGTAAAAATATAAAAATCCATATTCATATGTAGATCCAAACACAATCCTCGATTTGGTTGATTTTGGTTGGATTGAATCTACCAACAAAGTAATGTATAAAAACATATTTAAGAACATGAAACAAAAAATGTAAGAATCTCTATGCATAATATCTGCATACTTAACTCAAAAACGCATTTTTTGTAGATACGTTTTTGTGTTTGTCACCCATCGATATAAAAATTTATGAAAACTCGTGGTACAGCAGAAAAATATGGGCAACCGCAGCACATAGATAACCCAAATAAACGTAAGTTTTTTTCAGAAAGGATACTAAAATTAAAATCAATGCTTATTTATTATTAAATATTTAAATGAAATCTATAATCTAAATCACAAAACTGAAACAGAAAAAAGCCAGAACCATAGTCATGAACAAGATATGGCAGCCTAAAATTGGAAGAAATCGAAATATAAAATAATTTTCAATAAAAGTATGAGATCGTTTAAAAATAAAATCTAGCCTTTACCACTCACTTTGAAAAACGATTTGGAATTTTTTTAAATCGTTTTACCCTATAAAATAAAAGTGGTAAGGGTAGGTGGTAAACATTTATTAATTTAAACATACATTTATTTTATACTATTGTAAGAAGCTTTCTCACTTGTGGCTATCCATTATAGTTAAATAAAAAAATACAACTTTGTTTTAACTAATTCTATTGAAGTGAAACAACATTTATTGAAGTGGTTGAAACAAATTTGTATTGATTTATTTATTTGTATAAAATTAGAAATATAGATACATTCTGAACAATTATAACTTCATGATTATAATAATTGATGTTTTTTTGTATTTTTATTTTACTCTCGATAAATTCGGGCAGTAGCTTATGGTTATGAGAGGAGTAATTACATAATCTTAATTGACAAGTTATAGTTATGAAAAGTGTAAATAATGATTTTACAAACCATTAAGTAACAAATTAAGATAAATTAAAATAATAATTTTAACTCAGGAATGGATTTTATACAAAATTGATATTAAAGTAATAATAAAGGGTTTAAATTAATCATTATTCAAATTCAAGAATTTAATCTGACCGTCATATTACCATCATACTACTCTGTCTTGGCACACACTCCTTGCTTCATTCGCATTCATACATCGTTTCAAACATACTGTTCTGTTATTTTGATTATTGACACGGCCCGATTCAAGTTTGCCTACCAATTCAGATGGTGAAGCAGTTTTTTAATTAAAAAAAATATTACTTTGTTGGTTAAAACATTTTACGCGTGACTTCTTTTCCTAGACATTCTCAAACTGTGACCCTGCCAAATACATTTAACATATGAATATGTAACTTGTACAAATTTTAATATTGCTAAACCTTTGAAAGTAAACACAAAGACCTCATAATGTTGATGAGCAACTAACTAACTAACCATCACGGCGTTTCTCCGCAGGGTTAGGCAGAGAGGACGGACTGCCACATAACTCTAGCACACACTCCTCTTGCTTCATTCACATTCATACATCGTCTCATACATACTCTTCTGTTATTCTGACTCTTCACATGGCCCGACTCAAATATTTGATACACTTGATCGTGCCATGTCTTTCCCGGGCGTGCCCGACTTCTTCTTCCATTCACTTTCGCATATTTTGTTCTTTTCACACTCCTATAATTAACATTGATTTGATATTAAAAATTGCTTGCATCTTGCATCCCGAGTACATCCTCGGAAAACATTTGATAATTTCGTTACAGACTTGTCAGAATTAATTTAAATGTGAATTTAGGGCAAACCCCCCCTTTTGGAGTCCCATGTCGCCTTATGTACAAAATCCTCAATCTAGCAGATTGTATCTACCAGCAATTTAATGTGTAAAATATATTTGCACGAAGCCCCAGCCCAGAGCAGCTATTAATTTCAAAAGCAAAAGTTAAAACGCTTTAACGTAATGGCTGTACGCAATATTTTTACGAACAAATTTACAACATTTATAATTCTCGAGTAGAATATTTAACGTTTTATTTAATTTTACTTTTGTGTAGTTATTCCGGGCAGAATTACCTCCCTTTGATGTTCATACGAAAGTAAAATTTAATCACGGACGTTTATTTACCCATGGGGAAATAAACATTTCGGTGGCTGGGAACAACTTAAACGACTTTGTTGTGTTACACAAATGGATGCAGCACTAAGATAAAAAGTTATTGCTCCATTTCCGCGGCAGGCAGTAAGCTCCTTGGCTCTGGATACAGAGTCCGGGATTGAAAGTTGAAACCTGCTAAAGATAAATAAGATTTTTTCGAACGTAGTTGACTTTTTTCCACAGAATTTAAATAAATGAAAATGTGACACACTTGCAATTCGCACCAGAGTGAAAAATACTTTTAGTGTAGTCTTGGTGAGAGATATCTATTCATAATCGAAGTTTTAAGTTACTTGAAATAGCTTTAGTTATATTTAGTGACCATCTCTTAACAGCCAGGTTGTTTCCCAGACATTCTTTTCTCTTCTCCTTCCTCTCAACATAATAAAAAAATGAGAATGTCATAGTTCCACCGACTCCCACAATTAGAAATCTTGTGTAGTAGTAAAGTAATGCAGGTTGCTTTGTAAAATGAAAATACTGCACAAAAGTTCAAACTGTCCGGAGCCAGTGACTCTATGGCATCCTCAATTGGGATAAATTGTGAGGCTGAAGTGATTGGGGAAGAGAAATGTTAAAAAGTACCTGGCTGTTCAGATCTGGTCACGAAACACGACTAAAACCATGTCAAGCAACGTTTTGACTCTAAGTGATATTTTTTGACCAGAATAAAGTATATTTGCGGCACGTTCCAGAGTGGTAGATACTCTAAGTATCGCCCTGGTGAAAGACCACCATTCAGAATCGATACGTTGCTTGAAATGGCTTTAGCCGTGTTTGGTGACCAGATCTGAATAGCCAGGTACTTCCCAACCTTCCTCTTCCCAATCTCCTTCCCCTCCCCACTACCTTCAGCCTCACAACATACCCTATTTGGGGATGCCATAGTCTCACTGGCTCTAGACGGTTGGGAGCAGTTGAGACTCTTGTGCGGTATTCATATAAAAAAAAATAAAAAATGACGATACTAGGGATATCTACCATTCTATTATACATATAGGTCCCGCAATTAGAGTCGACCCAAACAATAAACAGTTAGTATTGTGTGTATTGGTGCATTTGTATACACTTCCGACAGTAATTTCCTTTGCAAAGCGTCACTAATAAACAGCCTTATATCTTGCTTACGCCTACTAACACGTGTATACGTTATTCGTATTCATTATCGTCAAGTGGGAATGCTGTGCTTGTTCTACCGGTATTTCAATAGAAGATGCTTTGAGGAGCTTGCATCATTGATCCCTCTGGCACCGGTGCACAGTTGAAAAACTAGCCAAACACGCGCCCAGCATTTGTACACGGTTGAGATTCGATACATGAGAACTGGTTGCTTCTGCAACTCGTTCTTGTGTTCAACAGCTCGGCTGTGGAACGATTTTCCAGCCTCTATGTTTCCTCCCTCCTACAACATGAGCCTCTTCAAGACCTAAGTTCACTCCCCCTTTCCTCAAAACATCCCCACAGGGCATCCCCAAAGATGACATAGGCCGTAAGAGACATTATTTGAGAAATTACGTTTTCTAAATTATTGAAAATGTTTGTTTTTCAATTTCACTTGAGTGTTCTTTTAAGAAGTCGAAGTTTTATACATGCTGTATGTAATAAATCTGTATTTGTGAGTGTTGTATTCATATCAACTCTAGCCGCTATATCTACACCTATATATATCTTGTCGAAGACATCAGAACTGATATATCTAGGAAAAGGTCTTTAAATAATTCAAAAATGTTATTTATTTTGATTTCTACTTATTTTTTATTTATTTTTTATACAAACGGAACATTGTCCAATGACAAAAAATACACAACACGAAATGAGAAAAAAGAGCTACAGAGAAAGAACTAACACATACATAATATTTGAATGAATCAATGACAAAAATATACATTTGATAGGACATTCAAGTCAATGATGGACACAATAAATGTTATTTTTCGAAGATTATTATCTTAGAGAATGACGAAAATCATTTGAGCTGTTTCCGAAAATTATAAGACCATGGCTTGAGTTAACAAGCCTCGACATTCTGGACAGTGGAGAATGAAAACGTAATTCTACAAAGTTCTTTCATCCTAAGTTCGGGCTGAAAATAACCGAGTAACCGAGTACCAAATGTTATTAAAGATACAGATAGAATCACCGCCTCGTAATAATGGCAGACACAATTAATTCATATAAACTAAGAGATAATAATAACATCGTATGATTAGGAACGAAAACGAGGAAGTACTTAAAATATGGACATAGACAACACTAGGTTGGTAGTTAACCGTAACAGAGTAAATGATTTTTTTAATAAAGAAACGAAAAAATAACTTTGATAAAACCACGAATATTATTTTATTTTTTATGACCGATTGGTTTCGCTTAGCCTAAGCATAAAAAGGGTTAAAAAAAAACTAAACAAAAAATACAAAGTGTGCGATTATATATACATACAAATGGTCAATATTAGAATCAAAGAACATCTAAGATGTTTACATAACAACGGTTTTTCTGAATTCGTTAATCATCGTATTGATAAATATCATACCTTCAATAAAAGCACAGGTGTTCATATTCTTCACGAAAATGATCATGGCGTTAGATTAAATAATTTAGAAGCACAACACTTTCAGAAGTGTAGATATAAATATGCATCAATACACACACTCGTAAGTGTCGAGCTATTTTTGTCAGCTTTAAACTACGCTATAGTGTCAAAAATACGTTTATTTTCCCAACAGCCCAAAGCCAATGGGACTATATGGGTATCCTCAATTGGAGTATGTTGTGAGGCAGATGGTACTGCGGGAGAGGAAGGACACGGGGAGAGGAAGCCTGGCTTTTCTAGTCAAAACGACTAAAGCCATTTTAGGCAACAACTTTTTGATTCTGAATTGTGGTCTTTCACCAGGGCTGCGGCGTTTACTTACACCACCAAGCCACCTAGGCCTAAGTCATCACGTGATCACTTTTTTCCTTGACACATTGCTGTTCTAGTTCAATACTACAACAAGTCAAAAAAAAATTAGCTTTTATTGATTGGCTCGTTTGATTCCTTGTGTTTTAAGGAATCATAAAACACCAATAACTCAAAACAAAACAAAAAATGGCTTGTTTTAGTATTGAACTAGCACAGCGACATGTACTGCCAAGCAGAGTCATCCGAATTATGTATTTATCATTTCTGGCCAATGTTTGAAAAGTGACTATATTTTTTGAAAAGGCGTCATCTTGATTAGCCCATATCAAAGTGTTAAGTTATAGTAGTGGGTAATACATAGTAATGCTATTATTTTTTTCACGAAGGTACTGGGTACCTGTTTATCTATTATAATATTAGGAACTTTGGTGTTTATACGGTTACATAAATCATAACCATCATACATTATCTGGAGTTGGAAAACATTAAAACACAAAGTTTCTAACTTTTAATATGATTCTCCACAAAATACAACAAGTGCAAGTTTTTTTTAACAATTTTTTTTTTATAGTGAATATCGCACAAGAGTCCCAACAAAGATCCCAGTAAAAAGAGATAGTAGGTATACCCAATGACAACAAATATGTCATTTGGAATACCTCTTTTTCTATACAAGCAAAAAAAAATTAAAACACCGATAACACGAAGATCTACGAACTAAGGATAATTTACGAAGTCTTTATTTGAAATACGTAACATAATAACGCCAATTTCCTTAACTAGAATTTTGATCACTCAGTCCGAGTGCTATACATAGTTTATGTATATAGTTAAATATTACTTACTCCACTTTTTTTCTACCCTACGTCCGACAGCACGGGCAACAACCATAATAAATAAGTGCTAATTTTAATATGTTAGTTGTAAGTCACTAGTTATAAGTATTAAGCATAAGTTAATATTAAGTCTTAGTTGTAAAACGCACTTGAGGTGATATCTCTGTCACGAAAACGGCGCTATATAAATCAGCTTATTATTATTATAATACGAGAAGTTAAATGGTGTTTTCATGCTCCCCACAAATCTTAAAGAAAAGAACCTAAGTACCCATCATAAAACATCAGTTATTTTTGTTAATACTTGCTCAAAAAAAATCTGGTTACACTTCCCTTTCTTTGAGATGTGTGCGGAAGATGGAAACACGCACACCTTAGAAATGAATGTTGGTCTGCTCTTGTGCAATGCCAGAGGACTTAAGCAGAATAAATAGGCCCGGATGGGAATCTGACGGTAGTCCAACCGTCTAGAGCCAGTGAGACTAACTATGGCATCCAGGGACTTCATAGGAGTGTATGTTGTGAGGCTGAATTTTCCGGTAGATGGGCATGGGGAGGGGTAGTCAGGATTGTTGATTGGGAATGGACACATGAAACATCTACATAATGGGTATTTTTAAGACCTACCTATTCAGATCAGAAGGCGGAGAAAAAACATGCTTACATACCGAAAAGTGGTGCGATATTACGTCTTTCTCTCTCACGGTTTACGACGTAAGAATCCGGAGAAGGTGATTTATCATAAATTTGTATAGGTTGGGTAAAAATATTTAGCTCTCTCTCCATATAATATATTTTTGCTACGAGGGTTTAATTATATTACTAGAACTTAAGAAGAGATAAAATTAACTCCACGCCGTATGAATATTTATGGAACCATGAAGTGAGAACCCTGATTTACTTTGATCAATCCCGCTCTGCACACTTATTTTCTACTTTTTCATTATAAAAAAGAGATTTATCAAAATATAATAATAACGCGGTGACACACCAAATGCATTTTCCCTCCGAGCAAAACACGAGAGTGTGAAAAAGTATGATAGATGATAATATAAAAATGGCATAAGGGCTGATAAATCATTCTGTAATGGATGCTCGTCGCCGCTACGTTAGCACTGCCTTACCGAGTGGGACTATGGCCTCTTCTAGTTGGGTACTTTGTGAGGCTGAAGGAAGGGGCAGGGGATGAAAATGGGGAAGAGGAAGGTTTGGAAGTACTTGGCTATTGATAACTAACTGGTCACCAAATACGGTTAAAGCCATTTCAAGCAACGTTTCGATTCGGAATAAGTATGGTATTTTACCAAGGCGATACTAAGAGTATCTGTTATTGACGGCCTCCATAGTCGAGTGGTAAGACGCTCGACTACGAATCCAAAGGTCGCGGGTTCAAACCCGGCGTGCGCCGATAACTTTTATTTAATTAATATGTGTCATAACACATTTAATTCATTTAAAAATAATATTTGCGGCACGTTTCAAAGGGGTAGATACTCGTATCGCCCTGGTGAAAGACCACCATTCAAAATCGAAACTTTGCTTGAAATGGCTTTAGCCATGTTTGGTGACCAGATCTGAATAGCTAGGTCCTTCCCAACCTTCCTCTTCCTTATCTCATTCCCCTCCCCACTAACTTCAGCTTCACAACATACCCTATTTGGGGATGCCGTAGTCTCACTGGCTCTAGACGGTTGGAAGCAGTTAAGACTCTGGTGCGGTATTCATATAAAAATTAAAAAAACTGCTTCGCTTTTGTTTAGTACGCTTTAAAATTGGAATACATTTAAATAGGATGAACATTATCAAGAAAGTACCTACCTATTAAGTTGTCAAAAACACTGTTATATATTATTATGATTTATTGAATAGATTCTACACTAATCGATGACCTGCGAAGAATAATTATTTACGTATTTTATCTCGAGTCTGGGTTGAGAATTGGATTTCAATGCAGTGAAAAAATGTATTAAAACGATATTTTCAAATATTTAAAGGAAGGACTTATTGATTGAGCAACATTTTTACCCTTCAACATTATAGAACGATTGAAAAATCGAAGAAAAACTTCTGGAACGTGCTGCAAATATACTTAATATTATTTTATATCAATTGAATTTAAAATAATCAAAAAAAATCTGTGTGCGTAAGGAAGAATGAAATGAGTCAATAAACGCAGATGTTCAGAACAGACAAACGAAATTTAAGAATTTCGTGTTTTTTTGAAAAATTTTTGAAAAATGTCATTTTTCAAAAAAAGAATAGTGCATTATTTTATTTTCTGACACATCCTTGAAACTACTATGCCGATATTTCACGAAACCGGCATAGAAGCTCAGAGAAACATCTTTAGAAAATGTAGATCAATACATTTACACTGGTCAAGAAACTAGATAAATAAAACCAGATCAGCGAAATTAAGAGTAAGAAGATTTGAATGAAAAGCCTGAAGCAAACTTTGCCATATCTTAAAAAAAGGAAGACACTCATTACCTCCGAAAGCGTAAATTTAATAAATAATGTATATTACCAGTATTGACGTTCGGAGCGTTGTGACCGCTCCGTAAGAACTACTTCGATTTTGCGGCAGTTCAAACTTCATTCATTTTTCATTAAACAAATACTTCAATTGAAGGTAATAACTACAAAGCTACAAAGAACTACTTTATTTTGTGGCAGTTCGGTTGCGAAGTTGAATTTCCCTACAAAGGAGTACTTCAATTGAGGTTCGACTTCAAAGACTACAAACACTGTCACTGGAACGGTCGATATCCTTTGTTCGTTTTTGAGCGAAGAACCGGTTCCAGTTTCTTTTACTTTTGTTTTGGTGGGGAACTTTTGTCGATTTGCTAGTACCCATCAAAAAAATCTCCAGGAACCGGTTCCAAAAAGAACTTGACAAATAACCGGTTCCTCACCAAATCAAATTTTTTTTTTGGCGAGTTCGACTTCAATTGAAGTGTTCACTGCAAAGGGTTCATTTTAAAGAACTAGTAGTTCGTGAAGCATTCACAAAACATTGAAGTTTTTCCCAACGCTAGTAAACATGGACTCGAACAAAAAAATTTCGAATCAAAGAACCACGCAAAGTATCTCCCTGCGAGATAAAAAGACAAACGAGTGAATAAGGAGCAAGTCTAAAGAGACAGACATAGCATATAATTATTTTGGGTATCTAGAACGACTAACAGATGACGGCTGGAACAATAATAGCATCGTATAACGTCCTTGGTTGGAAAAGAGCAGCAGAGGTAGCCCACAGATGGGATAAGCTGACAATCTGAAGCGGACTGCAAGCTTTAGAAAGATGAGAGCCACCCCGGATCGGAAAACTTGTATAAAATTGAGTTTGACATACATGTTCAAAGCTTGACGCCAGAGGGCTCTTGAAAAAGAACTCGGAGGAATGGAATATAAATATTATCACATGGAATGGTAGGTACTCTCAGTCAATGGCGGCTCGTGAGTTTTTAGTGTGCTAGAGTGCTAAGATTGAAAAAAACAGCATTGTTAGTGTTGTTGTAGCCGAAAATGATTTTATTTTTTTTCCTAACTTTTTATTTTTTTTGTATGAAGATTTTCAGGATTTTTCAGTTTTGGTGGTGCACTGCACGGATTTCTGAAAAATCTTCATACAAAAAGTTGAAATTTCGAAAAAAAATTAAAAAAGTTTTCGGGTACAACAACATCAATGATGACGTTTTTTTTTCAATCTTACCACTCTAGCACCCTAAAAAGTCACGAGCCGCCACTGCTCTCAGTATCACCCTGTTAAAAGACTCCCATTCAAAAACTATATGTTGCTTGCAAAATGACTTTGGCCGTGTTTGGTGACCAGATCTGAATAACCACGATCGTTCCAACCTTCATATTCCCCATCTCCTTCCTTCCCCACTCTGTTCAGTCTCACAACATGAACCAATCGAGGATGCCATAGTCCAACTGGCTCCGGACAGTTAGGAATAGTTATATTCACATAAAAAAAACTTACCAAGGTACTTAACTGTACGACAGTTCAGTCGCTGATACATGCGTTGAAACGTATCTTTCTGTCGCATGTGTTGCTTATGAGAAAAAGGGAGAGGTTGCAACGCATTTTTTAGCGGCACGTCTATTTCCTCAGAGCAATAATAAACAAGAGAGAGAGCTGCTGTAGTCAGTTTTTATGAGTTTTGCCGGACTCGGCTAGACCTGGGCGTGGCTAAAACTATGTTATTATGTCTATTTATGTCGCATATCAAAACGTGTGGGCGGAGTCAACGGAGACGCGAGACACGAAGAATATCCTCACAATATTTTAAAGCGGTGTGATTATTTGGGAAATTTCGCTGTCTCCTTCTTTCTCATGGTGTACGACGTAAAAACCCGGAGAAAGTGATTTATTCCAAATGTGTAAGGTTAGGTAAAGAGAATTAGCTATCTCTCCATATATTGTTACTCCAAGTCTATTTCTAATATCTTCTGAGACAGGGGAAGCCAATTAGGGAATCGATAACTGAAGGAAACATGTGGCGATATTTTCGGTAGCTTGCATGGAAAACATGTAAATTCACCCCGCAATATGGAATTCTAAGATCGAATGAATGCCTTTAATACCATGTATAATTCATTCATGCATATGTTTATACATTTAATCAATATTCATAGTATATTTGTGGCACGCTCCACAGTAGTAAATACTGTCAGTATTTCCCTAGTGAAAAACCACGATTACTTTAGCTAAAGCTTTTAGTTATTTTGACCATCTCATATTTAAATCTAGGTAGAGCGCTTTCAAGTATTAGTATGGTTAATAATTAAGCTATGGTTTTTGGTTAATTTCTAGCCTTATCAAAAACTTCACCTCTCATCATAGAGTAAACACCTTTCGTGAGCTTTATATCAGTACCTTAATTAATGTATCCAATATCGTCTTAAATGTGTGAAAGGTGCATTCACGTCAGAAAACCTAAATCAACTACTGACGTCTACTGCGGCTACTGCCGACTGCTTTAGCAGATATTTTTGTAGACGTTCGCGCCCCATACGGCAATTGAACGAACCATGTACCACAGACGGAGTTTAACGTATTAATACTGTAGATTAAAAAAATATTAATCCATATATTCACTCACAGCACTCCATTAGTGTACGCATGAAAAGTTAGTCAAATACAGTAACCAATCAATAGTAATAAATTATGTTTTATCGACAGTTAGTTTAAACTATACTGAAAAATACAACTTAAGCTGGCAACTACTCTTACTAATACTGGAATTATTTGGATTTCTTAATCATTTAATTCTATAAATGCCTGAGCCTTGAGAATATTATTTCATGCATCACAGGTTCTCCCATTTTTGTCGCTTAAGATATATTTTTTTAAAACAATTAAGTTAGAAGAAACCCAATCGTCAATATTTTGAAGGCCGAATAACCAAAAACATGACAAATTTAAATTTTTTTCTGACCCCTTCTAAGGTTAGTGACACTCAATTGTTCTTAATGAGTTTTCACTAGTACGTAAATACTTCATCGATGAAAAAACAAGTACCTGCCTTCTCGGTTAATAACAATTGAAAGATTTTTGTACATTTAGTAGTTTGGAGATCACTGCTCTAGAACTATCTAGAAAATACGTTTCTAGGAGATCGGATATGATTTGATCTTATAAGACGAAACTCAAGATCAGCAACCCCTCGACTTGAAGGCTCGAAGCGTGGGAAGGGCGATATCAAATGAAATATAATAAATGACAATATCTTCGTTGACAAATGCCGACAATAGGCGGCGGACAATGGCGTCCATTAGCCTCTGGAGGCATTAACAGAGAATATGAACATTAAGCTGTCAGACCTTCGCTTTCACTAAGTGTTTTCTGACAACCCTGACTAAATATCACCTAAAAGCAGGGCTGCAATTTTCCGTTACAATGAATAATGTTGCAATGCGAAAATTTTCTGCACAAAAAAAAAACTTTGTGTAATTTTCGTGTTAATTCTAAATAATATGTAGTTTGTTTTTTCGATTTATGTTGACTAAAAAAATAATTCAATGTCAATAATATTTTGACTAAAAACATGTAACATGCACTCTAGAATAAACTATATGATAAAATGTGAAATAACACAAATTGACTAGTTTTATTTGCACACGCTGGGATTTGATATCGTGACCCCTGGTTTCGTAGTCTAGATCCTAGACTACCTAACCTAACCTAACCACTCAACCACGGAGAACGCTTTGAGTAATGAAAAAAAAACTCGATTAGTGCATTGCATCAAACGAAGATTACGTTGAAGGTGGTCGAAGTACGAACTCTATTGATTTCTTCATAAATGAATTCCGGTCACTTTGGGTCCCCCTCGCACACATTTATATATTTTTATGAACGGGCCGTGCGAGCGTCATTTCATATGGTTTATAAGAAACGTATTTTAATTTTAAACCTAACTTTGTTTGTATCTAACGCTATCTTTGTAGACAAAATTTAAAAAAGAAAACTGATGCAAATCATGACAGTTCAGTGAAAAATTATTTGGTGTACGAAGAAAATACATTTGGTTTGTAACCTTCTGGGTCAGACAACCTCCCGTTGTAATTTTAAAAGTTTGTACGTTTGTCGTTTCAATAAAAAGGAGCGCATTTAACCGTTACCGACTTGAATTCGTAATATAAAAATATAGTAAGCACATTTATTACTTTGTCCTTTTGTCATATTCACTTAAAGGGTGGCGAGGCTTGCTGAGAAGGACACCAGGCTTAGGTGTTTGTGTTGTTTACAATTGAATATCTTCTGTGAAGTTTTCATTGTTCTTTATAAATCATTTACTGAAAATTCTGTTAACCTTGCTTTTACGTTTATTGGAATATTTTTCCATTTTTTTATCACTGGTGGAATGATTACTTGAGTTTGTAGATAAACATATCCATACAAAGTTTTCATTTTTTAAACTTGGTCTAAAACATGGATTTTGCAAGTGTGTGCAAAATTATATTTCTCAAAAAATATCAAATTTTGACACCAATCTTTAATAAGTTAAGAAGAATCTAAAATAACAGTTTTTTTTATGCGTTTTTTACAATATTGAGAAGACATTTAGCTATATAATGGATTTACTTCCCTCCTCGTTAACCTATCCTTCATTCAAATTCCACATTGTTTACCATAGACCCACTGGCTCTGGGCAGTGTGTCTTTCGTATACACATCGACCTTGATTTGATGTTTTACAAAAATGGCGATATAAATTATTCAAGTATTATTATTGTCCATATCTGTACTCACAATCAAAAAGTCATGAGCCATAAATGGTCCAATAATTTTTTATTGATACTTGTTTATTTCAAAAGTTATATTGAAATGAGCTTCGTGATGTAATATTATTTAACTACTGTGTCATGATTGTGCAGTTTATTATAATGTTTGATGTAAATACATGTTAAATTAACAATACTAGTTTACTACCCGGCTTTACACTCGTGTTAAAAGAATTTAATGTAAATATTTTTCTTTTTAAAATAATTGAAAAATATGAATCCCACAATATGGTGTTTTGTCTTCTCTTTCAACAATAAAAGCACCATGGCTCATTGTGGAAATGGCGTAGAGGATTGAAAATAGTTGCCTATACCTAGAAATTCTACATTATGTAATATTTTATAGCGTCGGTGTTTACCGCTCGAAAGCTTTCATAAAATATATATCATCGTTTGACATACAATACCGCAATGTGGCATGAAACAAAACAAAAACACTGTGACGCATATACCCGTATGCAGCATTGTCCTTGGAAGCGAGCTTTTTTTTAATAGTGAATATTGCACAATAATCCCAACTGCTCCCAACAGTCCAGTGAGACTATGGTATTTTTAATTGGGGTATGTTGTGAGGCTGAAGATAGTAGAGATAGGAAGGAGATGGAGAAGATGAAGATTGAGAAGTACCTGGCTATTCAGATCTAATCACCAAACACGGCTAAAGCCATTTCAAGCAACGTTTTGATTCTGAATGGTGATCTTTCACCAGGGCGAATACTAGAGTATCTACCACTCTGGAACGTGCCGCAAATATGCTATATATTATTTCATATTAATTAAATGTGTTATGACACACATTTATTAAAGAAAAGGTATGTGCGCACGCCGAGTTTGAACCCGCGACCTTTGGATTCGTATTCGAGCGCCTTATCACTCGACCATGGAGGCCGCCGTACATAGTGTTGCATATTGTAAAAAAAACGATCATTTCAAAAAACATTTGGCAATCCGTGGATGAACATAATCGGAAAAAGCGACCAATCGGCATTCAAATATCACTTTTGGAAAAACTGTCACATTGACCATATTATTAAGTTGAATTAGGTGAAAAATTTCTTTAAAAAATACCTGAAGAAGGTACATCTAAAAAAAATATTTTCACCTGGGTAAATTACTGGGACGATGAAAGGCGGTCAATGCGTACCGTACCTCATTAACATACATAATTAAGCAGTAATTTTAAATAAATATTTTCATGATAGCTGACAGCCTTTAATTACTCTGCCAACCCTGGGACAATTTAGAATATTGTTTTCAAGAGGTAATTTCAGGAACAGCTGGAAATGTGGCATCGATATCTTGAGTGGTTTGCTGAAATGCTGAAATTTGCTGAAAATCGCCACCAATATATTTAGTAATCCAAAATTAAATGGCGCCGTATAAAACCCAGAAAATTAATAATAATAACAATTAACTTATATAGCGCAGTTTTGTAATATTTCGCATTAAGTGCGCTTCATACTAAATTAACTAAGCCAATATAACAATTTATTTATTTATAAATTAACGGACTAAAGTCCAATTACAAAAAATACATTTAAAACATTTTTTTTTTTTTTGAAAAAAGAACATTTTTTTTTTTTTTCACATTTTTCACATGTTAATTACAATCAGATAATGATACATATATTTTTTTTTTTCAAATATAATATAGTACTCTTCCATTAGAAGCAAAAATCTTGTGTATGGAAGAGGAGTGTACATTAATTATTATTGATCAAAAAATGCGCTATGGAGGCTATATTGTTAGTAAATGGGATATAAAGATTCATTCATTCAATTCAATTTGAGACTTTTTTTTTTTTGAGAATGTTTTTAAAATATTTTTTAATAGAGTTAAATAGTTGGCTTTTTATCAATAATGCTTCTGATTTCTTCTGGTAGTCGATTGAAAAAAGATCGTCCTTGGTAAGTATAATGAAGTTGAGCAAATGAACTATTTAGTTTTGGGCATGGAAAAATATATTTAAGTCGAGTTCGGTTTTCAGTTAAAAAATGGTATTTGTCTTTTTCTTTAATGATTTGAACTATTGAATTTTTAATGTATAGGTTTTTAAATGAAGGTACTTGAAATTCTTCAAAAGGCGATCAGTTGGGTAGTCTGAAGGTTTTTTCAATATAATTTTAATAATCAACCTTTGTACAATTCCTATTGGAATAAGGTTAGATTTATATGCGGATCCCCAACTAATGATACCATATTGTAAAGTGGATTGCACCAAGGCATAATATATTAAATATAGGTTTTTTATCGACAAAAAAAAAATTCTGATTCTTAAAAATATATATATTAGTTTTCTGATTTTTTTAACAACTTCACATATTTGGTCCTTCCATTTCAGGTTTTTATCGATAGTTATTCCCAGATATTTAATTTTATTTGTTGTTTTTAGTATTGTGCAATTTAAAAAGCAATCACTTTTATTGTGAGTTGTAAAATTATCGTTATGTATGATTATGTCAAAATTTTTGGGGGTATCGTTTGTATGTATTGCAAATGGAACTACAAATGTTTTATCACTATTTACATGAAATAGAAAAAAGAGCAACAGAGAAGGAATAGCATATTCATTGAAATAAATGAAGCGATGACAAAAATAAGGCAAAATAAACACAAGAGAGAAAATTCAAGCCATGGTCTAGTCAAAGTTTTGGTAGAGTCGTAAAGAATGACAAAATAATATACAATATGTATACAAAATAAAACTATCTAAAATTTTGACGGCCTCCACGGTCGATTGGTAAGACGCTCGACTACGAATCCAATGGTCGCGGGTTCAAACCCGGCGTGCGCTAATAACTTTATCTAATTAGTATGTGTCATAACACATTTTATTCATATAAAAATTATATGTAGTATATTTACGGTACGTTCCAGAGTTATAGATACTATAAGTATCGCTCTGGTGAAAGACCACCATTCAGAATCGAAACGTTGCTTAAAATGGCTTTAGCCGAGTTTGGTGACCAGATCTGAATATCCAGGTACTTTTCAACCTTCCTTTTCCCAATCTCCTTTCCCTCCCCATTACCTTCAGCCTCACAACATACCCTATTTGGGGATGCCATAGTCTCACTGGCTCTAGACGCTTGGGAGCAGTTGAGACTCTTATGCGGTATTCATATAAAAAATTTAAAAAATCATGATCGTTATCATAAATCATGAGAAAAAAGGTTCAGATATGGGTATAACAAGTGAAAGTGTATACATGTATAAACAGATTGACAAAACAATTTACTAGAAGCTTAGGTTTTAAAAATTCACATGAAACGTACGAATTGATATTAAAAAATTGTTAAAGCAAAGAAAATTAAATTATATTGAGGACAGTTAATATGTTTTGATTGAAAAAGTCTCGCATGACACACTTAACTTAACAGGCAGCCGAATGATAATCTATTTTTATAATCCATAGATTTTTACGACGCCAACTGCAAATTTTATTAGTATTTTTTTGTTTTTATTTTTTACAGGAGGCCTCGAGGGATATAATTTCCCTCAGGGCCTATGTCATCTTTGGGGATGCTGTGTCGAGGGAGGGTTAACATCGTACAAGAGTCCCAACTGTTTGGAGCCAGCGGGACTATGCTATCACTAATTGTTGTAAGTAGGACTGAGGAGAGTGGGAAGGGGGAAGATTTGGAAAAAGTAAGTGGGGAAAGTACCTGGCTACAGATGTGGTCACCAACATAGCTAAAGCCATTTCAAGCGTTGTTTCGATTTTAAATTGTCCTCTTTCATCAGGGCAATACTGATAGTATCTACCACTTTGAACATGCCACAAATATACTATATATTATTTTATATTGATTGAATGGGAAATATGAAAATTGATCGTTTTTTTATATTTAAAAGCTTCATGATTTTTTTAATGTTTTGATTATATACGGTAGGACATTAAAAATGTTCATGCTTTTATAGAGGTAATGGTTTTGTGAGGCACTAGCATTGAATTTAGAGATTTGTAAATTGCCACATGATCTTGGTTGATAAATCAAAATTGTTGAATTGAGTGGTCCTAATGGGTTGGTAATAACTTTTTTTTTATATTCTTTAAACAAGAACTTTAAAGTCGTATAGTATCAAATATCGATAGCTTTTGTTGAACGACTTCGATAATTAATATTTGTGCTTTTTCTACAGGTGAGAGGTTAGTTTGAAAGTCCTTCGTTAATCGATTATACCATATATTGGAGAAGAGATTTGGCAAGAGATAAATATATGGTTTTAATCATAATGGAAGATAGAATGTTTCTCAATCTGAAAAATAAATATTTGGTTTGTTATGCCTCGTAGCCTTCTTGGTCGAGTGGTAAGGCGCTCGACTACGAATCCAGAGGTCGTGGGTCCAAACCCGGCGTGCGCAAATAATTTTTGTATCATTTAAAAAATACATAGTATATTTATGGCACGTTCCAAAGTGGTACTCCGAGTATCGCCCTGGTGAAAGACTACAATTCAGAATTGAAACGTTGTTTGAAATGGCTTTAGTCGTATTTGGTGACCAGATTTGAATAGCCAGGTACTTCCCAACCTTCCTCTTCCCATCTCTTTCCCCTCCTCAACACCTTCAGCCTCACAATATATCCCAATTAAGGATGCCATAGTCCCACTGCCTCTAGACAGTTGGGAGCAGTTGGAACTCTTGTGCAATAATCAATATAAAAAATATAAAATAAACTATCGTCGATTTGTAGTACCAGCTTTTATTAATACATATATTTTATATAATTTCATAGATTGGGTATATTCCACAGTTTTTCACTGCTGTTTATTATTTTAAAATCATACTTCTTTTACGTCACATGACTCCAGCCTCCAACCAATCACAAGCTGTTTCCCTACTCAATTTCCCTCCGAAGTTATGTTTTCCCGCCAATAATCCACCTGTCAAAACCAACTGCTTCGCTTTTGTTTAGTACGCTTTAAAAATACATTTAAATAGGATGGACATTATCAAGAAAGTACCTACCTATTAAGTTGTCAAAAACACTATTTTATAATATTATGATCATATTGAATAGATTCTACACTAATCGATGACCTGCGAAGAATAATTATTTACGTATTTTATCTCGAGTCTGGGTTGAGAATTGGATTTCAATGCAGTGAAAAAATATATTAAAATGTTTCAAATATTTAAAGTAAGACCTATTGATTGAGCAACATTTTTACCCTTTAACATTATTGAATGATTGAAAAAACGAAGAAAAATTACTTTCTGCAACAGTCTACTATACTAGCGGGAAAGTTCACCTTAAAGTGCTACGTAATATATCTATGATTCAATCGAAGATTTAAGCTATAAATTATGAAAAATAATAATGCAGCTCTACCACCCTAACAAATACATTTTTCTTGCCCAAAAAATATAAAACAACAAAAAAGATTTTTTAAACATTAAAATCATTACTTGCCTTGAAGAAATGCCTCGATTCCACGGCTGCTTTACCGCGATGTTTCACCTACGTGAACTCGGAAATTATTAGTTTATTCACTGTTAATCCTTTCAACCCGTCCGCATTTCAAAAACACTTGTATGAGAATGTACCTGATTATTTTTCCGATGCACAAAAATTAACTACGACTCCAAACTTAATCCTTTTTCAATTAAAACTGAATCATAAATAAAACACTCAAACTGCACATTTCCAACACTTTTCACAAGATTGTGAAATCACTTAAAAATTCGAAGAACAAATAATAAATTACTTACTTAAGTTGCCCACAGATTTATTTAATTTTAAGGAAACATGTGAAAAGGGATCGAAACATTGGCTTGACTTAAGAAAAGGACGGTAGGACGGCTGAAACTTCCGACGTGGTTTTTTCAGCTAGTACGAATGAAATCGGATAGTCTGTGACTTAGATGAATTAAATAATGTAGATATGTTACTGAGACAACGCGCCTGGTTGCACTAAAGCAAGTCAACGAGACATACCTTCGAAACACGCTTCATATAGATATCTCTTCCGCACTCACATGTTCTTTGAATGGCTATCCTTTTCATACGCGTGTGAAACATTTAGTGGTGCAACATTAGTGGTGCTACATTTTTCGTAAGATTTGTATGAATATGACGTGTCTTGTATTTTATGTATATGGTCTGTAAGCAGCTTTTGGCAGGGAAATACTCTTTAAAAACTTGTTACACTTTGTTTTACGAGATTGTGAAATCAATTTTCACTGAAATCAATTTTACTAAGAAACCGTTCACGTATGACTTTGTGGTTTTGTTGAAAATGATTCTAAACACTTGTCTAAGAAAGCCATTAAATTACTAATGTTAGAATTAAGCGTAGTTAAAACCTCCGCTCGATTTCAATCACTGAATCGGAATAATCACTGAACTAATCCACTCAAATTTTAAAACACTTTATTTAACGGACATAATGAAATTATTAGAAAAACACGAGAACAATAATAAACCAGTCTTTAAAACTTGATCGAATTCGAGAAAAACTTATTAGACAATTATTAAATGCATTACACGAGACCGCATGTCCAAAACTGGCGAAAACTGTGTTTTCTCCTTCCCCGCGAACAACTCTGAACTTTTCCCTCAACAATAAAAACATTACAACAATAAAAAAACGTCATCGATTTTTTTTCGGAGGTAAAACTACTTTGTTGTTTGGATTTATAATTTATTTTTTTTAAGAAAAAAATCGATTTTTCGTCAGTGTTTCTTCAAATTCTATCAAAATATCAATAAATTATTTTATTTAAAATTAAAAAATCGCATTTTACGATTATGTGTCAAAAATGTGGATATCCGGAAAGAATGCAAGGCTGATGTAAGCGTAATGAATAGGATTAAGATAGGGACGCTTAGATGGTTTAAGCATGTATCGCGAATGAACGAAGAAAGGAGTGTAAAAATAATATATGACGCGAAATCGAATGGAAGAAGTCGGGGTCGCCCAAGGAAGACATGGCATAATCGAGTGAATCAAATACTTGAGTCGGGCCATGTGAAGAGTCAAAATAACAGAAGAGTATGTATGAGACGATGCATGAATGTGAATGAAGCAAAGAGTGTGCGCCAAGACCAAGTAATATATTCATATGTTGAATGTATTTGGCAGTCACAGTTTGAGAATGTCTAGGAAAGACGAAATGGCTCTTACACGTAAAAAAAATGACTAGCAAAGCAGTATTTTTTTATTAAAAAACTGCTTCACCATATCTATTTGTTGTCATCCTGTGTTAGTAAAAAGAAACAGAGGTCGTCCACACATGCTTTAGGCTGACAATCTAAGCTGCCGAGATATGTAAGAACCATCAATAATCTGCGAAACTGGAAACATTTTAAGGAGGCCTATATCCAAAGGTGGGTCCAGAAAGCTTACGAAAAATATTGAACAATTAAAAATAATCAATAACGTATTTTCATTTTAACTGTTACGTTTTGAAGTGGATACCTCAAAAACTGGTTCCCCAACTTATTCCATAGTTATTGATAAATGGGTCAATATTGAAACAGTGCAAAAATCATAATATTTGAAACACAGTTAGGAAATGAAAAAAATGAATCTACATATTTTGTAGCTATAACAACTTTATTATTTGCATAAATAATAATATAACAACTTATATTCTCCAAGCACAAAAATACTACCCAATTAAATACACAAGTTACATTAGGGTTATTAAAAAAAACAACAAAATTAAAGCATTTTATGAGGGGAATTATTTTACATATCACATCAAAATAAATTATTTAAATGAAAACATGGTACTTACAATATTTTTATTACACCTACATGAAAAAATACTGCTATTCTTTAAAACGGTAACTTTATAAAGCGAATAGTATAGTATCTTTTTTTATAAAATATATAAAATGGTAACCAATATTTAAAAAAAAAAACATTATAAAAGAATGAAAGTAAGTTTTTTTTTTAAATAAACCTCATAGGTACATTTTCCTAAAATGGAATAATAAAATAAAGTTTTGACAAAATAAATTATATTAATAGGTCTGTATACAATATACAAATGCTGCTTTTATTTACTATCACAACCAAAATATATTTGGTAACCAATAAATTTAAAAACCATATTCTCAGAAATTAAAATTAAAAGCAAATATTTCATTAACATGAAAAAGAAATTTTTAAAAGCATTTGTGTGTTTATAAGTGAATTTAGGTTTTTATGGAAAGTTTTTGTGAAACACATTACGTTATACAAAAATTAACATAAATGCCAAGCGCCAAATAAATTGAATAAAATAATAAAAATAAAGAGATTTAAGATATCTTAATTTGGAATAATATTATTTGTATTACCATAACTAGAAACATGTGCGCTTAGAAAGGTTGCTTCATGATTTTTTTCCTTTGTAAAGTGGTCCAATATTCAGCTCACTTTAATTTTTTTTATAAAATTTCTACTTTTTGTAGAAAAAACTAAAAAATAAATCCTGCTCATGAAAAATTAGCAATAAAATTGAATTTTCATACAAAAATTATAACTATCATTGTCCTGAACTAGACTTCCAATCCAAAAATTAAGTTCATTTGAAATCTGGTAGGTATGCTAACCAGACTAACGCATAACCATTCGTTTTAATGATTGAAAGCGTCATTAAATATGTCATCTTTGTGGTCAAACAATAATATAACTTGACATTAAAACATATAACACATGAGTGAGCCAAATTTCGACTTGAGTTCACGGGAAATCTATATAAATGGCAGTGATCGATCTATTGGGAGATGAAATTAGTATTCGCACAATGTATGTACAAAGCTTTGCACAGTGAAGCACAGATATAAAAAAGGACAGTGTCAAAGGATCACATTAACAAAAGAGCAGTGTCGAAAGAGCACATAGTGTCGAAAAAACAGTGTCAAAATAATACAGTGTTAGAAATAATAACACAGTGTTGAACATAAATACTGCAGTGTCACAAACAATCCTACATTGTCATTCATATTTTTTAATAGTAAATACGTAATGCACTACATTTTAGCGTCTATTTTGTGACCGCGCCGTGGCCGGTCTGGGAACCCCTGATACTCCAGTTCTGGCAGATCGCGGTCTCCTCTCTGATGCCCCTCCTCCCACTGTGATGCTGCTTCCGTAGGAGAGATACTGACCTGATAAGTCCACGCTCTCGTGCTGTAAAGAAAAACATCAAAACAAAATAAATTACAGCTAGGATAAAAGTGATGTTGAAAAGATCACGAAATTCATGACAATATGGCCTAGTGTCATTATTGAGAAGTGTCACTATGGACGACTATCTACCACTATAGCCATGTGTCACTATAGTCAAGTATCACTACATTTGAAGTAAATACTTTAGCACTAAAATCAAAAAAAAAAAATAAATTTCTGAAATTATTACATAATATTATTACATTATAGATACAGTAAAGTTTGCTGCTTGAAAATTTGATTTTATAACTATCATACCATCAATAGTAATTTTTTGTACATCATTATATAATGAAATATGGTAATGTAAAATGTGCTGAAAATACAAATAGGTGTAATGATGTAAATTATGTAATTATGTAAAAAGATCAGGATTCAAGATACAATTTATCATTTTATCACAACATTTCTAATCTGAGTAATACCCATAAATAAGCAGCATCGAATTTCCATGACAGATTCCCAAAATTGAGTTATAGAAGAACAAGAATTTTTCCACGGTCATAAAAATGAAATGTTTTAAGAATTTATTTTAATAAGTTCGATACCTCTCTTTCCTTATTCTGCATATTGAGGATGTGCTGTTTTCTCATGTTGTTCCCTGTGTAGGCCACACACCTCACTTGCCACTCTCCAATATCTTCGTTCCAGTGGATATATTGCTCCAACAATTTCTATAAAAAGCAACAACAATTATAAACAATGGCATCAGACATACTGCAATAAAATGGATTTTGGATGGACATTGTGAGTTTTGAAATAGAACATAATTTTTAAATCGATTTTACGGCAGATTTGGTGATTAAGATTTTAGATTCATTAGTAGGTATAATATTTTTGAAAATGATGGATTTCGTTAGTTTTATTCTTTACCCCTCAGATTCAAGATGATAAAGAGAATATTATGATTAAAAGACAACCAAAACCAAATTTTACAAATGAACCAGCAATTCTTACCTGATATTCTTTAGGTATATAGGAATCCAACACAAGATCAGCCAACTGTATCTCCCTCTTCAGAGCTCTGATGTTGTCGAGGATGCCCTCCATCTCCCGTTGCTGTTCCCGCATCTGATCTGCCAGTTCCGCCTTGGCCGAGTTGAGGAGCTGTACAACCCTCTTCAGCTTCTTGGTCTTGGCAGCGTTCTCCTCCTGCAGGGTGGAGTACCTCTCCTCCATGTCCAGACGCTCGGCCTGAAAGATTCAGTGGAACAATGATATGGTCCTGCCACTTAGAGCTCTTTTGTAACCTCCTTCTCTGTTACATGTGTTGCTTATGAGAAAGGAGGTGAGGTATGCCTTTAAGTAATCATATTTTGACAAACAAAATTAAGATAATAATAAAACTGAATTAATTTGATTAGCAACATGTTTATCTTTCAAAACTTTGATCAAACTAAGGTTTGTCTAAAAGTCAATCTATATGAACCAGTACACTGCTTCAAATTCCTCATGACTTTTATAAAGAATCTGAAGCCAGGCGCGCACAGGTGACTTTTTTCATGCCTGGCCTTAGCCCTAATTCAATAAAAAATTAAAGCAATTAGATTCGGAGAAATATGGTTAAAAATTGAAACATGTAAATAATAGTAGAATGAGGCTTGTTGACTGCGTGTCTAGGTGAAAATATTATTAACCTATCGTAAAAACGACCCGTGCTAAAGTGACAAAGGTTCAATATATACCAATTTCACAATGGGATCAATGACGCTAGTTCATTGGGGCAGCTTATATTGAAATACCGGTAGAACACACAAAATAATTAGATATGATAATCTCACCTCCTTTCTCTGCAGGTGGGTCTGCAGTCTCTCTTCGTTGATCTGCCTCAGCTGCAGCTCCTTGGCCGTCTGCTCAAGAAGTTGTTGCTGCGCCTCAGCTTTCTCCAGAAGGTTTTCTCCGCCCACCAGCACTTTGCTTTCCAATCTCTGCAGCTTGTCTTTGAGGTCATTTTGCATCTGTCTATATTAAAAAGTTTGGAAGTTAAATGCTTGAAAATTACGTTTTGAAAATAAACAGGTTGATATTATGCTCTCATTTTTTCATGGGTTCTAAATAACTTTAACATAAATGATTCGGCGACACTTTTAGCTCTCAAATAATTTTATATTTTTTTGTGTTTAAATTTGTACAAAGTACAAGGTATTAAGATCACAATAAGGTATTACCTTAAAGACACTTATAGTTACATACAATCATCGATTTGCGACAATATAAAATGTGACAGTGGTTCTAACCACTAGGCCTATGTTTGCTTGCAAAAAAATGTGGAGTAACACCTTTGACCTAAACACAGTCGATATATATATAGCCTAGTTAAAGTATTTTTAAATTTTGTTTCACTTTCTGCAATTTTTCAACGGCTAAGAATAATTATTAATCCCATTGTTCACATTTAATTTTTGTGTGATGTCTCCTCTACCACATCCTTCAATATTTCCCACCAAGTGCAAATCGGTGGCCCTTTAAGAATTGTAAGTTTATTGGTTACGAACTTTGTTCTCTGCAATTCTGCCCGTTTTTCCTCCAGGGCCTTCTTGGCCAGGTGGGCTTTTTCAGCGTCCGCTTTTTCAGTCTCATCCAATTCCTGAAAACAAACAAGAATATTTTTTACCCATAGTATAGTGTAAGTCTTGTGGAAATTTTTAAATGAGCTCTTAAATATTACAGCATGAGCAAAATCAAACGGACTTCTAATTTAAAACTTGACAAAATCTCTCTCCTGTTCAAAATAAACAGAATGAATATTTCTTTTCCATTGACAATAAAAAAAGGGCCGGAAACTGAATGACAAACATCTCGGTTGGAGTGACTAAGTCTCCAGTCTATTGAGTTGTAGGTGATATTTTACCTTTTTCCTTTTCTTCACAATGCCATCATCATCAACATAGTCTTCAATCTCATCAGCTGAATCCGAGAATTCAATATCAGATAGACCATTTTCTGACTCCGATCCCAAATCTGAAAAGGTAATAATATTTTCATTAGTCAATCATACTAACAACTTGTCACACTTTCTATGCAAAATCACATCACTTCTTCAAGAAATTATAAATTTTCACACAAATATAAAAAAGCCTGAATATTATACGATCCTACTGTAGTACACATTGAAATCTTTTTACAGTGCCAACTTACATATTTAATTATACTTTAAAATATAGCGTTAAAACATTTTTGTAATTTTTATTATATTTAACAATACAACATCACAAAACAAAACCAAACGAATATTAATTCCTAAGCCCAACTACTGGGTGAAATCCACAAAAGCCACTACCAGAGCCTAGCATCAAAAAGACTAGGAACAGCAGTTTAGTGTTTCATTTAACTGAGAAACCGAAATTTTACTCTGAAACATAAATACAACAATAACTCTTCTCCTCACCGTTGACTCCATCTTCCAGCTGTTTCTTGAGTTCATCAATCTCCTGCTGGAAGCGCGTGAGAAGTGCGTCCTTGGGCTCCTCATTGACGTGCGTCTTGTTCTCAATGTTTTTGGCGCGATTTGCGTAGCGCAGTGTGCTGATGGTCTCCACATAGTTCGAGTCAGCCGGACCAATGTTGGCTATCTATTTAAAAACAGAGAAGAATTATAAGATTGTGTTTTTTTAGACATCACTATTTTCATAAAAATAAAAAGAATCTTAACGTTTGTTTGGTTGTGAAAAATCTTTTAAAATAGCAGACTGAAAAGTTCATAAAAATATCAGATATCTAAAAATATGTACTTTATACAAATTCGAATTTTGACAATTTCGACAACTGTTATGCATTATAGCTGGTAAAAAAACTCAACTTAAAATTAGGCCAAATGATTATGGGTCAAGAATCTAAAAACAAAACAGAATTTGAACTGGGCGTAAGAATAGCATAATATTATATTGTGTGTTAGTTATGAAATATGTTAAAAACAGTACTGCATATGCCCATTATTTAATATACACACATTGGATATTTGGTGAAAGGTTAATCCAAAATGCACAATTTTTTTAAAATATATGTACATGCCATAACAGTTTTGGAGTTGCCTCCCAAGGAATCCTGCAGCAGGCGTGTGAGTTTGGAGTTTCTGTACGGAATGTGGGTGCTCTTTCCATCCACCAGAGCCGAGATAACGTTCCCCAGCACGGAGAGAGACTGGTTGATCTTTGTGGCCTCCTTCAGGCGCGTGCCGGCTGCTTGGGTCTTGCTCTGCCTCTCTGACCCCTGTGGAAATAATACAAATGATGTAAGTCGTAACAGGTGTAATTTAAGAAACAAGTAAAATACCACATAGCCAAAGAACCATGTCGCATACATACGTATTTAGAAAAACCATAAAACTTATTATCACCCCTATACTCCGCAGAGGTAGGCAAAGAGAATGGAACAACCCCCAACTCTACCCTGCCACACACTCCTTACCGCTTCTATATTCAGACATTGTCTCATAAATACTCTTCTGTTATTTAAACTCTCAACATGACCAAGCATTTGATTAACTTTATAATGAGCTGTCTTCTTCCTGAAACATCCCCACCTTTTTCTTCCATTCATTTGCACACTCATTACAGTTACTAAGAAAAATTATTCATCCGAAGGATGAATGCTTCAAATACTTTCATTCATTGGCAGTTAAAAGGCCATTTAATTTTTTTAAGACATTTTCACAACAATTTCCTGAATTTCCAAAAATGAAAATTCCAAGTTGGACAAGAAATAGATTCATGACTCTTCAAAAGTATCTAATAGGTATCTGAATATCTTACATAATATCTGAAGTGGCATATAATTTTTCATAAGTTTATGATTATGTATATCAGAAAGCTGATAAATGGTAACTTACTGCCAAATCAACCAAGTGCAGTTTCCCCATCTTTACATGCTGGTTCCCATCAGCCCCGAGCGTGCTGGACTCCACGGTGATGGAGAAGATGGCGTGAGACCGCGAACTCTCCGTGTTCATAGCTGTGGCCCCTACGGCCCTGTTCTTGTTACCCATCTGCATGACTCGCTCCAGTTCGTCTGCGTTGTGAACTACGTAGCCCGTGAGGTCCTTGACGAACACGCCGATGTCCGGACGCTCCTTGACCTCCAGGCTCTGCTTGTTGTGGCCCTTGGAGCCCAGAAGATCTCGGACTTCTTCATTGTAGATTTCCAAATATGTTACACGCACGAGAAATCTAGAAAAGAAGATAATTCATTGTGATTCAGATAATGAAGAGTGGCACTTTTTTATTCTTCTTCATAAGCCTCTTGGTCCCCAGCTTTGGCCATTGGTTACCCTCAAACGAATCCAGTTTTGCTGATTCTTGGTAGCTCACACCCAACCGGAGTATCTATTTTATATAGTGAAATATGTGACATGTTTTTGATAATTTTTTTAGTATCATTGGTTGAAATGTTAATTAATGGAGTGGGGATGTTATTCAAAATATTATTCTTATTCTACAATCAATATCATGCCAATCTCTTGCATGCAGGTTAGAGCCCAGCGGAACTGTGCTTGTATCAAACACATAGGTTTCAAACCCATATGGTTTCAAGAGAATTCAAATCATATTCTCATCAAATTTATATATATTTAAATTCAAGTCAGTACTTACTTGACATCTCCTGTTGCCTTTGCAATGTGACCAAAGATATGTGCAAATGAGTTAGGAATGATTCCCTTTAGTTCGGGAGCTGAAGGTATACCGGCCATGGTATATGTTTTACCAGTGCCTGTTTGTCCGTAGGCCAAAATAGTTCCATTATAGCCTTTCAGTACTTGCTCCACTATTGGGCTGGCTGTTCTAATGTAAATGTCCATCTGGAAGTCGAAAAAACAATAATAAAAACAAATATTTACATCAACAATAACTCAAATTAACTTCTGAAAAAATAGTAGAAATACTTATTTACAAAAGCATTTTCTAGCCCTTTGGGTCTACAGACAAAATTTAACGACCAGAAATTATAATAAGCTCAAGCAAATGAGCTGACAAAAAAGTCCAAGCTTCCCGGAATCTCCGAAGCTATGGCACTCCCAATATTGGGGAATGTTAGAAGCCAAAAATAGTTAGTAGGGAAGTAGAGAGAGTAAAGAAAGGTCAAGTAAGCCTGGCATTCCTGCTTCGGATACAAAATGAGAGAGATTTGCTGTTGTATAGTGCTTTGTTCAATACATTAAAACTGTCATAATACAAATCGAAATAGATAGTCAAGTAAAAAACCTAAATGAGAAATTTTATTTCGAGTTTGAGAAAATAGTCGTTTATCACAAACCTGTGTTGTGTCCACTCCGAATACGGAATCAAATGAGTATGTCTTGGGCAGTTCATTGGGAAGAGAGTTTGGCTTGACAACAGTAACCATATTGTTGCCCGAGTCCACAGTGACAACATTGTGGCTCGACTCCAATTTCTCCTTGGCGTCCATCGGGCGGACACGCACCACCACCCGGACATTTTCCGTCTCGGTTTCCGTCTCTGGTCCATTCGGCGATTCGAGGTCCTAGAATTATCATATTTGAAAAACGAATGATTTCATGAACACTGCTCATAATTTATTGAGAAAAAGAATGATTCTAGAACTCAATCAAAATTCATCAAACATAAGTAACAGAATAATTTTTAACATGAACATGCATAATTATCATAATGTTTCCAAATCTAATAGTATATAGATTTGGGGTTGAGGAGAATATGTAATGCCATTTTCATGTGGCTGTCTAGTCAGATATTGTGTATTCAATTCATACTCCATGTAAATAAAAATCGATATTACTCGTTGTCATAATAAGATCATTCATGAAAATGGGAATAACTTGGAAATAAAAGAAAATAGAGAAGCTGCGACCTCAGTCCACATAAATTAAGCAAACTAACTCATTACAAAATACAAGACGAAAAAGGATGTAATAAATTCAAGGTTTCTTAAAAAAAGTAGGTCTGCATTCTAGATTGTGGAATATTTATAACTCAAATACATACAATTCAAAGTTATATTGAAAATAATACACTCACCGTCATGATAGAGAATTAAATAGTTTTTTCTAACTTGAAAATATTATGACTAATCCGCACGAATATGAATGTGATGACAGCCGTCAAGAATAAATTTGACACTTTGCACAAACAAACCCATGGACATTTTTCAGGTGAGGCAACCGACAAAATAATATAATCGTATCCACACATGTAGATACATTTTCGTGAAAATAGCTTCATGTCCATGCATTTCTCGTCTATGGAACGTTTTACAATTACAATATATTATGTAATTTACTTTCCATCGAAATAAAAGTTCTTGCAATACTTTTCTTAAGTTTACTTGACTGGAAACTCCATGACAGCAAAGACTGTACCAAATTCAAATTATACTATAACCACTAAAAATGTATTTTATAGAAACACATAAATACATATTTTTGGTTAACTAAGTTTTTATACTAGAATATACTGCAATTTATAGATTTTTTTTATTTCAGGAAAATTCTCAGTAAATTACGATGAACAGTTTGAAAAGTTGGTTCATAATAAATAATCATACTATGCATTTATTTTCATTCCCTTGCTTTTAATGACATACATCTTAATAATATAATGTTTTTTGACATTTAACTGTAGCAAAATCAAAGCACCTTTGTAACTCTCGTAAAAAAGATAAATGTCCAGGACCCGAAAAAGATGAACCATTTGTGCCCTCAAAAAGTGAGTACCGCTTAATCATTTCGTAAAAATAATATTTTTAGAAACACAATAGTAAAAAAATATTGAGAGAACCTCATTAGTTTAAAATCTGCTTGTTTTTTAGATATGCTTTGGAGTAGTCTCTTTTTTTTGTTTTGGTCCTTAGTAGTCAATCTAACATGAAATACAGTGACCCGCTTAATTTTGAAGGCAACTAAGAGAGGAGCTTATGAGTAAATGCACTATTTTTTAAATCCCATACAAAATATCTAAAGTAGCGACAACTCTCACTAAAAACTTGAATGTGTCGATCTGTATGTCTTATGGTACATCTGATTCTCTTTATGCTTACCTTTGTATTTATTTTCAGGGTACATTGGTATTCCAAACCAGGCCTGTCTATGCGCTATACCAATGGGTTAGTATTTTTTTTAATTTGTAAATTAGAGTACTTACTGAAAATGGCTCGAGTTTGTTATCCCATTAGCCAAAGAAATTATAGTATTGTGGTCAACATAAAATAATGCTTTCCAGTACACATTAATAAAGGGGGATTTAAATGCAGTTTTACTTTATCAATTATACAATTCTTTTCCCTTTTAGGTATTTCTAAGAGCACTCCCGTAAATAAATGTGAGCTATGTGGTGAGATACGTCTCTGGAAACCGTTGCCTATACAAATAAGGCACAAGAAGTTTAACATATTCGCTGTGAGCACAACTAAACCACATGGTGATTCTGTGGAAAGTATCAAACCAGAAGTCGAGCATTCTGACAGGCCGGGTTTCATAGCCACCAAGTTGAGCAATTCGCTAACTGAAATCAAGGAACTCTTTAACAAGCCAGCTCAAAAAGCTTCTCAGCAGTCAATTAATAGTAAAAAATTCTTTCCAGCCATCCAATGTGAAAATTACTGCTATTGTCCATGTCCCTATCCAAAATTACCAAGATAAAACTATAAATTAATGAAATTGAGTATTTTTACTTTCTTTGATAACAGAAATACAACTTATACTGTTCCTTTTATCGTGTCTATCTTTTGGTATTTGGTGTTGTCACATCCATTTCTTTGCGCCATCTCTTTCTAAAGTGAGTGGTAGAAGAAGTCGGGGACGCATAAGGAAGACATGTCGCAATCAAGTGAACCAATTACTTGAGTTGGGTCACGTCTAGAGTGAGAATAACAAGAGTATGTATGAGATGATTTATGAATGTGAATGAATCAAAGAGTGTGTGCCAAGACAGATTTGTGTGGCGGTTCATCCTCACTGCCTATCCCTCTGGCGAAACGGAGTGATGGTTAGTTAGTATTTTTAGTTATCTTTTGGTATTTAGTAGCGACAAGCCATACTTTACCAAGATTTCCCAAAAGAAAAATGTGGCAGAGCCAAGGCTTGAAATACATTACTATCTAGACAACATTGTTGTTTTATGCCTCCAGCGAGTCGAAGCCGGGATTTTCATTAAAGCACACAACATAAAATAATCCTACAAATTATTTGACGAATACCGAGCTAATCCATTTGTCATTCTTCCAAATTAACAAGAAAAACATTCTTACAATAATCATTGTTTATACCTATTTGGTTATGTATTATTCCAGCAGTGGAAGATTGAAAAAATGTGGATATCCGGAAAGAATGCAAGGCTGATGTGAGCGTAATAAATAGGATCAAGAAAGGGACGCTAAGATGGTTTGGGCATGTAGAGCGAATGAACAAAGAAAGGAGTGTGAAAAGAATATATGATGCGAAAGTGAATGGAAGAAGTCGAGGACGCCCGAGAAAGACATGGCACGATCAAGTAAATCAAATACTTGAATCGGGTCATGTGAAGAGTCAGAATAACAGAAGAGTATGTATGAGACGATGTATGAATGTAAATGAAGCAAGGAGTGTGTGCCAAGACAGAGTTATATGGCGGTCTGTCCTCTCTGCCTACCCCTGCGAAGAAACGGCGTGATGGTTAGTTAGTTAGTTAGAAAATTGAAGGTCCAAATTATTAAAAAAAAAATGCGCAAGAATATTTTTATTTGTACGGTATAACTCCGAAAAACAGCATACAATATATTCAGCCTAACATAATATGGATGTATGTACACATTTGTGGACTATACTCAGACATATCCTATAAACTCATCAAATTATTCATTGCCTATTTATGTATTAATATATGTTATATTATATAATGACTAATGCTCATTATACTTATACATACATAGTATTAATATTATGAATACCAACTTTTAAATAAATATTTTATAACTCTTCATAGTATTATTATTATCATTTAATTTGATAGAAAATTGGAAAGTTTTTGATAAGATTTTAAAACACAATTTTAAGCGGATACACTTAGGGCGGAGCGATGAAATAGGATATAGAGATATATTATGTAGTCATAAATATACTATTTAAAGTTCAGTAAAGTATCGTAAAAACTTATAATATCAGTGTGGTTGGTATTCATTCAAAGGTGTTTTAAAAAACATACAATTGCTTATGTAATAGTGAAATATATTAATTATTCAAACCAAATGAATACATATAATTTATAAAGATTTAACAATGTGCATACGGTCCCTTCAATGCACAAAAGAAACATGTTCGATCTTGTTAATTCAGTGCTTGTTCAGATGGTACACAATAGTGGTCAATACTTGTGATTGCTAAAGTTTCATTGATTATTCAAGGAGACTACAGAAAACACTTTTCAAAATGAAGGCTTTCCAAAACACTTTTTACATTTTTGTCTGATACTTCAAAATTGATCTCTGGGCGTAAATTACCTACCAAGATCCTTTTTAGAAGCTTAAAAAAAAGGGTTTAATTTATGCTTGATTTAGAAAATATGAATATGTGCTGCCATCTTGATAATTAGGAATGAAGTATACATATAATTTATGGAGTAATGTCAATTTTGGTCTTTAGAAAGATATCCATAAACATTTGAAAACATCCTTTGCGTTACCCTGATATTTCCCAGTTCTAACCAATTCCCTTGCAATATGTACTCGGTTTTCCCAATGGCCACCACCCATTATTATAGTAATAGTCAATTTCATTGTGAAACTAATAACATACAATCGTGCTGTAAAAAATGTATCAATTTCTATTCAAAACTAATTTTACTCCCCTGGACATGTGACATTTGTGCACCAAAGAGACAATATTAAAAAAAAAAAAAAAACAAACAAACACTTTACCATAATTTAGAAGTATTTTGTGTGTACAGTGAAAACCTGTTTTTATGCCGATTGGCTAAAATAGTTGAAATAAGAAACTGGAAATCATAAAATAGGGGGCGACCTTTTTGTACAAATTTTAGATTTTACAATTTATTATGGTGCTTATTTAAAGTGTAATCTATTTTGACATTATATTCTAAACATATAAATGTATTTATGATAGCTGTGATTTTTTTTTACCTACTGTAGATATAACAATGAGTGATCAACATTATTAATATTACAAACTTTGGATAATCGTAAAAAAAATGTCATACGCATAAAATATGCAAACATCTTAACTTACACAAATAAAGGTCAAAGAAACATGTGAAATTAAAGTCGTAGATCTAAGACAAATGAAAATGCTGTTAAAAAAAATAAAGAAATCAAAATCTTAAAAATTAGAAAACTTCTCCTAAATTTGGTTCTTAGATCAATTTATTGGCAACGCAGTGCATCTTACAATAAAATGAAATAACGAAAAGAAGTAATTTTTAAACCAGCTGTATACAGTCATATGCATGTATTACACAAAACAACTAACAATTAAGTTACACTTATGCTCTCTACACATGCATTAACTCTTATGTAAATTTGCTAAATGTTCATATAAGAGATTCAAAACGCCTTAAAATATCAAGTTTATTTGATGTGCTCTTCCAACCAAATACAATGTAACATAATTTCATTGGATTAGCAATATATAACGATTGGTGATAATAGTGGATACAGAGCATTGATATGCGATAAACTAGATTTGCCCACAGCTAAAAAACCACAAATTCAATTCATTCGGGCCTACTGAATGATTACAATGATCAACTACATATTAAATACGTATCGCTGGTAGTTCTGTTACTTGCGCCGTATATAAGAGAGAGGTTACAACGGAACCCTCGGCGGCAGAACCATAGCGTCGCATTTACTGTACCAATCTGTATAATTTTCTCTGTGAATGAATTTTCTATGGTAATAGTAAACTTATTTAAATAGACTGAACATTATCTACAGAAGTGCAGTATCAAATACTCATTACAACAGCTGATTTCATAAATGTACAGATAAATATTATTGAAATATGATATATGATTTTATTTATTTTGTTCATTAAAACTATGTATTATGTATTTCTGATAAGTGATTAAAAACACCATCCGATAGCCAAAAAGAAACAAAAAAATTACATTCAAATACTTCATGAATACATATTATGATACACAGATTTCCGAGATTTTTTTTTAATGGAATCTCAAATTAAGTGTAGGGTAAGTATATTATAAATCTAAATGGAATGAATATTTTTCCTTAATATAATTAATAATAATTTTGGTATTTAATATAACAAATTATAATTCATGCAGTATTATTTACAAACGAGTGGCTCTACAAATGTATGCAGATGACGTCATTTATCATTATTGTAGATTTCTTTACATGTATTTATATTCTAACAATAACATAATGCTGCCAGACAAATAAAGGGAATAACCTCTTTTTAATTGGCTAAAAAATTCTAAAAAACGGGAATTTATAAAATGGGGGAATCCTTTTGTGAGGTTCGTTAACGGATGAATAATATTAATTAATTTTCGGATGAATATATTATGACACAAAATGTACAAACTGATGTAACATTGTGAATTTTTCTACAATAATTAACCAATACAATATTTTTGATTTCAGCTGTTTGCATTTGGTCGTTTGTAATATTTAACCACTTCTGCAAATTAAAATATATATACTCGTATATGTGTAATATTGCCTGTAAATAATGATATTGCTTTTAAATAAAATGTACCTAACATATTTTCGATAGATACAAATGAAATAATGAAAACAATCATTTGCGTGTGATCTTTAATTAATTATCTATATACTATCATACATAATATTATAAGAATTTGATAAATTCGAAATGGACAAAAACTATATATTTACAGAGGAGAAAACAAGATGGTGACTTCTAAAAAGTTTTACTTTATTTATATTTAGTTTACAGGAAAAGTAGAGGCAAGAAAAGAACAGATTAAAGTTATAAGATTTGGAAACACATATGTAATAAATAATAATTCCAAGGGTGCACCAATAAATAGTGAAAGCATCCTGTAATTTCACTAAACCAAATATTATCTATTTATTTATAATTATTTATAATGGAGCAACACAAGGAATCATATTATTTTATAATATCTTAATGACAGAAACCAGAAAAGCAAGAAACCATCTCCGGGAAAGTTTGTTATAAGATTATGCATATTATCATACATTTTAAGCAAATAATGTTTAACTAATGTTATACATAGTTGGAACACTTAAATAATGTAAAGGGGACTTGATTTCATCAAATCATGATACAATAAGAGTATAGTTTATTAGGACATCTCTTCAGAAAAGGGTGTGCCACACCTGCATTTGCAAATTGTACTACATTGTATACATTTTATACAATAACTGACATTATAATTATTGTTACAATTTTTGTCACTTTGTGGCGAAAAAAAAAAGAAACACAATTTTAAAATTGAAATTGACACATTTTTCCTGAGACAAGACAGGCATACACTCCGCCTTATCAAATGGATGAGTCCTCGGCCCTTTAGGAAGAAGGGGTAGGAAGAGTGGGATGAAAAGTGAAACCAACTCTTAATTTGATTAGAAGCTTAATAGTGGAAAGCAACATGACTTAAATAATGGCTATGAATCTCAATTATGTTTTTCCATAATAAAATTTAAAAAAAACTATCAATAAAAGTAAAAAATAAAATTATCAGTGCATTTTACTTTAATACATACATACGAGGGATGGGGGACATTCAAAAGCACTATATTGTCATAATCAATACTCTTCTCTCTATAGCGAACTTGGGGAGATACATTTACCAACAATAAACCATAACTTGATACTCCGACATTATCTAATACACCTAATCATCACCAGTTGCATTGACTTCACTCATCGATATAGAATACACCAGACAAGCATCCGATTAACAACAAAAAAACTCTTTCTTCGTTTTTTTAGCTTGCTATCAGAACTATTCAATTAGCAGGTAGCAACTGATAATGAAATAGCACTAATAACCAGACTTATCATTTCGAGTGCCACAAAAAGACAGGAAGCGCGAGTGCTTCCAAAATTAGTTTGTTTCAATTGCTTACTATTTAGTTAATTCTATATCCATGTAAACATCCTTGTTGAATAAGATTCATTGAGATAAAATAAGGGTCTTCCTTTGTTTAACAAATGTACAAGGGAAGCTGGCGTATATTTTATCCAACGAAATTAAACTTACGGTGGCAAACAATACTTCGAATATGTCAGAAGCAACCAAACAATTATTAAGTATACCGGTTTGTTCCTTGTTCATTTTAGGTTTGTGGCGATAAATCAATATAATTGTATTAAAACTGATCTGTCAGCAGATTGCACACCTCCATGGAGACGGATTCTTTACTTGAGCGAACTGTCAACCGGAACATCTGCAAATTGAAAATGAATAGTTTTAATATAGGGCAATTTTAGATAGTAAAACCCCGCTGCGAAGCGTGAAGCGCTTAGACACTATCACTAAGATAAAAATCATGGTTGTCATCCATATCCCACCAGAGATAATACCGCACAAGAGTCCCAACTGCTCCCAACCGTCTAGAGCCAGTGGGTCTATGCTGAAGGTTGTTGAAATAAATAGTTTAAAAAACACAACAACAAATGAACCGTTAGCAACAGTCATAAATATATATATATATAATTACACTTTACTGCCTCTATAAATATGTATTAACTGTCAGCAACTGGATATTTAGAGGCAGTAAAGCTGTGAATGCCCCAAGAAAGTCTTATTAATTGTCTAACAAATTATCATCTTTGGAAAAAATCATTTTAATTAATTACTAAATAACTTAGAATTGTCATTTTTTTTAAATTTTATTTTATAAAATAAAAACTATTTTTTTGTTGCCAACTAGTTTTGTCACATGTTCGTGACATCTTCGGGGCAAGTAAAAGAAATACAAAATAAAAATGAAAATTATATCAACATAACGTTAAGTATGTTATTGTGTAAAAGTCACTGAATGAAAAAGTATTTACCTGCGCCTGCTTGTTGGGCTCCAGCCGCAGCAAGCAACCGACTTGCTGCGCGCGCGTGTGGATGATGCCCGCGCACACAAAGTTGTCCGGGTTGGGGTCGATGCCGTCCAGCAGCTGCATGCCGAATCCCAGCAGCTTGGTGCGGGCGGCAGCCAGGTCCATGGGTGTGCTGGACTTGAAGATCTTCTGGGCACGCTGCTGGTCTCTGTTTACAATAATAAGAAATTTAAAATATTGATTATTGAAAAAATATTACAACATTCGTAGAGCGGATGGGATAGGATTATTCATGAAGACATGGCACGAGAAAGTGAATCAGATGCTCGAAAAATACTAAGCAAGGAGTGTGTGCCGAGACAGGGTTGTGTAGCATTCTATCCTAACTGTCATCCCTTTACCCCTGCTGTGAAATGGAATTAAGGTTAAGTTCTGTGCTACGACAATTTTGAATGTGGGTCTCACTGAGGGTCTTTACAGGTGAGCTATTATTTAACCACCAAAACGAGATAATTACATTATTATGGAATCAGCATAACTTTGATGTATTTAATTTTAAATACAGTAAAACTTCTTTATTCATCATCGATCTGTTTCTGAGAGCCTAATAAATATGGAATCTGACAAATACAGAAATAGTTTTTCCCATAAGAAATAACTGAAATTAATCTGCTCCCAGCCTCAGAAATGCTACACTAATGAATGAAAAAATTGCACTGTGTTGACTTGTTCTGCATGTCAACTTTCAAACTGTGAGACAACATAACACCAAAATTGATTATTTTTTTCTCTCCTATTTATTCTAAAATATGTAATATTATGTATTTTCTTTACTCAAACAACACAACTGGTTAAGCTAGGTACGATCCCTCTTCTTCTATATCAAATATTTAAAAAATATTGGATTATGGGTAGATGTGAGACAACTTAACCCCAAAATTGATTATTTTTTTCTCTCCTATTTATTCTACGATATGTAATATTATGTATTTTCTATACTCAAACAACACAACTGGTTAAGCTAGGTACAATCCTTCTTCTTCTATATCAAATATTTTTAAAAAATATTGGATTATGGGTGGATACTTTCAAGTAATATTATCCTTCACATTGTAATGTGTTCTATTTTTAAATTCTACAAAACAAAAGCAGAGAATTTGGTTTTGACACATGGAATATTGAAGGCAAACCATAGATGAAAAGGAAAAATCAAGTAGCGAAACAGTGGGAATAGAAAAAGGTTGAAGATAGGTTGAAAGTTAAAGTAATGTGTTGTTAAAATAGTATGATTTGTTTTCATTGCAATAATGTGTGTCACTCTCATTTTTTAAACAAATAATCCCTTACTCACTATTATTGTAGTTATATTATAGAAATGAACTTACCCTCCTAGGTTCTTCCATCGCGCAAAGAATGATTCCCCATTCATTTCAGTAGGCTCAAAGAATTTATTGAGGGTCAGAGGGAGTTTCATGGTGATTTTTTGCGGAACATTGTTGTAAACGAATGATACTGCCATCACCGGTGCATCTGGAAAGAAAAATTGAAAATTAAATGAAAGCACATGACAGCAAATAATAATTTTATTACGGAGTTTTTCTGAGGTGAGTACAAGTGCATATCATTTAACAAAATTCATTTACCTGCGTAATCATCCATACACTCTGCCGTGATCATTTGTTGAACCTGCGCTCCGGTTTCAAGAAGCGGCTCCACCGGCTTCATTTGGACCGTCAGCTTCGCGATATCATCCCATAATAACTCCAATCGTAAACTGAAATTAAAAAGCAAGGTTATTGTAGAATTTCAAACTATATTGGACCCACAGCGCCCTTGAGGTGATTTTTTACAAAAACGGCGCTATACAAATTTTCCAAATATTAAATATTATATTCAAGATGGGAAAGGGTTGTTCCGGTTGGCAGAGAACTGGGAATTTTTTTGCAAGATGGTTGCCAACACTCTCAAAGCAAGAATATATATGGAGAGAGGGCTAAATATTTTTACCCAACCTACACAGAAATTTACGATAAATCACTTTCTCCCGGTTTTTACATCGTAAACCATGAGAGAGAAAGAGGATAAGACAAGTTGTCACATAATATTGCACCACTTTTCAGAATGTAAGCATGTTTTCCATATCCCACGACTCTGCCCACTGTGTTTTGTTATGCGACATAACAGGACATAACTCAACAGTTTTTTTTAGGTTATATCCTATATTTATGTTGATAACAATTCAGTGAAAAAGTGGTTATACAAATAAACAAAACATGTCGACATGGGCTATAAATGGATTTATAAATATCCTAGCCCTAGCCACGCCCGAGTCAGGAAAAAATCAACAATCCTGACTACAAAAGCTATCCCTCCTGGTATATTATAGCTCCGAGCCAACACTCTTCTCTCCAAGAACAAGGCATTTGAAGAAATATTCATCAATTTTACAGTAAATCTAGAAGCATTGGTGTCATTGAGATAGAGATGTTTACCTGTGCAATGGAGCCTGTGACTTGTTTCCGTAGAACAGCCCAATTCGTCCCAAGTTTTGTCTGTACTCGCTCTTCACTCCAATCTGAAGAAGGTCGTTTTCAAACAGTACTCCGTTGCTCTTAAATATGAACCTGAAATTATTTTCACACAATTAATAAAATTGTTTTTTCTGGAACATGAATTCCTATCAAACTTTTAAAAACCAAGAATTGCATTTATTGAAAAACAACAAGCCACATATTGCTGCGCCGATTATTCTTATTTATTTAGAAATTCAGTTCAACACATTATTTATTTATTCATTTGTTTTATTGTATACGCCTGAGTGGGCTTTTAATTTTACATTTTTTTAATATTAAACGGTGAAAAAAAGGAAAATTATTTGCTCAGCCAAAATAAAGAGTTGTTCAATAGGAAAATGTTTGATTACATTAAATTAATATTGATTAAATATATGATATAGCCTTCTTGTATCTACATTCCACGCAGTTAAATACATCAGCCACCTCTGCATATGTCTTACCAATTACATGCAATTTAGATACAAGTGAGTATCTGAAAGACTCAGTCCTGATATTATTGTTTCAACTAAATAACAGAATGTCAATATATTTTTGTCAGACATAGACTATTGATTCTTTTACATGGAAATTAAGAAACATATAGAGTGATCTTTAAAGTGTTTCATCGGAAACTTAATTTAAAAAGTGGTGTCACTAATAGACATTACTGAGACAGCGATTGGAAAATCTTTATACTGTTTAACACGTCACCATCTTTTAAAACAACATAACCTACCATAACCCTCAATATCATAGAACTCTCTTTCCTCTTTTTCTTCGTGCAATTAAAATATTTAAAATTGGAGCCGCAGTGCATCGTTACACAAGAGTACCGACCCAACACTAATTAGTTTTGGGTAGGTACCCTAGGCAAGTTTAAAAAGAGACTACCATCATAATAAGCGAAAAAAAAATCTTGTGCAATGATGGAGGACTTAGCTAGCAGAGGAATAGAAGAACCCACGAGGCCTGGATGGGAACCTGTGGTATTATTTGTCAACTTGGCTACTAGCTGGTAAATTATTAGTTTTTGCCTCCCTTTGATGGCTTATTCTTACTTTTTGGCATTATTCTGCTGGTTGTTACTGGCGCCGGTGCTATTGGAGTTGCGGCTGTAGAGGTCACCCAGCACGTCCAGTAGGCCGGACGAGGAATTGCTGTTGTTGGCCGGTGGGGTGGACAAGCCCAAAAGGTCGGTGCTGGTGGCACTGAAGGCACTGCAAAAGGACAAAGGATTACTTAAGAGTTTTCACTTGCACAAGCTAGTAGTAAAAAATTAAACTGTTACTCTGATGACAGCAGAAGATATATATTTTTTTTATTTTTTTAAAGAAAGACAAACATTCCCAGGTTACAAATAACCTGACAATGTTTGAACTAACACAAACAAACTCCTACTGCCATCATAAGAAGCGGAAAATGTTGCTTGTGGAATGATGGAGGACTTAGCCAGCAGAGGAATTGAACGCACGACGCCCGGGTGGGAAACCAACGCGTTTGTCCACTCAGCTACCGACCGTTCAAATATCTCCAGCAGAAATTTAAAAATAATTAAATTATATAGTAGAACCCTGTTAGTTCAAACCCTGATGTAAAATTCGTAGCTCAATCCCCAATAATTTGAAAAAAAAAAATAATCGAAATTTTTGCTGAAAAACTTCCATACAAAAAATGAATTTGAATTTCGTTAATCCATAAATCGAAATTTATTTTGGTCTACATATTAAAAATTGTCCATGTTTCAGTCCATTTGTCCAATAGAAAATCAGAATCTGAAAATTTCGATTCATGCGGGTATAACTTGTACTAATCTGTATTACTTAGTAAATCTAAATTTGACAGACCAACAGCGCTAGTAATCGGCTGCGAAATTACTATTACTACAGGAATACGTTGTGTTATTATGAATTTACTTTGAATATAGGAATTTGACCCGGTAATTCGAATGTTTAGACAAAGAAATATATATATATATATATATATGTATTTCAAATTAAATTACGCAAGGTAAATTTATTTTTTATCATTAACGTTGTATTAGTACCTGGAGTTATTAGTGTCATTATGGTTGTTGACGCCCCCGATGGAAGGAGGATGCGGGCTCTTGGAGGAGCGGATCTCATTGTCGGGCACTCGACCCGGCTTCTTCTTCTTCAGCACGGCCAGGATGGAGGACTCGCGCTCGGGGAAGGCTGGCATCTCCTCAAGTACGGTGGCCTGGGACACAAAAAAAGTTTGCATTTAATAATGCAATAAAGGCTATACAAAGTGGGAAAAAACATTGCTAGAAATACTGACAAAGAACGACATTATCGAGTACAACATATTAAACGGGTATAAACTATAAGTACAACTGTAAAAATAGGTACCGGCTTTCTTTTTCGGTAACCTCAATTAGGAGTGTCGAGGTTTGGTGAAAAGAATTACAGAATTTGCCAAAGTAGTAATTATTTTAATCTTTAATTTAATAATAAAAAGTTTGGTATGGCTTATTGATATACAGTGAACACTATATAATAAGGTTCGTTTTTTTCTGGTGCCTTGGGAAAGCTTATGAAAGTTTCACTGTACAATACAATAGTGCCATTGCTTGTGAAAATGAGTCAAGAATAATGTAAGCTAATTTATTTATAATGTATTTTATTCCAGCAGGACTAGGTGGATAATGAAAAACCAAACTGCTATTTTACATGTATATAAAAAAAATAACATAAATATTATAATTAATGATAATAAAAGAAAAATAAAAATGATATTAATGTGGGCAATGGTGCAAATGTAGTAATACAAGCTATTTGGTAATATATTTAGTCACAAAATCTCCTGGATTGACAAGGTAGATAAGTTACAAAAGGCTTGGAAAGATTTCAATCCAATATCCATTTTTGTACTATAAATCCTTACCAGAACATCAGAGCTGGCTATTATGCTAAGTTGGAGGTACTCCGAAGCCCTCTGCTGCAGTTCTGCGTCAGCTGAGCGCAGGTTGGAGTGCTGGCGGAAGACGTCCTGGATCTGCGTACGAATCTCGGGGAACAGGTTCACAAACTTCACGTGGGTGGACAGCAGAAGGGCTCGGGTCATGGGAGAGCAGAGATGGTACTGAAATTGTAAATAAAACTACTGTGAAAACTGTAAATTAACCTAATGTCGTTAAAGTCATCTTACAAATTGAAGGGTAAGTTGTTTGAGGGACCGAAAAAAAATAACCCAAGTGAGTTCCGAATTAAGAAATTATTTTATTTCTGTTCTGAAGGTGCAGAAAAACTATTTCAATGTTATTTGGGGGCGTAAACAAACAAAAAATTCTTTACAACACACATTTAACAAACAAAACCGCATTTACAGAACCGTCAGAATATCTTAAGCGTTGGACGACTCCAGTTAATTTACAAAACGGGAACTAAAATCAAGCGACTTTAGTTAATTTACGCATTTAAAAGGTTGAGCATGAAAACTTCTTATAACCTTATGTGCTGGTTTCATTGTATCTTAGATTAAAACAAATGTTAGTAGCATGGCACTTTAAGCCTTTTATGTATCAAATTGTGGTAATTGGAGATGGTTTTCCAACACACATAATATTTATCAACTTCCAGTTGATTGACATAAAACGATGAATTCAAAGAATGCACAGTGTAGATTATGTTTATCATATTTGCACAAAAGGGCGCGATTTTTCACAAAAACGGCGCTATACAAATTATCCAAATATTATTAAGGCATGAATGTTGCATTATGCATAATTTGGCAACAATCAAATTATATTTCCAGTAAATAATTGCAAAATATAATTTATTGTTTCTTATAAATCCAGCAATTTTTCAACACATATTTTTTTCTTAGTTTTTTGCAACAATAATCAATTCAATAACAGGTAACAATAATTCAGAATTGTATTTTTTCTTCGGCACAAGGAAATATGACAGTGTGGTAAGGTTGTCTGGTTGGTTACCTTGGAATGGAGTAGCTGAAACTGCACCAGTGGAGAAGATCTCTGATCGCCAGCAATCAAGTTGCCGAACTCACCCAGGATGTACCCGCCCACTTTCACCATGTTTTCGTGACAAGCAGGAGCTTGCAGGGCCTGAAATATTAAAAAATACATTCTAAGTCACAGTAAAAAAATAGTGAAAAAGAATGAAAAATAATTTTCCAAAGCATAATAATTAATTTCAGTTTTTTACAGTTTTCAGTGTAAATTTATATGAAGGATGTAAAGGGGAAATACATTCCGGAGATTGCACTTGTGCTACTGCCCTATATAAATTGAGAAATAATTAAATACTGCAGGGTTTCATTTTCAAGTTGTAAATGAACATGTGAAACAGGTGCTTTAACTTTGTTTTTTCATTGGTTGAAGTGAGAGTTGACACGTAAAAAAAAAATCTTTGTGCGCTAAACTGTTTTTTATGTCAATCAGGGTAAACTGTGGATAACTTCTGTCAAGAAATGAATAGAGATGAAATAGAACTGTAAATGCATTACCTCAAATACAGTCTTGGCAGCGTAACCTTGCACCTCCTCCCTGTTGATGACGATCTGAATGACTCTGTACCAAACCTCCTCAGACACATAGTCTCCCGCTATTCTGATCAGGTTGAGTATTACGTCCACGTACCTAAAAAATAAACACCCGTGATATTAATAACAAGTCCATTTGACAACAACGCTTAAATTTTCAAGTTCAAAGATTATAAAGACAAAAAATTCTACACACTTTTCCTGCTAATAAAGTTCTTGGGTGTTAACAGTAGACAGTAATGATAACATTCCTCTCCAGTTAATAAGCTCTATTCTAGTCTACTGACCTAGTCTACTGTTTCAACACATTTCTCCTTCTTCAGTCATCTGACCAAGCGAGTCCTTTGAATTAGTGTATTAAAATTAAAACATGAAACAAATTCAAATACATATTGATGAGAAAAACTATTTTGAAAGTATGTACTCCATTTTCATTACAGTATAGGTTTGCGCATTACTAAAATGACATTACGAGAAATGAATTTAAGAGTTGGCCATAAGAAAATCTACTACCATCCCCAATATCTACACTAGCGACGCCCCCAACTTCACATAATGTCTATCTGTATTTGTTTGGAAGCATAAACAAAAACTAAGAAACATTTATTTAGAACTGAATAACAGTTAACAAACATTTTCAGTGGCACCAGAATAGAATCAAGAACTGAAGGAAATGGCAGAGATAAATATGAACAAAGGGAACTCACCACGTAAAGTCGGTAGCGTACTTCTCGGCCAGAATAGCCACTTTCAGCACCATTTCCTCGCGGATGGAGTAGTCTGCCGTCTCCAGATAGGCCAGCATCTCCTGGACAATCTCCTCTGCATTGGATTTGTCACACATAGCGTACAGTAGGTCCACCGCTTGCTGGCGGACTGAAACGTCCTTCTCCATCTAAAAAATAATTCCATTCTCATTCGAACTCACTTAAAAAAAAACAACGATTTGGGAGGAAATTTTTCGTTTCATGAGGAGGGGGGTTGACCAGCAAAATTCTGGGTAAGGAACCGGTTCTTCCGAAACATCAATCACCATCAGTGGACATATTTTGGGGGTGGAAACCGATAACCGATCAAGGCTCTACAATAACTAATACTCGAGACAATCACTAAATTTGATGTCACAAGTCTGAAAATGACACATCTCCTCGTCCAACAGGACGTCTGTAAGACAGGATCCCGGAAAATGGAACGGTCCTGTTTAAAACGGAATGTATTGTCACTTTAGTTATACTGCATGTACAAATCGATTATAAATAGATTAGCTGGAGAGAATATGACCTTCATGGACAAGATGACCACATCCTCGTGCTTCTTGACCGCCTCGTGGGAGAACTCGGAGGTGGCGAGATGGCACATGGACTCCAGCGCGAGGTAGCGAAGGTTCGTCTCCCGGTTGCTCAGGAACTGGCCCAACTGGTTGCAGGCGCGGACCAGAAGATTTGCCTCGCTGGAAATATTAAGAAAATTAGCTTATTGTATATACAGTTTCATAATTTATTCAAATGGCTACAGGATTAAAAATACTAGCAAACTTTCATACTTCATTTGTAATTTCAATGTAAAATGATATTTATGGCAGTTACGGAAGTATCACTTTCCTGCAATGATATGGTGGAAAGTTTGAGGGTGAATCAATACATTTAATCCTGAATAAAAATAAAGCCCATTATTTTTGTAATACTGAATGTTTCACTAAATACTGGCAAACGGTAAGCAAGGCATCATGAAATTTGTGCAGCTTTTTCTGCTTGGGATTTCTAGATGAACGCAAATATTCTATTAAGTTGGCTCGCAACGTAATTTTCACTATAAAAATAAAAACTCACCTATCATTATGTATGATCAGACTGATGGCCTCAAACAGAACGGCATTCTTAGCGTTGCTGTGCTGCACTTTCTTGGATTTGGGTGGTTCCTGCGCCTTGTTCAGGATAGTCTCCAAGCATTCGGAGAGCCGACCCCTGACTCCGGGCTCGTCGGCTGCGGGCGGGGAGTAGTTTTGCAGCAGGCGCAACAGCTTGACCGACAGCCAGGGCGCAGGCACAAAGTAGTAGGTGTAGTCTTGCAAATCTGTGTAGCTGGCTGTTACGATCTGGAATTTAAGGTTATATTGTTATTATTATTTTACTGTCAAAAATATTTGTAGTAAGACCTACAAAACCACCTCACCGAAATATAAGCATCGATTGCCTACAGTGCCGTTATTATTTCTAATTATAAAGAAATATTGTTATTTTTTAGGTGGTTATACGGACAAACAAAAACAGTTTTTGCGTGACTACATCGAGACGCTCACAATCACATTGCGCACGCCACTCTTAACCTAACCTAATCTAAATCAAGAGATAGAGCTTATGTGGGGATCGGCCAAATGGGGCAATCAAAAAACGGAGAAAGAGGAACGCTTTCCAGTTAGATAGGTTAAGATAACAACATTTGGTAATTTTCCAGGAGACAAAACACTGACAGTGGTTTAACACATTTGTAGCTTATTGGAGATATTGTTATCGTTTATACATTGGGAAAATCTGAATTTACTTATATCAAAGTAGGACTATTGTTGCCATTAAACAGAATTTTGAGACAATGTATTAATGGATCCACTGGGATTATATATCATTTACATTACGAAAGTTCAATTTTTTTTGAGGCAGGGTCAAATTTTCTTACAATAGTAGTTTCAGATATTGTATTGTTTGGTTTAATTTAAAATGTCACTCTTCATTGATGTACAAAGATATTACCTGACCCTTACAGCAAGTGGCACATGACACAAGTACTACTTGTATTTATTTATTATATTGCTGTCTAAGATAGTCAGTGAGAAGACGGATCTCAAAAGATGTTTACATATAAATAAAACCGGTCAGAATAACACCAATTTTTTTTTTAAATGCCAAATGTTTTGAATTTACACTTTTATGGAAAACAAAATGTGTCACCAAAGTATTATTGGTCTTAAACAATAATAAATAGTATCGTATAAGAGAATGGTGTAATAAAACTTCAAAACTAGTTTGATGATAAACAAGAGTAACTAACAAGTATCAACACACAGTTCAAATTCTAAGATTCCAGCTTATCTACTGCAAACTGTTCAAATTAGCAAATGTTTATAGAAAGGGAAGCCAATCGCAAGGAATACATAATTACAATTTTAGTAAACAAACAAAATATTATTGATAAAATCTCTAAGATTCCCTGAGTATCGTATATTTTCGAACGGGATTTTGTACAGAGGACGCTAGTTACTGGTTTAGTCACAACACACACGTCAAAAAGTACATAGTGAGCAAATCGTGAAGTACCGAAGTCGGAATAAAATTTCAAACTTTTGTACATATGAGCAATATTTCCAGTGTATTGTGTGTTTTCGAATGTGTTGGCAGAAGACGTCTAGACGGCTTAGGGTATTATTACTATAGGATAGGATGTCATATCACTAACGTGACGAACTGAAGAAGATTTTAGTCTAATTAATATTGACCGACTTTGTGACAAGCGAATCAGAGAGAATCTAAACATTACTTGAGATGGCTTTAACTATGTTTAGTGATTAAATCTGACTAGCTAAGTATTTTGTAATGTTCTTCATTTCCTACCTCCACTCTATTCAGCCTCGAGGTTCCTTAAAATGGGATTGCTATAGTTACACTGGTTCCGGTCAATTGTAACTTTTGTGGATTGACAGAAAGTTTTTTTTATATCGGGTTAACCCCCTTTGCCGTAGTTTTTTTGTTTTTTGAAAGAAAAACAAACATTTCCAGGTTACGAATGACCTGACAATATTTGAAAAAAAACTCACTAGGCGCAATAATGGAGGACTTAGCTAGCAAAGGAATCGAACCCACAATGCCCGGATTGGGATCCGACGCCTTTGTCCATTCAGCTACTAACCGGTTAAATTAGCTAGCATGGATGGATTGTAATACAAATTAACAGGGCTTGACTATCGTTGTGATAACTCACCCTGCTGAGCCTGGATACGGCCAGATTGACGCACCCCTTGTACTCGTCCGGGTTCTTCTTGACGAGTGCGTCGATAAGAGACGTGGCGGCCGTCACGACGCCCATGTGCTGGTCGTTTAGCAGATGGATGATACGGGAGGTCCATTCCTCGCCAGGAATGATCTCTGGAGACGTCCGGAAAAGACGCAATAGGCAGAGTGCGGCGGATTGTTTTACCACATCCATGGTATCACTGTAAAAACATATGTCAATTAGATAATAATAATCAAAGGTCAACTTTAACGGCCTACGTGGTCGCGTGGTAAGGCACTCGACTACGAATCCAGAGGTTGCGGGTTCAAACCCGGCGTGCATAAATAAATTTAATTTAATTAATGTGTCATAACACATTTTATTCATATAAAAATTATATATAGTATATTTACGGCACATTCCAGAGTGGTAGATACTCTTAAGTATCGCCCTGATAAAAGACGAATATTCAGAATCGAAATGTTGCTTGAAATGGCTTTAGCCGTGTTTGATGACCACATCTGAATGGCCAGGTACATCCCAACCTTCTTCTTCCCCATCACCTTTCCCTCCCCACTACCTTCAACCTCACAACATACTCCAATTGGGGATGCCATAGTCCCACTGGCTCTAGACGGTTAAGAGCAGTGAGGACTTTTGTGCGGTATTTACTCTCATAGAACGTGCAAAAGATTTCTAGATTCAGTCAGCAAAACTATCAACGGCTTATATTAGGTAATCAACTTACCCGGACACAAGAAGCTTAGGAATTTCAGTTCCGAAAGCTTCAGCCATATCCTTGCTGCCGATGTTGGCGATGCATTGAAGCGCGAGGTTGACATGGATGGGGTTGCGCGACTGCAGGTCATTCTTGATGCTCTGGATGATCAGCTTGATCAGATCACTGTTGGTGTTGACCAGGACGGATATGAACAGGTACCCCTGGAATAAGAAAACATTTTCAGTAAGAGTTACATATATAAAGTAACTTCAATATTATTTAACTAACGTATAATCCAATGATTAGCAGGCTTGTGAATCAAAATTTGCTAGTGGGAGGTTATTATAACTAAAAAGCAGAAAATTCTTTTGTGTGATGGCTGAAGCAGCAAACACTCTTGAATTATAAAGTCATGAAATTTGGGCAGCCTTTCGGTTTGTAAATTTTATCTCAACGCTAGTATTTTGAGCTAGTAGAATCATTTGCTATAGCTTTTAAATATCCATTTTACTGTCAAACAATAAGACAAGACGCTATATTATTGTTTGTTTATATTTGATTTGTTCAATACGATAAAATATTTCAAAAAAATTATGCTTGAACTCAGGCAAAGCCTGTTATTAGCTATGGAGATGACAGAATAATATATCATATCAACACAAGTCATGGTATACAACTGTCATTTTTATTAACCTTTTCTTGTTTGATATGGAAAAATTGAGTAGTTCTTTAAGAATACTCGGGAACGAGATTTCTTGTTTAAATCTTTTGCTTCTAAATTATGATAGTATTTAATACGAGACGATTTAATGCCGAAGTGCATACAAGTTAAATGCAACGGTAAAACGTCAGGTTGTCCCCATTAAAATAATCAATATTACAATTATTCATATTTATATTTACAAAAGGCTTTTATTTAACAGCTTGAATTTTACACTTTATGGATCTTATTTTTAGAAAAACAAAGACCAACGTTGTTTTCAACACTTGAAAAAAAAATTCTGGCAAAACTGTGAATTGGCAGCGGTTGTGTTAGGTCTAAAAATATGATTCAGCTTTCTCACTAATAATTCACAACTTTAATAATTACAGACGCAAATTAAACATGTGCATTTTTACACAAGTTGTATATTGAAAATGTTTTTATAATTTATTTTGTTCAATGCTCAGCTATGTGTAATGATTTTTATTTAAAAAAAACTCTGACATTACATTTGAGAAAAGTGTTAATTTCCTTTGAAATTGATCCATAGAAGTTATTTTAATTATATTATGTCCAAGTAAACCCAGTTTTGGGTTTACATTATTCATGGACAAATTGGAATGGAAAGTGATACATTACATCGGAGTGAAGTAGTGTTCATTGAAATACAAAATACCAAATTGATATGTAAACTTTTGCTTCTGAAAACTAGGACGAGCTAACCAGAGAAAAAAGTTAACTTGGAAAGATTTCCTAATGTTATTAAAATATGAAGCCAATTTGACATACATAATAACCTAAAAAAACCTAACCACATAAAACTGTGAAATGAAAACACCCAGTGAGGAGAAATCATTATTACTGTTGTAACATTAAATCATAGTTGTACTTACAATCTGTTTCTCTGAGTATTTATTGGAAGACAGTAGATTGACTGCTTCCATGTGGCCAAAGTCAATATCATGGCCAAGCAGAAAGATAAACAGCAACTTGCAGACATACTTCTTCTTCTGGTAGCCATCGAGGGTCTTGTCTCCCTTGAACTTGCTGCGAATATTGGCCAACTCCTTGTTGATCCTCTTGATCTCTGCCTCTTTGCTCTTGCCTGAAAGAAATTAATAATATTAATATATATGAAGCAAGTTTACGCAATGTGATTTTTGAGAGGGGTGGCAAAAGTTACAAAATGGTATCAAGTGAGAAGCTCGACGATCCGAGATATGCTTAGCATCGAACCCCTGTCATTCTTCATAAAAAGAACAGAAGCGGGAGTGGCTTGAACATGAACTAAGAATGTCAGATATTCGCTTAAAATACCAGCGGCAGTTACAAAGGGGAGGCGTCCAGTGGGCCGCCTCAGGCAAAGTTAGGGAAAATAACACCAGAGTCAGTGCGAAGGAGGCTGAATCTGCTATGGACGGAAACCTGGAAATCCCCGACCCGAATAGGACAAGAAGAAGATGATATGAGATAAAATTGATTAAATGCCGTTGCAAGGCAAATTGCCACAGAAAGAGAACAGAACAAAAAATGAACACTAACCAACTGTGCACAAAAACGTTTGTCAACTATGTTTAGATAACATTACTAATTACTACTTTCAAACCTGCGATTTAGCGAAGGATTAATCAATTTTATTTGACCAACCTTTTTTCTGAGCATTTGTTCAGTGAGGAATAAACTCATCCAACAATAAAAAATATTTAAGGAACAGAAATAAAATACTATCATACTTATTTTGATTTATTTTACATCCTCAAATGCATAAAACTATATTGTATGGGTTTTTAACTGTACATTTTCACATGCAGTTGAGGTGCAAAATACTATAATGTCATTTTGACAGTTCAATGCTTAGCGAGAATTGCAATCAGCTGTGTTATTGTCACCCAGATTGTGCATTTGAGCCAAAATTTAAACATGGCAATAAATAGCTCATCAATTCTTCAACATACACAGACGTTGTGTTGTACTTTTCAACTGACAACGTTATTGTCGCAACAATAATTCGAGAATGCAAATCCAAGGTGAAAGCAAAGCGTGTAACAAATTTTGACTGCCTGGAATCGGTACATTTAAAACACCTTCATAGGCATACTCATTGTTCTCTGTCAAAGTGAAAACCTTTTTACCGAGTAGGAAAAATGTAGCCAATTGGAGCTAAGTCTATAAATCAGACCTTTATCCTGCAGTAAATTGATTAAACTGAAGATGTTAAATAAATAATCAAATGTTCGGAATTACATAAGAAATTTAGAATCACAGCTCCAAGTAAAAAGAGAAATCAATTATTGCAACAGCTACAAAATATTCAGGTGATTAATATTTCAAGGGAACAATAATATAAATGGATTGTTGTAAAATAAATAGACTTGTGTATAAATAAAAACGTATTTGGTTATGATTATAACAGTGATGTACAACCCGAGCGCCCATTTCGTACGGCTAACAGTAAATTGGGTAATTCTTGAAAACCCTGGCTGAGAAATATGATTGATTTTTTGTTAATCCATATCCCCACTTAACGTAATTTGAAGAACCAGTTTGCCCCACAGGAAAATGTATGTAAAATTTCAGAAATGTGAAAACTGGAATTTCACTGAAAATTCACTGGTACTCGATGCAGCCCGCAAACATTTCGAAAATAGGTAAATTGGCACTTCTACTAAAAGGTTTTTGCATCACTGATTAAAAACGTTCCTAGAATAATTTATTCAAAATTTGTAGCATTATTTCTTAAAAAGTTATTAATGCAGATACAGTTTAGCATAAATGTTAAACAAATATTGACTCCAGCGTAAGAATTAGTTGGGTACATAAGTATATACAAAAATCTAACACTATCAGAATTCACTGTAGCAGAGATAAGAGTTCATGAATGTATGAATTTAATATGAAATGAAGTGTTTTCATTTGAATTTTGACCATTTTTAACACAATCTCAAATTACAATGAGCAAAAGTTTTTTTTTTGAGTTGTTATTGATAAAAATGTTAGCATGCTGATAAATTGTTTCATATTTTCGTTGGTAATGTTGGGTTACTGATAAACTTCATAATATCTTATTAGTTTCATGTCGACCAGACCATTCGATCAAATGCAATTTTGTACAACAGCTGATCCGGGTTTCAATATCTACAAGTATGCATAAAAAAACAACAATACCTTTTTATTTAACCAAAAAGTGAAGTTAATACATAAGAACCTTTCAATTTATCTCTACACCAAAAAACCAGACATAAAAGGAAATATGTCAAATTTGGCTACTGACCAAAAGCAGACCGACTTTTTCAGTGGTAGAATTGGGTACAAAAATATGCCAGGCTACACACAGATCTGAACAGAACTGAAATCTTGATAAACTTTATAGATTTTAATAAAAGAGAGAAGCTATAAACCTTAAGATTTATAGTAGACCTATTCACTAACCATAATTTGTTTTGAAAAGGGATTAAGCTGGTACTGGCTGTAGGTTTCAACGCAATAGTTTTGTAATGTTGGTAGGGTCAACCCTTACTAACCCTATCGAAACAAGTTTTAAATTATTTTGGAGAAATGAAAACTTTTCCTTACAATATTGTTAAAAATACTAAAAAATTCAATAGTATTAGTGTTTCTTGGAAATCTTTTTTGGAAATTTTGGAAAAGCTATAAATCGGCACTGGGTGCGTAATACCTTCTACGTGAAAATTTCCAATTTTACAGGAGAGTGAAAAAACTAATTTTTAAAAGGACACCACTATCCTTGAAAAAAAAACGGTGTAGTAAAAAAGCGAGTAACAAAGAATACTAAGAATTCCTTTACATTTGTTCATGTTCTATGGTAAATGTTCTATTATATTGTGGGAATTTTTTTAGTAATTTACAATATAAAAACAAAATGAATGGAAGGTTTTTTCGTTTTCCTGTTTAAAATTTATCAAAAATCCTCGAAAGCGAAAAAAAAACATATCGAGGGTATTACGCGCGCAGCGACGAAATATTAATTGGTCAACTGACATTTGTAGAAATTAATTCCTACAGATAACAAGCTAATAGCGATTTATATTTATGGTGAAACAAACAAATATTATTTTATTAAATAACAAATTAGGGCATTTTACAACTAATTAAAGCATAGGTGATAATAATACAAGCAGACAGTGGATATTAACTATTACCCAATATCTTTTTTTTAAATCAGCAGAAAATTGTAATGATTGTGTAATGTTGGTAAGTACATTAGAGTACTTCTGAGTGTACCTTACACCTATACAGCTTTTTTTATAATTGTTCACGTAATTGACAAATTAAAATGCCTCTTTTGACATTTAGCATAAATGAAGAACCAATGTACATTCAGACATTGTAGGGTCACTATTGAAAGGAGTTATATAGGAAAAAAATGATAGTTGCATAACATAGAAAGTCCATAAAGTTTTTTTTCATTGCATACAAATTCCACTTCCACTTACAATTTATAAGAGGACCAGTAAAAAAAAAAGTTGAGCCTCCATAGCGTAATGATCTATGCATTTTGAATTCCAGCCGCAGTTTAAAGATATATCATGTATAGGCGCTGCCAGCCTGGGAGCCCTGATGTTGATTTTTAAGTTTCATGGAGCTTACCGATTGGATTTACAGCTGTTGTATAAATTGAAATCACGAAAATTTCTTTGAAAATTTGTGACATATCGGTAAACAAGTTATTTAGGTATGATTATTTGAAAATTGGAACGTAATAATTAATTAATATGAAATAGTATACAACGACTGATCAAAGGTTCAATAAACAACCAGCCAAAATAATGATACAAGTTTAAGCTAACAGAAACCATTCGTGCCATTCTTGAAAATATTGGTACTAATACATAGTTTTTGTAAAATTTACAGATCTACAGAGTTAAACGTGAAGCTATTAAAAAACCAATTTTTCTTACAAAAATAATACATGAAAATGAGTTACATATGGTCGTACAATACTTATACGTAAGCGGTAAGTTGTTATCTGGCTACCATATATTTCCTCAAATATCTTTCTTCATTAGCAGATCAACTCTTTTGGTTAACATGACAGGAAAGTGAAACATTTGGTGTATTTATCTCCCGTTATTTCTCTAGAAGATGTCAATGACATTTAATGAACAAAATCAATATGTTACAAGCAGATTAAAGGTTAAGAATAAAATATGCTTACAGTTTCTTATGTCTGCTATGAACACCGCCAGACCTCTCATCCCATCACCCCGGACAGCAGGCATCCTTGCCCTGGGAACGGAAAAAACAACATCAAACTCTCTACAAGTATGTAACACAATTCATTAATGAAACATATTATACACACCGCCTGCACTAACTGATATTCAACTAAATTATTTAAAAACCTTATCAACAACTAACGAATGTGAATATACAGACAACAGTAACCAGATAAGCTTAAAAATTAGCCAACACCACAAGACTGAATCAGGATAATATTATATCTCATACAAATGTTAACAAATCTTCTGCATAAAATGTGTCAAGACTTTGAGGTATCATTACAATCCCATAATACTATTTTTAGCGTGACATTTCGAAAAATATACTACTCGATCAAACAAAATATGACAATTGCGATAGGTCGTTGCTCATTAAAAAAAAAGGAACCTCCCTCTGACATTTTATCGGTTTCTGCTCAATGTTATATTAGTGAAAAGAAAAAACCTACCTATTAAGAAATCACCAGTCTATTAGATTCCTCGACAAATTGATTCAAATTACACCGACAATTTCATTTAGTCCCAACTAGAGAAAAGTGAATTCGTCAATGACAAATTGACAGTCCCACAACTATCACTACGACGGCTCACATCACATACCAAGCGGCATTTGACCACGCAGCCAGGAACGACCCAAATTAAAAAGAAAGCAAAAATGTCCTGACAAACGTATCTATACCGCTCAAACGATTGACTGATTTATTAAATGAATCTTAATTTATTGAATAAAAATTTAAGGCAGGGCTCTACCGGCTACCGGGAGATCTAGCCTTTTTTAAATGTTTGTCGAATAATATGATTTTTAGAAAAAGGGTACCTGCTCAAACACCTTACACAGAAATAACAATGTGGCTAAGATTCTCAACACGATTTTAATTTAAAAAAATAAATAATGTTAAATTACTCTTCATCATTTTATTTTAAAGATAGAGAAAATGTATACATAAAGCATAATGCTTTCTTATTTAACAAAGTAAATTATATTTCTAAAGTTTTTAAGAGAGTAAACATTAAAACATTGATAAGAATCTTTTTTGTTATGAGTGAGTAATAAAATAACTTGTTAGGAATATAGTGATATTTTACATGGTCAGTAAATAAATAAATGATGGCTTACGATTTTTTTATTTATTTCATCGTTAGGTTAGATTTTAATAATTCTTTCCTTTTTTACTTTAAAAAATGTATTAAACTTTTTAATGGGGAATATTTTTTATGTCAATGATGTTTAAAGAACCAAATATTATCAATTTTTATTGATTCTCCGGGAGTGGGTGGGTAGGAAAAAAAGTTTAAAAAAACATTAAAATAATATGTTTACGAGTATATATATATAAATATAATATAAATTAGCAGAATTTAAAGTTATTATGATAAAGTGATTGTGTCCTGACAGGTAAGTATGTTGCTGTATATTTATATAAAGTAGGAATTAATTTTAACTATAAATTAAATTTTGTACAGCGCCTTTGAGAAGATTTTTATCCAAACATTATTATTATTACTTTGAAGTTTTTCGAATTTTACATCATTTCAAATTAACGATTACCGTAATTTCGTTTTTTTTCAAGATTTAAACGGTCTCCGTCAAACGTCGATTTTCGATCGTTTAAGCTTATTATAAAATTGTGATTTACCATAAAGCATGACAAAATGCCTAGAGTCGGCGTTTAATGGGGACTATTTAAATGTAAAAAAATCTAAATGGGGTTGCTCATCGATTTGTTACGATGTCAAATAATAATATTTGAATAATTTGTAAAGCGTCGTTTTTGTGAAAAATCACCTCAAGAGCGCTGTGACGTCATTCGAAATACTCCGAGGCCAACGGTATACGTTGGCCTCGAAATACTCCGAGCTTAATGTGCACAATAAAAGTCAAAAGTTTTCAAACACTTATTGTTTTTGAAGCTTATGCGATAAAATATGTATACAACCTTTTTTAAGAATAGGAAAAAAAGCGACTCCGTGTCAGCTTGGTGCGATTGACTACGATGTATTTTTAGAAATTTATAATATTCAAAGTTCTTTCAAATTTTACCACAAGGCTAAAGTATAAACATCATATTTTTTTCGTGAATAAGATACCCAACTGCTCCAAATCGTCTGAAGCCAGTTAAGGATATTATATTCTCCAATTGGGGTTATCATAACTGACAGATAAATTCTTCGTAGGCTTGAGAGTTGAAATGACGTCTTTGTGATTCAGCGACGAAATAGTTGTTATGTTTAGTTATGTAATTGAGTATTTTTGTTTTCGTTTTATTGTGTACCGTTATATCTAACAATTGGCTTGTTAAGAATGTCTTGTTTCACACAATACAAGGATGATGCCAGTGTGGATGTGTTTGACGTAGAGGAAGTTGAGAATGTCACTCTTTATAAGATCAACATTAAAATAAACCACGTCGTGTGGACAGTGTTACATAGATATAAGGATTTCGATGAGTTACATTCGAAGTTGGTGTCTGATCATGGCGTTGCAAAGGATTTATTACCTCCCAAGAAAGCTATTCGCAATAAATGTCCTAAGTTCGTGGAACAAAGACGAGAAGGATTGAATGCGTACTTGAAAAACACCTTCAACTATCTTCAATTGACAATGCCTCGTGAGTTTGCTAAGTTTCTCAATTTTCAAGACTACGATATTGCATTTCTTTTACAAAGCTTGGCGATGAAGCTTTTTATTGATGGTGATAGATTGCTTGAGAGATCAAACGTCTATACGTTTACTCCACTCGAGGTATGTACATTGATTTTTATATTTTTGCAGTGATTTGCGTTTGTGCTGTAGTTTTTATTTGGTGTTTTGTTATCTTCAAGTATACTGTTACTTTGTTATCAGTTACCATATTTGTTTATCAACGCATGTGTTCATTTCATATCTATGTCAATTGATTTTCAATCTGCTCATCGCAATAATTAATCATTACAAAAATGAACCGACATAGTCATCATTGTGTTATTCAGTATTCAGTATTTACACATATTATTTATAAACATGTTAATAATCTAGGTAGCAAAATGACATTGTCATTTAATCAGCTGTATTATATATGACTACTAATATCACTAACATTTTATGTACATTTTATTACTATATTAAGTATTAAATATGTGTAAGAAATAATACTAGTAAAACTGGTAAATATCCATAAGACAATATCAGTCAAAAAAATAATTATATCTATGTTTATTTTGTGACACCCAAATAAACAGAGTAAAATTTTAAAAGAAAATTGGTGTTTTTCTCCTTCATATCACTATAAATGTGAAGATTTTTTTTTGTCGTTTTATCATATTTTCGTGTGGCTGAATAAATTTCCTTCCAAATAAAAATAAAATTGTATGAGGTTTTTTCATAATTACAAACAGTGATGTCACTTTGAAAATCGTTTTTTTTCTGCCGCATTGACGTAAGCAATCTTCAAATACTTATTACTCGACTTGTAGCGAACTCAACGCAATGCAAAATATCTCGATGTATTGGTTATTATGTCGACAAGCGATTACAGTTCATTTAAATATGGGAACAACGGGTTTAAAAGGATAAAACCCCTGGATAGATAATGATGAATGCCCGGCGACTATTGGAACCTCTGACACACTGGAGGTCAATCAATCTCTGCTATATTTAGCATGGAATTATTAGAATAGATTCGGTAATATTTTTTTTTATATCACAGTAATATAATTAAATATTATATTTCCAGCTATTCTCCATTAGTGAAAGGCTGAAACAGCCCTGTTCTTCCTTTGAACTTGCGGACAGCAAGTTCGACTTCAGCCACGTTCTAGACTTCTGCTCCCAGCTGAAGATACTGCACATTGAAGGGAGTGACCGTAACATCGGTACCAGCAACATTATACCAAACAAACTGTCTTTCGACCTGAGTCCGTTTAAATCTCTTACGGAATTATTGATCCTCAAGTTTCCAATGCAAAACATTGTCAACACCGGTTAGTTAATTTTTGTAGTAAAAATGAATAGAGAGAAATTCTCTTAAAAGTTCACAAGCTTTTTAACTCTCCTGTAATATACAATTTTATTTCGGTCGTTTTTAACAGCCCATCCTAACTTATGTATTATGCATGCTGTTTCATAAAACTCAGAAATACTGTTATTACAGAATGTTTTCATTATTAATATGTTTTGCCAATTTCATACCCCCAATGTCTGACTTATAATTCAATGCTAGCGAGTATAGTTCGTAAGAATAATATTTATTTCAATTTATTTACATTTTCAGGAAGTCTACGGGATACCCTGAGGGTGTTTCGAGTACATAAGACGAATTCTCGGAAAATTAGTGATATTATACTTTGTGATATTATACATAAGAATATTGAAGCTTCTAATCAACTGGTAAATATATTTTTACTATTTTTAATAAATAATAAAATTACATAAACTATTAAGTAAAATTATTTTCAAAACAGTGGTTCTTAGTAGCTTTACGTCTACGACTGTATGTTAGTTGTAATAATTAATTTAAGAACAATATTAATGTGTCACTTACAGATATTACAGGCACAGTGATGATTTGCAATAGTTGATATAAATATTTATTTGATGTTCATAAATTTGCTATCTCTTGGTTATTATTGATTTTAATATGTAATATTTATTTCTTGTACAGAATTGGAAAGAGCTTGTAGAAATGAATCTTAGCACTAACAACATAACTGACATTGATAAAAGTATCAAACTTCTTCCTAAACTACAAAAATTGGTACTGAACAATAACAAAATCAGTGAAATCAACAACTTATCAAGCCTTCCTCATCTATCACATTTAAATCTTAGTGAAAATTTATTCACATCATGTCAAGACTGGCATTCTAAGATTGGAAAAATCATTTACATCAACCTGGCGCAGAATAAAATATCGTCACTTGTTGGATTCAGCAAATTATATTCACTGGAGAATCTGGACGTGAGTTGTAATCTAATTTCTGATGTCGAAGAAGTTCAGAATATCTGTAAGTTACCCTGTCTAGAGAATTTACGACTCACCGCTAACCCCGTGGCGTCTGTCGTGGATTATAGAGTTAAAGTTATCGAGCAGTTCAATGTGAGAATGGGGGACATTTTCCTCGATAATGAAAAAGCTTCCGAGAAGGAACTCGATACAGCCAGAGTTTTGCAAGCCTTGCGGATAGTCAAAGAAGGAAAGGCACCAACATTTTTCACCACCAGCGACCACATCTTTGCTACCATCACCGCTCAAGGTGGAAGTGGTTTATAACTATTCTATTTTTCTAGACAAATATTAGATAGAATTTTAAAAACTACCATTTTACCTGTGATAAATTAAGTAGTGGAAATGGGTAGACTTAGATTTAAATTATTTGAAAATAATAATAATAAGAAAGAGTTGGGCATAATATTATTTGATAAAAGGTAATTATGGATTGAAGATTGTTAATTAAAATAAAAATAAATTATGAAATGCTAGAAATTAAAGGGGTGATTCGAAAAAGTACACATGCAAAAAAAAATTTTTTAAGAGACAATAAAAACTTCATATCTTTTCAGTTATTACTCTTCGAATAACCGCTTTAATTATATAAATTATTTTCATAGAACGGAGAATCTCAAAAGAAATTAAAATTAATATAATATGCACAAATAATAATTGTGTACCTACTCTATTTAAAATATAAATTAAGTATTTATTTTTATGACACTAGTGAGTTTGTGACATTATTATAGCCTTTCACGATTCTTGTCTTTATTTTGAGATTGACCTACTAATATTTTCTTCTCTTAAATAAAATCTATATTCTTGCAGTAACTTAGCGCTACTATAGGAGTAACCAGTGAGAACAGTGCTCTAAAATTTTCTATCCTGACATATTTTTAGTTTTGTCCACATTTAAAAAGTATACTCTCACATAATTTGTTTTAAGTGTCATAACTATGTTAGGCCTTTAGAAATTTGTAATTGCTTAGAATATATCCTAAAAATAATAATTGAAAAAAATCAAATTGTCTATGAATAAACAATATTGCCCGGGCATAAAATTTCTTTAAATATTTATCAATGACTTTACATAAATATAGACACGTTGTAGTGCTCTCAAAGTGGCAAGCAATAATCACGCTACTTGGTGTGATCGGTGTTTAAGCCGATTTAGTACTAAACGGTCACGCGTCGCTTGAGGTCGTTTCAAGCAAGTATGGAACGCGGTCCGAACTTCGGATCTGTTTCATTCATACACATATATTCTATGAATGTATATCTTTGTCATACATGACCGATATTTGAATGATGAATTAACTGGTAACATGTGTGTTTTGCTTGCCACATTTTCTGTTAATATTCTAAGGCTATAACGTGTCTATATATGTAACGTCATTGATATTTATACTAAATTTTTTAACTTGATCTAGACCTTTTGACACTTGGTTTAAAATGCTGCCAATCTCTATCAATTTATTGTCAAGCTTTCATTATTTTAATGTTATTAAATAATGTAAATACAGTACTGTCAAAATTTATGTGAATAACATTATGATAATAGGAAACATGTCCACCTTTGGCTTTAATATTCTCTTGGACTCATTTGGGCAAGTAATTAACGAGTTTTTTTTTAAGTTTTCCAGAATTTTGCCATCACAAAATCACATGTTAATTACACTTTTCCGGACCTAGTTTCCTTTTTTGCTTGAGAATCTAATTTATTTCACCGAGACTGACCCCACACTTTTGCAATATTCCTCTGGGTCAAAAATCTATGGTCACCAAGTGTCACAATTTGTCCCGTTTTCTCAGCTTGATATCCACAGTGCAAAAAGGAAATAAATGTTGATAAATAAATTAAGGAAAAGCTATTGTTTCAATTAACAGTGTAAAAGCAAGTGAATAACCCGGTAGAATTTAATAAAAGACTTTGTGCATGGATGACTGATGCAATATTGAATTGTGAATTTTGATAGTTAAAAATGGCACCTGCAAATTTAGGAGGAATGCTGCAAATAGTGAAAAACAAAAATATTTGCAATGTTCACATCAAATCGAGTAATACTGTATGTCATACTATTAAAATTTTTGGTACAACTGATTATATATACAAAAAGTAAACCAAACAATGAACATGACGTAAATGCAAGAAACTTCACAAATAAAATCCTGACTCGTTTATTATGTTTTTTGAACAACTTTATTTTTGTCATTTGGGAGGTATTGCTTATTCATGACGATAAGCTAATGTTATAAAAAAAAAAACAAGGATAACTACGAACCTAAGTATTATCAATCTGTGCTTATAAAAAAATGATATTTTTCCTACATAAATCATGAAATAATATTGATAGGTAAAGTTAGTTAGTTTTATGGGTTTATATTATTATGTTATTTTCGTGTATTTTTCAAGCCTCCGTGTCTCAAAAAGTATTAAGTTTGATAAAAAAAAACTAAATTTGTTTTGTTATATTGTATAACTTGCTTGTTATAATCTTTTTATGACGGAACATTCAATTCAAATTTGCATTAGTTAATTTTGTATGCATAATTTCGTTTCGGTTTCCTGATGGAGGTAAAATAGCATAATAATTATTTCTGATTGTCAGTAAACCAGACAACATTCTTATGACACGTTTCGTTTATAATATATTTTTTGAGTAAACTAAAAATATATATTTACTGGCAAGCATTTCAATAGTGATTTGAATTCTTATAATTATTTATGTAAATAGATATGTTTAGGCAGATTTTATTGTGATATTACAAACAGTTGGGAGTTCTTTTACTCTTGTGTAAAATTTTCATTGCATTCAATAAGTATGTATGTGCTTTTATTTAACGTAACTCATTCCTGAACAATAACTCTATGTAAATAATAGCCTGATAGTAAGTAAGATATTTAAATGAGAAGTATATTTTTGTACAATCTGAAAACATAATCATAAATATTTAAAACTGTGCTTTTATGCAATTGTGTACTCATTCATAATTTATTTTAAAAAATAATAAAATATATTATCAAACAAGTGGCTTTTTAAAATTTATTTTTTACTTATTAAAAGTTCTGAAACCACAAATATTTAAGATGGTGTTGAAATGAGAACAAATAAGTTAAAAATGTTTTTTTTTACTTATTGGTGTTTTCTGATTCCTTATAACATGAGGAATCAAAAGACACCCATAAGTAAAAAAAATAATTTTTTGACTTGTTATATTATTGAACTAGCACGGCGAAACATTTGCAGGTTACAAATAACCTGACAATATTTGAAAAACTCTTACTACCATCATTATAAGTGGAAAATGTATATTTTGACAATGATGGAGGATTTAGCTAGCAGAGGGACTGAACAACCAACGTCTGGGTGAGAACCCGATACATTTGTCCACTCAGCTACTGATTGGCGAATATAATAATGAATGCTGTAAGACAACAGAATAAAAAATATATATTATACAATATAATGTAAGAGAAGATTTTGAAGACAAGAATAAAAACAGTAAGAAAAAGTTAAAATTGTTTATTATTCTTATTGATAAAATAACCATTAAAATATTTTAAGTAAAACAATATAAATATATTTGAATAGATTGTTAATGACATAAATTAAAAACGGTTTTTTTTTACGGATTTTTAACAGATTATAAAATGTTTTCGATGAAATTAAGTTTCCACTCATCATCAATTGATATATATAAATTACATGAACGAATCAGATGTTAAAAAATGACTAAAATAGCAGTGTAAAAAACAATTAAGTTCTAGGCAATTAGAACCATGTCACATTAAATATGCAATCTGTAAGTGTTTCTCTAAAAATATACAGGCAAGTTCCTTCATGGCTTTGCCTGCAAAGTTTTTCTGCATATAGCAACTGCTGTTCATCTAAGGTAAATTCTTAATAGATTTTTGTAAATTTTAATCTGCATATGAGAACACTCACTTGTGACAACATAATTTTCTGGCAACATTGATGGTTATTGTTACAAACAAACTTGATTGTATTTTTAAAAGATGTTTATCTAATTTGATGATTAATGGAAAATTACAACAGACGACCATCATAAGAGAGAAATTAAAATATTATCAACATTCAACAAAATAATGACAAGAAATTTGGTCATGTTGTATACAACACGTATTAATCATTACTTATTTTTTTAAATATTTAAAACCTAGTATCACTCTTTATTCCACATAATTAGTTTGGCTGGTATTAATTACTTCATAAAAAATAAAATATTTAAATGATACATAGAATGATTTACAGTTCAGTTCAACTCAAAGTGAAAACGTTATTTTGTGACAACTTGACGGAATTAAATTAGAAAGTTTTGCAATACTATTCAGTTAATTAATCTAGGCGATAGGTTTTTACTATATATCAATTCTAAACATACTGGGGTTGCCAATGTAAAAAAATGGAGTTAAATTTCATTAAGTTGGCACAAAACAATAAGAATTTATGTTGGTATTGGGGAACTCTGTAAAACATGAGGATGAAATTTGAAATATGTGGTAAGAACAAGTGATGAAAATGATGAATTTTTGAAATATTGCAAACCAGTAGAAAAAATAATCATTGATTAAATAGAAGATAGCCTGTTAATATATTTTTAATTCAAGCTCACTTTTTATAACCTGTGTAAGAAAATAAGCTATTTTTCAAGTTAGTTTTATTGTTACTACATATGTATTTGTAAGTTTAGAAATTTGTTATAAAATTAAAACATAATACAATTTAACTTTACTTCAAAAAAATTGTCTACAACGTGTGCTCCTGTTTATCTATGATGAAATTGTCAAGAAGTCACTTTTAGCAATGTCATTTTTATAAAAACTGAAGCAAAACATAAAAAAAATCTGGCTCAAAATTCAATGAAATAATACTAAGTTAGAAATTGTTATATAAATAATGATTGGCAGGGGAGCAAAAAAACAAGTGTAATTAAATCAATAGAATTATTGCACTGTGTGTTTATTTTTACTATCAGTATTTACCTTATTCTAGCTAAAATCGTTTGAAACCATTTGAATAAGTAGCATTAAAATATTCTTCTAACAGTAAATGATTGTTAATGAAATGATTTATTTTCAAATTGTTATCGGCTTGAAATCTGTTAAGCCAAACTCAGAACGTTTTCATTACTAACCCCCAGCCTGCGTTCAAATGTATGGGTGATTTCATCTTCACAGGATCTTTCTTTGTTGAAACTTTACTCAAATAAAGCATTCATATATTAACTATTCATAAATGATTATTTTGGAATGAGGTTAATATAAACAAAATGAGAAAAAAAATTCTAGAGATGTCGCTAAAGATATGAAATAAGACTCTTTTACAAATAAATTTCGGCACTGTGATCTGTTTGTACACAATACGGTGAGGACTCAAACCAATAAATGACTTTACTCAATTCTGTTTTTTTTTTATGGGAGATATATTCCATAAAATACCATATGAAAGAGTGTAAACTATACAGTACATTGTGTTAAGGAAAATGGGATTATATTAAATCACTTCAGGATATTAAAAAATAAAACAAATTACTGTTATTCCCTCATACCCTTCCGCGAGGGCTACGTAGTATATGAACGAGGACACACATTACGCTTGTTGACCGTATTGTATCAAAATCGTGTAAAAAAAGACCGTGTAAAAACAGAATCGACTGTAATCGGCTTTGTATAATGCCCGACCGCTGTATTGACTTAGTTTCTTCCCGCAGGCTGAGGGTTAAAAAAACACAGAATAAAATAAAAAAAAACATCGATTCATATTAGTAATGGGCAAAATCAAGATATGCGTTTTCGGTAAATAATATTGACATTGACAATTTTAAAAATACAATTAAAATTTATTGAAACTTGTAATGGGGCGCGGATTATTTGAGCATAATAATATTGTGCTTGGTAGCGAATGGGTTAAAAATATTTAAATTAAAATAATTTTATGAATAATGTGAATGAAAAATTTTCTAAATAAAAAAAGGTCAGATTTTTCAATTTTGTAGCATTTTTCGACAGATTTTTATTTAAGGATCAAAATTCAGCAATGTCGTTCTATTAAGGAACAAAATATTGCTGTCATTTTTTAAATATCCAAATTGACATTACCTAAACAATTAATTAGAAACTTTATTTGATTCTTAAAATTCAGAATTGGATATTTGGATTGTGCCCATCACTAGGTACTTCAAATGGACAAGTTATAAATATGAATAAATTCGTAATATTTTTAAAGCGAGAAAGGCTTAGTAAATGATTCAAATAATATAATAAAAATTGAACACGTGATTACTTTTTTTTTACACTTATTAGTTTCACACATGTAGAAAGGACAGAAAAGTTAGAGGGACATAAGTAATTATTATTATAAAGCTTTGTAAAAATATTAAATGGACATTCACAGGGGAGGTATTCTCACAGAAAACTTTAAACTAATCGGATGACAAGAAATAGAGCATTATTTAGTAATAACGCTTTGTCAGTGGCTAAAATAATAATTATTAGGGCATGAGATGTGCCCTAATATAATGCTTTAATAACATTTTCACAACTATGACACAACAATTCATTCTGTACATGTAAAATAAAGTTCAAAATGAACATGCAAGGTTCAAAATGATGTCACACATGGTTCTAAGTGAATGCATAAGGTTCAAAATATATGCCACAAGGTTTAAAATGCATATGTTTGATTCACTTTGAACACTTAATTTTAAATACAGAAGGGTTCATTTCAAACCTTTAAGGCTCAATATGAAAATATAAGGATCACTCTGAACATGTTGAGTTCAATTTGAACAAGTAGTTTAGTTTTTAACACATAAGGTTCATTTTGTACATGTTAAGTTCGTTATGAACATGTAAAAATTTATTCTGTACACCTAACGATCATAAGACTTTATTTTGAGCGTGTGCTGACTCCCCATTTTCCAAGTTTGTGCTATTCATCAGGTCCGTAATGGAACTAACCACATGTTCCTGAGCCAAGGAACCGAGTTCTCTGAGCCATTCGTCAAGAAGAACGGCGTTGACGATGATCCTTCTCGTCTGGGATGACTGCCAGAGGTTGTCCTCGCTGAAGGAGCTGAATGGTAATGGATTACTTCCTCTAGGGTTGGAGTTTTCTATTTGAAGAACATTGTTTGTGGGTGACAATGATATGCCTGAAAAGTATTTAATAAATTAATACATTGTGAACATAATCATTTTTTATATATTATTGAGAATTATTTCAACATGAATCTCGCACACATGTGTACTGTGAATATATTGTAAGTAGTTCAAATAAAATTTTGGTAAAGAGATATTTATGACATGTTGTGGTCATACTCCCCAATTCTTCACATTCTTTTTTTAAACAAAATATTACAGAATAAAAACCTGAACATTGGGGTTTCATGGGTCGTCTAAAATTGCGCTAGTAAAATGCGTTGAACTTTTTACTGTGTTCGTGCAAATTGCAAGCGTTGGCGACACTCTTTCTGACATTTAAAAAATAAATAATTCAAGTATGACGAAATATACGTATAAGTATACCTAAAGCTGTACCATCGCCAGAAAGGTTTTAAATGATAACTTTACCCTTTGTCTGCGGATAACAAGCAAAGACGGGAGGCGAACTCCGTACCACTATTTCAGGTCCCGAGCATAGCCAAATAATATTTCATTTAGTTTTAATTTGTTTTTTAGTAAATAATAAGTGCTTTGGTGATTATTAGAGTGCTTTGAAGTATTTTTCATATTTGATGCCAATAACATTAAACAAAAATATATGCATAAAAAATAGAGGTTAGATTTTTTTAAACATCATCTCCACACACTATGTCATCTTTGGAGATGCTGTGGGGGGGTTATTATTATCTTCATATTATGTATAATACAAACATTCACCCTAAAATAAAATAAAATACTCTGCACACGTAATACAATCAAGTACTGCATATTCAGCAGCCAAATGGATAAAAATATGTACGGTTCAATAGGGAAGGAAATACATAAATTTAAAATGCTGAATAAATTAAAACACACGTAAAATAGATGTAAAATCATGCCTAAATAATAAATAATTGCTGGAAATAATTTACTATCAAAAGTATTTTCTATGGTGTTAAAAGAAGGGGATCCATCAAAAAACTTTTGGTTAATATTCTAAATTTACAATACTCATGCTTTGATAAAGACAATTTTTGATAAGGTTATAAATAATTTCAATACCACACAAAACACAAAGATTCTGGATATTAAAAAAATGTTTTAAACTGAAGTGGGTACATTTATGTATTTAAGAATGTCTACTGCTTTAGCGGTTCCAACGTTTTTTTTTTAAGATTTCCAATTCAAAGTGAAGAAATGAAAATTTGTATGTTTCTAAATAAAGATTGTTATAATTAAAAAAAAAAAAAAAGAGCTTGTGAGTAAATTGACATCTGTAATCATAAGATATTACATATTTGTATATGCAAATAAAATAAAAACAACATAAAATGGTGAAATCTTTTCGCCTAACCTTCAAAATGAACATTTTTGATTTACCAACATGCAATCATGCAAATAATCAGTCCGTAAAGATGCAAAATAGCCAACCAAATAACTTGTACTAATTTAGATTTATATTTCCAGTAAATAACTTGTAAATCTAAAGCAACAGTAGTACTTTTTTAGAATATTTTGTATTTACCGCTAGAAATAAACTCGTAAATTGCAGCAAAACCAGCAGCTGGTAAAAAAGGGAATATAAATTTATTTCCCGTTCGATTGTAGAGTATCTTTAATTATACAAATCTCAAAAACATGGTGCATAAAATTATAAGTGCTTTATAAATATAAAAAAAGATAATATAATATTATAGTAATGGTAGAGATTGTAAAAGACTTGAAATTGTATCACAATAACTGAAAATAAAAGTATGATATATTGTAATAGACTTGATTTTACAATTATAATAATTTTACAAAATAATGGGAGAGATTGTATAAGAATTGATTTTAAATATTAAACATGTTTAATAGTAATGTGATCTTTTTAATAGACTTGAGTTTAAATGGACATAGATTTTTTTTTAGATTATGAACTGTGATTTTTGTGACTGTATGTAATATTACGCATAAATAATAATTTTGTGTTAGAAAAAAATATGAAAGCATATGGCTATACAAATAATAAATATGTGTAATTTATACATAAAAAAACTAGTTCAATCAAAAGAAAACGAGAAAATTCATAAATTGCAATTGAAAAAAATAAGACCTAAAAGGATATTTTTGTTTCAGTAACTTAATCAAAATCAAAAATAGTGATAAGTGTAATAGTGCTATATCCCAGTTGCCAAGAGAACAACCTCAGTCTGATTAAAAATGTTTTACTGTAAAAAAAAGTTACCTTGTATCAGATAACACACAAAGTTAAAAGACTGAATAAAGAAATTTCATATTGTTCAGAAGAAGCAAAATAGTGCTTTGGAATCAGTCGTTCAAAATTACAAAAAGTTTTTATGGATTATTAATTTGATATCTCTGAATGACAAACATCGAAAACATTCAAAGGTTAATTATGACTTGTAAATGACATAGGCTAGATTTATATAAAGTCGTGGTTTGGCCAAAACTATAAATTTTTAAGTTCGTTCTAACATTTTAAATCAAGCATAGCTTACACATTCCAAATTGTTTAAATTAAGAGTTATAAATGTTAGAACTGAGATAAAAACATGTATACATATAAGTTTTGGCTAAACCGCAGCATTATTGGCACCCAGTTATATTGGAAAAATTAATTAAAAAAGATATTCAGTGAAGTATTATTTTGTAATCAGAAGTCAACGAGAACTAATGTTGATATTTAAAAAAAAAAAAAATACTAAAAAATGTTATAATCAGTGTTTCAACTTTGTACTGCTGCGGTATAGCAAAGTAGATGATATACCGTGTGTAAATCTGAGGTTGCTCTCTCAAGAATTGGAGTGTGTATACATCAATTTTATATGAAATTTACCTCCAGGGATCATCTTTCGACTAAACATGGCGGAAAAGCTAGACGTAAGGCTTTTTCTTTTGGGTTCGTTTCGTTTGAAGGGCTCATTAACTGACTGGGGCTGCGGAGAAGGCGGCGCTTGCTCCCAGTTCCCACTATTTGGCTGAGACGCTATATTATCTGTTAAATTAGTCAATCATTGAAAGAAAACAATTTGAATACATAATCATAATAATACAGTTTGTTGCAATGATTATGGTAAGGTTGCCATATTTCCATAATGAAAATGAATAATTTCTCAAATTTTGAACTGTGAAATTAGTGACATCAATATAGCTTATCAGAGTTCTTCATACAGTCCTTCTCATTCTGTATTTGAGATCTAAATAAGAACAGATATACAGTGCATTGATAGCACAACCATGCTTTGCACTATGTAATGCAAAAACACCTTCCAATGAAGAAATGCTCATCTTCAGTTTATCAACAAGTAGGTTGAATTATTTTGATCTGTCAGCACAAAGAGAAGTTTTGGATGCTCTCTTCTTGATATTGCAACATAAAATACACAACAAGCGATCAGTTCAGTTAGACTTAGTGACTGTCCTGTGATTTATTCGATTTTCAGAACAAAATTCAAATAATTACTGCATAATACACTTTAAAAAAATATATTACTTTCTCTCATGGTGTTGTTTACAATGGATGGAGACTTCGAAGGACTATAGCTCCAGATAACAACGACAATAGTTTTCATGAATACGAGGAAAGACAAAAGTACAACTTTAAATGTCTTAAAAATATATATTTGACCTTCTGCAAAGAACCACTATCTTTTGCATATTTCTTACGTTTTTCCGTGTCTTGTCGTAATAAACGTTTATAAAGACTTCTTTTTAAATCCATTTGTAGACATATTCAGTATTCAAAATAACGAGAAAGTATGGCAACCTTACCTCTAGGGATGAAAATAAGATATTGGTCTACAAATCTGGTATTTTATGATTCTCCTTCGTAATACCAAGCGAACTTATGAGGTTTACCCGTAAATATGTAAAAGCAAATGTATGCTGAGATGTAATGACATTTTGGTGTATGATAAGATATTGCATTAGTTAGTAAAAAGCAGTAATCAATATTTTTGATGGAATAATAATAATAAATGGATAACTTTCATAGCGCCGTTTTTGTGGAAAAACACCTCAAAGGCGCTTTATTAATTTATTATTTTAATTATGTTATTTAAAGCTTTTCTGTGCATTATTAGAGAAACAAAACACTGGTATTGTGTTCAATTCAAGGCGTTAGTAAAATCAAAGGAAGCAATATTTATCAAATCAACAACTCAACATCAAATTAAAATATAAAGTCACTGCGGTAGTTGTTACATATGCAGACATTTTTAACCAGTATTGAACACATCCAAATTCTGTGATAAGAGATTCGGATCTGGGCCTAGAGGTGCCGGGTTCAAAACCAGACAAGGGGCAGATAAATTGTATTATAAACATTTTGTAACAAAAAAGTGGCACAAGACACATCAAAATTATTATAATGGTGACAGGTGAAACCCATGGATACAGCTCGTAAAATACTCAGTTTTGATAATAGCAGTACTTTTTCTGAAAAATACCAAAGTTTTCTTTATGAGTCCTTTTAATTTATATTTCAACATAAAAATAAATGTTTTGCTCTGAATTAGGTAAGGTTAGGTTTACATTTGTTTGAAATATGTTATTGTGACAAAAAATGACAACAAGAAAATGGGGTTAACACAATTTTGCCCGAACCTTTCAATTAACTTAAAAAATTAAAAACTGTTGTTTTAAGACAACCATCAAACCAGTTCAATATTATACCTGAATTCTGATACTGCGTTGCATGCTGGTTGAGATGTGTTGGGATAGAGTTATTCCGGTCAGCATTGGCTTGTTGGTTCTTGGAGCCAATCAGCTCTATGGCGTTCTTGCGGGCATTGGAAAGGCGGATCTCTCGGTCTATTAAGAAATGTTGAGCTTCTTCTAAAAGGCGGTACATTTCGCTTTCGTTTCGGACGGACTCATCAATTTTCTGCTTCAGGGAGACAAGAATCTGAAGAAGGAAAACAAATTGAAATATGTACGCCTTGATGAGAAGAAGAGAGGAATCAGGATATATGGCTAAACGCACAATTACAACTCTGGTGAACTTTACTAAATGGACTGAGCTACTTTCAAAGGAATAAGGAAAAGCATGGGGATAGCACAATGGAACTATGGCTCGAGTACTTCTGGGAGATATGCGGACTGTCTTTAAACCAATAATAATAATAAACTGTAAAATCATAGTTACCTGATAAAGCGAAGTAATGGAAGGCTGTAGAACGATCCAGGGGCACAGTAGAAAGGATCTCAACAAAGGCAACGGGTAAACTGCAAGTCTTGTGATAAGGCCGGTTAGTCTAAGGTTAACATACACGTCATTCTCCAACATCTGCCCCAATTTATTTAGAGTTATTTTTAACAATGGTCCTGAAAAACAAAACAAAATAATAATTATTAATATACATGTGTTATTGAAACATATCTCTATGACTGTGCTAAGGAATGGTAACCAAATATCCATTCTTGAGGATTCTCATGCCTCCCAACTGAGGGTGTGACTCCAATCTATACTAAATCGATATATTTAATGCCAGTTCTTACCTATATTTACATCACCAATCTTAGAACTGGCATCTTTTTCAGCCCCTTTTTTAACAGTCTCATGGGACAGGCTAGACAACCTATCGATACTCTCCGCTTGTCTCCAGAACGAGTCTTCCGTGAATTCTTTACCATCTTCAGAAGTGGCGTGTTCTTCATCAGGAGTACCACGGTGGTCTTCGCTCTTGTACTTGAAGCTATCGTATCCACTGCTTTCTCCGATGGACTGCAAACTATCCTCTTCTTTACTGCTGGCATAAACATGCGGAGAAGTTTGTAGATTGTTGTGGGAAATTGGTTCACTGAGGCCTTCATCGTTGTCGTTTTCCACAGCGAATGAATTACTATTGTCTTTGATGAGGTTGGAGTGTTCGAGCTGGAAGTCTTTCACGACCGTTAGGATGACTTTGTCGTTGGAGATATTGGACAGCCCGTTGGAGTGGCCATCGTATTTCGAGCTCCATTGTTTGCAGCCACTCTTGCAGAGTTGTATTTTTCTGCGTGCTTCGCAGAGGTATGCGTGGTAGTTTCCGTACAGTGATTCGTTTGTGTGCAGCTGAAAAAAAAACTTTATTACAGATACAGTATTTGTATAAAACCCATTATTTAAGTTGAGACCTTAAAAAAAAAATCTGCTATGTTTTTCATCGTTACATTTGAAAGCTGTTTCATTTTTCAGAGGCGTTGAATATAACCACATCATTTTGAATGTTAGGACCAAACAAATGTTATTAAATAGAGACTCTTACCCCATAAGATATGACATTTTTCTGAGTAGGATAGAAGGTGCCTTGTTCACCGATAGAGCTGAGACTATGCATGTTCTGATCCATGCTGGAAATGGAAGGTTTCCTACTGTTTGCTACACTATTTCTCCTCGAACTGGTGACATTTGTGAGGGGTTTGCTGATGCAGCATTCCGGAGCCAGGTTCAGGAGCATATTCGTTGCTTTACAGTGAAGGTCGCAGTCCAGAGATCGTCTCCGGTGAGAAACCATCAGGTGGTGGCCGCCCATCAGATACTTCAACACCATCTCCAGCATCAAATCTTCGCAGTTTAGGTCCACAAGCGTTTCAAAGAGCGATAGCGTCACTATGGAGAGCTGTATATAAGAAAATATATTTTTATTTTTGTTTGGTACAATCAAAGTAGGTAATATTTGGCTACCATTTTTAATACTTAATAATATTCTATTTAACCTCAAGTTAAGAGAAAAATTAATAAATTTCGCAAAGCATCTTTTTCTTCCATACAAATCGTGTTTTTCTCTGCCCAAACGTAATATTAATAATTTTAAAAAAAATCGGAAACTTTGAGGTTAAACATTATAATTTTTTTGATACATCACTTTAATGAGCTCATAGCCAATTTGTTTCTGCCACAGCCATGCCTAATCCAGAGTAGGCACCTTAGGAACTTCAGGAACCCCAAAAATAGTCATTACACTGCTCTGAAGAAGGCACGATTGTCATAAATTCATTGGTTTTATACTCAAATAAAGTGATGTAAAACAGAAACATAATAAATTTTACACTTTGATTGAGAAAATAGCACATAGTTTTTGTTCAGAAAGACTGCTTGAAATTTTTATTTATCTATTCTCTAAGGGGGCCTACTAAGGAATCTATTCAACTTTACTAAATACTAAATAAAATGATTTATATTTACAAACTAAGAATGGTACTTGTTAATTACATGAAATTTTCAATAATTAAGCATAATTTTGACTGTCATGATATGGGCAAGTGCCTAGTCTGGGGTAGGTCTTCACATAATCTATATTAAATTGTATAGTTATTAAATAAAGAAACATAAAAATAATTATTACTTTTAACAAATCTAATTTGATATATTTTTACAACGGTATCATAGGTTAGAAATGAATGAGTCCATATAACTAAGAAGTATTATAATAATAAAGTGAGTACATACCCTTGGCTCTCCGTCAATGAGAGGAACCAAAGCGTCCAAGATATTGGCTCCGTCATAACTGTTGTCCAGCAGGAACCTTACGAGAGACTTGAGCAGGCCAGGCTTGGACACCGAGCGCAGTACCAGCTCAAAATAGGCGATGGCCGCTATCTGCTCATCCACGCCAGTCTGCAAGTATTGCGGTCTCGTAGTGGCGAAGGCTCGCTTGGTCTGGCCGTGGCGGGAACATTGGTGGACTGTTAGTACGGATGGCTTGACAGCCTTACAGGTACCCGAGACCAAGTTGCCAAAAGCCAACACCAAACCAAGAAAAGAAGTTTCACGCCAACACCAAACCAGAAAGAACGTTTCACGACAAACCAAACCAGAAATGGAAATTTTGAAGTGTAGAAGACATAGTGTTTTGAATCCAGCCAAACTCAAGAAAGATAAACCCATGATTAAATTAGGTTTGACGGAAAAAGCTTGTAAGAGCCGAAACTCAAGAAAGTAGGACATTTCACAGCAAACTAAACCAGAAGGTAGGACATTTCACATCAAACTAAACTGGAAAGTAGGACGTTTCAAGAAAAAATAAACCACATAGCAGCAATTTTCAAATCAAACTAAAGCAAGATATTAAAAAAAAAACTAAATAACCATCATGCCGTTTTCCCGCAGGGGTAGACTAAGAGGATGGTCAGCTACACAAACCATCTTGGCACATACTCCTTACTTCATTCACATGCATACATACTCTTCCGTTATTCTCACATGACCTGACAGAAGTATTTGATTCACTTGATTGTGCCATGTTTTTTTCTTGGGGGTCCCTGACTTCTTCTACCGTTCACTTTCATGTTTAACAAACTAAATAAGAAATTAGAATGCTCCATGTCAAAGCATGGAATTGACAGAAGACATTTTATATAGAAGCTAAAACCGAAAGAAGGATGTTTTGTAACAAAGAATAGAATTGATAGTAAACAGTAAATTAATCATACCGTAACCAAACCATAAGGACATCACATAAGAACCAAACCACAACACTTCATGTTGCATCACTTCATGTTGCAACTCTTCATGTTGAAACACTTCATGTTGAAACACTTTATTTTACACAAAAAAGGAGATAGCTAAAAAGTTGTTCTTGTCACAAATGCTATTCCTTCCAAAATTTTATTTTTCCATTTGTTTCAAATTAAGTATCACTTGTCAGAAGGACTATATTTTGTAGAAAATAATGTGGTATTTACAGATTTGTTTGTTATTTTGTGGTCAGAATATTCATATTCACAGAGTTTTCATAAGTCTTAGTGTACATGAAATATCCGGCCAACACTGCACTCTTTTTCGCAGTCCATAACCTGATCTATTCAAACAATTACATAATAGATGCGCATTGTTGAAGGCATGGATTATTTGCGCACCATATGATGCGGTTAGTGGCAAACAGGTTAAGTAAATAGACAATAATTTGACTTCCACATCTAATATTTTGAAAACGTCTTCATTCATTTTATACAATTGATTGGTAAAAGAAGTGTTCCAGAACTGGCAATAGTTGAAACTATTTTATCTTTGAACCATCTCTGGTTGGGAATCTATATAAATTCATTCTAACCCGATTTTTAAATTATAACTACCCATTTGTGCACAGTACCTACTTCGCCGTGTATAAAAATACAATAAACACACACCAAGAATATTCTAAACCTTGACTGAAGAAAAACTATAATAATGGAGATGGGTTTGTACTTTTTCAAAATAATCTTAAATACTTTTTTTCTTCATCGAAACCCAAGTCTGGGGCAAATTTGTGATTAGTGGGAAGGATGAAAGCAGGAGGAGGATCGAAAACAACTTCAAAGGAGAAAGGACATTGATTTGTGCAATCCAGATGAATGTGCGCATTAAAACTCGAACCACATCATAAAATTAACAAAAAAATCTTTAAGCAAATATTAACAGACTTGAAATTCATCGCCAAAGCTTTATAAAAACATATTTAATCAAGTAAAAAAAAATACACCAAGAATATTGGAAAAAAGTAGTTTTATTGTAATTCATAATGACTTTTTTTAATAATGTCTGATGACAAATCTAGTGATTGAAATATAATTTTTTTGTTTTAAATAAAAAAATAATTAAATTTAATTACCTGTAATAATGCAGGGCCCATAACTGGTAACAGAAAACCTTGATAGAGGAAATCTAATAACTGTTGCTGAATCAGAGGATGTGCCACCTATTTCAAGACAAATCAGAATCAAAACAAAATATGGGTATCATTTGATGCTACAAAGATTTACTACTTACTTATTCCTGTAGAATTAAAAAAATATATCAACAGTTGAACAAGGACAACACTTGAATAAAGGCTTATTGAAAGAAGTTATTGAAATCGAAATGAATAGGTCAATTTTTTAATCGTATGTTTTGACAGTTCAAATATGTTTAGAACTGTCAAAATATGTGGTAAATGTCCTTGGTGATTCACATTTAAAGATATATACTCGGGACCTAGTAGATGGATAACTTCTACTGTCTTTAATAGCCATCTAGGTTTACTTAAAAATTCAGGATTGTAAAAAGCACCGTAGAGAGAAGAGGGTTATGATGGATAACTTCTACTGTCTTTAATAGCTATCTAGGTTTAGTTAAAAATTCAGGATTGTGAAAAGCAACGTAGAGAGAAGAGAGTTATGATGGATAATTTCTACTGTCTTTAATAGCCATCTAGATTTACTTAAAAATTCAGGATTGTGAAAAGCACCGTAGAAAGAAGAGGGTTATGATGGATATCTTCTACTGTCTTTAATAACCATCTAGGTTTACTTAAAAAATCGGGATTGTGAAAAGCACCGTAGAGAGAAGAGAGTTATAATCTTACTTGCGCTACTGCATTGCAGAATTCCAAGGAGTTCATGAAAATACCCAGTTTATCTATGTCATTCACGTCATCAGGTGTGAGTCGGTGCCAGTCTGGCTGGGTAACGTCCACAAACCTTGGGAGGGAGCAATAAAGACCGCTGAGACCTAGAAGTTTAAAAATAAGGGTTACAGAAAAAAATAATTGACAAAATCAACCAAAGTAGTTCAGTTATTTACATTGCTTTTGATCACACTGTGATATAAGTTACATTTGTGTATGCTCTTTAATAGTTTACAGAAGTAAGAATATTTCTAAACAGATCTTAATATTTGAACATGTTCAATTTTAAGTGTAATAAACAAAAGCAAATGCTTTGGCTTTGACAGATATATCATTAAAGGGAAAAGAGAGTTTGGGAGGGAAAAACAGTAGGGAAACAGCGCAATTAGAGAAAGATACTATATGAAAGGAAGGGCATTAGCTTTGGGAGATTAAAAACGCAGCTTAGGAGTAGAAAACGGCAGGTAAACTGTGCAATTAGTTTGAAGTCAGGGTAATGCGTTGTGGAAATGATGTATTAAATGTAATTTTATACTAATTCAAATAATACGAGAGAAAGAGAATATGTGGAATTTTTAAAATCACTAAGTCATGGTAGTTGACGTCATCATTTGTTCCGTATCGGTAAAGTTAAATCAAAAGAACCATGAACTGTAAACACGTAATGGCGTAACGTATGTTGGAATGAAAAATCATTCACCATTATATTATAGATACATACATTACTGATAAAAAGATGATATGAAAATTTTTGATAAAAACACATATGTATATATCTTACCAGTAGCCAGCACAGGACAGACGTTTGAGCGATGAGCTATGAATTCGGCCACAGATTGATTCCTAGCTGAAATGGCGGCACATAGCAGCAAGGCCGCCCTGGCTTGCTGGCCCACAGGACCCTCGCGGTGAACAAAAGCAAGAAGCAGAGCCACGGGAACAAAACTGCAAGTGGAATATTAATATGATTAGAAAAAACATGTTCAATTTAAAAAGTACACATATACCTACATTTAAAAAAAATGTGATTACCATACAAGAGCCCCAACTGTCTGGAGCCAGTGGGTGTATGGCATCATTTTTTGGCTAACTTGAGTTAGCAAAGGTTAATTTGGAGTACATGGTTGTTATATTAACTGTATAAGTAATTTTGTAAAAAATTCTTCATTATTTAGAAATTTTATTAAAATATTGTTGAATTTTACGGAAACCAATCTAAGCACATGTCTGTACTATGGAGGTTGTTTGTTTTCGTAGACTAGAGAATTGAGTTAAAATTTGAAACTAAAGGGCATTTTGGAATTTTGTGAGTATAAAGAGAATGGAATAAAGTAAGTATTCAGATATGCACAAAAACAATAACTGAAATGTATTACGGCATAATAGTAGTGAATCATTGTAAGACCTGGAGTTTTGTTTGTCCTGATTATGAGAAGTAGGATAGAAGAAGAGATCCACAAAGTTGGAGTTCTGCATGAGAACCACACAGAGTTGCTCCAAAAGACATACGAGGCGGCCTGAAAACAAAAAAAATAATATTACATATAAAAAACATACTCTTGTTTTCATTATATACACATTCACAACCATATTATATGAACACACAGTATATTATAAAAATAAATTATTGTTCTTTGTAATAGTTGTGTGCATAAGAATCTTTTTGTGGAACAAAGAAACTGTTTTTAACCTTTTTGTCTTTATTTGTCTTATAATTTTTTTCTATATCTTTTACACCACAGTAAAAATTAAATAATTTTATAAGTATGTTATTCTTCAACTTAGAACAGATCTCTAGAGACCTAGTTAGGTGAATTTTGTGAAATATCACCTCAAGGGCCCTTTACAAAACTAAAAACTATCGTTAAATTCACCATAAAGTTATATAAATTAGTTATTTACATTCGTCGCGGGCTGTGTAAAATTGACGAACTTTTTGTTTAGCAGGAGATAGAGGATCGCGGATCATTGCATGAAAAAATATATACTGGTGAGTGAATACCAAAGTAAAAAAAAGTAATAAATAAATAATAAAAAATCGATCATAAAAAATAGAGGTCTTAAGTCATTTACAATGTGGACTTAACAAAAACAAGTACAAATAACTCCTTTATCAGAATGATCGTAAATCTACCCACCAACCAAGATAAGATGAGTAAAATAATGATTTTTGTCAGATATAAATTTATTTATTGTTGATAAGGATTATTTCAGTTGTGATTGTCTTAAATTCCATTCGCAGATAGTTGGTATGAGGTTTGGTAAAAAAATGTGGGGAATTTTTTAGTTTTGCGGACTGTACAAGTTCAACTGTCTCAATTTTTTGTTGTTGTTGTGATGGTACAAACTTGTCCCTAATTTATCTTGACATTGGTAGCCATATTGGATGGTTATATTATTGCTGGCAGTTAAAAAGGTTACACGTGTTTTGGTGTGCTTGGCGATGTTTTATTTGTGGAAAAAATGGAACAAAGAATTTGTATAAAATTTCCCTCCCCCTGTTCCCCGCATCATAATAATATTATACAGGGTGTATCGGTTAAAGTTTTTATTGTTATAAAGGAGATGGAGAAGGGGAAGGTGGGGAAGTACTTGGCTATTCAGATCCGGTTATTTATTTATTTTATTGTGTGCTATATTATTAAGATCTAAAAATGGGACTAATAGTTAAAAACTCGCCAATAATAACGGGAAAATAAAACCTTTTATTCGTATAGCAAACTTTCGAAAGGACTTTCCGAAATTTTCATAAACATTTGATTTTCTAGAATTCCGAAATTATTTCCTTTCAAATTGAGAAGCTTTCAGCAAACAAAAAGTTTTGGGCTTGAAAAAACACCTTCTAAATTATATTTGAATGAATGCATATTTTATACACATAATTTTAGAAATTTTTATTGTATGTACCTTCAACATCACCGGTTGGCAATTCCGTCCTGAAGCTGCTGAGAAGTTTTAGTAAAGGCCGTAGAAATGGCTCAGCGCACAGCAGTTGTTGGCCAGCGTGAGTCACTAGAAGGGAGTACAGTTTCATCTGCTCTAGGCGCACTGCATTTAAATATCTGTAAATCAAAATATGCTCTGTTAATAAGTGGTAAAAGGTTTTATAACATCTCTCACATTATACATATATTTAAATAAGATAATCGAAAGAAAAATCTTTGATGGGTAGGACTTATGGATAGATTCAGTCGAAGATCGATCGAGACGATCATCCTTTACTTTAATTTCTTTAATATATTTCTAAGAGTTTTACGTATAAAAAAAACTCCAGAATAATTGATAAACTGCGTATCATGACCACATACTCAAAAAAGGAAAAATTACAGAACTTACTGCGCTCATTATGAAAGGTATAGGGAAAATGAAGAGTCGTAAGACGGCAATATTTCGCTTTGGCTAAGAAAATTGAGTAAATAGATCGAGATGAATGCTCCTACGTTCATTTACGCTGCAGTAGACTGATAATATAAAAATAGTACCACAAAATAAAGGTAGCTTCCTTTTTCTTGATAATATCTTTCTTTTGACAGAGTATGATTTCTAAAAGTATGTAAATAGCGATTTGATTTTAACATATTATTGGCACCAACTCCTGTACCAGGACACACAATCGAAATTATAGTAGGTATTTAATTATATACTAGTTTGTAATTAGAATTAATTAAAAACTATTATCATAGTTCTACTTATAATAATATGAAAAAGAGGAAATTTATTATTAACTAACTAAAAGAGCTTCATAATAAGTATCGCACTTATTGAGTAGAATAAGCTTGAAAAGCAGGATGCATCATCACAACATCCGGATAACGGCATTCTCACCTTATTTGGAATAAATCATTCAACAGTTGCTTAGGTGAAGAGTAGAGATAAAGTATTATTAATATGCCATTTGTAATTAAAATACACTTTTATCCCTAAACAAATAGCATTTATCATCTGTCAATAATAAATATATAGTGATAAGCAATAATGATTAATTCAAGGAAATAAGGATATTTCATTTCTGGTAAAGCAGGTTCTCTGTAGACTTCTGTGCAGATTTTGCTATTGATGCTACCAAAGAGATATACATGCTCTGTAGGCTACCTGTTAAAAATGTTGACTTACAATTAGATATCGAGAGTTTAAATCCAACCAAAGGCTAATTTAAATTAGAATGTTTTATTTTTCAGTGCTTTAGAGTTATAAAAAAGTTAAAAAAACCTAAATAAATAATGTATTTTGCAAGTTTCTTATCAGCGTAATTTCCAGCGGGACATTAGAATTAGGTACACAGTGGTAAGTTAATACATCCTTGAAAGAAAACAATGGCAAGATAAATAGCGTGAATGAACAAGGCATATAATTAAGTATTGATAAAAATAAGTAGCCGCTGGAAAGTACTAACAGTTTTCACTGATAACGGCCAACGATTTTCATTAAAATGCTAACTTGTTTTGATAATTCTGTACACTACTGTAACAGCTCTTGGTTGGTATTTTTATTACTGAAAAGAATTTCTCATGTATGGAAAACACTGCGATTCTCATTCAGAAGGGAGATTATGTTTTTTCCATACAAAAAGTTAAAATGATTTTGTTTTTCAAATACATATAAATATACCAACAGAGGTCTAATATTTGAAAAAAAATCACAAAAATCTATCTACTATATGTACAGATAAAAAAATATAAATTAATGGTAAAATTAATTCTAGTAAAAACTTGTTATACAATACATATCAAAAATTGTGTGCATATAAAATTTTGTTAGTTTATTGTGTGAAATTCATTAAATTGTCTCAGAAAATAACTGCTCTTGGCAAACAGATCATAGTTACCAATTTGCATTATCTTACTCTGGGATATTATTACACAGATTACATTACTAATGACAGGTATTCGATAATAATGAATTATTATCTGTAAGTTGTGAAAACCAATTAAACAAGTAGTTTTTGCGAAAAATCATCTCAAAGATGCATAAAAATGAGAACATTTAAAAAAATATATTTATTGGATGTTTTATGAAAAATTTTAAGCCTGATTAGCCCAGAAAAAAAACGCATCTACCTATAAAAGGTAGCTGGTTAGTTAACAATGTAAATCCGTAATACCATTTATAAATACAGAAACAGAGCAAATGTGCCACCACAGGTGAGAATATGGAATCTTGTCTGGATCGATTCTTATTTCAGTTATTTCACAATAGTACCACTTTTAAACATAATAATTCTGCTGTCTTAACAGTCATGTTTATGTAGTTGTAGGAATTTTTAGATTAGTGTCACCATTGCGTTTTCAGCCATAAAAAACTGGTTTTCATGACTGAAATGGGTATATTTGTTGTTAAAAACGCAATTAAAATATTAATCTAAAAATACTTGCACATGACTTTTTATTAGGACTCAAACAAACCCAGAATAAAAATAGTACAACTTGATTTAGCACATCAACAACATGAGTGAAAATTTTTTTTAAGCTCGGGTGACGTTGGCATATCGCAATTTAGTACAATCCTTTGACCTATACACTGTTATGCGGATACATGTATGCTTAAATAAACCGTGCCCAGAGCGCTATGTGCATACAGCCATGTTAATAATTTCATAGAAAATGTATGATTTTCATAGAAAATGTGTGATGGTCAAAAAAGTGTAAAAAACCGTTTTCAACCATTCAATGACTGGTCGGTAGCCGAGTGGACAAATGCGCCGGATTCCCACCCGGGCGTTGTGGGTTCAATTCCTCTGCTGGTTAAGTCATCCATCATTGCACAAGCAAAATCTTTCGCTTGTTATGATAGCAGTAGGAGTTTTCAAATATTGTCAGGTTATTCGTAATCCGGGAAAGTTTGTCTTTCTTTCAAAAAAATCAAAACATTGCTTAAAAATGGCTTTAACCGTGTTTGATGATCAGCCAGGTACTACCTAACCTTCCTTTTACCATCTTCTTACTCTCCCCACTCCCTTCAGCCTCACAACGAAACCCAGATTGGGGATGTTATAGTCCCACTGGCTTCGAGCAGTTGCACGGATATCACATTTTAAAAAAATACATTTCACGGGAAACATTCAATTGAATAAAAAACCAATAAAAATATTTACCTTCCTGTCCTGTTGCCCCACTCATACAGCTTTTCAAGTAGGCTTTCACTGAGCAGGTGCTCCAGGCAGACACCCCCCTGACCCAGGTCTTGGGATGCCCCATCCCCACCGGGCCCCTCCAGCGAGGAGGACGAGGAGTGGTGGCGGATTTCTAGCAGCAAAAGGGTTACCAGATGCTCCAGGTGGCTGACTACGCCAAGGACATCATCGTGGGATGGTACTGATGAACCCTAGTGAAATGCAATATTTTTTAACAACATAATAAAATAACTAACTAAACTAACTAACCATCAAGCCGTTTACCGCAGGGGTAGGCAGATATAATAGACCGCCTTACAACTCTGTCTTGGCACACACTCCTTGTTTCATTTACATTCATACATAATACACCCATAATAAACACAATAATAACAAAAACATTACTTTTTGACAAACTCAGTGCAATTCTAGAATTTTTCTGGGATAATAATGTGCATATAAGAGGTACTTTTGGCCAAAGTTAGGCGGCAAAAATTGTTCTTTTTATTCAATCGTACTTCCATTCGAAATATTTTATTTATACAAATTTAAAACACAAATAATTTGTTCATATTATTATGGGCAGGTAAAAGTGTTGATTTGACCCACGAAATATGTTACTAACATTGAAAGAAACCTGAAGTGTTAATTGCTCTTCAAACTATACCAGAATAAATTGTGCAAAAAACCAGTCACTGGGTCACTATCTTAAATATTCAGCATGTTGGAATTGCACAATACCTCTTCAATACGTAATACAACTGACTGCACGTGTGAATTTTATATTTGTATTAAAATTCGATATATAAACGTCATAAATATATAATTAACGTACTTGACTTCTCAGGATGATTTCTTCAGCTTGTTGCCAATGTTTACAAAAGGATTCATAGCAGGCTCCGGGGTCACATTTAGCCGCAGAATCCAAGGGTCTCGCTGACTGTCTTGAGAAACTTGCCCGTAAAGGGCTGTTCCTTAACCAGCTCATTTCTGCATCATCCAGAGATCTAAATAAACGAGCATCTGTCAAAAGTCCCTACGTTCCAACATGAATCCAATAGACTTCAAAATTACTAAATCGTCGTAAAAAAGCATTGGCACATAATTTTATCACAACCACAGTTTTCCCCGGCGAATGAAAACACAATTACACTTCATATAAGTATTACGAGGACGTTTTCTTTTTCGATAACGTTATCGTAAATCGTAACAAGCTAGCAGCCATCACAAGTGACAAATGAATGACAATAGACAATAGAGAATATAGACATTTATTTTTCTCACAACATCGAACGATAGACAAATAAACCTTTTTTTCATAGAGTTGGCCGCCAATACCGAATACGGATCATCAGAATCAGTGTTGCCATCTTGACGGATTTCCCGTCAGATCTAGCGGATTGGAGTGCCCTCGAAACGGGAGAATTTAGTGTCTAACGGGATTTACAGGATGACAGATTTTCAAGCGGAATCAAATAAAAATTATTTTGGTTTTCAAATCTGCCGATTTTCATCGAAAATCTACCGAAATTTATAAAATTGCCGAATAACTAGCTATTTTTAGAACTGGTTTACATAATACAATGAGGAACTGGCAACACTCTCCCAGCTATATCTGGCGAACTCTCGATTTTTTTTGTCTACCGAAATTACCGAATTACCGAAATCTACCGAATTTTTCAATTCCTATCTACCGATTTTCATTTTTGTAGTATGGCATCACTGTTCCAGAGTTTTCCCGGTCAATTCTAATTGTGCCAGTAGATATCGTGAAATACGTTTAATTTCGTTTTTAGAGTGATTATTTTTTAAAATGCCCAAACCGACAGTAGAGGCGAAAATTTCGCGCGGAGTGATACAAAATGTACTTAGTCCACATTTAGTAAAATAACTGAAAAACGATATTGACGACAGCTAATTCAGTTTATTGTTGGATGAAACATCGGACATAAGTGTGCATAAATATTTACAGATAGTCATAATTAACTATAGCAATTCTTTGCGTAAATTGTATCAACGTTCTAAAACTTGCTACATTATCTGAATGCACTGCTAATGGCACAGTTTGTACGTTAAAGGAAACATTACATCAGCTCAACCTCGACTTACAAACAAAATTAGGTATCGGCACAGATAATGCTTCTGTAATGATTGGAGTAAATAATTAAGTATTCCAAAATTTTTAATGCGAAATTCCCAGACTCATTCTAGTAAGAAAAAAATATTTTAAGTAAATAATTACATTTAATTATTTGTAACAAAACGCATGTGTCTCGTGAAATTGTGTTTATTTAATCAAGATAAACTATATTAAATAATGTTCGTGGTTTTAGTGCTCAAATTTAGTGGAATATCTAGCGGAAATCCAAGTAAGTGTTGACAGAATTTACCTTAAATTTTAGCTGAAATGTAGATACAAAGATAACTACACTGTACGGATGTTAAAGAAAATTTGAAACAATTTTTTTTTGTTCAAATTTGGTAATGAATAACGTTTGGTCATAATTAATAGTTGTTCCTCTAAAAAAGCTCGTAAAAATCATATTATTTTTACAAACTTCTTGATTTATTTGATTTCAAAGTATTGTACAAATTACAATTTTAACAATGTATTAATCTGAAACAACGTATGAGCGAACACATATTGCAAAATGCACTAACCATATTTTTTCATTATATTTCCGTAAGACTTACATATAAAATTTAAAACTTCGAAAGTGAACATGAGTAAAATAATAAAAAAATGATGAAAACTTAGCGACAATTTTCATAACATTATTGCTTTTAATTAAGTCAAAATAAGGCAAAATTGAGTTAGACTCATATTCGAAATCTTGGCATAGTAATCAACGAATTTACTAATTTTGGTCTCTAAATATTAAGTATTTAAATAAGAACAGTAAATGTTTGAATCAAGTATTTCTTTAAAATTAATAAGCATTTTAAAGTGAAGGTATCTATCATAGTAAGGATACAAAATAATATTGAATACAAATTATCATAACCCTGTGACTACAAACCGTTTTGATTTGAAATTTGTTAAAATTAAACATTTTTTTCGTATCGGGCGATACTGAGTGGATCTACCACTTCAAAACATTTAAAAAATATTTTTTTGTGAATACCGCACAAGAGTCTCCACTGCTCCCAACCGGGGTATTTTGTGAGGCTGAAGATAATGGGGAGGGGAAGGAGATGGGGAAAAATAAGGTTGGGAAGTACCTGGCTATTCAGATCTAGTCACCAAACACGGCTAGTGCCATTTCAAGCAAATTTTAACCAAATCCTGTACTGTGTGACAAATTCAGAAAGTCAATTTTTTAAATTTTGCTCCCATGCCCTATATCGAAAAAAAAACTAAAAAATAAATCACAATTATAATTTTAAGTTAATAAGTGTGTCTATCTGATGGAACCTGCCAGGTTAGTATGTTCCTGTATATTTCCTTATTTGAACTAGGAAATATTATCTAATAATAGAACATAAGATCTGTACAGCGTCCTTGAGGTGATTTTTCACAAAAACGGCGCTATACAAATCATCCAAATATTATTATTACTAAGCAATGTTCCGATTCTGAATAGTGGTCTTTCACCAGGGCGATGATACTTAAAGTATCTAACACTCTGTAACGCGCCGCAAATATACTTTTTATTATTTTAATATGAATTAAATGTGTTATGACACATATTAATTAAATAAAAGTTGAACTTGCGACCTTTGGATTCGTAGTCGAGCGTCTTACCACTCGACCAAGGAGGCGGTCCAAATACAGCATATAAAAAAATCCCGCAAATACACTTGTAATCGTTATATCTTCGAAAATAATGTACATATTTTAATAAAAACTTCTACGTAGTACTCAGCACACCCCTGTTTTAAAATTATTTACCTAAAATCAAATAAAATTAGTAATGCAACTCAATTAACCGAAAACAAGTCAGTGTCAGTGCTGTCAGTGCTGGGTCATTAATAATGAAAAGCTCATTTTGGTTCAATTTTTTAATCATATTTTATTTATTTTATCAAGACGCTTAGATATTGCCTGTTATCTTATGTTTCGGGTGTCGCTCGGATGGTCGGAAATAATCGTGTGACATCGGAAATTGCCCCGCCCCCAAATCCTAACACTTCTCGCGGTACCCTTATAGTAGTAGCTTATCTTAGCCCTTAGGTGCCCAGAATGCCCATTACGGTAAATTTTTATGGTCGGTGGCATTTTTCGGTCATTGGTGTCTACCGCTCGCCCGGTATGTTTATTTATCAAAAGTACAAAAATAATACAGTAAGTAAACAATCATACGGTATATACTATTATTAACTTTAGTTTTACAGATTCATGTGAAATAGATACGGAAAGATCGTGAAATTTATTAGCATCTTTCGTTGTATCTGCAGAAAATTATTTAAATACAAGAAACATAAATGATCAATTAGCCCCGCGGGTAGCGGCGACGTAGATTACTATTATTATTTTTCTGTGATTTATTGAACATGTCGTTGTATCCGCGGAAATCATAAACTGACGGAAATCACGTCCGATACAACTATAGAAACATCCCGCAAACACACTATACTCCTATGTACCTATCAGTTAATGAACACATTTCGAGTGGCTATTTTGTACGCTGGCTCCGGGCGAAAATAAAGGTCCCGCGCCATGGGTTGCGAATATTTTAAATTAGTTTTAAATCGCTATATCTTCGAAAATAATGTACATATTTTAATAAAAAGAAATCTACGTGGTACTCAGCACCTTCCTGTTTTAAAACTATTTACGGAAAATTGAATAAAATTAGTAATGCAACGCAATTAACCGAAAACAAAGTCAGTGTTGGGTCATTAATAATGGAAAGTTCATTATGGTTCAATTTTTTTTTGGTATAAATAATAATAATAATAGTAAATGGATAACTTTTATAGCGCCGTTTTTGTGGGAAAATCACTTCAAGGGCGCAAGCATGTATTTTACAAATTTTGCAAATTATTACTATTTTCACTTAGTTCAAATCATTACTAAAATAATAATAATAATTGTCGTATTTTGTTGTTTTTTATTTTATTTTTGTTATAACGATCACGGTAATAGCGAGGTCACTATAATGAGCAATTACTTAATGCTATATTGGTTCGGGCTTATTTTCATACAATCGTTTGGGATTATAACGAGGTCGCTTTACTGATATAACGTCCAAATAATATCGATATCTCAATGCGCCCAGGTATAAGAAAAAAAACCCAACTTTCGAAACAGTCGAATAATGTCATAAACAAGACAAAGAAAGCCGCCACCGCGTTCATTCAATTCATACCGCGCTGAATGCGACTATCGGCTAATTCTGGTAATAGTGATTCTGTATAGAAGTTTGTTAGCCGTGGTATTACTTCCAACTCAAAATGTGTTGTTTTCTATGTTATGTTTCGGGTGTCGCTCGAATGATTTGCCGAAACTCGCCGAAAACATCTGGTCGGAAGAAGCCACGCCCCCAAATCCTAACTCGCGGTAGCCATCTTACGGATTATAACAAAACTTTTAGAATAAAGAATTCTCTCGAAATCCATACTAGTAATCGATGTATTCAACAGATGCTCAAATGTAGATTTGTGATGAATTTTACTAGGTGTGCTAACCCCGTTTCGAAACTATGTAATGATGATTTGGTTCAAACAATTACTACTATGACAATGTGTATCAGTATTTTTACAACATTTAGTAAATCCTGGTTGGGTTTTCTATTTTTGACGGTATAAAGTGCACGCCTAGCATTTATTATTTTCATAGATGTGCCATTTTTAAGCTACTAGCGACGTCCATTGGCAAAAGCTCAAAGCTACTATTTCGCTACAGGTGGTACCTTGTAGGAACAATTTGTTGACAATTTAACGACACGTTTCGTTTGCATTCGGTGGCGTCGCTAGTGTAGATCTCTTAGATGCAAAACCCAATAGATAAATATATTTGTATATATATATTGTTTTGTCAGTTCCTTGTTCCTCCCTTGGCCACTGCAAAGTTATTGTTGCTAAGCAGTAACTCAATGACAGAAACGAATTTTTAATATTCGACAGTGATTCCGGTAATTTTCAGAAAGTACGACAAATGACATTTTAAATTTTTGATGTTATTAGTAAAGATTTTTCGTTGCGTAGAATAAATCGAATACAAAGAGTTCATATTTAGAATGTTCCAGTACTGCAGTAGGTACATAATTTATTACATATTAGTAAAAAGCATTAACTTTATTCATTTATCCAGTATTATGGAACATTTTATGGTTTGTGTATGTTTTGTGGGTTTGGGGTTAATATTTTCACTCGATGCAATACTTGCACCAAAATATTTTACTCATTTTACCTGTTGACGTTTGACTTTTTTCGACAAGTAGATTGAAATGCACCAACAAGAGAAAAACATATTTGGGTCACTCTAAAATAATTGATGGATTCTTTAAAAAAACTTTCTAACGTAAACGAGGCCGTAATCAAGGTTGTATTATGTATATTCCCAGGGCCGGTCCTGTGCAGGCGCAATTTGAGCAGTGCACTCCAGGCGACGAATCGCCAAGGCGAAAATGAAAAAAAAAACAGCATTCATGGATGGCAATTGAACCCGTAAGTTCCCAGTCCGTCGGCGCGGAATAAAAACCTGCGCCTCTCGTCTTATACTTGATACGAGTTGGTAACAATCTTTTGTTCGAACAAAAATTTTACCTGCGCCGTTTGACTCAGGGCCGGGCCTGCCTGTCCTATCATGTCAGTTTTATGCAGGCGCAATTGGAGCACTCAGGACGGCGTATTGCTGAAGCACCGTATTTGTCAAGCCGTATATTTACCAACTGTGTTCGCTTGCCTTAGTGCTAACTTACACCTATATGTATATTGAATTGAAATTTCATGCTAATATTATTACATATATTGCTTTGGACCGAGCGGGAATCGAAGCCGTGATCTCTCGATTTGAAGTCAAATGCGTAGACCACTACACTATGTATGCCTTGATCAAACAGGCAGCGGAACTAGCAAGCGCCTCAGCGCCTATTGTATCTTAATATTGGCCAAATATAACAGTAATACCTAATTACCTACGGTCATAATATTTGCAATCAAACTGTTTGCGAAAACCACAGAAAAACGTGCAATCAGAGTTGATGCGAACAACACATACTTTGAATTGTGTTCATTGGTGCATATGTATACACTTCCGACATTGATGTCCTTGAGAAAAGTCAGTGAGAAACAGCATTTTATCTTGCTTACGCCTACTTATTGTTATTAGCGAAAAAGAGACAACAAGTGTATGCATTCGTATTTGTATTTTGAATATTCGAAAGTATTTAAAAACTATTGAAAACATGCTGTATGCAAGCAATGCATATATGTGAGTACTGTGTTCGACTCTACATTCACTGCGGTACCTACACACATGAAAAATGGCGCAATTTTATAATTTTTTTTTTCAAAAGGCGCCAAAATTAATGCTTCTCCAGGCGCCATATATCTTGGGGTCAAGACTAGGTCTAAACCTTAGAGCAATAATATACCAGTAGGGATAGCTTTGCGAAACAGTGTAGTCAGGATTGTTGATTTTTTCCTGACTCGGGCGTGGCTAGAGTTTTCATGGACACACCTTTTTACATCCATACATAGCACATGTCGATATAATGTTTTTGTTTATTTGTACAACCACTTTTTCACAGTATTATCATCAACAAAATATAGGATATATTTTCAGATAGTTGAGTTATGTCAGTGTATAACAAAACGTAGTGGGCGGAGTCGCCGGAGACGCGGGAGACGGAAAACATGCTTACATACCTAAAAGTGGTGTGATATTATGTGACAACTTGTTACGTCTCTTTTTCTTTCACGGTTTACGACGTAATAACCCGGAGAAAGTGATTTATCGTAAATTTGTATAGGTTGGGTACAAATGTTTAGCTCTCTCTCCATATATATATTCTTACTCCAAGGTCTTGAGTCTAGACACTTCTCGAGCATAGGGAAAGCAGCTATCGACCTATTAATAGGTTCCGGAGAGTTCATTATGTTGGATGTATAAGAAGACGAGCAACCACGCGAAGACAATGGCGCTTTCATCTTTGTCATATGAATTATTTGGAAGACCAAAGGTGTGAATTATTGTAAAATCCAACTCTAAGGCATCCATAATGGCCGGGCCCATAATGATTGTATCGATTAGTGCGAAAGCGAGCACTACGTTTCAACCTAGAGTCGTAATATGTTACACGTCAGAGGTATAGCAACCAGAGTTGACCCGAACATAATACTCCCATAAATTAATTGGTTGCGTACAGCGTGTTTCAAACTTGTTAATATTTGACTTCATCAAATAAAATTCCAGAGGCATTGAAATAAAATAATACATTTGTAAAATGATAGAATGGCAACCAGAGTTAACCCGAACATAATACTCCCAGCGCCCTTGAGGTGATTTTTCACAAAAACGGCGCTATACAAATTATCCAAATATTATTATTATTATTGTAAATTAATTGGTTGCATACAGCGTGTTTCAAACTTGTTAATATTTGACTTCATTAAATAAAATTCCAGAGGAATTGAAATAAAATAATATATTTGTAAAATGGTAGTATGGCAACCAGAGTTAACCCGAACATAATACTCCCATAAATTAATTGGTTGCATACAGCGTGTTTCAAACTTGTTAATATTTGACTTCATCAAATAAAAATCCAGAGGCATTGAAATAAAATAATACATTTGTAAAATGGTAGTATGGCAACCAGAGTTAACCCGAACATAATACTCCCAGCGCCCTTGAGGTGATTTTTCACGAAAACGGCGCTATACAAATTATCCAAATATTATTATTATTATTACAAATTAATTGGTTGCATACAGCGTGTTTCAAACTTGTTGATATTTGACTTCATCAAATAAAATTCCAGAGGCATTGAAATAAAATAATACATTTGTAAAATGGTAGTATGGCAACCAAAGTTAACCCAAACATAACACTCCCATAAATTAGTTGGTTGCATACAGCGTGTTTCAAACTTGTTAATATTTGACTTTACAAAATAAAATTCCAGAGGCATTGAAATAAAGTAATACTTTTGTATAATAAAAAAAACCCACTGGAAAAGTTTACGAATAAATTAAAAAACTTTTCGAATATTATGTTTCAACTAGTTTGTTACCTGTGAAAAATCGCAGGATGGGATTTGACTTTCCAGGAAAAAATATTATTATTAAAGTCTGTATAAAAATATTTGTACATTATAGTTAGGTACTATTTCGCTTGTCTTTGAAAGATTCTTTTTTAAATTGAAAATTTTCCGAACACATCCATCGGTTCTCACTCGTGCATACGTACGTACGTACACATAAATAAATCATGCTATTTAATACTATATACTATATTTTCCAACGTATACACTTGTAAACAAGACAAAATTCTGTTTCTCAGTGACATGCACCAATACACACAATCCTAAGTGTGCCTTTTACCACTCTAGGTTTGAAAACTAATGAAATTATTCATTCATAAATTAACGCACATTAACGAGTATTATTGATTGGGTATTCAATGTAGAATATTTATACTAATTCTCAATAGGTAACCAACCATTACGTCGTTTCCCGTAGGGGTAGGCAGAGAGGACGGACCGCCATACAACTCTGGGTTGGCACACACTCCTTTCTTCATTCACATTCATACATCGTCTCATACATACTCTTCTGTTATTCTGACTCTTCACACGACCCGATTCATTCAAGTATTTGATTTACTTGATCGTGCCATGTCTTCCTCGGGCGTCCTCGAATTATTCTTCTATTCACTTTCGCATCATATATTCTTTTCAAACTTTCTTCGTTCATGCGCTCTACATGCCATAGAGTAGGTAAGGGTAATGTGTTGTAGCAGATATTATTCTATATTTGAATCAAGGTGGATCAAGGCAACTTTCATTTTCTCTTAGCAAGTCAAGTTTCCTGTGGTTTTTTACGGGTGGCTATATAAATAAGAACATTTGAAAAAAAAACCTTTTTGAAAGGTGTCTACAATGTAACTATAAATATGTGGTCCATACATTAAACCACAAATAGTGTTAAAAGTCCGACCTTAACCGATTGAACGTTAAACCTTTCGGCTCGCAGGACTCAGACAGGTTAGTAAAATTGATTATATGTTCAAAAGAATTTTGATATTTGAAAATGTTATGGAAAAAAATGATCTTATTTCGGGCACACAGATACGTCCAAAATACATTTCTATCGGTTTTTCTCTTCAGGGGTTTTATTCTAGTAAACATAAAAAATACAAACATAATGTCCATAACACAACAACCTTCTCTGTAGAACACAATCATACTACAGTGTGTAGGTATGATTTATTTATGTAATAATGAAAATAAAAGTAAACACCAAAAAAATGACTGTAAATATTTAAGTTGAAAATGTCAAATTATGAAAACAAATTGATATTAGATGTATTTTTACTCAAATTAAGTTTGATAAAATATGATATTCTGGCATGTTAAAAACGTTTGGATTGCCTTCTGTTAAAATGTTTACATCTTCTCTTTTTCTTTTATATTTATTTTGATACTGAATTGCCTTTATTATATGGCGGATTCCCCGGTGGCCTATACTATTGAAAGCCAAATTCAAATGCTTCAGGGAATTATTTCCTTTACAGTAAACATTTCCATTTTCGCAAAAAAGTTCCGAGTGTCGAAAGGGGTAATCGTTATTATTGTCTCCTAAATGTTTTTCAATGATTTCGTCAATACAAAGATTATTAGAGCCAGTTGTGTTTTGACATTGTTCTGGAATTGATTGCTTTTCAGTTTCGTCTTGATCATCAATAGTATTGTTTGAAGTTGTTGCCTCAGAAGCTGTCGATTTAGTTTCAATATTGTTTAATTTAAGCTGGACGTATACCTCGAAAGTTTCTGGTGTTTTGATTAAATATTCGATGTTCCGTTGCTTCTTAGATTCCATTTCTTTGTCTGTTAAACAAAAGCATTTCATTGATTTGAATATTTCACAGCAACCTTCATCTCTTATTAAATTGTTTGCTAGGGCGAGAGAGGTCAAGCGGCGATTCGTTCTCAAACACTTAGCGATACATTTCGCCCCACAATTAGTTATGATATTTGAAGATAAGTTCAAGACTTTCAAGTATTCGGCCGGGGGCTTGGAATGATTAAGTTGTTTGGCGATACGTTTTACCCCACAGTCATTAATACGAGAATTAGAGAGAGATAGTTTATTCAATGATTTTGTACCTTCCAAAATACTGACGCAGTTCAATTCTGGCATATAGCAGTTGTCCAGATTCAGTTCAGTGATATTCGAAACGATCACTACTTTTGTCAAACTGTAGATAACACTCGCCGAAGCTCTGCAATTCAAAATATCCAATCGGCGCAAACATTTTTGATTTCGTACAGAATCCAACAAAGCGAGAGCTATTTGTATATTTAATTCTACACCTTGCAAACACAAATGAAACAACCTCTTTTGGTAAATATTTTTTCTGACGATAGCTATAATAATGGGATAGGTCCAGCCATTTTGCTTTCTTTCATGAGCCGTGTGATGTTTTGTACATGCCTTATTTTGGTTTGAAGTATGTTTATCCTTGATACGAACCTCAAAATGATGGCGTAAAGCATTTTTTAGTGGTGTAAAAAACGATATGGAACTATTTGTTTTTAATTTTTGATAATAATAATTGATTTCATTCTCAATATGACGCTGCTCATTCAAAATATCTCCTGAAAGGTATTACAAATTAAGACAGAGAAAGCATACAATTTAAATAAATAGAAATAACTTTATCAATATATAAAAGTCAAACAAATTAAATTTATTAGCCTGATTTAATGAGCTATTTTATAGCAAGAGGTTCACTTTTAAAGCTGATATTTTAGGCTTAATGTTTGCGACAGTGAATCGCAACCACTTAATATTGAGGGAAAGTATAATATCTGAATGGTAAAGGTTATCAATGTTATCATTTTGAACCTTGACATATTTCTTGTACAAAAGGAATATCTTTACATCCATACTTGGAGCACATAGATGAAAAGTATGGTCCAAAGTTTGTTGAAACCATTTTGCAATTAATTTAATACGTCTGTACCTTTAAAAAGAAAAAAAAAATGGGAATTAAAATTTTAAATTTAGTGTCAAAAAAAAATTCAGGACAGTTAATTTAGACGGGAGTGTTTGACAGGTAATCGATCTCCATATAATAAAAAAATGATTAATTATTTAAAAATGGAAAACTAAATTTTATAACAAAAAGTTCTTACCTACCAACATTACGTTGTACGGAAAAAGGTATTCATAGCATTATTTGTTTAGAACGGTATGGCAGTTGCATGAAATAATGTATTGAATAAATTATAATGAAAGTTGTATTATAGGTAATAAATATGATTTCGCTATTGATACTATGTGGAGGACATTTTCAATGAAAGGAATAATTAACCTATTTTAAGAGGGATGACATACAACTAAACAGTCAAGTTATCAAGCCATAACAAGTTGTAATAACGGTTAACCGTTCTCATATGGTAGACATGCGTTTGGCGTGTCTCTCAGATTTAAACTGGTTTCAAAAAGATCAATGATCCTAGTTTTTCAAAGCACCTTCTATTGAAAATATAATTCTACCCACACGTCGTGGGTTTGATATTATGCTAGCTAAGTTCTCCTCATTGCACCAACAATTTTTTTCACTAATACTTATGGAAGAGCGAAGAATTAAAATATTTCTAAATTATTCGTAACTAAGAAGTGTTTGTCTTTCTGAAATCGTTTGTTTTTTTTTTTTTAATATACAGACAACAACCAATGGTAGTATACACCTGCACCAGCCAAATTTCATATTTAATTTCAAAATTATTTAACACAGTATTAAATTATTTTCCCATGCCCTCCTCAATCAATTTTCTTTAAAGCGGGCTTAACACACAATAGCCTTCCACAGAGGCACATTGTAAAGTGGCAAAGTTGCCCCATTGTCAAAGAAATACAATGAACACAAAGAAAATACATCGCTAAGTTGGAAATTAAAAATGAAACATTCAATTACAGACTGCCAATTTCCTAGGGCGGTATTTCATTGTGAGGCAGCGTATGAAAGGCAGGCTGCATATTTCAAACATGCATGAAGCAGAGGGAAATGTTACGAGAAGTGAAAATAGCATATTCTATAAAATTACAAACTTTTAAAACTTTTTTGAAAGTGAAAAAATAAATTGTTTACAGTTAATTCATTATTCTTAATCGTAATTTTATTTATTTCAGCAGAACAGAGTGCTGTATGCTACACCCTATCCGCAATTATTAAAATTAACCATAAATAATTTCCTTTGTGAGTACGTACGACCGCAAACACCGTGAAATTTTTAAATTTGGAACTGCTGTTAATTGAAATTATTGAATAAAAAAAAAACCTTTTGAATCCCTACCTACCCAGTGAAGTACCTACCTACCTGTAATGTATTTGAGCAAACATCATTCTATATTTGAAATGGGCTAATTAATGCAACAAATATTTTTATTGGCAAGTCAAGATACATTCTGCGATTTTTCACGGTTAAGAACTAGTAAAAATACCGATATGTACGTTTTTTAGTTGAGTAGTCCAAAGCGTCGGGTTCCCACCCAGGTGTCCTGGGTTCAACCCTCTGTAACAAAACGGCTATTTCAGCTTTACACGACGGATGTAGTAAGAATTACAATATAATTAGGTTATTCGTCTATAAACAAATATTTGTGCTCAGAGCGGATTGGTTTACTTAATTTCTTAGTTAAAATGAGAAAAATGATATTAGTTATGAGGAGAAATATTCAACTTTGTACTGATTCTACTTGTTACATTTTTTATTTCCTTATTCTAGAAATCATACGAAAAATCGAACTAGCTTTCTACCGGCATTAACCCTTTATATATTTTTCAAACAGTTAAAATTGAAAAAAAAGTAAAATAAAAAGTTTTCCATATACCATAGTTTATAACTTAACGAGGTCCCAAGAAATTCATTAAAAGGGTACATAGCGCAAATTTTTTTTTACGAAATAATTGTGTAGTTTAATGATGACAAACGCCTTTAGGGCCTACATAATAACAACAATTTATTCAAACTTTTTTCACTCAGAGTTAGTAACTGCGAAAGCACCTGGTTATATTAATGACGAAAAAACAGCAAAGGATGTGTTGTGTTGGTCGCTTGGGACCACATAAATGATAGGAAAATAAATAAATTATATATAAAAAAATTAAAAAAATTAGACAACCGGGGTACCTACCTACTTGTCCCAGCGATACCCGAAAGGCGTCAAAGTCAACAGCTGAAAAGGAAAAATAGAATAATATAAAAAAAGAATAACTTTTTTAAACATCCCTTCTATATTTCTACTAAGATACGCATCGATCACACATCACGATGTGAACCCGATTTTTTATTTTATTTTTACCTACTCCCGAAATAGTTAATTTATTTTTATTTTTATGTGAATACCGTACAAAGTTCCCAACTGTTCCAAACCGTCTAGAACCAGTGGTAATGTGGAATCCCCAATTGGGGTATCCTGTGGTATGGTATGGTAATTGGGGTATGTTAATATTTAAGGTCGCTTTTTTATGGGGGTGAGTTTTCGAATGTGTTCCTCAAGTGCAAAAATATATTTGCATTGCTTTCCAAGGAAAAAAGCCGCTTTGTACTTCGAGACCCCCATCAAGAAATACCTTCCAATAGCCCCTTCCTTAAACACCCTCACAATGTTGCCGTTTTCTGTCAATATTATTGTCATCGAGACACTATTTTTTTGCTCTTTTTTTCTAGGAGGGTTCAATTAACTACTGATCTTAAGAACCTTACCTTTAGTAACTTCACTAATTGGAATGTCAAACAGCTTTATCCTGGCACACATTCCTTGCAACATTCACATTCATATATGATCTTCTGTTATTCCAATTTCAAGAGTTGAACATTTATGCCATAAGGTACTTATTTGATTTTCTTAAATATGCCTTGTCTTCCTGGGACGTTTTATACTTATCATTTCATCCACATGCACGTTATTCTTGACTTTTATTTCTATGTTCACCCACACACACACACACACATATCAAAATCATTTAAGCGTCACTTTCTCTATCTACCACTTAACTTTAAACTCGGTTGATATAAAACGCAGTCTTAATCTAATCCATATTTTATGGTAATTATAATACTTTGGTAGAAATATTGCTTTCAATCCACGCGTAGAGTTAGCAGGACAAATGTCTTCATCCCCTACAGTAGAAACATTCTTATCTAAGGTTTGTATCAAGGTTGTATCGCTGTACAAAACCCCCGTACTGTAGAAAGTTTTATCTTTCTGCTGCTTCATCACTTTGCCTGTTACATTTCTAAGTTCCAGGATACCATTAGGGGGGTAGTTAGGCATTATCATGATTTCCATTTACTTAAAAGGGAAACTTTCAAATTGTTTAAGATTCACATTTAAATGATGATGACTTGGGGAGTAGTGCCGGATCAACCATAAGGCAGATTAGACAAATGCCTATGGGCCCATTCTTTTTAGGAGCCCCTCGAGAACAGGTAAAAAATTACAATAAAGCTTTCTAAAAATGTTTCCATGAGTTAAATACTACATATATAAACATACAATCAATTAAAATATGTACCCCAGTGGTCCGCATACTAGAATCCGTATCAATTTGAAGTAGTTTTAATGCGAATTTCCCGGTACCTACTCTATATGCACGGATAAGTAGGAAACCGCGCAAACTAATTACAATATCATCGCCGGAAAGGCAAAAATACTGAAGCGCTCATTTGGAAAGTTCACACCAGAGCACATTAAAGTTTTTTTTTGATTTACAATAAAGTTCATAAGTCTTCAGTACCTGGTTGAATTTTTTTTTTAAAGTTATGTCGGTTGTGTCAAGCTTTCTCTCAAATGGTATATATTTTAAATGGCTGAAGGGCCACAAAAGTCTTCAGAATCAAACGAGAGTCAGAGCATACGATGCAGAAAAATGCCTTTCCAGCGATGATATAAAATCCAATAAAAAAATAATAAAAACCGTACATATTGATGCCGTATGAATGACGGATCAATTCAAACTGACAAATAGTGACGGGTTTCCTGTGCTCTGTGAAACGCCTCAAAACCTCATGGCTGCGTCTGTTTTAGATCGGTTCAAAGCTAAGAAGCGGCACAACGCGTGTGGCGCGTTGTGCGCATACCGGTCAGATGTCTGTCAACGCGCAATGAACGTGGTATTAAGTATGAAAGCGGTCAAGCGGTAAGCTTCTTCAAAGAAAATGATTAAAACATTCTTGATCTCAAATATAAAACAGCAAAAAAGCGCTTTTCTTCCGTGTAATCTGATCGGGATGGGAAATGGTTTGGGAGGAAACTCCAATTTTGACTGCCTAGTTGCTTTCACTGGGCTTGATCCGACACTGCTCGCCAGTGTTCAGAGAGAACACGCACCGATATAATGTATTATGCATGTAGTTGCAAATTGAAATATCTACAAACTTTAATAGTTAAGAATTTTATTTTAATATTTTCTCCCGAGAGTGATATCTCACCTCAGTATAATTGTTAATTATAACCCAGATGATAAACACAAATTCGAAATTCTAACGTAACGTCGTATTATCTGAATTTAGTGATATTTTCTTAGAATTGATTAGGGCGTGCAGTGATATTTTTGTTTACAGTTTCCATGAAAAAAGTTTAAGGTTTATCGTTTAGTTATCAATAAAAAATATTGATAGTGACACTTTTCGCATTAAAAAAACTCGGTGTAAATATATTACAGCCTACTTTTTTATGCCCGAAAAAAAAATCACAATATATAGTAAAATAAGAGAACAGTAAGAAAAATTAACATTTAAATTATAACACAGGAAAAGAGAAAAAGAGACAGACAATATGAAATGAAAGAGGCAAAACGTCAACTGAGAACGTAATAAAAGAATAATGAAAAAAAGAAGATACAATTTGTTAAAGGGGTAACAACCAAAAATGTACTATCTAATATTCCTACTTCTAGACAACAGAAAGTTTCATCTGAGGAGTGAAGCACGCGAATTTGAAAAATGTGGAAGAGAACGAAGCACAATCCTCATTTAAAAAAGTGAAGTTTTTTTTTCAAATGGGGGAGTTATAGAAACCACGGTTTAACTCACGGGATAACTCTTTTTGTCACTTTGTATCTTTTGCTCCCCTATTTCCTACCTTTTCACAATAATCTCCAATATGTGGTGCCAAAGATTTGATTGAAAGTGAAAAACTTGTATGAACGTATGTTGTACCTATTATTTATTTATCCAACAAAAATTCTTAAGATATGTAAATTTTAGAATCGGTAATCCCATAGAATGCCTAGATTAAGATTACTTATTGCATTCATTAAGTTTAATAAAATTATCTGGACGTAGAATTATTTCGGGTTTATCGTGCTAGTATTAAATTATCAACTAAAGGTTTTATACTTCTGAATTGTTATATTTAATTGCATTTCATGTTCCTGGAAGGACAGTTACAAGAAAGTACTTACCATATTATTGTGACAATTTACTTCAACCTCACAATATTAAGCTCCTATGCGACGAATGCAACATCTGGGAAACAAATACTGTGATGTTGTTGATATATTTCGTATATGGAATAAAAGCGTACCTTAGTATAGTTTTTTTAGTCTAGTAGAGTTTATTTATTTGATGGAACTATTTGAATCTGGATTCAACCTTTAACCTCCTATTCACTACCATTTTTTATTTCTTGTACAATATGTTTGCACGATTTATGTATTGATTTTTTGTATTTTTTATTTTATTGTAAATATTTATGTATAAGCCTTTAACGGGCGTAAATAAATAAAAATTTAGTAAAACCTATATAATTTACGTGTGGTAATAAGGTCTTTTCTGGTAAATAATTTGAATTTTATCCAACCAAATCGCAGTTCTGAAAGAAATTACCGAGGAAACGACCGCCCGTAACATTTAGGGTTAAATTCGACTATCCGTTCCCCAGGCGATATACGGAGATCCTGCTCTGATAATATACTATAATGATATACGGGTTTAATACCGGGAACATCTCCAGTAAATTTACAATCAGAATTACAATAATAATTTAATTAGTATCGCAGGTGTGTTTACCACATATTCTAGGTACCGTAGTTACTAATTGCTAAAGTTTAGCACTATTTAAATACATTCGGAAGGAAAAATTACTGCCATGCTCAATAAAAACGTACAAAGCAGAACTTTTTTTTATCTAGCCTTTGTTTACGTGAGAAAATATTTCAATTGTCTCACTTTTTAATAAAAAATAAAACAAAATCTATAAATACCGCACAAGAGTCCCAACTGCTCCCAACCGTCTGCCAATGGGACTATGACATCCCCAATTAGGGTAGTGGGAAGGGGAAGGATATGAGAAAGAAGAATGTTGGGAAGAACCTGACTATTTAGATCTGATATTCAAACACGGCTAAATCCATTTCAAGTAACGTTTCGATTCTGAATGGTGGTCTTTCACCAGGGCGATACTAAGAGTACCAATCACTCTGGAATGTGCCGCAAATATACTATTTATTATTTTTAATGAATAAATTGTTATAAAACAAATTAATAAAATAACATTTATTTGAGCATGCCGGGATTTTAACCCATGAAGTCTGAATTCGTAGTCTATGATCTTAACCACTTGCCCACTGCTAGGAGTCAAATAATATTTTCAGATAAAATGTTATGGATGAGAGGAAAAAGTTAATTTTTAATGAAAAAAGACACAAAAGTCCCGGAGCTGGTAGGACCATGGCAGGGAAAGAAAGATAAAAACGAAGAAGAAATATAAGAAGTAGGTGGCTATTCAGATCTAGTTACCAAAAGAAAAATACAAGTGCCTTGCTAATTGGTGGGCGAATGTATTCAAATTGAAATTACCGCACAAGATTTTTAACCATGAAAATCACATTTGAGTGTAAGATTGTAATCATTCATCATTGTATTCAAACACAACAAGGAGCCAGTAAATATCCACTAACCTGGCTAGAAGGATGTAAGCTGCTTGTGACTTCACATGTCACAAGCCTTCCATTAAAATGTTTGGTGTAACTTTGAGTGACCAGCAGAGGCACGGGTTTCGTCAAATTGTATATTACGTGAAAAATATTTTTTACTGTCGAGTTTTGAACTTACTTCTTCTGAACTGTGACTAATAGCACATCTAAATCCACTGCAGGCAATGCTTCAAATATCTCAGGTCACATAATATCAATATCAAGACGATTCAAAAGAGTGGCATTTCACCAAGGACACACTGGAAAAAGCTTTTACGTTAAAAAAATGAAGTCCTTAAAAAAGCTGCGACCAAAATTGTTAACCAATTATTTTCGGAATAAAAATCACAGCAAAAGACAAATTAATATTAAAATAGAACGATATCAAAATTTTGTATTTGTCGTTTCGAAAAATCCTAGAAATTTATAATTATGTTTCGACTAGCTCCAGTTTATTCAGAAAGCATTTATAAAAATAAATAGCAGGACTAAAAATGTATTTCTTAATCATTTTTACCGTCGTTAAAAGTTCGGTGAACAAAATTGAAGGTTGTCACGATTTTATTCAAGCGTTCGAACAACACAACGTCGAATGAGTTTTTTTTAACTCCTTGGGGATAACATACCAAGAAAAGTATTTTTTGTAGTATGTTATCATTTTAATAAATAATAATATTATCATGAACCTCAATTGAAAGATATCGCCAGATTTAAAAAAAAAACAGTTTGTGATTTTTTGTAGTTACAAAAAAAAGTTTGAATTCGTCCAAAGCATTAGTTGACTACCCAGAAATCGTGGGTTGGAAGCCTCTACTTGCTAAGTCCTCTATAAATATTTTCCGCTAACAATGTTGGAAGTAGGACGATTTCGAATATTATCAAGTTATTCGTAAGCAGAGAATGTCTGTATTTAAAAAAATACCCTCATTCCTATTTTGGACGCCTGCGCAGATAGGTATGTCAATGTGTAATATATTTTCTTCGACACTAATAATTACTTATTTGATATATTGGTTCGTTAAAAAGAAAAAAATGATTTTTTTTCATTACTAATTGTTTCAATTAAATTACATGAGTTTTTATTGATGGGTAAGTTAATATAAACTTTAAATAAATATTCCTTCAACTTAATCGTTTTTTTTTTGTTATAATAACAATGGATAAATATAATGCGTAGGTAGAACAAATAGTAAAACTTCATAAAAAAAAATTATTTTCTAAGCAAAAAAATATGTATACAGCCTTTTGCAAAATGTAACATAAGATTTTTTATAAATTATTTTTATCAAATTTATTATTATTAAAACAGAGTTCTGCTAGTTTTTATTTTCAGTGGCAGATATTCCGGCTATTAAAAATTAAAATGGAGTTCTATAAATTTAAAATAAAAGCTATAAATATAACATTAGAGTTTTTAAGCATTTATTCAATTTAAAAAATAAATTGTTTTTCAGAAGATTGTGAAATTTATTTATTAATAGGTAGGAACTCTATACACTTCACAAAACGTTTTCAAATTGCCAGTTGAGTTTTTATTAAATAACTATAATATCCAGAACGACGCCCAATTGTTAGTATTGTTCCTAAATAATAACGCTGCGAATAGCATATTTTTGTGGAACCCATTTAAGGAGGGCCCTTCAAAGAACACTGAAAAGAATGATTGCTAATGGTCGTCGATATTTAATAACCTATAACTATCTCAGATAATTACTGACCTGTCAGATGCACGACACGAACAAAATTGACAAGGGTATAAACAGTAATACTAGAAAACTGACAGTTTGCCATGTTTTACCCTCGTTGTTAAATATAACATATTAATATCATAATATTATGTATAAATATTTACCGATGCCTTCAATGGTTTTCAAAAACCTTTGAAAGGTTATTCCCCTGAAATTTCTGTTTCATTAGCGTAATTAAAACAGACATCTGTTAAAAACGTAGAGAGATAGGTTTAAAAAACGCGAGCGTTCATTTATCAATTCGGTAATACTTGCTAGCAGTATGAATGTCAACGGTAAAAGCTGGCAAAAAATTGAATAAAAATAAAAGCGAATGCCTGGGGCGGCGAGGCTTTCTATCAACTTTGTATGAGTAAGTGTAATCGTGAATGAATAGGGTGGATGGAAATTCGTATTTATGGTCGGAATAGACATGTGTGGACTCTTTGTCTAGAGTGGATTCCATTGTGAGGGTGAGGGGTTAAGTAATTTCGTTATTACAAAATGATTGCGCTAAATACAACGGTTGGAAAGAAATTATTGAAAGGTTGAAAAAAAAACGGCTAAAAATAGGCCCGACTATCAACAACATAAAACCATTTTTCATAAAAACCCGGAGTAAAGTGGCAATTTCCATTGTAAAAGCGGTGGAGCTCATTCTAAAAACTGTCGAATGACATGATAGTTTGCGTTCGCTGCTATAAAATTATGTTTTATGGACATATGATGATTTGTCTTATAACATACTAAAAAGTGTTAGGTATAAGTACTTACCGCAGTACACAATTTTATACGCACAACTCTATTACGCGCGGAAATCACTAATAAGAAGTGGCACAGAAGCAGAAACTGGGCAGTAATTAACTGGCCGATAGAGGTGAGGGAAGAGACATTAACAAGTTCGATCCAAAAGATCGGAACTTTGAAATTTCCCGGAGAAAGTCTGAAGAAATAGAAGTGTTCTCTCGGGAAAACGAACAGCGACGGAAGGGCAACTACGTCAAGGTGCTCGAACTGAGCGGCAATTCCGCCAGGGACAAGCGACCAGGATCATTCACCGCCATAGTATGTAGCATGCTACAAGTTGCTTTGAGGAGTTCTTCTTAAAATCCCGGCCGTTCTTCATCGCTCCAGAGGATCGAACATATAACGTACGTTTTCACCCAAACAAACATTCCTTATTTGTGTATTAGTGTTCTCTTCCTCTCATATAAATCTGAATACTAGGAAATATTTTGTGTGTTGTTAGGAGTATTTTTACTATTTACAACCAAGGGTCCTCCCCAAATATGTTTGATACGACACACTTCCTGAGATTGATGACTGCTTGAATTGAGGTTTAGCCACTGCATAAAGGTTTTATTTGAAATCCAAAATTACAGTATGTTTCATGCTGCTACACAGATGCAAAAACGCCACTGAAAATTTAAAATATAAAATGGGTAAAAATAATACAAATGTAATGGGGATACAACAACTCATTGTTTTGCCAAATAGTATTTAACGTGAAACGTCAGGCCCGTCAAAAGTCTGAAATCAAATTTTGTACTTGTACGTTTTTGTTCGAATTTTTCCTTTTGCCCGTACGAATTAAACCGTACATCATTTCAGTAGCGAGCGTCAGAGCTTTTATACAATAAATGATTTGTCAACCTGGCTGAATGCACGGATGCTACAAAACACACATGTTTGCTGTACAAAAGCAGCAATTATAATGCTTCAATGAGAGATTGATATCCCGACTGGCAAAAAGCATAGCCGCCGATAAATAAAATTATATTAATCCACAAAGCGGATCTCGGAATTTTGACGGTGAGGCACTTGTCACGGCGGGATTCAATTTAGTATTGCGATGCGTTATATTGACAGTGACAGATACAAACTTCAGAAGAAATTCGGTTTTACGATTTGGAATTGAGAGCGTTTTATTCAATTTGTAAAGTTTTAAAAAACGATTGTGAATTTCATAGGAATCGGTGATCGATAGATTTAAAATAATATGATGGTGAACATTATGTGACACAACGGCCGCTTTCACCAATCGAACTGAGCGACAGCTGAGCTTTTTGGATTATCGCACGATCTCGGTGTCACTATCGCGCGTGAATGGAACTTTTAGTTTTGCCAAATCACCACTTTTCAAGGATTAACCTCCGCTGAGACTTGAACTGAAAATGTTGAGTGAGTTAACAAAATTTTGTTTTTATTTTTAAATTAGTATTAAGCATTTGGTTATTTTATTGCGCTTTTCCAAGTACAATAAAACTTGTATTAATTAAAAGAACAAAAGTACTTTTACGTGAATTTTCCCAGCAGTGAAATTCACGTCAAAGTATTGCGCATTAATGATTTAAGCTATAAATCGTAAAAAAATCTGAAATGCAACACTGGCACCCGAATATTAATATATTCATCTATCAATTTTTGAGCTCTAATTTTTAATTAATATTCACTAAATACCTCCTAATTAACATTTTAATATTTACTTAATTCAGTCGGCTAAGATGTTCTTTTAAGGTACTAAGCGAATATAATAAAAATTAGAACATATTAATCGATAGATAAATACATAAATGTAAGGTGGGCATAGTCGATTTTTTTTGGTAATATATCATCCCCGGAAAGGCAAAAGGGCTGAAACACCGTTTTAGGAAGTTTACACCCGAGTACTTGAAAGTTTTTTTTTAATGTTTTACAATAAAATTCTTCGGTGCTTGGTTGGATTTTGGGTAACTCAATGCTCTCACTGCGTCAGTCACCTGTAGCGACAAAAGCTGAAAAAGTCCCAAACTTGTGTGGTTTGAGCCAAGCCTTCTCCGAAATGGTAAATATATTTTGAAGGCTGAAAGGCCAGAAAAGTCTTCAGAAACAAACGAGAGTCAGAGCATTCGATGCAGAAAAAAAAACTGATGACAACTGAATATTTAACTCATTCAGTTTTAACCAAAGTGTTGCTTAAGCCCCTTTGCCTTTCCAGCGACGATATAGTTTAAATCTTCGACTAACATATTTATGAAGTCTTCGACTATATATTGCGCAATAATTTTACGTGATTTTTTTCGCTAGTAAGGAGGGCTGCCGCTTAATGTTTTGCTTAATGTTTGTTTAAAAAAAATATACATATTGGCATGGCGCTAACGTGCAGTTAATTGATTAATTCTATACTAAGCTCTCCACTAAGTGTTAAACTTTAACGTATCGGTATGCGTTCCATCAGTTTTAATTGATAAAAAAGTTCTCACTACAGCTTTTTCTTCAATCCACATCCCAACATTGCCAAATTGGTTGGCCAAAAGTTGTTTTTACACTATAAAGCCAGGAAGTTCTTACGAGGTGTCACAAGTAAAAATGATTATGATGATGGGTTTAAAGCCATTTCGATATACTGCGGGTATAATCACATCCAATCAACTAAAATATCCCCCATAACCCGCACAGAATCATATTAACTTAATATTTATAACGGATTTCCCCGCTTTTGTGGTTTCCTTTTATATCGTTGGTTCGTTTAAGTAATGGTTTTCAGGTCGACGAGAGAGCTTGGAGCTATTTGAATTTAAGTTCTAAAGTAAAAGTAAATTGTTACCTCGGGAGATACGAAACTCCCAAAAATAACGTACAAAATAATAAGAAGGGAAGTAGATTTTCTTTGTTACATTATTTTCCGGCTGTGTTGTTAGAAAAACACGCAATACAGGTTATTTGGTAGGCCATCAAGTACGTATTAATTTTTTTTAACGCTTTGAATAAGTATTGGTTAGTTAGTTTAGCCAAGTTATTTCCATACTGAAAGTTTATTTTTATAAATAACTCTTCATGATGTCTATAATATCTGAAATCTACAAAATATGATAATGTTTTTCAATGTCATAATTTGTCTCAATTTTGGCTTCAAATGGCATAAAAACAACATTCCTTTTTCCAAAACGTAAGTGCTAGATGAAACAATTTTATGTTGTTATATTGGAATTTGGAATATTTTCTGGTTTCATAGGGTTAAAAGGTTCACAACCAGTTTTTACGGTATGTTTATGGGCCTAAATTCAAAACGCCTCACTTTGCCTAAGCTTTTTATAAACGGTATTGCGAACGTCTCTATTACGCTAAACCTTCGTAATTAATATGTCTCCATGAACAGAAATAGTCCCCTACGGATTGCTGATTAAACTCTCCATCATGAGACTTAGACCATAATCGTTTAGTGATAAAATTGATTAAATATCGCTGGACTCCATGGGAGACGCCATTGCTTTAATTAATTTAAGTGTCTGTGATATAATGGCGCGACCATTGGTGAAGCATAAACTAGATTGGCATTCTCATAGTTACCAATACACATTTAATATATTTTGTATGAAAACTTAGAGACGGTTACATTAAAACGGTGTTCGTACCAGGTCTTTATGCAATTAATAGATAAATAATAATGGTGTTGGATCCGAAACTGCGATAAAACACCGAATGTGTTTTCAGCTTTAGAAGAATTTGGAAAATAGTGGACTGCAAACGATAAAGTATACTACTCGATGGATATTTATAATTATGGATGTGGAAAGGTTATGGAATGAAAGGGAAGACGGGAAACCATTCACTCACCGATAGAGTTGAAATTATAAGTTCTTGAAATTTTCTTAAAGAATTGTATTATTGACGAACACGAATATACCACACTGATTAAAGTCTTCTTAATTCAATAAACCACATTTATCATATATTATTTTGAGAACAACAACAAAACCGACGAACAAGCGAAAAACCAACGAGTTATTACAATTATTGTATTTAGCTTCTGCCCTGTATGAATCGCACTACACTGTTATATACGTTCTGCTTTATTGTTATTGTTGATTTTGGAAGCCACGAGCACCTTTGCATACCTGAAATGAACTCTAGACTCTGGGAAAAAAACGAGGAATCCAATTTGTAAATTCCCCTATCTTAACCTATCGATGCTGTACTGTACCTCCTTAACTGGTATTTCAATGGAAGGTGCTACGTCAAACTAAATTCCCCCAACACCGTTGTACAGCACGCCAGACGCGTGTCCAACATTTATACACAGTTCGCATTGATTTAGAGCTTGAGAACTGCTCGTTCTTGAGCTCAACAAGTTTGTTGTAAGATACGAATAGCTGTAACGTGTTGGTTTTTGGAAGTCTTACAGAATTCATTTTAGTAATATTTTTGCGGATAAAATCCAGCTTTGTATATTATAATGCTTTTTTGTAGGTAAATGTGAATGAAACATTGAACTGATAATTAATTTGGGTTAAGTAACAAATGACTATGAAATAGTTCAAAAGTTAATTGAAATCCAATCATTTGGTTCTGACAACTAATTGGGACGGGCATATCCCTTGTTTATTTTGGATTACAATATTAGGTACCGTTAGATAAGGTTACGTCAAAGCATCATATTATGTAATTATGTGTTTGGTGAAACTTCAGCTACAAAGTCTAGTATCCATACTTGGTAAACAGATTAATATACCCAGCATCACTATTTGCGCTGTCAGGGGAATCTCGTGAGTGGTTTACCAATGCTAGCAATACATTAAATAAAGAGCCAATTATCACTGAATTTAATGCCCCGATGGCCTCATTAACGCTGAGATGAATATGATCAAAAAAATCTTTTTTTTGAGACCTATTTCTTATTTTCTCCGAGTGCTAATTCTTACTTTATTCCTTTAGAATTATTGAAATTCGAAGCATAGAAAACTCGAAAGAACTAAAAAGTTTATTTTGTATCTCAAAAGTCAAAGTTCAAGTACTTACTGGTGTGTGTGGAATTTACTAGCAATATTTCTCCCATCTACGTTACGACCGACCGCCTCAATGGCATACTCGTATGCATTCAATAGAAAGGGTGTACGCCTCTCATGGAAAAGCTTAAAACTTTCGTAAGAGGAATTTACGATGTAATATAATTACGTTATTCATTTTACTCCCCTTACTTCCATTAAAATTATATACTTTTTAGAGTTGATTTTTTTATTCACTTTACTTTTTATGGTGACTGCTATTTACTTTTTTATGTTGATTTTTACCCTTTATTTTACATAATCTCTTCGTGTTTATTTTTTTACCTTTGCTTCTTTATTTTTACAATGTTGAGTTATACCCTTTACTGTATATTTTTATGTTGATTTTTCAACATTGCATTAGGTTGATTTATGTTTTTTCTTTTCATATTTTTAAATAACTTGCTTTAATGCTAAAACGGATCCGGTACATTGCATTGCTCGATCAATACATGTTAATGTTTTGTTAGCATTATACATTGTAAAGTTTCACAATACATTCATTCGAATAAATATTATTTTTCTTTGAACAAAAATGCTTTAGGAAGAGGATTTTTACCTAGATTATTAAAAAAACATGACAATAATATTTTGTACCCACATAACTGTCACCCAAAATAAAATTGATAAGGTCAAAGGTTGAATACGTTATAAACAAATGGGCGTATTTGCAGGCAATCCTTGACTTTCAAGTTAACTTTGGAAATTCAGATACCAAATACAAATTTCATGAATGTATTTGTTTAAAAGAAAAGGTGAATTTTGATTTTTTTTTGAAAAGTATTTATTTATTCATCAATATCCATTTTCTCCCCTTTAAAGTAATCCCCCTCAGATATAATGCACTTATGCTAGCGCTTCTTCCAATCCTCGAAGCACTTCTGGAATGCGCTTTTCAGTATGTCCATCAGCTCGTTCTTCGATTCTGACTTTATCTCATCAATTGTGGCAAAACGCTTTCCTTTCATTGTTCTCTTCAGATTCGGGAATAGGAAAAAGTCACAGAGAGCCAAATCTGGTAAATACGGTGGTTGAGGCATGATTACGGTGTTGTTTTTGGCCAAATAATCACGAACAAGCATTGATGTGTGAGCTGGTGCATTATCGTGATGCAAAATCCATGATTTGTTTTTCCACAATTCCGATCGTTTGAGTCGTATTGCTTCACGCAAACGTTGCATAACTTCCTTCTTAACCTATTTTTATTAACCGTACGACCTGTTGGCAAGAACTCATGATGTACCACGCCATTGTAATCGAAGAAAACAGTGAGCAAAACCTTCCTTGATCGAACTTGGCGTTTTTTTTTCGGTCTTGGCTCTTCTAGCCGCTTCCATTGGGATGATTTGGCCTTGGTTTCGACGTCATAACCATATACCCACGTTTCATCACCAGTTATGACCCCTCTGAGCAAATCTGGATCGTCGTTGACGTCATTCAACAACTCCTGAGCGATACTAATGCGACGTTGCTTTTGCTCAAAATTTAGAAATTTCGGAACAAACTTCACTGCCACATGTTTCATGCCCAAAACATCCGAGACAATTGCATGGCACTAGCCGATTGATATGCCAAAATCCTCTGCAACTTTCCTAATAGTGATTCGACGATTTTCGAAAAACCATTTTCTTAACTGTTTCGATGTATTCTTCGTTTGTTGACGTGGTTGCAACTCCAGGACACTCATCGTCATTAACATCTTCTCGGCCTTCTGTAAAGCGCTTGTACCACTTACAAACACTTTTTTGAGACAAAGTAGACTCGCCAAATGCCACAGTCAACATTTTAAGTGCGTTGGAGCACTTTATTCCATTTTAACGCAAAATTTAATGCATATTTTTTTTATCCATTTTTTTCAAAAAGAAAAAAATCGAAGAACACACAAAAACGTGACTAACCTTTCCAGTTGTCAAAAACAAACCACTAATCCAAAATAGCTGATAATGCTTACATATGATAAAAAAAAAATCGAAAGTCGAATGTACACAGTCCGCGAAAATTCAAAATTCACCTTTTCTTTTGAACAGGCCTCGAATGTGTTAATACTTACACTTCAAAAAGGAACAATGGCAACATAATTATATGAATAAATACAATTTACCTACATGTAACAGTTACACATTAACAATATTTTGTAGAGCAAAAGGACTAATATGCAACAAGCAATTTATAGAATAACACAACATAAAAAAATTGCATATTTAAAAAAAGGGCAACACGTTCATCTTTTGACGAACGGGCGTATGCTATCTGATTATTTTTTAACTCTATTTTATAAAATAGAACCACAAATTCTAAATTCCAAATAGTACTGAAATGTAATAACCATTTTTACTAATAAGGCCACAAGTGATTATTTGTTCTAAAAATATTAAAACAATAACACTTACCCTAAAACTCAGATTCTGTTTCTTCTTTTTATGGTAAAGGAGAGTTGGTGGAGATCAAAGTGGGATTCAGATATGACTCCGTTCTTTTCTCTCTCCTCAACCTTCACTTCACTCTTGTTAAAAGAATGATAAAACAAAGATGATTAGATGAAAAAATCTTCAAAGTCAACGTCCACGGAAATTGGAAGCCGTTTTCTCAGGTTTAATAGTACCGAATGATACGATTAATTTTAAAATTTGTCCAAAAGTAACATTTATTGAAAAAAAAACACTATTTTGCGGGCCAAATCTGAGACTTGAGGTTAAAAATTATATGTAGTTTTTTCAATCTATATGATATCGAATGTAATAAACCTTTGGAGTTCTAAGAATGTTGACCTTAAGACGATTAAAATTAAAATTTGTCCAAAAGTAATATTTATTAAAAAAAACATTACTTTGCGGGACAAATGTGTGACTTAGGGTCGTTAATTAGATGTCGTTTTCTCAGGATCTATGGTACCGAATAGAGTAAACCTTTGGAATTCTCTTAGGAATGATGACCTTCCGACATTAAATTGAAAAATTGACACTCACAACACTACCCGCACACATGGCAACAATACCTACGCTAGCATTGCGTACGTCCACTCTGTGCGGCGGTTGGCGCACGACTACCACATAAAAATGTAAATAATATTATTACCTATATGTAAAAGTACGAGTCCATAAATAAAAAGTTTAGTTAAAAGTGATTTTTCAAAATATTAAAATACATTTTTCTAGAAATTAACACGTATGGTCCCATTATTTAAGTTCCCTTAATATATTTAACAAAAATGATTCTATGATTTTTTCCAAATACAACACGTCAAATTTTATAGAACAAAGTAAACAAAAAATCCTTGAATAATTAAGATATTAAGAATTAAAAAACTGAACTATGTACGTACCTGGATATAACTTCGGCAGGGTGTGTTTGCCGAAAAAAATATCTGGACCTTTGCAAGAATTTCATTATAAGTTTGTTTCATCCTTGCGGCAGTCCTTTCTTCCCTCCACTTTGGTCAACAGCCGCCCGGGGACGACCCTACTAGCCTCCAGCGTGGAATCACAATAAAAAAATCATCAGCCGAGCCTTTGACCATGTACAGAAATACACAGCCTCCGCGCCCAACCGCCCGCTGGATAATCAAAAGTTGAAATAATGGGACCTGTTGTAAATCTGGATTATGGGGTGAGTTGTTAGTTCTCATAGACCCCGTGACAGGTGCTGAAGGGTGAAATGTATTGTTCTTTGGTGTGACTACATACAACGTACAGCGTACAAACCTAGCTTTGTCAGCTCCCGGGAAACTATTTGAAAATTACAAATAATTAGTCGCGGCTCCGACCCGTATACCACAACGTTATTTTTAATTTAATTAAAAATGTTTTAAGGACGACATTTCGCACTCTCGCAACTACCCTGTTTTAAATTTTTGAAAAATTGGATGTTTGAGTTAAGCACCTACTGCGCTGGAGAAGAATAATTTGTGAAATTGCAACAGATCTTAAATTTACAGGCTTTATATTATATTTTCGTGGAAAGCAATCACTTTGTGGTTTGAAATATTTAAAGAAATGAAAAAAATAAATTTGTATAACACCACCGATTTAATTTAATTTTTTTTGACCGACCGGTTTTGCTTAGCCTAAGCATCATCAGGGTATAAAATCAAACTATATTTTATGTAATTGAATTTTGTACCCCGATGAAGCTTAGGCTAAGCAAAACCAGTAGGCCATAAAAATTAAAATAATATTTTTATGGCCAAAGTTATTAATTCATTTTCATTATATTATTATTTGATGATTATTTACGAGTATGTCATTTAAGATTCTCAGGACTAACAACACACGAGAAAAACGGTTACTGCCCCGACCGAGCATCTTGGTTAAATTATACGTTAGGTGGGTGATTAAAGTGGACGCCCTGCATAACGTTCCGAGTACAAATCCCGGTAGCGGCACAATTCTGTCTATTGTGTTTTACTAATACATGTAAAGAGGAAGAGTTATTACGTATAGGTTAAGTTTTGTGTATTTTAGTTCGTCGTACCCGATATCCCTGTGTTATGAATTGACAATTATTAACATCGGTTCATTATTAATTATCACCACACCTGTGGTACGATATTAGACAGGTGTTAATAGGATTATTTTCAACACGAGTTTCGTAATTCATAGTGTAGTGCGATAGCTGAGAGATTATTGATTAAAATAGATCCAGTTTGAAAGTTCGTGTTTGAACGATTCGATGAGGTTGTGAACTCTAAATTGAATATTGTTCTGTGGAATTAAAGGAATTGCACACCGTGAATATTGCTTTTAATTAAAATTACCCACTCCCTGGAAATGTTATTGATTTTAGAATATATGACGCACAAGTAAATGGATGAGAAGTCAAGTCAATTAATACTTGAGTTGGGTTATGTCAAGTGTCAGAAAAATAGGGGTAACACAAAAGAATGCATGGAAGAATTTATGAATGTGAATAAGCAAGGTAGTGCTAAAGTAATGCGATAATATAGTGTTCCATACCTTCTGCCTATCCCATGCATAAACATGCTATACTATACTTTTGGTTTAAACTGTGGCGTTAAGAATTGGCTGACATCGTATTTAAGTAACCGTTCACAAGTCGTGAAGATGGGAATAAACCAATCAAATTTTACAACGCTTTCATCTGGAGTACCCCAGGGGTCCGTTTTGGTCCCACTGCTCTTCATCCTCTTCATAAATGATGTCGCTCAAATAATTAAATCATTTGGTCTTATATCACATTGCTACGCCAACGACCAGCAAGCTTACTTTTACTGCTTATCGACAGAAATAGACAGTCCGAAAATTCGCATGACTGAGTGTCTAGAAGCGATCACTCTCACAAATAGACTGAAATTGAACCCTTCGAAGACAAAGTTTCTCTAGACCGCCACAAGCAGACGTCAGCATAACATCGATAACTCCCAAATAGCTGTCTCAGGAAGTGACATTATTCCAACGACATCTATCAAACTTTTGGGTGTTAATTTGGATGCTGATTTCTCCCTTAAATCTCAAATTAACAGGACTGTAAGCTCAGGGTTTTTTCAATTAAGACAAATAAAATCAGTCCAAAAAAACATGCCAACAGAGGCAGTCAAATTAATTGTAAGCTCGTACGTCGTTTCGCGTTTAGATTACTGCAAGTGAAGTGAACCTTTGGAATTCTATTGAAAATGATAAACCAAAGACGATTAAATTATAAAATCCACCATAAGTAACATTTATTAAAAAAAGTACCACTTTGCGGGCAAAATGTGAGTCTTGGGGTTGAAAATTAGATGCCGTTTTTTCAGGCTCACGCTTATGTTTTCTGAAGTAAAAACAATTGGCATTTTCTGATTTAAGGTACTCGTGTTTTTTAAATTCAAACTTGCATATTATTATAATAGTATTTATATTAAAAAGTTAGTTTAAAAAATAAATTATTGTTAAAAAAAAAGAATAACAAAACAAAACAAAAACGACGATATGCATCATTAATTCTAAAATGATTACTAGCTACTTAGATATTTCTATTGGATTATTTCTATATCCTAAGTTGACAATTATATTAGAATGCAAAAATACAATTTAAGCTGCTTTAAATACGTTTCAAAGTAATGTGCAAGATGGAGCACCTTTTCAAAATTTATAAAATTACGATTTTTATTAAAGAAGTACAAAGTTTTTTAGATGATTAGAATATGAGTATATGATTATTTTAAGCCATAATATATTTAAAACTGAAACATTGGACATGTCAATGAAATGAGGTGCTGCTTGTAAAAAAATGATCCATTTCTTAGACTGAGGGCTTTTTGATAATTTGGGAATGGGCAATTTTCATACAATAGTAAATACAAGTACGAATTCTCGTTGGTAACAATGCATTTATTTATTAGTTCATGGTTCTTTTTTAATCAAAGCTGAACTGAAATAAAACTGACATCGCCAATTTACCCAAATGATATTGATTTCTTGTTTAGGAAAGAATTTGGATATTTAACAAAATATTGATCAATTAAGTAAGGGAAACCTGAACTTACTTTGCGCATACCAGACACGCCCATGACACACTCATATCGGTTCATCTTTTCCGCAGCGACAGCATTAATAAACTGTGCGTTTTGAGTAAAATAAATTCACATTTTGACCATCTGCCATCCAGAGATATGACGCAAAAGTGTGGTTGCGGTCCGTCCTCTCTGCCTACCTCTCTGGGGAAGCGCCGTGATGGTTAGTTAGTTAGCCGCCGAGAGAGGACGACACTTTCAGTGCGACTGTGGGGAAATACCATATTTTGGAATTGAAACGTTTAAATGGTTCAAACCACTCTTTCTTTCATAGGGCGACCATCACGCCTTTGTTGGAGCTACCTTCTAACATACGATATGAACTTTCTAGCGCCATCTTGAAGACTAAGTGAAAAAGGTTTTTCCTGTACTCGCTAGCTTGATACTACGCTTCCGACAGCCTAAATTATTTTTATAAATTTTAATGTGACAGTTCACAAGAGTACCCCTCATGTTTGTAAAGTCTTTTGACACCCGACTGTTTCAAGTTTTCGTCACATTTGACATCATCACAATGCAACGATTAGCGGCATCTTGTTTTTTTGATAATTTAATATTTTTTTTTTACATTAACTCCGCACAGGAGACCCTGAGGAAAAAAATCCCTATGGGCCTATGTCATCTTTGATGATGCTGAGTGGAGGGTCTTTTTGAGAAAAGACAAGAGTAAACCTGGGTCTTGAAGAGGCTCATGTTGAAGGAGAGAGGAAACACAGAGACCGGCAAATCGTTCCACAGCCGAGTTGTTGAACATAAGAACGAGTCGCAAAAGCGACCCTTTCTCATGTATCGAATGTCAATCGTGTACAAATTGGCGTATTTCTGCACCGGTGTCGTAGAGATCCATGATGCAAGTTCCTCGGACAATCTTCCATTGACATACCGGTAGAAAAGGGACAGCATTTCCACCTGATGTCTGTGTTCTAAAGATTGCAATCCGTTTGTTAAGATAGGAGAATCTATCGAACGGACCACCCATTTCTGCGCACAATCAAGAGTTTTCAGATATTTAGGGGTTCCAGACCAGAGGTGGCTGCCAAATGTTCCCCGTCAATCGTTGATTCTAGGCCCGTCTGAGCTTATGTACCAATTTTGGGAAGCTGCCAAGTATAAAAACATGCTCGTTATGCTTTTCAGCTGATAACAATTTGTTCAAAAGCTGAAACGGACCGACGAAGGTTTCAACGTCATCCCACACTTTGAGTTCTGTGTGATATTATCAGTAACACTTGGATCCATGCCAATTTATTGATTTACTCTATACAATGCAGGTTTATTGAAAGAGAGTATAACAATTTTTGCTTTCTAGCTCCATGATAAATAAATACTATAAACATATATATAAAATATCAAATATAAATATTTGCCCGGAGTAGTCAGTATTGAAAAATATGAAAACAGCCAAAATAAAGACGCGAAAAAATAACACATTTGTGGGAGACCGCCATTCAGATTCCAAAAGTTGCTTGAGACAGCTTCAGTAATGTCAAGTGGCCAGAATTAAATTTACAGGTCCTTCTAAACCTTATACGTCTCCTTTTCCACCCCCTTACCTATTTCCTAACGCTAAAATAATAAATGTAAATATATATCAACGGGAATTTCTCCCAGTGAGACTGACATTGTAATAAATGTGACCTGTTATTCAAATAAATACAACCTTAGCTAATGATATAAAAACAACATTTCCCATGCAATCACAAAAGAAAATACAAACAAAGCATATTAAGCTTCTGTAATTTAAAAATAAAGCTTTTGCCTTAAAGGCTAACGGATTTACTCCTTTAACGAAGTTTAAGTTGTCCTAAACATGATGTGCGTTTGTTTTCTTGCCTTTGGTACCTTTGAATTATATTAGATTATCTTAGCTGAGGTATCGTACCTCCGCCTCGTGCCCATATGTTATGCTCTCGAGCGTCATACGTCTTACTTTGTAAAACCTACGAAAGGCTGTAGATCAACAACGACATAACTAATACACTGCCTTAAGGGGCTGTTTGGAAAGGGAATGAGGCAGGTAATAAAAAAGGTAATAAACCATACAAAAACATGCTGGTGCTGCTCAGAAATACAGGGTATTTGGTAAATTCACGTCACATTTAAAAAAAAATTAACAACTAACGTTTTAAGTTTTTATAACTTGTGTTTTAAACGGGAGTGAGTTGGTTTCTGCTGTGGGATTCGAATTCAGGGCGTCCTAGCTGAAACTAGCATACAAAAGGCCAGATACCAGCAGATAAGATGGCCGCTGATCTTTTTCAAACAAAATTTCTTATATGGAAGACGATAATGATATCGTCGCTGTAAAGGCAAAAAGGCTTAAGCGACACTTTGATAAAAAATGAGTTGAACATGCAGTTTTTATTTATGCATCGAAAGCTCTGACTCTCGTTTGATTCCAAAAACTTTTGTGCCCCTTAGCCAGCTAAAATAAATTCACCATTCGGGAAAAGGCTTGATGCAAACGATACAAGTTTGAGACTTTTTTAAGGCTTTATGTCGCTTCAAGTAACTCAGTGAGAGCATTTAACTTTTTTTTTCAAAATCCAACCAGGTACTGAAGATTTGTGCATTGTTTTTTTAAAGCAATTGTATTGTAAAACAAAAAAAACTTTAAAGTGCTCTGGTGTAAACATTTTAAAATGGCACATCGGCCCTTTTACCTTTCCGGCGACGATATAGTCAAGTTATGATTACTAACAACATGTCAGACAAAAATATGAAAATTCAGGAAAAAAAACTTTTTAGTGAATAAAAATGTGTCTTGTTGATAACTTTCCGTCACAATTTACCATTTTGTCAAAATGAACCTTCTGAAAGTATTCTCAAAAGTTTTTCGACGGTCATATAGTGGTAAAGTACCTTTACCAGGGGTGTTAGTTGAAGTTTGCCGGTTTTACTCATAGATGTCGCTAGAGATATGTATACATTTCTATGATTTGGCATCTATGTCATATTTTTCTATGAACATCAACCTTCAAAAATACACAAGTAACATTCTGCCAAAATAATAGTGTCATAGTTGTTTACCTCAGTGAATATGTCGAGTTTCGTTCCAAGTAAATCGTATTTGCGGCATTCGTTGCTTTTCTTATTTTATCAAAAGAAAAAAGCAGTTGAAGCTCATCGGTTGCTGGTAGAAACTTATGGTGAGTATGTTCCAGTGATTAGAACATGTGAGACATGGTTTCGTCAATTTAAAAGTAGAGATTTCGATTTAACAGACAATGAACATCCTGGTGCAACGAAAAAGTTCGAAGACGAGGAATTGCAGGCGTTATTGGATGAAGACCCAACCCAATCGCAACAAAAATTAGCCCAAACACTTAATGTGACCCAAAGAGCAATTTGCCAACGTTTAAAAGCCATGGGGAAGATCCAAAAGTATGGAAAATGGGTACCACACCAAATGAACGAGAGACAAATCGAAAATCGAAAAACCATTTGTGAAATGCCGCTTCAAAGGTTCGAAAGGAAATCTTTTCTGCATCATATCATCATCATCTTGCACCTCTTGGGTTGCACCCGCCGTACTCTCCAGACCTTGCCTCGTCCGACTATCACCTTTCCGCATCGGTGGGACACTCACTCGCAGAGCAGCGCTTCGCCAATTTCGAAAAAGTCAAAAAATGGCTCGTCGACTGGTTTGCCTCGAAAGAGAATTTTTTTTTGGAATGGTATCCATGATTTGCCTCAAAGATGGGCAAAATGTATAGAATCCGATGGTCAATACTTTGAATAAAAAAAATTGAGATTCCCTTGAGAATTAAGCGTTTTCTTTATTGAAAAAAACCAGCAAACTTCAACTAACACCCCTGGTATTATCGTTGTAGGACCTCGAGTAAAACAAGATGTTAAGTTTACGTAATACAATAATAATAATATTTGGATAATTTGTACAGCGCCGTTTTTACGAAAAATCACCTCAAGGGCGCTGGACACAAATATAATATAATTCAATAAACTTTTTATTATAATTCTAGTAAATTATTTTATTAAATTATTGTATACAATTAAGTCTCACGGAACTTTAAATTTTAAAACAAAAACATTGCAAGGTTTATAGTACTTATCCCGAGGTGAATAACTTTTTTTGGGGTAGGTTGTAAAACTCTGACATGTTCACAGGCCCAGCCCTGAGTCAAACGGCGCCTGGCGCAGGTAAAGTTTTCATTTCAACAGAAGATTGGTACCAACTCGTATCAAGTATAAGACGAGAGGCGTGAGTTTTTATTCAATTATTTACAAAAAAACACACTTTTAAAGCGTTTTAAAATAAAGTGAGTAAGTGTGTTTAAAAAGAACACAATAGTCATAAATAAAAAAAAAAATAAATAATAATGAAACAATTTTAAGAAATATAAATTACAATGAATTTAGAGTATAGACAGTATAAAATAAAACAATTTAAGCATAATATTTCCGCGTTGTCGGGCCGGGAACTTACGTGTTCAATTACCGTCCATATATGGTATGTTGTTTTCTTATTAAATCATATATATTTAAAACTCTGTGATTGGTACTATCAGCACCTTTGCAATTCGCCGCTTGAAGCGGACTGCTCAATTGCGCCTGAACAAGATCGGCTCTGCATGTTCATATTTAATATTAAAACACAAATCGAAACCTTGAACTTAACGACAAATAACTGCGATTGTCAACATGACATGTTAAATTGGTTCTATTACTAGAAAGAAAATGCTGTAGTTGCCTGTATGGGCAAGCACGCTTTTCTGATAAAATCTCATATTTTATCTAATATTGCATTATTATATTTTCATATCTTCAGTTATTTGTCGCCCAACGGTCCACGAACCTCAGTTTCCTTATTCGAGATGACTGAAAACACGAGGCCTTTTTTTCTCGCATCTTCAAAATGTCAACAATTAATAAACGAAAGAATATTTGATCATCTTGGTTTAGCACAACATATTTGTGCGTAGAGTAAATGATTGTATAACGATACAATAATAATAAAGAGAAAGTGACTTTTCGTGTGATTCTTTGCCTTAATTTTCTTCCACTTCATTCCCAATTGGGGTATGAAGTGGAAGATAGGGAACTACCTGGCTATTCAGATAGGGAAATTTACACCAGAGAACTTAAAAGTTTTTTTAGTTTCACAATAGAATGCATAAGTCTTCATTACCTGGTTAGATTTTCGAAAAATAGTAAACTCAAGTAACTCAATGCTCTCACTGAGTTACATGAAGCGACAGAAAGTTAAAAAAAGTCCAAAGCTTGTGTCGCTTGAGTCAAGAATTACTTAATTTTAGTTTTTATTTTCTTATCATAAATTACCTAATTTTAGTTTTTATTTTCTTAGAACTTGGAATATACACTAGGGTGGTCCTTATTTGGGTTTAAATTTCGTCGTCCAAGATAAGAAAACTATGGTAGATGTACTAAAAATTGAAGGTGTAGAGCAGAGGTTCCCAAACTTTTTTATCCAGTAGACCACTTGTCGATTTTTTCTGTTTTGTATAGACCCCCTGCTTTCCTAGTATTGATTTTTTTTAGCGTTGGGAAAAACTTCAAAGTTTTGTGAACGCTTCAGGAACTGCTAGTTCTTTGAAATAAACCTTTCGCGGTGAACACTTAAATTGTAGTCGAACTCGTCAAAAAATAGTACTAGTCGGCAGAGATCCCAAATCGAAAAGTACTAGCAAATCAACAAAAAATCCTCCCCCAAAAAGTGCTAGCAAATCAACAAAATTTACCCTCCGAAAAAAAAAAGCACTAGTCGGTAGAGATTTGAAATCGAAAAGTACTAGCAAATCGACAAAAAATCCTCAATTTTTTTTTTCATTTACGTGGACCCCTTGCAGGTCGGAATAGACCCCTGGGGGTCGATATAGACCACTTTGGGAATCACTGGTGTAGAGGATTGTTCAAAGAGAAAAAGCATTGATATCGAACACATCACAGAAAAAAGCATAGAAGACTTTGTGACTAGAAAAAATCGCAAAGAGTTGCTAGTCACAGAGTCTTCTATACTTTTTGTCAGTGATGTATTCGATATCAATGTTATTTCTTTTTGGGGAATATTCTACACCTTCGATCTTTAGTATATCTACCATAGTTTTTTTTTAATCTTGAAAAACGAATTAAAAAAAATTTTGAATGACGATTTATTAAACTTCTAACCTTGGTAGCGACCTCTAAATATTACATTTGAAAATTTAAAAAAAAACACTGAAATAGTTTTTTAGGGTACAGAATCAAATGAGATGGTGCCTTGTCAAAAAGTCGATTTTGACCCAAATAAGGACCACCCTAATATACAACTTGTACTACTAGCCTGTTAACATTAAAAAAATATAGTATAGTCCAACTAACTAACAATCACGCCATTTCCCCGCAGGGGTAGGCAGAGAGGACGGACCGCCATATAACTCTGTCTTGGCACACACTCCTTGCTTCATTCACATTCATTCATCGTCTTATACATACTCTTCTGTTAATCTGACTCTTCACATGACCCGATTCAAGTATTTGATTTACTTGATCGTGCCATGTTTTACTCAGGCGTCCTCGACTTCTTCTTCCATTCACTTTTATCATATATTCTTTTCACACTCCGTTCTTCGTTCATTCGCTCCACATGCCCAAACCATCTAAGGGTTCCTTTCTTGATCCTATTCATTATGCTCACATCAGCCTTGCATTCTTTCCGGATATCCACATTTTTAATACGGTCATACATGGTTTTACCGCACACACGTCTCAAGAATCTCATTTCCACAGCAATCAGTCTACTTTCATCCTTCCTCTGCCAGTTCCATGCCTCACTGTCATACATCAGGGTTGGTATAAGCACTCCATTGTGGACTGCTAGCTTCGCTTCTTTAGCCATTCCAGATTCTCAGATAAATCAGTTCCGCGTAGCGTGAAGCTCCCATCCAGCAAACAAGCTAAATTTCAGATCTGCATAATCGGCGAAGCATCATTTTTCATGTCTCCAGTATTTCTCTCGACAGGGTCGTCGTCACTTGGTCTTGCCAGCCGGATGAGGCGTGCATAATTTAGGCGGGAGCGGCACAGAAGAATATTTGATCGTCCGGGGGTTTCCACGATTCCCCCGGAACGTGACGGTCGAAACGCTTTACAAATATTTGATACAGTCATTATGGATTCAGTAAATATGGAACCTGCTTAAGGCCGATCCCTGAGGCGTATGTGCGGTACAACCGTGTATTAAAAATGTGGGTATCGGGAAATAATGCAATGAATAGGATCAAGAAAGGAACGCTTAGATGGTTTGGGCATTTTAAAATAATATTTTTTATAGTGAATACCGTACAAGAGTCCTAACTGCTCCCAACCGTATAGGGCCAGTGAGACTATGGCATCCCCTATTGAGGTATGTTGTGAGACTAAAGGTAGTGGAGAGAGGAAGGAGAAGGGAAAGAGGAAGGTCGGGAAGTACTTGGCTATTTAGATCTGATCACCAAACACTGCTAAAAGCCATTTTAAGCAACGTTTCGATTCTGAATGGTGGTCTTTCACCAGGGCGATACTTAGAGTATCTACCACTAAGGAGCGTGCCGCAAATATACTTTTCATTATTTTACACGAATTAAATGTGTTATGACACATATTAGTTTGATAACAGTTATTGGCGCACGCCGGATTTAAACTTGCGACCTTTGGATTCATAGTCGAGCATCTTACCACTCAAATATGGAGGCCGTCGGGTATGTAGAGCGAATAAACGAAGAAAAAAAGAGTGTGAAAAGAATACCAGAATAAAGCTGACCAAAATTGTGAGGCTAGCAGTTCACAATGGAGTACTGATACTAACCTTGATGCATGGAAGTGAGGCGCGGAACTAGCAGAGGGAATATAAAAAAAAAAATAATGATAAATAACGTATTAATGAGATCCTTCAGTGGTAAAACAATGTATAACCATGTTAAAAATGTCAAGATCCAAAAAGAGTGAAAGGCTGATGAAACCATAATAAATAAAATTAAGAAAGGAACGCTTAGATGGTTTATATATGTAGAGCGGATAAACAAATAAAATAGTCTTAAGAGAATATATGATGCGAAAGTAAATGGTAGAAGAAGTCGGAGACGTCCGAGTAAAACATGAAACAAAACGTGTGTGCCAAGACAGAGTTGTTTGGAATTCATCCTCTCTGCCTACCCACAAGAGGCCCAACTGTTCGAAGTCAGTGGGACTAAGCCATCCCCGATGGGGGTATGTAGTAAGGTAGTGGGTAAGAAGAAGAGATGGAGAAGAGGAAGGTTGGAAAGGACATCTGGTCACCAAAGCCATTTCAAACGACGTTTCGATTCAGAAAGGTGGTATTTCACCAGGGCGATACTTGGAGTATCTAACATTCTGGAACGTGTCGCAAATATACTCAATATTATTAAATATTAATTAAATATGTTCTGATACATATTAATAAAATGAAAGTAATTTGTGCCGGGTTCGAACACGCGACCTCTAGATTTGTAGTCAAACGTCTTACCACTCGACCACGGAGGCCGTCCTAATCATTTTCTTTTCCATATCATCTCTCTTCTCCACTTCCTTCAGCCTCACAACATACCCAATATTAAGAATGCCATGGGCGGTTGTGACACTTGAATGGTATCACAAACACGTACAGCAACGCCGGTGACACAAAATGAATTGTTTCAGAAAATTTAAACTCCGTCACGAAATGAATCATGAATGCTAATAAATCTACCAATCTCGGCGGAAGATTGAACGACTGTTTTACATTGAGAAGCGAGGGAAGATTCAAAGGAAAGCTGTTCAAACGTAGTTTTTGAGTGAATGCACGATAACGTTATTGTGAAGCCTGACAAGTTCCGAGACGGAGCCAGCGCGAGAGCCTTCCGAGAGATGTTTCACGCAACAGGAAACAAGGTCGCTATCATTACTCTGTTACCCAAAACTTGTTTATTTTACTTATATACAGAGGTGTTTCTCCACCCCTTGTGATTCCAAATTGTTTTGTGGCACCTGAATATTTGCACAGGTACCTTTCACAGCCAAAGTTGATATACACCTAGTACTCACACATATGCATTGCTTGCATACATCGTGTTTAAAAGTCATGATTCGACTCGAGAAAGATTTTTTTCACAAGAAGCAATCAGTATGTGGTTTGAGATTATAATGTATTCAAATAATAGTAATACGAGTATATGAAAATAAAAGAATACTTTGTTTTAAACCACGAATTTATTATGTTGAACGTTTACCGGTTTCGCTTAGATCAAGCTCCTTCAGGGTACATAAAATAAACTATGTTGTTTTGTGTGCCCTGACGAAGCTCGATCTAAGCGAAACCGGTTGGTGTTCAACACAATAAATTCGTGGTTCTTTAATTTCAAAAGAAAATTTAGTCAAAACAAAACATTTATTTATTTAAAGTTTATTTGTAGAACTCCATTTTAATTCTTAGGTTTCTTAATTTTATTTTAACAATAATAATAATTATTTTAAATTAAAAAAAAAAAACAATTTTTAGTGAAAAGTTCTGCTAGGTATTTATTTTTACGCGTGAAAGCTGTTTCGCCTTCTGAGGGCATTATCAAACTGTTCAAACATTAATTACCTAGCAGAACTTTTAACTAAAAAATTTTTTTTAAATTTAAATTATAATAGTTATTGTTTAAATAAAATTAAAAAACCTAAAAACAAAACATTTATAATATAGTGAAAGGTTTTCATTCAAACAGGTAAAACTTTTAAAATGCCACTAAATTCACCCGCATATTACAAGTTCACCATCCCTAGTTGTGCATTTATAATTCCATATCTCATGTCCATCTAGATCAATGATACTCAACTTTTTTTTTCTTCGGGCAACATACATATATTTGTAGAGCTACGCGGGCCGCAACACTATACTGGTACGACAAAAAATATAATGAAACCCACCACCCCCGTTTTTTTGGAAAACCATTTGAGATTTATAAAAAAATAACCATAACAGAATAATAATAGTACATATCACTTATCAGCATACGGTTCGTTAAAAATTAAAATAGTGAAAAAAATTAAACTCAAAAGTAACACGTATCCAAGCGTTTATTTTGAAATTAGTGTGTTTTTTGACATTGGGATAAATTTTCAACAGTTTTTGACAAATCGGGTTTATAATTGCTGCATGCTACCCTCAATACGTCATCAAGGTGAGAATCAGTAAGTCGATTCCCTGTATTCGTTTTTTGCATATTTCATTTTGGAATATGATGACTCACAAAGATATGTTGACGCAAACAATGTGAGGAACAGGCAGGCACAAATCTTTACAGTCTTGTATTTTTCAGGAACTAATTCCCAAAAATGGATGTACTCCTTCCCCTCTCCTTTTTCTTCAAAAATAACTTTCAGATTAGTATCGTTCTTAAATTCCATAAATTCATCAAAAAGCACTGCATAATCATATCCCAGTGCAGCTAAATGTGTTAAAGTTGCTGTTTCTAGGTGCCAGGGATTTTCTATAAGTAACAAACAATTCTTGATACTACGTAAGTCCTGAAATCTGCTCTTAAATTTCTTAGCTAAGGCAGCTAAATAATTTTAAAATATCTTATAGTTTTCTTCAGAAACATGTATACCATCTTGTTTAGCTTTTATAACAGTTGGAAAGTTATGCAATACTTGGTTCTCTATTTCTTCGTTGTAGATATTCAATTTCTCTTCAAAAGCAAACACTTTATTCGCCATCTGCGAAATGATTTTATTTTCGCCCTGTAGGCCACGATTGAGTTCATTAAGTTCATGTAATCATGTTCCTGATAATAAATGTGTTGAAGGCCGCACAAAAAAGCTTGGCGGGCCTCAGGTTGAGTATCAATGATCTAGATAGAGACAACAACTATTACAACATTTAAAAGTAATTGATAATTCCAAATGGCTTGCATTCCCTAATTTAAAATTGTCAGGTTTTGCAGACAGCTTCGTTCTTGACAAGGTTTTCCTTTTTCACTCGACGATTGTAGAAAGTCAAAAATAGACCAACACCCTTTCCTTCTTAAATAACTTTTATTTAATTAACATGTGTCATAACACATTTAATTCATATAAAAAATAATATGAAGTATATTTGCGGCACGTTCCTGAGTGGTAGATACTCTAAGCATCACCCTGGTGAAAGACCACCATTCAGAATTGAAATGGCTTTAGCCGTTTGTGATGAGATCTGAATAGCCAGATACGTATCAACCATCTTCTCCCTCATCTATTTCCCTCCCCACTATCTTCAGCCTCACAACATACCCAATTGAGGATGCCATAGTATCACTGGCTCTAGATGGTTGGGAGCACTTGGGATTATTGTGTAGTATTCACTTTTTTATTTTTTTAAAGTTCTGTCCTCGTATGAACTAGGCATTAAAGTCGATATCTTTGCCTGCGTCACCCTCTCTCGTGCACTGCTTCAAAGCGGTAATCGATGTAGCAGACGGTAGGCAATATGGCAACATGCCTTTAACCTATAAATGTCCTCCTTCCTGAAGTTGTACCATAACGATACCATGTATATGGGCGTGAAAAAGGTCCCAAAGAGAATATCTTTTACTATGTCCCCCATCTTGAGAAACGATTTATAAACATTATTGATATAAACACTCTTTTCTCTTAGGTTCCAGAAGATGCTTAAACGGTTTAGTGGGTACTAACGAAATCTTTGGTAAAAATAATAACGCGGCATAAAGCGCTTATTTAAAAATAAACATCGTTCACTAAAATGTGAGGAATTTATAACATATCATCGCCGGAAAGGCAAAAGGGCTGAAGTGCCATTTTGGGAGGTTTACACCAGAGTACTTAAAAGTTTTTTTCGATTTACAATACAATTCATAAGTCTTCAGTACCCGTTTAGATTTTAAAACGCACTCTGGTAACTCAACGTTTTCACTGAGTTACCTGACGCCACAAAAAGCTAAATACTAAAGTTTTTATTCCAGAAGGTGTGCAGGAGTAGTGCAATTGAATACATTCCGTAATTGATAACAATACAAATAACAAAATTGTAATACACATTTACACAATAATAAAGAAAAAAACAAAAATTCATTGGAAAAAATAATAATAATACATGTGAAAATTGTTAATGGAGGATATTAGGTCTCATGTCTACAGAAGGCTATCGAGATGGAGTCCATCCAGGCAGCATTAAGATTGATGGGGCCAACACCTTACTCCAATGAGCTTCTATGCTAGAATTCAGACGGGATTCCATGATGGGGTCATTTCCAATTCAAAAAGTTCCAAGCTTGTGTCGCTTGAATCAAGCCTTCTCCCAAATGGTAAATATATTTTAGCTGGCTGAAGGGTCACAAAAGTCTTCGGAATCATACGAGAGTCAGAGCATTCGATGCAGAAAAAGGAACTGATCAAAACTACAAATTTAACTAATTTTTGACCAATGTGTCGCTTAAGCCTTTTTGCCTTTCCAACGACAATATCTAAACGAGCAAAAGGGGTGGCCGCCACTTCTTGTTAGTTTATATATCCAGAACTGCCAATTTGCACTATCGTAGTACTCATAAATTATTTTAATCGAATTTCAGAATTGTTTTTCCAAAATTAAGTTGCATTTCCCTAGGAAAGTATCCTATTTTCTTTACGATCAAACGTAATACGGAATTTACCGTCAGACGTATGCAAAATGTCTTTCAAACGAAATATAAAATTTACGACCCTTGCGAAAGAAAGCACTCAATGTCAATACGAATTTCCAAACTGTAAAAGTAAAACGCCATCTCTCCAGCGGTTCTCAGTGTAATGCAATTTTATGGAGGCATAAAATGTACATAAAACATCGGGTAATGGCGACATAATATTTCCAAAATATTGTATCTCCCACACAACTAACTTGTATTCATTTACAAAGCCATAACGCAGCGGATTTGCCCCATAAATGTAATTCATATATAATATTACATTGTCTTATAAATACGATAATAAATGCTAAAGAGAATTTTCTATCAATATATTCTTGTTATTTGAGCGTGGTTCAAGTATGTAGTATGAATACGTTATTTTTTTTCAATATGTTGAAGTTACTGGGTGAAGTAAAGTTTGTTTAATTTACAAGCGGACGTTGGCAACCTAGACCAGTGGTCATAACAACATGATAGAGTATGTAGAGTGTTTTAAAAAAAATGTATTTTCGTAGAAAACAATCACTTTGTGGTTTGATATATTTAATGAAAATGAAATAACAATTTTGTAAAAGACAACAGATTTAATTTTAATTCTAAAATTGGTTTCGCTTAGTCTAAACATCATCAGGATACAAAATTAAACTAAGCAAAAAATACCAAATGTGCGGTTCTATATACATACAGAGGGAGAACACAATATAAATAAAATAAGATTCCGTTGAGAAAACAAGAGAGTAATAAAATATAACATTATTTATATTATGGTCAATACGGAATAAGAGTCCCAACTGCTACCGACCGTGTAATGCCAGTGAGACTATGACATCTTTAATTGTTGTATGTTGCGAGGCTGAAGGTAGTGGGGAGGAGAAGGAGATGGGGAAGATGAAGGTTGGGAAGTACCTGGTTATTTGGATTTGGTCACCAAACACGGCTAAAGCTATTTCAAGCAACGTTTCGATTTTGAATGATGGTCTTTCACCAGGGCAATACTTAGAGTACCCACCACTCTATCACTAAAATATTCGTCATAGATGCAGAAATAGGTCTAAAATGAATGCACAAGAGTCCCAAATGCTTTCAAATATGACATATCCAATTATATCCCCTTGTTGTGAGCCTGAAGGAGGAGAAATAATTGCTTAAGACGGAGGTCGGAAAGTACCTGGCTATTCAGATCTGGTCACTAAACACGGTTCTTGCCATTTCAAGCAAAAGTTTCGATTCTGAATGGTGGTCGTACACCAGGAAGATACTAAGAATAACTTTCACTCTGGGACGTGACACAAGTTTATTACGTATTAATTTATTTAAATAATGTGGAGAATATGTAACACATATTAATTTAATAAAATTGTATGCAGACGCCGGGCCCGAACCCGCGACCTCCGGATGCGCAGCTGAGGATCTTAACCGCTCGGCCACGGAAGACACATTATTTTAATGCCATCATGGTTCACTAAACAATATGAAATTTAGTCCGAAAACATAATGATTGAAACAAATACGAGTATATAAAAGTCGATAATATGCGAAAATAAAAGAAAAATTATCTTGAATGTATATACGAGTATGTAATTGTATAATTGACTCACCTTCTCTATTGCAACTCATCTAGTTCAACATTCCTCGCCGTACATTCAGAAACAATGAATTGCTGTTCTTGGATCATCACTCTACTAATTATGGGTATCATTGTCCACTGTCCAGAATGTCGAGACTTGTTAACGATTTTTGTCATTCTTTACGACTCTACCGAAACCTTGACTTGACCTTGGCTTTCATTTAAATGGTTTTTCTCATGTATATTTTATCCTATTTTTGTCATTGCTCCATTTAATATTATGTATGAGCTGTTCTTTGTCTGTTGCTCTTTTTTACCATTTCGTGTTATTTATGTTTTTTGTAATTTGACAATAGTCCGTTAGTTTAAAAATAAATTAATATAAAACAGAAAATCTTAAAACAGAAGCAACAATTAATCTCGAATAGTTAGTTATCTTTGGTATTTGGAAGAATGTATACCTTTTTTAGCATGAAATTCGAAGGCCAACATGACTTTTGTTCAGCTGCCAACACCATTTCATCATGAAAATATGAAGTTTTGATATATTTTCTACCCTGATAAAAGCCCAGTTGTATTCAATACGAGTTGAATTTTATCAGAAATAAATTGGTGTTAACAAAGTAATAACATCACGAACTTAACCGAAAGGCTTCCAGCCCCCTAAGAAATAACATTAAGAAGTCTGACCATTGGCGAGATCATCCAGAAGTCGGTCCCGTCTCCGGGGGAAATAAAACTCCTCCGAGCTTTGGGGAACTTGAGATCGAGGACATAAGGCGATATACGTTCCAGATAATGCGGGTGGGAAATTTGCGTAGCGAGCGAGACTTACTCGTACCAAAGCAATATGTTTAGCATTCCCGTAAGAAAAGCGAAGGATAACGTTATGTATATTAACCAAATTCTCGCATATGAGATATCGCATACATTTTTCCAAAACCTCCATTCAGGTTCCTTGTGAATCTAGTAATAAACATCTAGAAAACTTTAAAAAATTGTTAATGTATGACGCCACATACCGTATACCGCATACCCCATCTGCCTTCTGCCGGAGTCAGTGCTACTGTGGAATTTTAAACTGGGAATATTGTGTTTATTCTACCAGTATTTATCTATGAAAAGTGCTCCGAAAAACTGACTTCATTAATTCTTACGGAAGCTGTGCTTATCCGGGAGACAAATCACCGCTAGACTGATTATTTAACTTGTGCTCAACAAATTTGATAAGGATTTCTTTAAGATTCAGGTATAACTTAAGCAACTTCTTATTATAAAGACCCACAGTATTTTTTTTGTTTAAACAGAAGATTGGTACCAACTCGTATCAAGTATGAGATGAGAGGCGTGGGTTATCGTTCCGGGCCGTCGGACAGGAAACTTACGGGTTCAATTACCGCTCATGAATGATTTGGTTTTTTCATTTTATATCATATATCGAGGCCTGTTCAAAAGAAAAGTTGAATTTTGAATTTTCGCGCGCTGTGTACATTCGATAATCGTTTTTTTTTCTTATGTTGGTACACATATGTTCATCATATGTTAGCATTATCAACCATTTTGGACTAGTGGTTTGTTTTTGACAACTGGAAAGGTTAGTCACGTTTTTGAGTGTTCTTCGATTTCTTACTTTTGAAAAAAATGGATCAAAGAATAAAATAAAATAAAATCCATGATTTGTTTTTCCACAACTCCGGGACGCTGATCGTCATTAACATCTTCTCGGCCTTCTGTAAAGCGCTTGTACCAATTATAAATACTTTTTTGAGACAAAACAGACTCGCCAAATGCCACAGTCAACATTTTAAGTGCGTTGAAGCACTTTATTCCATTTTTAACGCAAATTTTAATACATATTCTTTGATCCATTTTTTTCAAAAAGTAAAAATCGAAAAACACGCAAAAACGTGACTCACCTTTCCAGTTGTCAAAAACAAACCACTAATCCAAAGTCTTTAAAATAATATCGAAGTATGAGTTCATTTATTATAAAAAAAAACTTGTAAATAACATATTATATATTATCACTTTGTTCTTTACTTGGTTCTTTTTTTTAGTTTTTATAAGATAGTATAATATATTTTTACTACAATATTATTGTTTTAAAACATCAAAATAAGCAAATGATACTTACATAAACCAGATAAAAAAGCTTGGGTAAATATTTAACTGCTACCAAAGTTTGCCTCCCCACAATTTCAAATACGAGAGTATTGTGCAAACAACGTTTTAATGAGTTCATTTAAAAAATCTGCGGATTTAATGCGAAAATCATAAAAAACCTTTTTCCGCTCCTCTTTTGTACCAGAAAATGAACTAGTCGCAATATGCAAAAAGGAGGAATTGTATTTTAAATTAAATATTTTGTATAGCCTTATCAATTTATTTATTGAGAAACTATTAATCTTATAAAAATACATAGTTACATAGGCAAAAACGAAAATGTTCTACATTTTTTGCTCTATACGTTAAATCCATTGCTAACGTACGATGCTTGCTGTAAAAAAGAAGCTGAAACCAGATGAAAATGCAAAAAACTTACTGATGAAGAAGAAAATAATAAATGAAACATAATGTTTAATATTGTATGTGTTCCAGATATTTGCTATCGTTAGTTATTAGTTCATCTGCAAATCTGAATTTACCCTATCTTAAATAAGTACAAGTATAATCATGTTTCATATTAATTGAACAGGTACTTATGTACTAGAAATAGTCGATATCAGAATCGGGTTTACCTGTGGCTCCAGTTATCGGTGACCGGCGAAGAACCGGTTTTTTGTCCAGTTCTTTTTGGAACCGGCTCCTGGTGCCAGAAAAGTTCCAAAAAGTACTAGTCAGTAGACATTTGAAATCAAACAGTACTAGCAAATCAACAAAAAATCCTCTCCGGAAAAAAAGACTAGTCGGTAGAGATTTGAAATCAAAAAATACTGGCTAATCGACCAAAATTCCTCCCCCCGAAAAAAACTAGCAAACCAACAAAAAAACAGTTCCTCGGACAAATGATACCGATTTTTATTTGTCAAAAAAAGGAACCGGTTCCTCAGAGAAATAATATCGACGGTTCCAGTGACCGGCCTGGAACCGGTTCCCTTTAACCGGGACAGGAATATTGCCCATCTTTATTATTTACCTACTACCTTAGTAAAAATATAATTATGTTTCATATTAATTGAACAGTACTTATGTACCTTCAGTCATAATAAAAATATAATCACTCATTAAAAAAGTTATTCCACAATAAAATTTAAAATGTTATGCGCAATTATTGCTTCGACGATGGGAATACATTTTTAAGACCATACTTGTAAATTAAAAACAATATATTCGTAGCAATTGTTGCCTCCATTCTGGAAACAGTAAAAAACATTTTTTATTAAGTTTTACGAAAATGGAATAAAGAAATAAAATTATCTGATATTATTCAACTTCTTTCAAGTTAAAATAATGTTGTCTTTTATATTGAATTTATATTCAATGCTTATAAAAACTAATAAAATAAAAAGATTATTAATTTTTACATCAGCACATCTTTTTTTCAAATATTGAGAACCAAAATAAGTTGTCAATTTTAGACAAAACCGAGTTTTTTTTTACGTCAATACCGCCCACGAGTCTCAACTGCTCCCAACCGTCTAGAGCCAGTGAGAACATGGCATCCCCAATAGAGGTATGTTGAAAGGCTGGAGGTAGTGGGGAGGGAAATAAGATGAGGAAGGGGAAGGTTGGAAAGTACCTGGATATTCAGATCTGGTCACCAAACACGGCTAAAGCCATTTCAATCAACGTTTCAATTCAGAATGGCGGTCTTTCACCAGGGCGATACGAGTATCTACCACTCTGTATTTGCAATCATTGTTATTCAGCGCGGACGCATCGTGAATGGACCTCTATAGATCGTTCCATTAAAACGCGGACCATCAGTGCTAACTATCCGCGCGGGAGGCTGTCAGCATTTACTCGTACGGTCCGCGTGACAAAGTGCTTTTACGACCAGTGAGCATTGCACTTAAAAGCGAACTGGATTTACGAGAAAGTGCGAAAGCCATGATTTGTAATATTGATACGGGGCGTTTAATTAAATAAATTTAAGTTACGACTGGCCTGCACCTCAGGGTTGTCAATGTGAGACTAAAATGGAAAAGTGACTGTAAATCAGTCCAAGTGAAATGTCACCAGTAGCGTTGTGACCGCTCCGTAAAAACTACCTCTTTTGGCGGCAGTTCCCACTTCCTTCATTGTTCATTGACTAAATACTTCGATTGAAGTTGGTAGCTCCGCTCATATGTTCATTTTAGCGTCGTGACCTTGGAGTTATAATGTATGGAGAGAGAGCTAATTCTTTTTACCCAACCCATACCAACTTGTGATAAATCACTTTCTCCTGGTTTTTACGTCGTACACCACGAGAGAGAAAGAGACAACAAAATAACACATTGCTTTTATGCACTGTAAGGATGATCTAGGTCTCTCGCGTCTCCCGGGGCTCCGCCCACATGTTTTTAAACTGGACGCAACTAGACGGTTTTTAAGGTTATATGCTATATTTTTGTTGAAAACAATACCGTGAAAAAGTGGTTATACGAATACACAAAAACATTATGTCGACATGTGCCAATGTCGACATATGAATGGATGTATAGATACCCTAACCCTAGTTTTAGCCACGCCCAGGTCTGCCGAGTCCGGTAAAAATCATCAAAAACTGACTGCACTGCCTTGGATAAGTACCACTCTATGTACTTTAAGGTCGTGACCGCTCCGTGTGAACTAAACTACTTCATTTTGCGGCAGTTTAGTTTCGAAATTGAACTTCAAGGCCTACAAAGAAGTACTTCATTTCACCTTTGTCCGTTCTTTTCGTGTTTTTGGGCAAGGAACCGGTTTCAGTTCTTTTCGTTTTCAAATCTCTACCGACTAGTACTTTTTTTGACGCGGATTTTTTGTCGATTTGCTAGTACTTTTCGAAAAAACACTGGAACTGGTTTAAAAAAAAACTGGATAAATAACCGGTTCGTCGCTGATCACCGGTAACTGGAACTGCAACACACCCAAATTCTAATATCGACCATCTCCAATTTCCAATCTCTCTTTGGCGAGTTCGACTTCAATTGTGAAAAGTGTTTTCTGGGAAGGGTTCATTTTAAAGAACTAGCAGTTCGTGAAGCATTCACAAAACATTAAAGTTTTTCCCAACGCTAGTCACCAGGGATCGGAGGTAAGTAGCAGGAAAAAACACATTAATAGGAAGGCACCGATCATTTTTTGACACCTTTACTAGAAGGTAAAAAGATGTAGCGAGGTCTGAATTGTAAGCTCAATACATTTTAAGCAACGCACAACGATTCAATTTCAAATATCGGAATATGGTGTGATTATACGAAAATAAATTAACTAACTAACTAACTAACTAACCATCACGCCGTTTCCCCGCAGGGGTAGGCAGGGAGGATGGACCGCCATATAACTCTGTCTTGAAACACACACCTTGCTTCATTTACATTCATACATCGTCTCATACATACTCTTCTGTTATTCTGACTCTTCACATGACCCTATTCAAGTATTTGATTTACTTGATCGTGCCATCGGGCGTCCTCGACTTCTTTTTCCATTCACTTTCGCATCATGTATTCTTTTCACACTCTTTTCTTCGTTCTTTCGCTCTACATGCCCAAACCATCTAAGCGTCCCTTTCTTGATCCTATTCATTACATGAAAATAAATTAAATCTGTGATAAATACAAAAATGACTTAATATTTTTTAAATCAAAAAAATAAAATATTATAGAGATAACCGTGCAAGAGTCCCAACTGCTCCCAACCATCTGGAGCCAGTGAGACTGTTGCATCCCTAATTGGACGTAGTTATGCAGAAAGCATCCAACCCCAAAAAAATGAAACTGAGAAAAAGGCGTTTGAAAATATAACGATAAAAAAGCATTAATATACGTAGTCGGCATTTTTAAAGTGAATATCAGTGTTTTTTTCTTCGTGAGCATTATTATAAATAAGTAATTTATAATCAATGTGTTTATTAAAAAAAAGTGTTTATTATGTTATCTTAAATTTAATAAAATTTTAAAATTTCAATTTAAGTCGAATATCTTCAATGTGCCTTAGTAAATATATAAATGATCAAAAATCTATTGCATTTGGAGCTCGGATGTTTTTAGCAGATATAAATCTCGTATTTATCTATAGGAAAACATGTAAAACACGATTTTTGCAAATTGTGGGTTGGACGCTTTCTGCATAATTACGTTTAATTGGGGTATGTTGAGAGGCTGAAGGTAGTGGGGAGGGGAAGGAGATGCAGAGGAAAAAGGTAGGGAAGTACCTGGCTGTTTAGATCTAATCCCCAAACACGGCTAAAACCATTTGAAGGAACGTTCGATTCTGAATGGTGGTCTTTAAATCAGGGCGATACTGGCGATACTTACAGCATCTACTACTCTGGGTATGCATAATTTACATCTTAAATGTATTTGACTAGGATTTGGTCCCACCACGTCTAAATTGTCCAAGCCTTGAAGTAACAATATATGGAGGGAGAACTAATTATTTTTACCCAACCTACACAAACTTGCGAAAAATCACATTCTCCAGGCTTTTACGGCGTACACCATGAGAGAGAAAGAGACAGCAAATTTCTTGGACCGCTTCTATATACTGTCGCAATGATCTTAAGGTCCTGGTTCACTGGCGGGACTCCGCCCACATTTTTTATTATGCCACTAAACTTGACACAACTAAACGGTTTTTTAGGTTATATGCTATATTTTGTTGATAAAAATACTGTGAAAAAGTGGCTATACGAATAAACAAAAACATTATGTCAATATGTGCTATGAATGGATGAATAAATACCGTAGCCTTAGTCTTAGCCACGCCCAGGCGCGCCGAGTCATGTTAAAATCATCAAAAACAAGTCCAAAACTGACTTCACTGCCTTGGATAGATACTACTCTACCAACTCTATGGTCCAAAACCAAAAGCAAATAAACTTATTGCACTGCCGCCGAAGCTGTCAATAATAAATTATTTAAACCCAAGAATTACAATAACACAGATACATTTTCTATTAAGGACCTTTGTTTTAACTCCTACGCCAAGTTCGAGAGCTAGTTCTCTTCCTTGGCGCAGAAATACAAAAAAAATGTTACAAATACATTATCAAATGTACTCGCAACTTTAATATCTTTAAATGATAATATGTTGTAACGATTATACAAAATAATAAAAAAAATGTAAAACATTCACATAAAATTTGAAGAGAATTGACATATTATTATATTTTATATTATATAACGGCTTTAATATTCTTCGGAAGAGTAATACACACCTTTTTATTATATTCAACTTTTTTGTAAAATAAAAAAAAAGAAATCTCCAAAAATGATTGACAGAAGTACTCGAGAATAATGCTTTGTGGAATGAGCTTTGCTTAAAATGGATTAATTAATTGTATTCATTTTAAGATTGACGTATATGGTATGCTACCTATAACTGTTAGTATACTGTTTCAATTACTATTTTACCCAGGCTTAGCACGTGTCAGCAGATCTCTACACCCATACGAATAGTTATGATAATTCAAAGCTTCCCCGAATACAAATGAAATAGGTAAAAGATAAACAACATAAATTAATTAGTTCCATCTATTGGACCGGCGCACCATTTAAGCCCGGATATTACAACAATAACATCACGAGTCTTCTTAATATTACCCGTGTACAAAGTTTATTATAATTTGTTCTTTATCTCTTGGCCGATCAGATTTGTGGAAAGACACGATGCACAGTGGTATAAATTAAACTTAAGCTGGACGAAAACATTTGTAAAAAAAATTGAGATACCAACTAATTGGCCGTGCTAACTCGATGCTAACTTTGACGGCATCCATGGTCGATTTGTAAGACGGTAATCTAAAGGTCGCAGGTTCAAGCTCGGCGTGCGCATATAACTTTTATTTAATAAATATGTATCGTAAAGTGGTGAAAGACCATCATTCAGAATCGAAACGTTGTAGATTGAAATGGGTTTAGCCGTGTTTGTGACCAGATCTGAATAGCCAGGTACTTACCAACCTTCCACATACCAATCTCCTTCCCCTCTCCACTACCTTCAGCCTCACAAAATACCCCAATTGGGGATGCCATAATCTTACTGGCTCTAGACGGTTGGGAGCAGTTGAGATTCTTGTGCGGTATTCACTATACAAAATGATAATAATTACTAACCATCTCGATGTTTTCCTGGAAGGATGCGCACAGAGAATGGATTGCTACACACTTCTGTATTTGCACCCTCTACCTGCTTCTATCACATTCATGCACCGTCACATAAATACTCCATTATTCTGACTTTCGACTTATCTCTGCCGTGCATGATTTATTTTAATATTCATTTAAAGGTTAATTTTTTTCAGGTTTGCCGGACTCGGCTAGACCTGGGCGTGGCTAGGACTAGGGATAGGTTATTTATACATCTATTCATAGCACATGTCGACATAATGTTTTTGTTTATTCGTATAACCACTTCTTCACAATATTGTTATAAAAAAAATATATAACATGTAACCTAACCGTTGAGTTATGTTAATTTATTTCGCGTATCAAAACGTGTGGGCGGAGTCAGCGGAGATGCGGGACACGAAGAACATTCTAACAATACTTTAAAGCGGTGTAATGATTTGGGAGATTTTGTTATCTTTTTCTTTCTCATGGTGGACGACGTGAAAACCCAGAGAAAGTGATTTATCCCAAATCTGCCTAAGTTGGGTAAAAATAATTAGTTCTCTCTCCATATATTGTTACTTTAAGGATGTATTAGTAAATGATAGTCACAAAATTATGACTAAGCCTAGCTGAACATTTGTTTGCAGTTCTAATAAAAGTAAACGTTCGTTACAAATAGTTATATTTTCTGCCAATTAGACAACGATTAATTTTCAAATAAGAAATCAATCAATCTTTATGAATTTACCCATACCCATAGAAAACTGATATCCATAGAAAAAAAAAACACCAAATAATTTAGGTTGTTTCAGATGCACAAATGCGAGCAGCGGTCGGGCCGCGTATACATAGATAGAGTGGTGTCTTTGAGGTGCTGCTGTTTCTGGATACGCGGTGAGTTTTTTTACAGCAATTATACGTATTTGGAATATTTGACTGTCCTATCTATTTTAATAAGGTTTGACTTTCGTCATAGTATTTCTTTGACCACCTAGAGTTGCGTTTTGGACGTTTGCGCGACGAAGACTACCCTCAGAGGAACAAGGTATTTCTATTTTCTTGTTTATTTATCAAAATAATACAAAACATGACAAAAACAAATATTCTTGTCGTGAATTTCTTTTGACATTCGGGAAAAATAATTATACATGTGACAGATATAACAACATAACAAGTGTATTTTCGTTTTGGGTTCTTGCGTTTAATCTTTAACCAACTTACTACAGGGTGATTGGTATATGATGCGACATATTGAAGGACGTTAGAGAGGAGACATGTACAAGCAAACAGGTTTATATGATTATAATGTCAATTCTTAACAGTATTGAGGTAGGGTCACCTGAAAAAAATGAACCCTAAGCGTGTAAAATAACGAAATATTCGTTGATAATATCCTCTCCTATATATGCCACATTACAAAATGAATCTTAAATTGTAACTCTTATAATTAACAGAGTGAAATCGATCTTTATAATTAATTTCCCAGCACGCTTAAAATTGGGATCAGCTCTAAGTTGGGCGTACAACATACATGTACATTGATTAAATATAGTATGCAGGAAGGTTTTTATATATTTGAGAACCAATTTCGTAGAATCTATGCAAAATTTTCCGCGGTCTCGAGTAACGGATTCATATGCAGTAACCGTAAAAATATGAACACCAAAAATAATATATTTTTCAAAACCAAAATTTTATATATAATGTATTCATACATCACAGCTTCTGGGTTTACAATAGATTTATTCACTTGATATGTTTGTGTAGTTTTAGATGCTAGAGGCATTCCATACCTTGAGCACAAACTATTTCTAGTAGTAAATATACATGAAATAAACTAAACTATTTTTGTTTCCAAGAACGTCGACGTGAACATCTGTTTCTTGCTATAATCAAAAGAATAACATAGAACTGATATTTCACAATTTCAATATCTCTTTTACATGTCAAATTTTTTCCCATTGTATTATATTATTTAGTCATTTTCTTATATCATATCTGTCAGCTGGATATAATAATTTTTTTTCATAATAAAATAATAAAAGAGGTAATGATACGTGTTTTTCAGTATTCATTAAATATAAATTTATAAAATTAATCAATAGGAACCCATAAAAGCGCTGCCTGTGTGTGGGTAATAAAGATAAAAGTGATATCAGAGTAATTATCTAAAAGGTTATAAATAAAAATAAACGTGTTCAAGTGTGAATAACATATCGTCGCTGGAAAGGCAAAAGGGCTTAAGCGACACTTTGGTAAAAAATAGTTAAATATGCAGTTTTGATCAGTTATTTTATCTGCAACGAATGCTCTGACTCTCGTTTGATTCTAAAAACTTTTGTGGGCTTTCAGCCATCTAAAATATATCAACAATTTGGGAGAAGGCTTGACTCAAGCGACACAAGTATGGGACATTTTTAGCTTTTTGTCGCTTTAGGTACTTCAGTGAGAGCATTGAGTTACCTGAGGTAACTTTTGTTTTCGAAATCCAACCAGGTACTGAAGACTTAGGGTTTTTTTAAATTAATTGTTTTTAAGTGCACTGGTGTAAACTTTCCGAAATGGCGCTTCAGCCCTTTTGCCTTTCCAGCGTCGATATACAAAATAAGAGTCGATTAAAAATTATAATAACAAGGAATTAAATTTAGAGATTTAATTAAAACATACTCGTCGCAGTTTTCCTCAATAGTTATATTTGATAATAGAAAGAGGGTCTCAACATATTTAATTCAAAAACATTTTTTTTTTAAATGTCAAGCTATATTTTTTTTGGTTCTTTGAAATTGTTTTGGAAGAAGAGTAAATGTGCGAGGACCAATAAAGCCGCTTTGTGTTTGCATTAATTAAGTGTTAGTTTGGAGGATACAAAATATATTGTTTGTTCTTTTACTTATTCTATTTTCACTTGCTCGGAGAATATTTTTATGTTTAAAGATATATTTTGGACATTGTAAAAGGTTTAATATTATTTGCTGATATATATATTTTTTTGCAAAATATTTAAGTAGAGAATTCTATTTAATTATTTTCGTTTAAAATACAATTTTTATTACACGCTATTCATAATGTTTTTTTTAATAAATGCATCAAGTGCATTCCCCAATCCCAAAATATCGTAAATAATGTAAGATTGTGCCAAGGATGAATAAATCTTTTTCAACTTCCTTAGGTCAATAAAAAATTTACGTCATATATTGTTTCGATATTTTTCCTGTGTACTTATTGAATGTACAAAAGATAAACCTTTAACTTATAGTTTGACTGAGATGGGATGATATAGTAAGGTAGCCACCTTACTATGAACACCTCGATATTCATTTCTAATTATTTTCTTGTGTTAGAGAAGACCAAGGACGAATGTAACAGTGGCAGGTTGTATCAAACGATTTTCAAGGGAAAAATATGAAGGGAATTAATTGATGTATTACTGCCATCTCCATTATCTCCAAAGTAAATTGTGTGCTTTTGTGGAAATAATTTATAAAATAACTTGTCAAGTTGCCGCTCTGTTCACATCAAAATACAAAAAACATTATCTACATACCAATAAAAGTAAACAATAATTTTTCAGAGTTCACCAATCACTACATTGGTACTGATTATACTTTTGATAGAGATACAGGGGTTAAAATTCTCCACCGTACTAATAAAGGGAAAAATAGATAACTTAGAAGCATTAGAAATTAGAAAATTCTTAAACAGTAAATTAAGTATTTTGAATAACCAAATTAATTTATCTTTTAGTCCTATCCTAGATATATTTCCAGAAAGCCGCTCTGTTATTCCCATAATTCCTTCAATAACCTTTTTTACTTTCCATTCCAACACCTAAATATCTATCTCAGTATTTTGTATTTGAGGTTAATTTTAATATTGTCCTGAAGGTGCTTCCGAAACTGGTCGACAAAATGTTGAAAATAAAAGTGGTTTTAAACAAAGTTTAGATTTTTCTCTTTTAAGTAACATTCTTATTAGATATAACGTGTGTTGGTTTCAGAAAGCTTTGTAAATTAATTAGAACCTCTAATCGTGGGTACCTATATCATTCCAAAAGTGTTCAATCTGACTTTTAACGAGTGGTTTCATATGAAGCTATTGCAGAGCCAAATAACAAAAAGTCAAAATCATCCCTTCATCCAAATAATTTGAGAAATTTTGAACCAAAAGCTCCTCGTCTATATTTACTACAGATCGATCTACAGTGTTACCTCTTGTATATTATTGCTCTAAGCACAAAACCTATAGTGCTGTAACCACACGTCCCCGTTAGATAGAAGACAGTGAATCGGTTACGCCATTTCAATGCGTTTATTAAAATAAGCAATATAACGTTAATTATTGCCGTAATAAACGCCTCCGAGCACAATGTAATCCCCATTTCAAAGTACGTGTGAAGCCGGCGAGTAAAATCGTCGGTTTCTGCGGCTCGGCCCTACTGCCTTAATGCCATAATTTTGGTTTCTGGCGTCAAAATATATTTATGTGACCCAAAATCCTCTCCGAAGCCCAGAGCCCGGATGCTGGTCCAGCTAATGGTCCAGAAATGGAAACAAAGACAATCGGAAGTAATTAAGAGTACGCGCCAAAACAAAATGGCATAATTTGCGCGCGAAGAGAACTTGGGGTGTAACTAAATAAAATAAAAATGATAAAATACTCGACGACTTTATTGCTTTCGCTATTTTTGGCAGTTTTCGGTTTAGATTAGTGTTTTAATGGTTTTGCAGTGCTGATTGCATTTAATATAACGTATCAGTGCTTTTAAAAACATGTCAAATTTTTCCCGATGTTCAAAAACAACGTAGTTCAGCAAGCGACCCGCTTTCGGGAACAACAAACTTCACAGAAGATTAATATCTGAATGGCAGGATGTTATATTTTAAAATATTTTTTCATGACACACTCATCAAAGCGAAAAAGTCTTTCGTCAATTTTCCAGCTTTTCTATTTTGTTACTAAAGCAAAGAAGTTGAAAGTCTATATCTTTTTGATTGTCAAATCCAGTAATTTAATTTCAAAAGTTGATACCAAATGGAAACATGTTTAAGTGGTTATATTCAAAGAATTTGAAAAGCAAAAATAAGTTCTACTTTTTATAATTTCTTGAAATCGCTCGAGTTCAAATTAATTCGAAAATACGTAGAAAAATGATTGTTTTAAATTAGAGAATAGATACAGAATAAAGTTCTCATAGACGAACCAAGTGACTGCTTAACCTTTATGTGACTGAAAGGGTACCCGGGTACCCTTTTTGGTTTTCAACATAGTTTTTTTAAATGTCCCAGTATGTCTAACCGGCTGAAACTTCCTGACTTCTCCACAATAGTGAAAATGAACAATTGAACATAACCGTTGGAAATGTGGAGGGTGGAATGTTAGCGGAAAACGCATAAGTATAATTTACAACTTCTGATGACTGAAAGAGTACCCGGGGACCCTCATATGTTCTGTATGGAATTTCAAGCTTGTCCGTATTTATTAATCATTTTATCTTATTTTAAATTATAAATATGATGTACTGTTGTCTTCGAAGTACATCACCTGTACCCTAATACTATTCACATATTTAATTAAAAACTCCTAGAAAAGATGGTACTGAGTGAAATTTCTATCCACTTCCCTAAATATCAAACTAAGTCGAAATATATTACGTTATAAAGTGGTCCAGCAAATGATATACTGTAAAAGAAACCTTCATAAAAATTAAAAAAAAGAGGTAGTTTTCTTCAGTCACATAAGGGTTTTGTTGATAAAAACTCTCTGAAGTTGCTGATAAGACTGTCAAACGACAGTGTCCTCTCTACATGCAAAGGATGCTGTAAAAGATGTGAAGAAAATGAAGAAACATTGATTAATTAGTAGTGTCAATGTTTCATTCGATTGAATAACAGTCTGGATACCTGGATAGCCATGTTGTGAAACCACGAGATATTGTCAAATACCCGATGAATATCCTGGTAAACCACATATAAAGAACTCGACTACTGTTAAAGGAGGAATGTAAACACGGAAGAAAGCTAAAGGGGTCAATGGCCTGATTGCTTATGGGAGCTACAAATAAGCGATAATACTAATTATAACGACAAACCGGTTAGTAGCTTAGCGAGTAAACGCGTTGGATTCCAACCCGGGCGTCGTCGGTTTAATTCCTCTTCAAGCTAAAGTCCTCTGGACACGGAGATACTAAATAAACCGATCATGGACACATATTACTAGCCAGTTTGCGATGAGTTCGAACTTTTTTTAAATTAAATGAGATACCGCACACAGCGCTACCATCACCAAACAGTCACCAACGCTTTAGTCGCTAACAAACTCGACCTGTCGACTCGTTTTTTTTACTTTACTTGAGTCGCCTAGTTTTTCGTCCGATTGAATACAACAACGTTTGTTGTCACATTTTTTTATTCTATAATATTATCGAATATATTTATCATCAACAAGTGAAAGTGAGTAGATAAATATCCCGTCTTATATAACTTCACCACATCGAAAACTACCGATTTTGATCACTTCTGAGTAACCCCGTGTGCGGAACTGCTTCACTAGAGTTAGTAACCGCCTAGTAATTGCAACCACAAACCAGTGTAATTTATTTTGAGTATCTCCGTGTGCATACGGCCCAAGTCCTCCATCATTGCACAAACAACGTTTTCCGCTAATCACGATGGTTGTAGAAGTTTTTCAAATAATGTCAGGCTATTCGCAACTCGGAAATGTTTGTCTTTCATTAGAAAAATAGATAGCGACAAAAAAAACGAAATAAATTCAATTTGAGAGGTTGTTGCCATTCAATCCAAAAAAAACTTGTTTTATGAACATTTGAAATTAACATAGCACTTAATATTGGTTTTTCAACAATATGCATTAAGCCGTATTTTAGAGTATTCCGAGTAAAAAAATAATTTAAAAAATCGTTAGAAAAGAACGTTAAAATATCGGTTTTCAGTTTTTTAAATGCTTATACGTAATTGATTTTTGTGTTCCTTCAAAAATATTCATCGCTTTAATGAGCAAAAAAGGCTTATCGTTTTACCTATCGCTAATGATTATTAAAGACCAAAACATAAAACCTTCCATCGTAATAAAAGGAATAAGCAAACAGCATCTCGAGGGTAAGGAGAAATTCGTGCCCAAAATTAATTTACAAGATAAAGGAAATTTACCGGTGAAAAGTGAGTTTCACAATTCTTCCAGCGGGAAGAAAGAGTGAGTTGAGGAAATAAATATAATATATTTCGGCAGTTATCGTGAGCCAGGCGGAATTGTGGGAAGAAGTATTGATGTAAACTTATTACGGTTGAAATATTAAGCAATATAAAATAACGACCAAAAAATCAAAAATATAAAATTTTTAAGTCTTTTTGTTGTTGTTAGATTCACTGTACAGTGGCCTTGATGAGATTTTTACAATAAACAGCGCAAAATAAATGACGAAAATATTTAGTTATATTTTTTTTTATATTAAACGTAGTAGATCGATAAGGTCTTTTGTTTTAGGCTGAGAGGTCGTGAGTAACAATACTGCGCTTCACTGACTTTAATTTTTTAAATTTTTTTATTGGAGTACGGCCGGAGTCAGTGGGATTAAGGGATCTCCAGTCAAAGTATCTTGTGTGGATGAAGGTAGTGGAGAAGAGTATGGAGAAGAGGAAGATTGAGAAGAACTTGTTTATTCAGATCCGATCACCAAACACGGCTAAGGCCATATAAGCAGCGTTTTGATTTTCGACGGTAGTCTTTCACTAGGGCGATACTGAAATTATCTACCGCTCTGGAATGTGCTCCAAATATACTGTATATTATTTAATTTTAGTTATCTGTGATACAATACAAATTGATTAAATAAAAATTATTTACACACGCCTTCTGAATTGGTAGTCGAGGATCTTAACAGCTCGACCTCGGAAGTCGTCGGTTTAGTAAAATTAAAAAAATGTATAGTTAATACCGCACAAGAGTCCCAACTGCTCCCAATCTCCTAGAGCCAGTGGGACTATGGCATCCCCAATTGGGGTATGTTGTGAGGCTAGAGGTAGTGAGAAGAGAAATGAGATAGGGTAGAGGAAGGTTGGAAAGTACCTGGCTATTCAGATCTGGTCACCAAACACGGCTAAAGCCATTTCAAGGAACGTTTCGATTCTGAATGGTGGTTTTTCACCTGGGCGATTAATAAAGTATCTACCACTCTGATTATTGGACTGTCGGAGTATTTTGTGGTGAAGTGGAATCGGTTGTAGGATCAGAAATATGCACGAATAACGAAGTGTTTAGGATAACCTGGTTACAATGCTGAATGGTAGTTTTGGACTATACTGTTTTTTTCAAAGTGAGCAAAAACTTGTGGCTTCACGTTATAAATGATAAAAAGGTTCTTTTGATATTTTACAATATCCTCATAAAGGTCAAACCCCAAAGGTTGACACGGCATATCTATATCAAGAAAGTGGTTTTCAAGTAAACATTCTACTGATAATTAATAATAATAGTTGGATAAATTACATGGAGCTATTTTTTCATTTCCTCAAGGGAGCTTAGCAAAGTTTAGGACAATCAAAAAACAACATAAATTTACCATAAAAATACTAAACTTCATCATTTCATTATTATTATTTCAATTTTTTCAATTTTCAATTTTCAATTTTTTCTTATGAATTTATGTTTATTTTTCTTCAATATTATTATTGTGTGTATTACAACTTTTATTTTATTATTATTATAACTATGTATTATTATCAATTATGGAAGGTATTGCATTGTTTTAATTACTCCTGCATACCTTCTGGAATAAAACTTTATTATTATTATTAAAAACGCTCTACTTAGATATCATAAAATAATCGAGATACCTACAAACTACAAGTTTACCTTGAAAAAATTAAAAGGTCTACCTTGATTTGAATTGATCAAACTATCTATAAATTTTGACACGTATGTTTTTAATAATTTACATATCGTCGTTGGAAAGGTAAAAAGGCTTCGGCTACACTTTGGTGAAAAATGAGTAAAATATGTAGTTTTAATCAATTTTTATTCTGCATCGAATGCTCTGACCTTGCATTGCCTTGTTTGATTCTGAAGACTTTCATGGCCCTTCAGCTATCTAAAATATATTTACCACTTGGGAGAAGGCTTGACTCAAGCTTCACACGTTTGGAACGTTTTTTTTACCCTTTTGTCACTTTAGGTAACTCAGTAAGAGCCTTTAGTTACCTGAGTAAACTTTTTTTTTTCAAAATCCAACCAGGTACGAACTTATGAATTTTATTCTAAAACAAAAAAATACTTTAAAGTGCTCTGGTGTAAAATTCCCAAGCTGGCGCTTCAGACCTTTTGCCTTCCCGGCGATGATATGTCGCGGGCTGAGTAAAGTTTCTGACTTTTTGTATAGCCGCAGATCGAGAATTTGCGTACTAGTGCGTGAAGTAATATTTTATAAGTGAATTCAGATGCTAACAGGCTAGCCTAGCTATGAAAATCAAGTTTGCGATTCTGTTATCCATTTAGGGATATGACTTCCTAAAGTATTGATATTATTTTCTTAAGAACTAACTTTTAAGTTTCGCTCTGAATTCTGTTGAATTTTCGAAAGCTCGTACAAAGGGTTTTTATTTTATTTTGTAGGCCCAATTATTATGGGTAGATGTTCTTTATGCAATAAAAACATAAACACATTCTATTTTATTATTGGATTGGGATTTATAAATTCATGAAGGGTTTATTAGACATTGTCACAGTATTGATTTTTTATCGCTATCGGCATAGCCGAAAAATATAGAATAACTAATAATGAAATTTTGTTAATAAAACAGTAATTATATATAACTATCTAATCATCATGCCATTTCTCCGCAGGGGTAGGCAGATAGGATGGATCGTCACCCAACTCATTCTAATGATCTCCGAAAAATTATACGATTTTTATTATTATTTAAGATTAATAATAAATTACCTATCCACTAGTATTTTTTACAAAATGCGGCTAACCCTTAAAACATGTGTTTTGTATGATGGGCGAGCGGTCCGAAGCTAAAGGTTCCTACCCAGAGGTTGTCGGTTCAATACTCTGTCTTGCCTAGTGGTCCGTTATTTCTCAAGAAACGTTTTCCGCTTATTATGATCGTAGTAAGATATATATTATTGTCTGGTTAAATATTGTTTGGTTATTCGTGAACTGCATCTTTCTTTGCAAGAACAAAGCTGTACTGAGGCTATTTTCATAGGCTGTACTGAGTTTTCACCTTACCAATCCAGTGTAAAGTGTAATTAATATCCAAGAGGGGAGAAGCATGGTAATTAGAGTTGGTAGGTAATACAGCTAGAGCTACGATAACTCACTAACAAATTTCACAACAAGATAAGTTACAGCTAGAAGGGTTCTCATGAATATTTACAAGAAATAATTAGCTTGATGAATAATTTAGGGGATGAGGGATGATACATTCCCCCTCACAACAATTGGCTGATTGTAACTTTTGATTAGTTCTGCTAACTCATTGCTCCTTACAGCGCGATGACAGCTGAATATGTATTCGATCATTGATTGAGAAAATACTAGGTGACCCGACCTACTCTAATGTTGACATGCTAAATATTCAAATAAGATAATACAATCTCAAGGATGTGTTTTCTGATACCTTTTTAAGAATTTGAACGATCTTTTTAGAAAAACGAAAGAGATAGAGATTTTTTTATAGAGCGTGAAGCTTATACAAAACACATTTTTTTTGTTATAAAAACATGTCCTTTTAACGTATATCTTCGGGTTTCGTATTCATTGCACACCCCTTAAAACCACACTGGAGTAAATTTGATAATTATTTGGAATAATTCAACGTAAAAAACTAGTCAAAGATTTATTGTTTTTGTTTTCAAATGGTAAAATTTATTCTTTTAAAATTAACTAAAAGTTTTAATTTAGTTTGAAAATGGCTTCGACCATTGAAAAAGCTTTCTTACTAAAATAATGTTTTTTTAAAAACGATCTAGCATTTACTATTCTTTTTATATGAGTATCACCACACAAAAGTCCCAAATTATTCCTTCTATCTGGAGTCAGTGGAACTATGGCATTCACAACTGGAGAATGTTGTGACGCTAAAGGGAGTGGGAAGAGAAAGGAGATGGCAATAAAGGTGGTAAAGTACTAAGGTATTCAGATCTGGTAAATAAAAGCGGCTAATTCCATTTTAAGTAACATTTTCTATTCTGTCTTTTAAGTCTGACGGGGCAAGATCAGGAAAATAGAAAAGATGTCCGAATAGAGTTCTTTAATAGCTGCCCTTTAATGTTAGCAGAACGATGATATAAACGATTTTATCGGTCTCCAATACATTAAATCTCCAGCTAAACTCACACAAAAAAGGAATGTCATAAATGTACGTTTTCTTATAGTCGACACTGCATTTGCTTTGCCCAACAATTATCAAAAACTTACCCTCTTATTTTAATTAACGATTTTTTTTATAAAACCATGCTTTGGTATTGAAATGATATTTACCAACAAGTATAAATTGAAAAAAATCTTTCCAAAGCATTGTTGCTTCAGACCAACTAAGTATTAAGCACTTGTCTTTCCGGTGCTGTCTGTGTCACTATCAATTTCATGTTATTTAATTTTGGCAGAAGACTCATCTGGCGTGTTCAATGTCTTTGTTATTTGTTTCTTGGTTCTGTGAACATTACCAAGATTATTTATTTATTGTTGTTGTTTGTTGCTTCAAATGAACGAGAATTTACCAAAACATTAAGCACTTAATATGAATATGGTGCGCTGTGAATTCCAGAGGCCCTTTTGTTTTTGTGAGAGAGAATAGATTGTTTATTAGAAATATGACACATTTTGTCCTCGTCAAGTTAATAAGGCAAGCTTATGGACAAACACATACACAATTTTTCAAGTTTTGCATAAAATAAAATGAAAGGAATGTCATTCACCATATCGTCGCCGGAAAAGCAAAAGGGCTGAGGCGCCATTTTAGGAAGTTTACACCATAGCAATCTAATGTTTTTGTTTGTTTTACAATAACATTCTTCAGTACTTAGTTGGATTTTGATAAAAAAGCTAACTCAAGTAACTCAATGCTCTAACTGAGTTACCTGAAGCGACAAAAAGCTAAAAAAAAGTCCCAAACTTGTGTAGCTTGAGTCAAGCCTTCTCCCGAACGGTAAATAATTTTAGATGGCTGAAAAGCTACAAAAGTCTTCAGAATCAAACGAGAGTCAGCGCGTTCTATGCAGAAAAAAAAAACTGATCAAAACTTCATATTTAACATATTTTTTTTTTACTAAAGTGTCGCTTAAACCCTTTTGATTTCGATATGATTATTAAATTTATTCCCTCGAGAAAAATGCCGCGATCTCGACACAAATCCGGAACTTTAGTTATTCAATCTCCAATCAGTCCTCAAAATGGGCAATAAATAAACCATTTCGTATACGTAAAATTGAATCACCAAGACAACTTTTTTAACAAACGAAGTAGGTTGGTACTGCAAATTGTGGCACAGTGATCGCATTTGTAGTGAAATCAATCTTACGCTAGCATGCGCCAAGATTTATTTTTAAATCTACTTAATTTGGTAAATTCAACTTCGAGTTTACAACGACTATTTTTTTTTTTTGAATTCCTCTTCTGCGAACTTGTGCGTGTAGTTCTTACGAAACCCCGATCTTTGGCTATTTCGTTGAAAATCATGAAATTTAACCATTTTCAAAAAAATAATTAAATTTAACTTAGTACAGCTTTACACTTCTTCGTGATTTTTGTTTTTAAAATAATAATATTCAAACAAAATGAAAAGAAAAAAAAAAAAAACACAGAGAAGAAAAATGATTAGATTGTGACTCGAACTCGGAACCTTTATTTTATAAATATATATCTATAAGTCAATGCGTCCCTGTCGAATAGGGGTAAGATTCGTAGTTCGAGAATATGATTGACATAATCAATAATAATTTTTAGGCTGTTTGTACACCTGTGGGTGTTCTCGTCACCAAACAAATTGTAGAGAAACCGATGGTGAATAACCAAGGGTATTTGATCCTAAAAGAGGAAATGAAATCAAGTAAAAAGATATTTTGAATTTTAATGAAGTAATACTGTTGTGAACGATGAATATTCGTGTAAGTGAATGAGTTTATTTATTTGGAAAGAATATTCACAAGAGATGGAAAGGCTGATAAGGATATTGAAAGAAGAGTAAATGCAGGAAAGCCTGATGAGGCATGGAACCGGCAGCAAATGGAATAAATTAGATTGAGTTCTGTAGAAATTAGATTTCTGAGGGGTATGGGTGATAAAAAACATCTATGCCCGTAATACAAATATGAAGATCCCGAAATCATGCAAACCTGATGTAAGCGTAAATAATAACATTACGTAGGATGCGCTTAGATGGTTTGAAAAAAAATAAAAAATGAACGAATATAGGTTAATGAGGAAAATATATGACGCAAAAGTAAATAGTGGAAGAAGTTCAAAATGCCTGAAAAAGTCATGGCACGGTTCAGTGAATCAAATACTTGAGTCGTGGTTATGCCACGGGTCAGAATAATAGAAGAATATATAAGATTTTGAATGAAGCAAGGAGTGTATACCAAGACAGAGTTGTGATGGCGATCCAACCTCTATGCCTACCCTTGAGAGAAAACGGCGTAGTGGTTAATTAGTACGTTAGATATGAAGTTTTAAAAATATTTAAAAATTTTGGGAAATCTCGATTTTGGCCTGTGGATTATTTTCATAGCTAGGATATTTTGTACCCAATATATAATAAACAATAATTGTTAAACTTTTATCTTTATGGTATGGAAATGCAAAATACCCAAGAATTTCAGCTTTCATTGAAACTTTAATATTTTATTCTAATGACAATTACCGCTGTGTGACCATATTTTTTTTGCGAAGTCATCTATTCATCTGTCTCAAAGTCTCTGAAGATTCTCACAAAAGCCTCAAACATTGTGTCCCTGTACGCACGATGTAACAAACTATTTACCAACACGCAAGTGTGTTTTGAAGATTTTGTAGAAGTTTGAATATGTGGCATAAGTTTATTATTTTATTATTTCTAATTTTGAAACTGTTAATTCGTGGTGGAATTCCATTTTAATGATTTAATAAAACAAATTTGTAACTTTATTCCACTTTTATTATTTTGACTGGACCGGTTTCAGCCTATGACGGCCATCTTCAGACTAGTACAAGTGTTTGTTAACCTACGGCTTATATACTATTTTTGGGGATGTTAGGGGTAGTAAACAATGATTTTACTTTAATTAATATTCATCAGTATTGTTGCATGATTTTTATAGAAATACAACTGTAACCCATCTTAAATATTAAATAAATAAATAAATATTCCAGATAGATATATAAAATAGTAATACCAATAAATTAAAAGTAACTTTTACCCTGTAACTATTAAAATCATGCAACAATACTGATGAATATTAATTAAAGTAAAATCATTGTTTACTACCCCTAACATCCCCAAAAACAGTATATAAGCCGTAGGTTAACAAACACTTGTACTAGTCTGAAGATGGCCGTCATAGGCTGAAACCGGTCCAGTCAAAATAATAAAAGTGGAATAAAGTTACAAATTTGTTTTATTAAATCATTTATTATTTTACTTCTTAAGTAAATTTTCAATTCTAGCAGAGAAAAAAAAGATTTCGGTGTTATAGATTTTTTAATAGTTTTCTTCAAAAGTTTAGTTATAAATTAACCTTATTTTTATTGTGACACTAGGCAAGTTGAAAATTATCACTAGGACTAAACTCGGAACAAAATGGCGCCTAGGGCAGCTATAATTTGGTGTTTTTTGAAATTATAAAGAAAACCAAAATTTTCGTTTTTGTTTGCAATATTATTTTATAAGGCCGTCAAGCACCATAGGATAGGTAAATGATAATAATAAAAAAAACCCAAAAGGTATGCAGGGGTAGCGTTATTTAATGCGTTGCATAATTGATAATAATACATAAGTAACAATTCATAAAATAAACAAACAAAAAATAATTTTAAAAAAAATTATGAAATTAGACTGAATGCTGTGAAAATGAGATCTCTGAGGTGTATGTGCAGTAAAACCATGTATGACCGTGTCAAAAATGGGAATATCCGGAAAGAATGCAAGGCTGATGTAAGCGTAATGAATAGGAACAAGAAAGGAACGCTTAGATGTTTTAGGCATGTGTAGCAAATGAACGAAGAAAGGAGTATGAAAATAATATATGATGAGAAAGTGAATAGAAAAAAAAAATAAATCGGAGACGCCCGAGGAAGACATGGCACGATCAAGTCAATCAAATACTTGAGTCAGGTCGTATCGAGACTCAGAATAACTGAAGAGTATGTATGAGACGATGTATGAATGTGAATGAAGCAAGGAGTGTATGTCAAGCAAAAGTTGTAGGGCTGTCCGTCATCTTTGTCTATCCCTACGGGGAAACGGCGGGATGGTTAATTATTTGGTTAAATTTTAAAAAATCTTTTATTGAGGATTCTCCTGTCTCCAAAGGCAGATGACATGCGTATTATTCTTCATTTGTGATTTTATCTTGAATCAACTCCTGAAAATCACTCAGTAATTTGGGTTTTTCGGAAATAAATTAAGATCTTCGTCTTTTCAAATCTTCTAACCTGTGTTCACTAAAAGGGTTTGTTTTTTTGCTGAACACTATTGACCATTTTTTCGGAAAATTTTTTTTCGTTTATCTCTAAATCCGACTGCCTTTAGTGTTTTTATCTAAGAGTAATAAGTAATGAAAGCAAGTAATAGAATTTGCTTCAGAGTTAAATAGAGAGATCTATCCGTCACAGCCCCTTGACACAGACAGGCTCTCGAGTTAAATGCGGAATAAATCATCTCTATTATCGATCGCTAATTGGGGTGGGTACTCTGACCTTTTGGAAACACTCATTCTTCGTCCGGTTGGAAAAAAACTCAAGTAAATTGACCCAATCTCATCGATCCTTAATTAATTTCAACCAATTCGGTTAAAATCTGGAGAAAATGTTTTAGTAGAAATTGGAAATAACTTTAAAGCACTAATGCTTATGTTTTTTTTTTAATATTTAAATAATATCGATAATCTAAAACACAAATATGAAATCTATATATTGTGTTCCAGATTATTGATTTTATTTAAATAAGTTATAAGCTTGAGTGATAAATTATAGTTTAGATAAATTAATTTGTAAAGCGCCCTTGAGGTGATTTTCCCACAAAAACGGCGCTATAAAAGTTATCGATTTATTATTATTATTAAAAAAAACATAAACATTGATTTTTTTTTAAATTTATTTTTTTCGTAGAAGAATTCTTCTTCTGAAAGGTTTTCACTTTGTGATGTCATTATGTATTTAAATTAAAACAAAATAACTTTGTATACATCACTTTATTAATATACAATATTACAACATGTTTCGTGAGCGATGCTCACATCTTCAGGTATTAATGTATACTTTAATACATTTTAGTATACTGAGCATCGCTCACGAAACATGTTGTAATATTGTATATTAATAAAGTGATGTTTACAAAGTTATTTTGTTTTAATTTAAATAAACATTGATGCTTTAAAGTTATTTATAATTCAAAATGAATAAAAGACTTTGTAAAAAGTCAAAAAGATATTCCGTATTTAAAAGAAAAGATATTTATCCAAAACATCATCTTAGTATTCGATGAACTTGAGTTAGGCTTTGATTCCATTACAAAGATGGCTGTCAAAAATCGGAAGATATTAAAAATAATATTAATAATTTTCAATGAAAATATGAGATCGATTTCAATGCCACTTTCTAATAAGGTCCCAATGGCCGAATTGGTTAAGACGTTACTCCCGGAGAGAGTAAAAGATCCGAGTTCGTGTCTCGGTTGTAACCATTGTCTTTTTATTTTCTGGCTTTTTCTGTTTCATGTTTGTTTTTTAGATTATTGATATTATTTAAATATTTGAAATGTTTTAGATTGGCGATGGTAGGAGAGCGGAGAATGAGGAAGAAAATACAATTTTTAATCATTTGTAGGATTAAGAACCAGATTATTAGACTTTTTTAATGATATACTGTGATAATGCAAGTCAGTAGTGAGCTGGGCGTAATCCAGTGTTGCCTAAACGAACGAAAAGTGAACAAAGTACCTTAATTTTTTGCATAATTATTATTGCCATAATCATTTACCTTCTGTGTATTTGAATAATGTTTTATTATTATTATTCAGTTTTTAGAAAGTCCGGTTGAAGCAAAAGCCAAAAAATGTTCTACAGGCTGTATTTATTATTAATTACAATATCTATAATATTTTTGGCGATCAAAATTTAAAACCGAAAACACATGATTTTGCATAGTTTTAAATTGCACAGCCTTAAATGAAAAAAAACCGTAAATTTTCAGTTACGCCATTTCAAATTAGATATGAAGCCATATTTTTTGCCAGAAACATTGATTAATTTATGTGTTTTGCTTTTAAAATAGAAAACCGTCTGTTTACGTGAAATTTCAATTAATCTTAATCAATTACGTTTAGGGGTACATTAGAGGTTATAACCAAAATACAAGCTTAACGATATCAACGGAAAATCTTTGTAACGAAGATTAATATAGCTTAGTTGTCAGTGACATAACATAAACAAGATGCGACCTCCAAGTAGTTATGGTGACGTCTTTTAACTGTGATTGGTGAAAGGGTCGAAAGAAACAGCACCCATATTGGTATATTTTTTCTTAATTGTGCACTTTGCGTTCAAAATATTTAAAGATATTTTCATTCAAAGCCCAAGATAGTTTTTTTAAATTGTTTTTAAACGGACTGTTTTCACCCTGCAATGGTTATCTTCAAAATGACGTATTTTTAACTGAACCCTTATAATTGTGTTTGTTTTTAATAGGTCTTTTGCAGATTGCAATTTACATTTACGTAACGGATATTACATTTTTTGGTTACATTCTTTTGGAAAATACGGGAAATGAGACACAAATTCCCAACGGTAAATATCAGGAAAAAACATTTAATTTAACGTTAAACATCAATTCCTTCACCTTATAATTGAGTAATACTGCTCTTATTTTTATAAAATCTGTGTGCTCAAGCAAAAAAAACTCATGTCAAGACTTTAGAGGTCAAATATTACTGTTATTCAAAGTATGAAACTTCATTTAAATCACGAGCTATGGTGACTTGAAATACCCATTGCATTGTCAAAAAAGGCGACTTATTTTCGTATGTTCCAAAACTTTCAATTGCTCTAAAAGAAAATAAAATGGTGAGAAAGTGCTACTAACATCGAAACTTAGTGCAGGTTGAAGCTGTATAGCAAAGTCATAAAACCTTGATAAGGTAACAGCACCAGTGAATGACTGCCTCCTAGTGAACGGCCATTGGTTTATAAAAAATAATAATATTAAGAGTTACGAATTGTATTCCATCGAGTACTTAAAACAGACGACAATGAGCTACACGCGTTTTAAATACACGGAGAAAGAGCTCTCTGCTGTAATAAACGCTGTAAAAGCTGGTGGCACAAGTGCCAGTTAATTAGCAAAAATCTTCAAATTTCCTAAAGAACTTAAAAAAATAAACTAAACGGTAATTCACCAATTCTTCGTAAAATGGAACCGTATTAAGTTTTGAAAAATAGTGAGGAAATTGCTATTGAAAAATAAATCCTAGGAAATGCAAGATTAGGATTTCGAATGCACACTGAAGAAGTGAAGGACGCAGTTTTTTATATAATTAGAGAAAAAAAAAGTTCCAATCCTTTTACTGATGATAGATCCGGTCGCAAATGGATGAACCTGTTGCTTAACGCAATACGGAGATCATATCCAAGGGCATCAGTGATTTTAGATAATCAGTCCGCTTGTACCTTAGCAACTCCAACCACTTTTGTTTTCACCATAGAAGATGATTCTGCGAAGAAGGCAGTATTACAGGCGGTCTAAAGAAAGATAACATTAGGAATGACAGTAATTTCTACAAATGAAAAAAATGATATAACTAAAAATGGGAAAAACTCACAGAGCATTATGTTCCAGAAATGTAAGAAAAAACGATTCGGTAAATTGATTCTAAATGTTTATTTTAATTAAAAGAAAGTTTTCATAAAAACTATTTATTTTTCTTGTTGCGTTATTGTTTAAAATCCATTCATATCAAATGAGGTCATTTACTGGTGCAGTTCAATTTATTTACTGGAGACGAGGCGACCATTTACTGGTGATTCCACTTTTTATTTACTTCAACGTTGATAATAAATGTAATTTATTTATTTATAAACTAACAGACCGCTGTCCAATACATAACAAAAAATAAAAAAAGAGCGCGAGAGAAAGAACAGCATGTTTTAATGAAGCGATGACTAAAATAGTACTTCAATAAACATTTGAAAAATTATTCATGTCAAAACCTGAACAAGATTTTAGTGGAGTCGTAAATAATTAAAAATTATTGTAATTCAAATAAAGTTTTTTTTAAATAAAATAATTCCTGGAGTTTAATCAATAAAAAATAAACTAAAAACCTTAAATAATTAAATTTATACTTTGAATAATATTTTCAAACATCGCAGATCCCTATACGGTCATTTATTGGTGCCTTTACCCTATCTCAGAAGTGCAACAATAGGATTTCATCTCTTTGTATTCCCATATCGTCCCTATTTCCACAGAAAACGTTTTCCGCCACACATCAAAATAATATAAAATCATTGCACAAGCAACATTTTCCGCTTAAAATAATGGTCGTAAGAGTTTAGAATTTTCTTTTTTTCCTTCCTTTTTAAAAATACATACATATTTCTAATCGATTGATACACAAGTTTTGACTATTTTCTTAAATATCAATTTTACTAAAGTGTTATGTACTATGAATCAGGTTAAAAAGATTTCCCGCTTAATATTTCTAGACTAGTTAATAATGGGTTGCTTTAGCACCACAAAGGCCGACATTTCGTATTATATCAATGATTGTTTTGCATTGTTCATTTTTCTTAGTGGAGTTCGTGTTTGTCAAAAAACACAAAAGATGTCATTAACTGCCCGCTTGCTTTTTGCTTGGAGGAAAATCGCAAAGAACAATGAAATTTCGGATTTAGCGAAGCAATAAAGGTGTTTCCAGCGCCTTTTAAGACGATTATTTAGATTATTTAATGGCGTTATTACCAGGATAATGGAAGGATTGAGCATTATATACGAGATAATTAAAGTTTGAAAGGTCAATTTATAAACGTTTCAATCAAAAGTTAGGCGTTTTATTTTTATTGCAACGATCAGTTGGAGTATATTACTGTGGATGATTTTTAAGTTGTATTTGAATTTCTTTTAAAAATAACTTGTGTTGCAATCGACCACCACAATTTATTTTTATTTTTAAATATGTCAGCAACTTTGGATTTATCCGAAAGAGTATAATAAAATATACAAAATGTCATGCATCTTTACGTAGCCCATAAGCAGTATTGATATTCTATGTCAGTTTTTTGAAAATTCACATCGGATTATTTGAACTATAGTATGAGCTGAAAATGTTGCCAGTACTGCAACTTTGTGAAATTTGTGAATGAATTTTGGTTCACATCATGTTTCATGTGTAAAACCCGATAAAAATAATTTATATATTTTTACTCACGCCGGATTTTGAACTCGAGATCTCTCAATTCAGAGCCGAGGAGCTTAATACTCTTCTACGATGGTCTCTTGCAAGCAATTGTAGCTTTTAATGTACGTTATATAGTAAGCCGAACGAAAGTTTTGTGCGATATCTTGGATAAAGATTACAGAAATATTTATTATTCAGGATAGACACGTCGCGTAGCTAGTGTATTCATTTGATTCCTTAGAACAGGCAATCTACCTAACTAGAGCTAGGAACTAATATCGACCGGAAAAAACATAGCAGCACTTGTACATATTTTTGAATATTTGCAATTTTACTATAAATGTACTTCCTATTATGTTCTTTTCTGTAAGAACGTTAGTATAATAACAAATAGTAAAATAACTATGTAGTAATAAAAAAATAAAAAAATAATTCATAGCATAAGACGATATTTCAAAAAGACGTAATGTTGATTTATAAAATATTGACTAGTTAATTAAAAAAAGAAGCTTAGCTTATAGCTAATTCAACAAATGTTTCTATGCTTGTGTCATTCGAACCCTGATTTATTTATATTACAGAGATTAATTAAAATTATATTATGATTATAATATATAATAAATAAAACAATGGGTTGTAATAAATTGGATGAACTGGTGATTTGGTAATAATTTGTTAATCTTCTAATTAGTTGACAACAATCGTTTCACTAATTAGTCAATAATATTAAATAATATACTGCTCCGATGAAGCTTGGATATAAGCAAAACAAGTGTATCGGTGTGTTTCAAGTTAAATATAAATTAATCAGTAATGTATGTACGCAAAGCGATTGTTTTATTATATGCCACACATCAAACCACATATCGTCGCCGGAAAGGCAAAGGGCTGAAGCGTTATTTTGGGAAATTTACGCCAGAGCACTTAACAGTTTATTTGTTTTATTATAAATTCTTAATACCTGGTTAGATTTAAAAAGAAAGTTAACTTAGTTAGTCAAAAAGCTAAATAAAAGCCACACTTGAGTCGCCTGAGTCAAGCCTTCTCCCAAATGGTAAACATATTTTAGATGGCTGAAGGGCCACAAAACTCTTCAGAATCAAACGAGAGTCAAAACATTCGACGCAGATAAGAGAACTGATCAAAATTGTACATTTAACTATTTTTTGACCAAAGTGTCCCTTAGGTCCTTTTGCTTTTCCAGCGACGATATTATTTTCTATGAAAACAAAATTATTTTATTTTTAAGGTTACTTATCATATCATATCAATTAAAATATGATGTGATGGAATTCCTATATTCGGTTTTTGGTTTATTTTTTAAAAATATCTAGCATCACAAAAATATTATACGAACCATAAAGGTTTCCCCTTCAGCATTGGTAGGTATAACGCACTTCTCTTTTCAAAGGAGATAATATATTATTATAAATTATACCTCTCCATATGAAAACGTAACGTCATCTCCATTTTTTATCTTGTATGTACGTACGTACTTTCCATATAATATGATGATGTTATCTTAGTCCATCAAACATCCTTAAAAAATCCTCGCTCCTTAAAAAAAAAACAGTGGAGAGAAAATCTCAATCTCATTCTTTTAGTACAAAAAACCTTGTCCTCTGCTTTCCTTTCCCTTCCTTCTGAATGTCACCCCTCAAACCTAGCGGTGGTTACAGGGAATACCAACTGCCTTATTTGGTTAGGAATGTATTCCGTACTCATATTCACGAATCTATATTTTTACAGGGTGGGAAACTGAATCAATTAATAAATTGAAAAAAAAAAAAATTTTGCAATGATTTTAAAATAGCTGTGTATTTTTTAATTTTCTTTAAAAAGAAAGACAAACATTCTCTGGTTACGAATAAACTAAAACTATTTGAAAAACTCCTACTGCCATCATAATAGGCGAAAGATGTTGCTTGTGCAATGATAAAGGACATAGCCAGCAGAAGAATTAAAGTCACGACGCCCGGGTGAGAATTCGACGCGTTTTTCCACTCACCTACCAACCGGTCTTCTTCTTATATTTTCTTATTTAGTGTGTTTAAATTAAATGTAACAAAAAGAGCTGGCATTAAAAGTAGAGAAAATAGTATTAGCTGCTTGAGAGAAATTTTTTGGGACGAGATTGAATTATTTACTTAGTAATGTTGCATCTCCTATACTCTCTTGATGGCATAGAAGACGATATTTTATAGGAAATATGAAATCAGAAACCGAGTCTTGTTAAAAAAAAACACCTTCTTCTTATATTTTCTTATTTAGTGTGTTTAAATTAAATGTAACAAAAAGAGCTGGCATTAAAAGTAGAGAAAATAGTATTAGCTGCTTGAGAGAAATTTTTTGGGAAGAGATTGAATTATTTACTTAGTAATGTTGCATCTCCTATTCTCTCTTGATGGCATAGAAGACGATATTTTATAGGAAATATGAAATCAGAAACCGAGTCTTGTTAAAAAAAAACACAATATTTTTCCATACAAAAATTGTCTATGCAGCCTGTCTCGCAGGTACAGGTCGCGAAATTAAAATTGACCCAAACAGTAGAAATTTAAGATTGTGTATTGGTGCATATACATTTAATTTTCACAGTGAGATCCTTGGAATTTTGTCTTATTTACGCCTCCTTATTGTTTTGAGCAAAAAAGCGTAAAAATAAATAAATATATATATTCGCTCCCGTTAACCGATTCTTAAATTATGATCAGGTGTCAAGCATGACCGTTATATTATCGCTAAGGCCTAAATTTCATTGTAGACAAATGTGGAATAATGCCTTTGACCTAAACACAGTCGATATCATACCATAACACAAGGACGAGAGACACCCCTAACATGGCGAAAAATACGACAAAAATATACAACAATGTAAACTTACATTTAAATTTAAAATTATACAGTTTTCAGTGTAACATCCTGCAAAGTAAGTAAGGGATGTGGGATTGTACTGTTCTAGTGTGGAACTGTTTTAACCTGTGTATGGGGGTGTATTTTGTATGTCCTTATAACGTACAGGTGTGTTAGTGCGCGGCTCGACTTACACTCGCACGGTCTTAAGGATACAGGGGAAACAGAGTGGCAAAAAGTCACACGAAACTAAGTCCACTGACGCTGCTTTTACAGAGTTGAAATTTATGCACTTCCTTCCACAATAAACTACTCGCACCAACTTATAAGCTTGTGCATTATTCAAAACCGCAAATAGTTATACTTCTGCACTCATGTACGTAAAGTAAAGGCTATTAAAGTAGGAAATTTCGCATATTTCTTTGAGATGTTTCGCCTTGTTCTGCTGTCGGGTTTTGAATTTCAGGCGACAGTGAAAAATTAAATGTATAACCTCCCAAGATATTGTATTATTTTAAAGCATAATAATTTTAGAAAATTGATAAAAAAAAAATATATATATATATATTTATGGTTACTGTTTTGAATTCTAAGATTTCAAAATAACTTAAAAATAATATTAAAGTTATGTAAGCTTGTGTACAGCACTTAGTGCTTCATTATTGCGGTTTTTGAAACGGATTAAATCTTAAATAGGTAAAATTGGGGGATTTATTATATTTGCTATGTATTATGCGTTTTTTTATTGTGATATAAATCACCGGAAATTAATACGTAAATTGCTCGTAAAATCACGTAAAAAATTAGAGATAGTACTTCATTAGAAGATTAACGAAATTGCAGAAAAAAATCACAAAAAACATAACATGATATCTGAATAAAACTTTTCCTATCACGTTATAAAACGATGCTTCCTGTCCTCATTGAGTTTCCCCACAAACAAGCAGATAGGATAAACTTCCGTAGGTAAAAATATTGTTTACAATACTCGTTTTTGTACCTTGTATCCGCGTAAAAGCTCGTCAAAACTTTTATGCAATGAAAGTTGTGTGAAACACTGAAGAAAGTTGGTAACTACCCGTTAGGTGTTTTGAGGGACTCCATAACGGATGATTCTTGTAAGGGTTGTTTGCTAATGTAATAAAATAATGTACATGGGTTTTTTATGGTGCACTTATTTTACATCTGCGGTGGATATCTACTACGTGAATTTTTTTCAAAATATCAAATTATTGGGATTCGAAGACTAGAATGTCTCCTGAGTACTGTTTTTTCTACTTAGTATTGGCTACGGAATAAATATTCTAGGCAGTGTTCTACAGTTTTTATCTTAACGGATAAGATAAGATTTTCTTCAAGGTTAATTATAATATAAACGAGAAAATATAAATTACACACTTATTGTATTCTAAAGGAGGCTATTATCTTATTATAATTTGACCAACTTTAATGGTTTGTATTGTTTGACACAGTTATGTTTTTTGTTATTTCATTTGGCGTTGAGATAGATTCAAAAATTCACTATTAAATTACAATAAAACAAAGGTACCGTCGAATTTAAAAGTGATAATTTGTTGGGTTCTTACCTTCATTTAAAAAAAAATCAAATCCTTAGCTACCCAACTATTTCAATTTATCGTCGTTTTGAATAAAATGGTAACCATTTGAAACAGTTGATAATCAAACAAAAGAGTTTTTGTTTAAAAAAACGTGGTTCTTCGTTGGTCTTGCTAGTTCGTTGGTTTGTTGTTTGATCTTCTAAAAATATAAAATAAATGTGGTGTTTTGTGAATTAGAAGACTAGGTTAATGTAATGTTTTTGTGATTCGTTTCGTTAGTATAATCATGTAAAGAGAATCAAGAACTTCAACTTCATCGGTGAGTGAATGGTTTGCAATTGTTTCCTTCCCTAATTTCATAATTCCTTCCACATCCATAATTAAACATTTCCATCAAGAATTATAGTTTATCCTTTATAGTCCACTACTTTCCAAATTCATGTGAAGCTGGAAACACATTCGGTGTATTATCACTGCTTTGGATCCAGTAGGTAATTTTCTAATTCTTTAATTTTTTTTTTTTTATTCTTGGACATATCACCCCTATTGTCCCAGGTACAGAATTTGTCTTGAAGTTCGCGAAAGAATGTGATTTTAAATTTTAAAAAAATATTTATCAAACTTATTTTCTGAGGATTCATATAAAATAGTAAAAGTACCTGATGTTAAATTTTACAACTTCGCTCAGTTCCAAGTAAAGAGTCAAAGAGTAAGAGAATTTTAACCCCTGTATCCCTCATTGGGATTAATGACCTCATTGCTACCGATCATATTTTTAATAGGGACTCAGGGGTTAAAATTTTACACCGTTGTAAGAAAGGGAAAAAATAGATAACTTTGAAGCATAAGAAATTAGAAAATCATTAAATAGTAAATGTAATATTTTGAATTATCAAATTAATTTATCTTATAGTCCTATCCCAGATATATTTCCAGTAAGCCGCTCTGTTATTCCCATAATCTTCTCAATTACTCCTTCCCATTCCAACTCCTAAACATGTATATATTTCTCAGCATTTTGTATTTTAGGTTAATTTTAATATTGTCCCGATGATGGAAGGGTACTTCCGAAACCGGTAGACATAATATTGAATAATAAAGTGGTTATAAACAACAAATATGATTTTATTTGTTTCATTACGACTGGGTGGAAGGTAAATAGACCAAAATGCTATAGCAGTAGGTCTTTATCATTTATAGTAAAACTCAGTGGCGGCTCGTGAGTTTTAAGTGTGTTAGAGTGCTAAGATTAAAAAATACGACATTGTTAGTGTTATTGTAGCCGAAAATGATTTTTATTTTTTTTTCAAGATTTTATTTTTTGTATGAAGATTTTCAGGATTTTTCAGTTTTGGTGGTGCACTGCACGGATTTCTGAAAAATCTTTATACAAAAAGTTGAAATATCGAAAAAAAAAAATGTTTTCGGCTACAACAACATCAATGATGACTTTTTTTTCAATCTTACCACTCTAGCACACTAAAAAGTCACGAGCCGCCACTGAGTAAGACACGTCAATGATAAACACAGGCTGTAAATAAATACCAACATTATAATATATTCCACTGCAAAACATTTTTCTTTCTTTCGTCCGTTTTATATCGCGTACACTTCAAATCTCTTGACATTCGACTAGCATTTTATTGTGACGCAATCATTTCTAAAAAAAATGTTTCATTCGCATTAAATAAATTCATCTAACACAAACGGTGTTATAAAATAACTGACCATCGGGTAGACAGAGACGATGAACCGCCACATAACTCTGTCACGGCATACACTCCTTGCATCACTCACATTCATTCTCGCACATCGTTTCATACATTATTTTTTGTTATTTTGACTCTTGACATGTCCTGAATTAAGTTTTTGGTTTATTCAATCGTGCCATGTTTTTATCGGGTATACCCGACTTCTTTTATCAATTACTTTCGCTTCATATAATATTCTCGTGACAATTTTTTCTTTGTTCGTTCTACATGTCGAAACCATCTTAGCGATTCTTTCTTAATTTTGATCATTACGCTTAAATCAACCATGAAATCTTTCCGAATTTTCACTTTTCTCGGTCATACATGACTTTACCAGAGATCTTATTTCTACAGCAATCAGTCTACTTTTTTTTCTTTCTACTATATCCATGCCTTATTGCCGTACATAAGGATTGCTATCCATTGTAGACTGCTAGCTTTGCTTTTATTTTGTTTTTATAAGCGTTTGGAGTAATGGAGTTTCCTGCAATTCACCCTTCTACCAATACCCTTATCAGCCTTTTCATCTCTCGTCAGCATACTTCCTAAATACACACACTTATTCACTTGCTCCAAATATTCATCGTTCACAACTATATTGCACACTGTTTTAGTAGGTACTTTTTTAAGCACCGTGACTTTAGACTTACTTGCATTCATCATTGACTCATTCTGCATAGATCTTTTATAGCAAAAGAATTAAGTATCGTATTGTCAGCACCCGGCAGGTATACTATTTTTGCACCCAAGCCTTACATCTTGTAATTCTGGCACATCCATGTAAATATAAAATAACCACAAAACTTTACAACATCCAACAAACAAGAGGAGCCTTAAAAACGCCTTTGGGAGGATACACGTAGAATAAGCTACCATCATAATATAACTTCGAATCGATCCGGTGGAGTAGGAAAGCAAAGTTATTAAAACCCCTTCCATAAGACAGCCACCCTGTTAAAACGATAAATATGTATTTTTTTCATAATCAATTTATTATAGGGAGCGAGTGATGAGTCCAACACAGTAGTCAAACAGATGCATTGCTTGCATACAGCATTTATCAAACTTGTTATTCCACTTTATAACAGAAAGTTCCAGAAAAAAATTCTTTAAGTCCAATTTAGAAAAAAAAACATTCGGGTTTTTTTTTTTTCTAAACTACTGAATAAATATAACATATAAATACTTTTAGATTTTTTTTTACATACTTTTTGAAAAATAAAAATCTAAAAAGAAAGAAAGAATAAACACTTCCTTTTTCGCTAGTAACAATAACTAGGCGTAATTAAGATAAAATGCTGTTACTCAGTGTCTTTTCACAAGGACATAACTGTTGGAAGTGTGGAAAAATGCACCAATACCACACAACAATAAGTAGGTGTAATTCACGTCAACTCTAAGTATGCGACCTTTACTAGTTATTTTCCGTTACTTACTAAATAAATTATAACTTTTTTGCCATAGATGGCACGTAATCTGTGATACTATAAATATTTTGCCTTGGAAGTATAAATAGCAATACCTCTCAAATCACTAAAAAAATCTGTACAATTACAAAGAGTTTATCAAAATAAATTAGTTTATTACTGAACTAAATTAGTACCATAAAGCTAATTTGTGCACGAAGAAAAAGGTAGTAAAAAAAAGAAAAATTTCATGGACATAAAATTCATCAAAACTACTTCTTACTGTTGACGTGAATGAAAAACGAACTAAGAAATTAAAAAAAAGGAATGTTAAAAAGGGTGAAATAGAAACATGTTAAAAAAATGATTTCACAGTGACAAATTTTAATTAATAAATATAAATTACTATAATTAATGTCTGTGTTTGAAGTTTTGTTTTGAAATGTTGCCAAAACTCAAACTGATACACATTTCTAATTATGTTATTTATAATAAGGTTTAATTCACGCCAGCAAACATTAAGCAGGCTCATCCCACCTGTGTAACCCTACAGCTAGGTAAAGCCGCCACCCGGCTTCACGTGTGCACGTGTGGGTGTATTCACCACGGGCCTTCCTTTGACACCGTACGTGACGTCATAATGCCCTCGCTTTGCCTCCTCCGCGAGGACGTTTATATTATATATGAAAACCGGTGAAAAATTGACCCGAAGTCAGAGGCGGTGCGTGACTTTTACCGCGTCGCTACGTGCCCCGTTTTACGTTTTCTTTATTCGTTTCGATTTCGGAAACACACTTTTCATCTGGCGGAACGTAAACGTTTTGACTTTTTTGCCGCTGTAATTGATCGATATTTTGATTGCCCTGACGCAGTATTGGAAAGCTTTCCCCACTATTACTACCTGTGTTTGTCTGAAAGCCATTTCGGTATGAAGTTACCACGTGATTGGGAATCGAAAAGGCTTTGTTATAACGTGGGAAACCAATTCTGTTTAATTTATGTACATATTACATTGGCACGTACGTTTTACAGGATGGAAGCTTTTTGATATGAAAAATAAACGATCGAACTTTTACAAAGCGTTCTGCCGCGATCTCATTTTCGGTTTCATTCCAAACTCTAACTAAAACAAGAAACATTAATTTACGAATTACCGGTAGTGACTACCCGGTTTAGCACGAGTTTCAACGATACCTGCTAAAGAATACGGAGTAAGCACTGTGCAGATATTAAAGCAGCATTGCTTCTGATGGAGAAGACTTCACGTGCTGAAAATATTTGTTGTTATTGTAGAAAGCTCAGACTGAAAAATCTGTTTAAATATTGCAACATCAAACCTCACCATTAGATAGATTTTCCTCTTAAAAAACTCTATCTGAAGAAGCAAAAATTCGAATGTTTGGAAGCAAAATTTACACAGGTTTTTATCTTTGGATTTCACAAGCCAATACAATAATTATCATCTCATATCCATCATATTTCCATCACGATATATAAAGCATTGAAATATATACGTATTTGGATGTCGAATTATAAGGTAAGACGCTATATTGTTTGTTCTATATTCCTCAGTATTATAGGGAAGGTATGGTACTTAGGTAACCGTGTTAAAACTAGAGCAAAGCCGGGTAGTAACTTGCAATCCTACGTTGAAACATTTTTCATGATTGCCAAACAATTTTAATACACCCTCAAGCGTTACTATTTCTATCGCGACTTCGAGAGAATGAAAAATGTCAACACTTTTTTCTCCAAATGTGCGAAGTAATCTCGCTACTTTTTGCACTTATCTTTACTCGTTATAACCATTGGCCACCATATATATTGCAAACGATCGCTTAAAAAATATCCACTCGACCGCCATATTTCAAAAAGTTTCCTTTTGTTTGATGGGACTTTCTATTTTTGTTACAATATTTTTCCGTTGGTAATTTTTATCGTTTGACTTGTTGACTTTTACTTTATTAACAATATTATATTGATTGTTTACGATACATCTGACTCCATTTAATATTTTGTAATGTGTAAATGAGAGGGACGATTATTACAACAATACAATATATTAGAATGATTAGGTCGCTCGTAGGTCAACACGTGTAGATTACAGAAAGCAGTATCTATTACATAGACAATATAGAATATAGTAAGATAGACAATATAGAGTTATCAACCGAATGACAATTTAAGACACTTATTAATGCCAGGAAAATACCAGTTGTAGGGATGTAATGTGACTTACTGAGATATTTTTTTTGCTTTAATCCACCCATTTCAAATATAGAATAACATCTGATAAAAGATTTACATTGACGGTAAGTACTTTGTTAGGTCTTAATTGACGGCCTCCATAGTAGAGTGGTTAATACGGTTGACCTTGAATCCCGAGGTCGTGGGTTGAAATCCCGGCGTGCGAAACACATTTTATTCAAATAATATGTGTTATTTCACGTTTAAATAGCATGAACTAATATATAGAATATTTAAGGCACGTTACAGAGTGGTAGATACTAATAATATACTATAAGTGTCGCCCTGGTGAAATGCCACCATTCCGAATCGAAACGTTGCTTTAAATAACTTAAGTCGTATTTAGTGACTAGATCTGAATAGCCAGGTACTTTTCAAGCTTCCTCTTCCCCATCTCCTTTTCGTCCTTACTACCTTCAGTCTCACAAAAAAACTCTACTTAGGGGGTAAAAAGAAGCTAGGGATTTGAAAAGATTCTTTTTAAAATTTGATAATTTAAATTAACATAAGTTCCAAATTTGACAAGTTCACACTCGTACGCGCTCGTACGTTCTCACAGAGGAAGTTGTTTACAGTTCATTGTTTATTGTCTGATACACCCCTGTTGCCAAGTAATGGATTCAGGCAGGGGTGTACCGTGGAATATTATGCGGTAAAGTAGCGAGCGATGAAGGAATATACTCGCATGTACGCCTTTATGCGATGTTCCGAGTTTATATTTGTGTTCAGTGTAGATGTTGAGTCGCATGATGTATTCGCTTATTACATGGGGGCATCAGGAAAAATAATAACTAGATTGGCATGTTCTACGCACCACCATCGATTAGAGTTGGGCTCAATGGTGAATCCATGCGATCATAAAACAGTGGTGCATTATAATGTATTATTGCCAAGAAGAATACACCCCAAATATTGACATCTTTTGTATGAATTTTCCAAAATTTAAAAGACTTTTAAATGAAATATTTATTTTTCACTAATGTATGGGAACTATTATTGATTATTATTATTTAATTTATTTTGCCATTAATTTCTCAAAACGTTTCACTTTTTACTGTATTATTTCATGTATATCCTTTTTAAACTGTATTACTTTTCTGTACTTATGCACTTACTTATGTTAACTTATAATTTAAAAACCCACCAGGGCGTTAATAAATAAATACAAAAATAAAAACGTGATATATGCATATAATAATGAACTTTTGTCTAATTACAAAAAAAAAATAACACAGATTAAAAAGAGCAAAAGAGAAAGAGCAGCAGTTTCATAATATTTTAATGAAGCAATGACAAAAATTAACATTAGAAAGAACATTCAAGTCAAAGCCAAGGTCAAGTCAAGCTTTTCGTATAGTCGTAAAGAATGACAAAAAACATTTAGACTGGCACCAAAAATTTCAAGACCACGGCTTACCATCCTGAATTGCAACTTTGCTTGAAATGGCTATAGCCAATAGAGGAACGGTCGAAAGTACTTGACTACTTTGATCTGGTCACAAAACACGGCCATTGCCATTTCAAGCAACGCTTAGATTCTGAATGGCTTTCACCAGGGTGATACTTAGAGTAGTAATCACTCTAGAAAGTGCCGCAAATATACGATAAATTATTTTATTAGATTAATAGGTGAAATAACGCAGATAAATAAAATAAAAATTATTTGCGTATGCTAGACCTCGAACCCGTGTACTCTGGTTTCTTGAGCGATGATCTCAACTGTTCGGCCACACAGGTCGTCATGCCTGCAAGACAATATCATCACCGGAAAAGCAAAAAGGCTAAAGGGCCATTTTGGGAAGTTTACACAAGAGCGCTTGAAAGTTTTTTTGTTCTACAATAAAATTCATAACGCAGGCAACTAAATGCTCTCACTGAGTTACCTGCAGCGACAAAAAACTCAAAAAAGTCCCGAACTTGTGTCGCTTTAGTCAAGCCTGCTCCCAAATAGTAAATATATTTTAGATGACCGAAGGGCCACAAAAGTCTTCAGAATCAAACGAGAGTCAAAGTTTTCCATTCAGAAAAAAAACTGATCAAAACTGCATATTTAACTAATTGTTGACCAAAGTGTCGTTTAAGCCCTTTTGCCTCTCCAGTGACGATATGTTTATTTTATGCACGATACAAAATCTATAAACCAATATTCGGTTGCTTACTCTTCATTCGATGCCAAATGATTCATCTAATTCTACTTACAAATCACTTTTTTCAACGGCAATTTTTTTTTCTGGAAACTCACTTGAATGTGTGCAAACCTTATTACCGTACAAGCCAATCTTATACACTTTCTATCAATGGACTATACGTACTGCCTACGAGTTATAGAAATTTATGCAAAATTTAAACAGACTCAGGTAGAGCTGTGTAAATACGTTAAGAATGTAATTGAAAAAAAAACGAATAAAATTGTCGTAGTACTTCGCTCTAAAATGCTTCTCTGTTACCTTATACGCTTTATTTACTCGCATGTCATATTCAAATGAATGTTTTTTTTCCTCTTTTTTAAATTGGACTTGAAAGGTAAATAATAAAGTGATTTTTATTTTTGGATCAAAATGTTTTTCTTGATATTTTCAGACACGAGTTTATTAATTTATTTAATATTAGTTTTTTTATGGATAAAGTTTGAAACATTTTTTTGCGCATCAAGTTGTTCAGCTAAAAACAAGATTGACTTTTATTAGTTGAATCATCTTGTTAATATTGACTTAAATGAAAAACATTCTGTTTTGTTTAAACATCCAGGGTCGGTCTTGTACAGGCGCAATTGGAGTAGTCCGCTCCAAGCAGGGAATTGCCAAGCCGCTGCTTTATTAACAATACACGAATTATAATATTACTCTACAAATTTTACAAAATAAAAAATAATTACACCCACATTAATTTCTTAGTTTATATTTAGTCATATTCAGAGGGCAAGCCTGCCAAAAACGAATGGTTAACAGCGATGAAATTTTACATAAAAAATACGCTTTTAATTTATAATACCCATGGGTCCATTTGGATAATAGTGAAGATACCTCTTATTACAATTACACAATAAGCTATTTTTTAAGACGTAGATTTTTTTTCTTTGAAAATGTCGGTTTTTAATTTAAGGTTTTTAAAAAAAGGTGCCGATTTGACCTAAATGTTTACGCTGTTAGACTCAGAGCCGGGCCTGAGAACACTACATAAGAATCCTAACTACACGAAGCCAGTGGAACCATGGCACCCCTATGTGGGTATTTTACGAGGCTGAAGGGAGTGGGGAAGGGAAAGAAATGGGAAGAGGAAAGTTGTAAAGTATCTGGCTATTCATATTTGGTCACCAAACACGTCTTATGCCATTTTGTGATATTTTTCCTTAATAATAACATTAAAAATAATTTACCACTTTAAAACATGCTGCAAGTACATTAAATATTACTTAATATCAATTCAATGTGAATTTACACATTTAAATAAAATATAGATTCTCGTAGAAAAATATCATTTTGTGGTTTGACATGTTTAATGATATATAAATAAACTTTTGTGGAAGAACATTTTTTTTTTAATAATAATTTAACATAATATCTGTGGTCTTTATACAAAGTTTTTATTTTTTCATTTCACAAAATAAAATATAACGTAGTTACGTACGCCGGGATTTCAACCTGCTGGGTCCAGAGCCTAGAATTTAAACCGTTTGTTAAAGAGTTTGTCGTACCCACTAGACAACATCGTTTAGATTTGTTTGATTTATTTGTCCAATTTTATAACGCAAATAAAATTCCTAATTGAATTAAAAAAAACCACACAAGAGTCTCAACTGCTCACAACCGTCTAGATTCAGTGAAACTATGGCATCCCCAATCGGGGTATGTTGTGAGGTTGAGGGTAGTGGAGATGGGGAAGAGGAATTTTGGGAAGTACCTGGATATTCAGATCTAGTCACCAAACACGGCTAAAATAATTTCAAGCAACGTTTCAATTCTGTATGGTGGTCTTTTGCCAAGGCGATACATAGAGTATCTACCACTCTGAGATTGACCACCGAATTTCAACAGATTTTTTCAACTTTTCAAAACGTATAAATATTTGTTTTAATTTACGTAAACATGAAAAAAGTTTTTTTTTATAATATTATTAAGTTATATTACGTTCAAATTTTTATGAGTAGCGCGTCGAATATTTCTTACCTTGGGCCTACACTGAGCAATAATATGGAAGAGAGAGAGCTGCTGTAGTTAGTTTTTATAAGGTTTGCCAAACTCGGCTATACCTGGGCGTGGCTAGGACTAGGGCTAGAGCATTTATACATCCATTCATAGCACATGTCGACATAATGTTATTGTTTATTCGTATAACCACTTTTTCACAGTATTGTTATAAAGGCAAACATAGCATGTAACCTTACAAACCGGTGAGTTATGTTAATTTATTTCGCGTATCAAAACGTGAGGGCGGAGTCAACGGAGACGCGAGACACTAAAAATATTCTAACAATACTTTAAAACGGTGTGATAATTTGGGAGATTTTGTTGTCTCTTTCTTTCCCATGGTGTACGACTTAAAAAGACGGAAAAAGTGATTTATCCCAAATTTGTATAGGTTGGGTAAAAAAAATTAGCTCTCTCTCCATATATTGTTACTTCAAGGGCCTATATATCTAAAACAATGTAAAGCTCGTGATGTAATAAATAACATTGCTATTGGAAATCGGTGCACTCACCTAAAAATTCCAAAATTAACCTTTTTGTTTGAATTACATCACACCAAACCTCCCTGTTGGCAAGTTTTTAGTGAAATTTGTAAATGTTATATTATGTAAATGTAATACATTCACGAAGAAATCAAAAAATGACTTTGTATAAGACCGCATATGTTATTTGAATTTTAATGACCATGAAAATTAAAATAATATCCGTGGTCTAATACAAATTTAAACACATTAAAGCCTACCACACAGATACAGGGTATTTCTCTCATTTGGCGAGAACATTAAGAAACTACAATACAATTCACTGCACAAACAATGAAGTTTTTTTATTGATACGATAAATAAATTAAGAAAAAAAATCTGTTATTCATATCAAGCTGATATTGTAATGATGCCCTTTAGTTATGGACTGGTTATATGAAGTACCAAACGGCTAATGGGCATCTCTTCAGTACAGGTGCCAATAATCCATTCATTTATGTTCTACCTTGTATAATATTATTCTTTTGATTTTTGATTCGTTATTCATTTACTTTTGCATTTTTTATGAACTTTTACTTGATTACTTACTATTGTTAAATATTCCAATAAAATAACCACTCATGTATATATGTTTTGGGCATCATGCCTGTTATATGTACTCAAATAAAAATAAAAATAAATTTTTTTCGTTCTTTAAATATGTCAAACCACAAAGTGATTGCTGTCTATGAAAAAATAATATGTAAATGTTGATAATATATCAAAATCTTCTAGGCAAGGGAAAGGTTTTGCTAATAGGTAAAATTAATCACCTGCTTTGTTTTCGTATGTTTAACACCAGATAATGTTATATTTAATATTATGTAGTGAATTAATTATAACGCGATAATATTTGGATCAAAATCAGGAGTTATCATAACAGGGAAACATAAGTGGGGCCTAACTATGGAAGGAGTTAAGTTCTTAGGGAGTTAGCTTCGTCGTTAGCAAAACAAAAATAACAAACACTTTACAAACATCACGAGTGGACGGTGCTTAGAGAGAGAACTTCAGACGGAATCAGAGAGAGTATGCTGATGATGACCATTGTATTAATATAGATGTCAGATATTTTCTTATCCGAAGTCTGCAGTCCGCTTGAGATCGTCAGCCCATCTCATCTGTGGGTGACTTCTGCTACTTTTTTATTAACAAGAACGCCATTCGATGATATTGTGGTTTTAACAGTCATCTGTTAATGATTTAATAAAACATATTTATAACTTTATTCCACTTTTTATTTTGTGACTGGACCGGTTTCAGCCTATAACGGCCATCTTCAGACTAGTACAGATCGTTTTTATTCTATGGCTTAATTACTATTTTTGGGATGTCAGGGGTAGTAAACCATGATTTTACTTTAATTATATTTATCAGTATTGCCGCATTATTTTACTAGTTACAAGTTACTTTTAGTTTATTATTTTATATATCAATCTGGTATGAATTTTTATTTAAGATGGGTAACAGTTGTGTTTCTAAATCGTGCAGCAATACTGATAAATTTAATTAATGTTAAATCATGGTTTACTACCCCTGACATCCCAAAAATAGTATATAAGCCATATAATAAGAACACCCTGTACTAGTCTGAAGATGGCCGTTATAGGCTAAAACCGGTCCAGTCAAAAATTAAAAAGTGGAATAAAGTTATAATCGAAATCTCTCTATAGCTCTATAATAACTCATTTTAATCACAAAATACGAAAAAAATCTTCACCTGCTCGTTCTTAAAACCACTTACCTGAACTTATTGTATTATCGTTACGAATAATGGATTTTAAAGTTTCCTCATCATTCTAATTAAAACACGCTTTGTTTTAACTTAAAATATGAATATTTTATTGTAGGCCTCGAAAACATGACTTTTGAATCTAAAGTTGATGCTAATAGAGAACAAAATTTGAGAGGGAGAAAATATTATTTGTAAGGAAAATTCTTAGATTCGCTTCTTTTGAGTTTTGTACCTACCTACTTACTACCTTTGATGAGAAAAATAAAATTTTGACATTACATGTTGTTAAAATAAAAAAAGCGAAATAAATTTGAATATTTTCTTTATAGATTCATTACACTGTAGGTACCTATTTTACTTATTAAATATTATGCTATATAATTATTGAAAAAAAAATAACCCCCGACTCTACCCATTTATACAATGTACAATGTTAAGCAACCTTTTTCTAACAAATTATTTATTAAATTGTTTTTTTTCCTTGTGTTTAACTAGTGAACTTGACAAATAATATAAATTATTTACACAAAACAAACTAATGGTTATTAAAACAAAAAACAAAAATATTTCAAAGAAGCTTATTCTAAAACGAAAACTATTTTTGAAGCAAAAAATAAACAAATATCAGTGCTAATCTCCAAAAGGTCTATTAAATATGTGTGTTAATTTATAAGTTTGAATTTATTTACTTCTGAGGATGTCACAAACAATTGATGAAAATAGTTAGTAAAAAAAAAACAAAAAAATATTTTGTAGGAAGCAAAAGTAAGTTATTTAACATTATAAAACAATAAATAAATATTTTCTGAGTACCTAAGGGGTAGTGTAAACTTTTGGAACTGATATAAACTGATGTGTTCAGAAAATTATCAAATTAAAAAGGAATCTTTTCAAATCCCTGCCTACCTAATAAAGTATCTACTATAATGTATTTTAGTAGATATAATTCTATATATAAATTGGTGGATCAAATTTAAAAAAAAATGGCAAGTTATGTTACATCCCGTGATTTTTCGCAGGTAAGAACTGTATTAAAAAATTAATACAATTGTATTCGTATAAATACCGAAATGAAATAGCATTTCTATATTACATGGTAGATAATCTGATAAGACTGTTAAATGTTAAGAAGAAAATAAAGGAGGTGATCAAAAGCACAGCCTTATGGCCAACCCAACTTCTAACTCGTATGAACCTTTGCTTTATTTTTTAATAATGTCCTTGAAATAATATGGAAAAGAAAAAAGCAGGAGTAATGCAGACTGAATACACAGAAAGTCACTCAGAAGAGTGTGTGGAGAGACAATTTATTATGCTGGGGTAGGAAAAAGAGAGCCGGGAAGGATTATCGTATTAGAAACTAAAGGATATAATGGATAAGATATAGCAGGGAATTATTGTTACTTTAAAACTTTGGATGAAGACGTTTTTCCTTACAAGTAAATGCAGGAAAAACACTACCGGTTTTATTGTTTTGAAATAAATTGTTGTATGCGCACTTCAAGTTAATTGAAGCCCAATATATTTTTTGTTTTTTTTTTTATGAATAAGCTTACATCAGAAAATCGATTTTAGTCACTGGTGAAGTTTTATTATTATAATATTAATTCATATTATCACATATTTGTATAAGCCAGTAGTTACGAGTTTTATTGAGTATAGTTCAACAGCATGGGCTCTGTAATATTATTTATTTATTTATTACTTTAAAACAGGTTGATGAAGTAGCAAACTCTTCAATATTGATCTTATAATGCCTTATTAAGGGTTTTTTTTGGCAAGTAGAGCTAGATTTTTGAAAATACCACAAAATTCCACCTCAAGAATATTTAATATATGTATGAATCCTAAGTGTAAGCGTACATTTGAGGAACTTACTTGTATATTATGTCGTATCCTTTTATTTATTTCAACATAAAACTATTTTAACGTAGGTATCTAAATACTGTTGATTATTTATACAGGTTGCTTAAAAATGCAATTTATTAGGTTCAATGTTCGAAAGCTCCAAACCAGAGACGTAAATAAAATAATTCACAAAGAAGCACCAAAAGTTACTCACTTGGAAGCAATATAACACGACCTGAAATTAATTTACAGAATCCCCAACATCGTCGTTGACAGCGATTACCTCTTGACCACATTCTTTTGCCCCATCCCTAGCAAACCCACGCTCGAACAAACTATTCGAAACCAACATTCGAGAGCCAACTACACACAACTTCTATTTATCCGAAGGACATGCACCAAATACAACCACATTCTCCCAGACATAGATATTTTCCGCTTATCCTCAAGTCAATTTAATAAATGTAACTCGGAAAAACTGAAAACACCACCAAGTTACCCTCTATTTACCCTCTCTCGTGTGCTATGGAACTTGTTCTACTTTTACCCTCCCGATTTCTCTTTTTTCCTATTATCGTGTAGATTCATGACAAATTATTTTCACTTCTCTCTTTGTATATTTTTGTATTCTTCAAACGTCAATCGTCAACGAAGTAAATGCATAGTTAAACATAAGAATACCATATTGTTAACCCGTAAATCCCGGTGGGTCTAAACGAAACACATTCGGCGGTGGTAGGTCTGGTTAGACCAACTTAAAAAAATTGAATGTAAGCTGTTGAGGATTTTTGTTTGAAAATATCTTTGACTTAAAGTAAGATCTTGCGCAATTCCACAATATTCCATAAGTTTCTTTCAAGAAAATTTATGTTTTATAAAATAGAAAAATCATTGGTACACGGTGGCATGTACGTACTCAGCCCCAGCAAATCATAGATTAGCTGCATGGCTGTAAGGCACAAAGAACCCGGTTTGTAGGTAATACTGAAAGATATATAATGATCAACCCACAAAAGTTTGAGTAGGGCCAATTCATACAACACGAATTAAACAGGCAATTGCGTTTCTGTGCGAGGGAAGCGTTGCATGTGTTAGAGTGAACGGTAGAAGTGGTTTGATATTGCCAAAGGTTTATGCTATAATGGTTGTTTAATCTGTGCATGGATAATTCTTGCATGGTTGCATTAAAAATTGTGGGCTTGGGCGCAAAAATGAACAGTCTGTATGTTACTTGCCGTGTGCTGACGATGTGGTGCTTATTTCTAATAGTTTAGAAGATCAACAGTTTCTCGTGTCTAGGATAAACGAAGTATGCAGAATTAGTTGATGATGCATGTAAGTAAGTCCATTCATGGTGTTGAGAGAGAGTACGAAAACAGTGTGTAATATAGTAGTAGTAAACGATAATAATAATTGGTTGATTTATATAGCGCCGTTTTCGTGACAGAGATATCACCTCAAGGGCACTGTATAATTAGAGCAAGTGGATAAGTTTGTGTATTTGGGAAGTATGTTCACGAAAGACATATGTTAGAATAAAGAACATCGTATATAATAAGGACATTGAAAGGAATTAGTATGGAATGATAGAAAGTAAGATCTGTACAGCGCCCTTGAGGTGATTTTTCACAAAAACGGCGCTATACAAATCGTCCAAATATTATTATTATTATTATTATTATTGAAAGAACAGTGTGTTCAGGAACCTCTGTTAGCGGAAGACTGAATGTGGTAGTCGCTAATAAAAAGTTGCCAAAACAATCGAGGCTAGCAGTCCACAATGGTGTGCTGATACCAACTCTGATGGATGGCAGTGAAGCATGGAACTGGTAGAAGAATGACAAAGGTAGACACTGAATTCTATTTTATTTTAATTTTCAATTTTTAAAAATTTATTTATTAACTGATTTAATAAAACAAATTTAAAACTTTATTTCACTTTTTATTTTTTGACTAGACCGGTTTCAGCCTATAACGGCCATCTTCAGACAAGTACAGGTTGTTCTTATTCTATGGCTTATATACTATTTATTAACTTTTTGTTTTTTACATAGTTTTTTTTATATTACCTACCTCCCTAGGTCATTCAAGTCTGTTCTGAGGTAAGTGACAGTGAGTACAAGTAGAATAATATAAAAAAATTAAAATATTTCTCACACAAAGTTAGATGATGCTACAGATACTGACCGTAAAACTCTATTAATACCATATAAGATGCATTGACATAATGCTGTATAAATAAGATCTCTAAGGCGTATGTGTATTAAAACCATGTGTGGCCGTGTTGAAAATGTGAAAATTCGGAAGGATTACAAGGATGACCTAAGCGTACTGAATAAGATTAAGAAAGGGACGTTTTGATGGCTTGGACATTTGGAGCGGATAAACGAAGAGAAAAGAGTGTAAGATGAGTATATTACGTGACAATTAATTGTAGAATAAGTCGTAAACTCCCGAAGAAGATGTGGCACGATCAAGTGAATCACCATCAGTCAGAATAACAAAAGAGTATGCGTATGAAGATGTATGCATGTATAAATGAAGCTAATATTGTGTACCAAGACAGATATATATGGCGGTATGTAAAGGTCTTTTTGCCTACTGGAGAAACGGAGAGATTGTTTGTTTGTAAGTTAGTTATTAACACTTTTTTCACAAAATAATTATACGTAAAACCGTTAAAACTTCACCTTGATAGAACTATTGACCGATATTTTTTTTTAACTCCCTGTATCAATTTTCTTATATTATCTTTCTTAAAGTACATAAGTGTGTTTTTCAAAAATAAGTACAACAATAAATATTTTACTTAGTGTGAAGATATGAATAAATAAATATTATAACTAAATGTTTTATATGGCATAAGTAAGCTTTTCCATGGGGTATAAATTCTGAGCCGAAAGATATACTAAGTTTGTAGGTAAAATATTTCTTGTAGCAGTATGACGTCAGTATATAATCCTTTTATGAAATGTCGTGCTGAATGAATTGTTTTGCAGATTAATGCAGGAGTTATTTATTAGTTTCGTTACGCTTTGGTTTATATTATAGAATATGAGAGAATAAACTTATATAAAATAAGGTAAACGATATTAACCGACATTATAACTAATAATAGCAAATAACAATGCATAGGACGTATCGTTTAGAACGTCAACAGGATTCGAGGTCCCTCTAAAGCCCTCAGGGTTGATTAGATAATTGGTTATAAGTAAGGTAGAAATACTTGGCAGCATTGCGTATGGAGGGGGGTTACAGCAGCTTGGAGAGGCCTTCATTAAGCGGTGGAAAGTGGGTGGCTGATATTAGTGATACTTCAATACATTTTTGATTCCTTGGTTACAACTATCTGGACAAAATTATTTTAACTATCATCATTATAAGCGAAAAATAATGCTTGGGCAATGATGGCAAATTAGTTAGCAGATGAAGCGTTTGACGGCTTGCATGGCCGAGTGGTGAGACACTCGACTACGAATCCAGAGGTCACGGGTTCAAGCCCAGCGTGCGCAAATTAATATGTGTCATAACACATTTATACACATAAAATCATATATAGTATATTTGCGGCACGTTTCAAAATGGTAGATACCGTAAGTATCCCTCCGATGAAAGACCACCGCTCCGAATTTAAGGGTTGCTTGAAATGGCTTTGGCCGTGTTTGATGACCAGATCTGAATAGCCAGGTACGTCACAACCTTCCTCTTCCTAACTCCTTCCCCTCCTCACTACCTTCAACCTCACAACATCCCCCGATAGGGGATGCCATAGTCTCATTGGCTCTAAACGGTTAGGACTAAAAAAAAAAGGCGACCAGATAAATAAAAAAAACACACTTAAAATACTTGAAATCATGACAGAGATACATGATGTGTAAGTGTACCTATTTTATAAATGACGAAAAGTTGCGTATTCATTTTAAAATGAATGAGTATGTTGTACTCATTGTAAGACATTACTTTAGAATTTTCCGACTTTATTCTATTCGCTATCGCAAAATTGCACTTGATGTTTTACTCCGTCAAAACATAAGCGAATTCCAGCGCGAAGCAATAACTAAAATGAAAGAATGCTTCGGTTATTTCGCTGCAGGAGAGTTCTCGCTGTTCGCTGGAAGGATCTTCCACCAAATAATTATACGGCTCCTTCTATTTACCGGGGCTTACTATTTATCCCGCCGGCTAAATCCTTTCTGCACGGGAAGCTGATCCCAATTTATCTCCTGAGTCTAAGCGCATTATGTGGAGCTATACTTGGGATAACTGAGGGAGTTATTTGACTTCATATAAAGCCTTGATTTAGACGACGTAAGATTGGCCTTTTAGGTGAACTATAAAAATTTCGTCAAAGTGGACAATATTGTTAGAAATATTTGTTTTTTTTTGTGTATTGTCCGCGCCCATTTAAAATATATATTCTCAGTTAATAATAATTGGGTGATTTCTATAGCGCGGTTTTTGCGAAAGAAATATCACCTTAAGTGCGCTTTACATCATAATTAACATAATCTACAACCTTAATCACTGAGACTAATAGCTAGTGGCGTATAAATTATAGCTTATAACTATGTACATACATCTTGCACATATGATTAGTGAATTAAAATTTATAATAACGTCTAAGACGTATTAATATTGACTTATGCCTAATACTTATAACTAGTGACTTACAACTTACGTGTTTACATTTATATATATATATATATATATATATATATATTTGTAATGGTTGTAAAATAATTACAATAATTAGGACATCTCTGAAACATTTAAGGTAATATTAAACATATCACTAGCCCAAGGATGTTATTTTTTTGTGTTTTTTTAGTGAAAAATGCACAAGAGTCCCAAATGCTTCTAACCGTATGGAGCCAGTGGGAATGTGGCATTCCCAATTTGGGTATGTTGTGAGGTTGAAGGTAATGGGAAGGGGAGTGAGATGAGGAAGAGTAAGTTTGGGAAGTATTTGGCTATTCAGATTTGGTTCCCAAACACAGCTAAAGTCATTTCAAGCAACGATTCGATTCTGAATGGTGGTCTATCACCAGGGCGATTCATAGAGTATCTATCATTCTGGGACATGCCGCAAATATACTATACACTATCTTATATTAATTAAATGTGAAAGAAAATACATTGATTAAATAACATTTATTTGCGCACTCCGGGATTTGAATTCGCAACCTCTAGATTCGTAGTCAAGCGTCTTAATCACTTGACCACGGAGGTAATTACATTTACATATTCATCATATTGAATCCGTACAACATCGCTTCTTACGCGGTATTGCATGGAGATTGGGGTGAGAAAGAGGCGATTATTCATATGATGAAATTGAACAATTATTGAAAATGTCTTAATTAGAAAAGCGCAGGAAAGACTTCGATTTAATTTTCATTTACAAAATTATTAATTGTTTTTTTGACTCACCTTCTCTGTTGCGACTTATCCAGTTCAACATTCCTTGCCGTAGACTCAGAAACAATAAATTGCTGTTCCTCAATCATCACAATACTAATTACGGGTATAATTCTCCAATGTCCAGAATGTCAAGACTTGTTAACTCAAGCCATGGTCTTGAAATTTTTAGTAGCAGTCTAAATGATTTTCGTCATGCTTTACGACTCTACCAAAACTTTGACTAGACCATGGCTTGAATGTTCTCTCTTATGTTTATATTGCCTTATTTTTTTCATCGCTTCATTTATTTCAATTTATATGCTATTCCTTCTCTGTTACTCTTTTTTATATTTCGTGTTTTATATGTATTTTTGTAATTGGACTTTAGTCCGTTAATTTATAAATAAATAAATAAATAAAATTTACATTCATCACTCCTCGTGTCATGTTGTGTCGAGCCAAAACGTCTGCTCTGCCTTGTGGATTACATAACAGATCATGGCGTCGCCCCTGGCAGTAGTTGTTTGGTACAATTAACTTATGGTATTCTGGGAGGTATGGACTGTCTATGAAATTATTATTAATTTTATTCTCTATTACCGCAAGGATCCCACTCCTTCTTGATTGGATACTTTCGTATCGTGTCTCAATAAGCAAATTTTCATGATGCATGAATCGTGGATACCTTTTCATACTCATACGAGGCCTGTTCAAAAGAAAAGGTGAATTTCGAATTTTCGCGGGCTGTGTACATTCGATTATCGATTTATTTTTTGTTATGTTGGTACACATATGTTTATCATATGTAATCATTATCGGACATTTTGGATTAGTGATTTGTTTTTGACAACTGGAAAGGTTAGTCACGTTTTTGGGTGTTCTTCGATTTTTTACTTTTGAAAAAAATGGATAAGAGAATATGTATTAAATTTTGCGTTAAAAATGGAATAAAATGCTCCAAAGCACTTAAAATGTTGACTGTGGCATTTGGTGAGTCTACTTTGTCTCAAAAAAGTGTTTTTAAGTGGAACAAGCGCTTTACAGAAGGCCGAGAAGATGTTAATGACGATGAGCGTCCTGGAGTTGTGGAAAAACAAATCATGGATTTTATTCTTTGTTCCATTTTTTTCAAAAGTAAAATATCGAAGAACACACAAAAACGTGACTAACCTTTCCAGTTGTCAAAAACAAACCACTAATCCAAAATGGCTGATAATGCTAACATATGATAAACATACGTGTACCAACATAAGAAAAAAAATCGATAATCGAATGTACACAGTCCGCGAAAATTCAAAATTCACCTTTTCTTTTGAACAGGCTATGTATATAGATATCGGAGTTGATTGATCAAACGCCGAAACGGGTCGAGAATCGGCATTTGACGGGGATCGTTCAAATGTTTTATAATTTAAAAAAAAAAAAAAAAAAATTAACCGTCGTTTCGATCGTTGAACATACGTGACAGAGGGTAACAATCCAACCTGAGCGAGATATAGATATTTTTGTCAAGAGGCAATAATTTATATCTTTTACCACCAATTTAGCGCCATTTTTTCACAATATCGATTTTATATTTGTCAAGCGTTGAAATGTATTTAGCAACGTTAAGTGACTAGATCTGATTTGACGGGTATCTGCTTTCCAACCATTACCTCATTATGATTGTAGAATCTATATCCAATTCTTCCGGCAAATATGATTTTTACTCTAGTTTGGCCACCTGTTGAGATTTATATCAACGCTATAAACCCTTTCAGTTCTATGAAAGGAGGTGATGGCGGACGTCTAATCCACGGGACGTCAGAAAACTAATTAAATGTGAAGAAAGTGTTACGTAGTTCTGTCTTTTGTTATGATTTTCTTTACACCTTTACACACCCGGACTTTCAGACGTCCGTGCGGCTAATCGAGATTTACCTCATATGAAAAAAAAAGAAAATATGTTTTTGCGATTTTCTTTCCTAAAATATAAGATATATAATAATGTAATACAACGTAAGAATCAGTTGAGCACGAAGCTGTGTTATAACCACTGGTTAAGTTACCTGTTAAGGAGGGAAAACAGTTGGAATCGACCCTATGGTCGGACAGATGTTTTAGCTTAGCATAGCATGACAAGAAGTATAATTCTGTTAAATACATCATCTATATATATATTGATATGTTTTCAGATAATTTACAAAAGTTCAAAAAACTTATTAATTTAAAAATTTTATAATTTGAAATTGCTTACTTGTTGTTCCATTGTACTGTAATTGGGTTTATATCTGTTGTACAATAAAAAATAAAAAATAAATAAAATAAAAAATAAAATAAAATAAAAAAATTAAGAAAAAAATTTAACATTTATTTAACAATGTTTTTTTCGCCCGAGCGAGATTGAAACAGTCTCCCATTCTTGAATAAGGTACAAATATGTTTTATTTTAATCCTATGTTTTTTTATGAATACAACCATATAAATTTAATTACTTTTTATTTGACCATGAAATTTCGAACTCGCAACCTCTGCACCCAGAGCTAAGTTTGACAAAGTTAAGTTTGTTTATTAAAAAGAAAGACAAACATTCCCGGGTTACGAATAACCTGAAAATATTTGAAAAACTCCTACTACCAACATAATAAGCGAAAAATGTTGGAAAAATGCAATGGAAGATTTAACCAGAAGAGAAATTGAACCCACGATTGCTGGATGGGTATCCGACGTATATGTCCACTCAGCTACCGACCGATCTAAAAAAGATAACCATTGATTTCCATACGCCTCTCAAAACTATAAACACCACTTTGACTCTCAGTTCTAGTATTTTAACTGGGATAATTTACTCTTTTTTGGATTGGTGCAGTAAATAATTTTACTTTCCGTCTAAAGGTCAAAAGCGTCGGCCATAATAGTATCAGAACAGATATCGCCTAGAAATACGGTTAAAGTATATGTATTTTCGTAGAAAGCAATCACTTTGTGGTAAAACTCATAACAGTTATCATTATTCTTTAATCACCTTCTCAGTTGACGTTTTTTCTCATTCAATTCATATTTTATTTCTCTTTCTCTCTGTTCCTTTGTTACAATTCAAATGTTATTCTATTGTTTTCTCATTGCTTTGTTATTTTATTTAATAATTTGTTCTTCCAACAATAACCGCACACTTAATATTTTTTGTTAAGTTAAATTGTGTACCTTGTTGATACTTAAGCTAAGCAAAACCGGTCGGTCAAAAAAATAAAATAATATTCGTTGTCTTATGGAAAGTATTTTTTTAAATTTATTTAAATTAAATGTATTTTTATCAACCGATTTAATGCCAATTAACGCTTTGGTTACTGGCATTGAAAATAAATAATGCTGTTAAAACGTTAAAGAGAAAACGTCATGCGAATATGTCAGAAATTATCCATTAAATTATAAAAAACACATTGATAATAAAATATATCACACTAAAACGTTAAATTTCAAAACAATTTAATATGAAACATAAGGATAATAAAAAAAAAACATAGATGTAAAATCGTCATAGAGTGTTCCACTAAAAATAGCAAGACGTACGTGTACTGAAATAGAATCGACTAAATATTCCGTGAAGACGAAAATCAGATACGATCAATAATTGTACCCCAAAATGTTCACACGTCGCTGGCAAAGTGGCAGTCGTATGTTAAATGTTAAACTTTGGACTTGGAAGTCAAAGTTCAGGCGTGAGCTTTATATCTGAACTTCAGAGTTAAGGAACACGCGTAGAGCGTATCGATATTTCGTATTGGAAGATTTATCTCGGACGAAATGGAAACTGCCCGACCGAGTAAAGTTGCCGAAAGCGTTTGAAATTATCATCCCGGAGCTTTTGTAAGTGACATGTGATTGATATTGTGAACTCGTAAAGTAATGCAATAAATTTGACGTACATTTTATAATTGACTTTTTGATTAATTTAAATACAGAGAATTGGGCTAACAATAAAGCCTCCAGTTCTTTCAAAATGATGAATGAAATTAACGTTTTTGTTTTGAGAAAATATTACATTATGAATTGCGGAAATTGTTGCAGAGCTGATCGGAAGATTTTTTTGGGCTATTTTAAATTTTTGCTCGGATACATTGGAAGAGGCTATTTATAGATCTATGAATAGCCACTTCTTTTTTGCCCTTTATGCTGGCGGCGAAGATCACATAAACGTATTGCGCGATACTTTTATGTGAATTTTACTGCTAGTATAAAGGGCCGTCAAAACAGGAACATGCGAATCTTAATGGTAATTAAATAATTTGTCTGATTTACTATAATACAATAAAACTTTACAAGTTTCTACTGAAAGTTTTGAATATAAATTTGAACGAATGCAGATTTATACGTAAAGTTTTCAAAACAACCGTTAGGTATTTGTTTGTGTTTTAGCAGAAAGTTGTAAATAGTACATAGCAATTTTTATAGTGAACTAGCGAGTACCCAGGATGCTTTCCAATGCCACTCAAATAAAGAATGTTTTTGGTTTTTTATTCTGTTTATTCGTCGCTCAATTTTTTCTATTTATCGTGATGCCTTTTTTGTGCTCGAGGTGTAGCTCGACCGATACTTTTTTTCATTTTTGCCGTAATTGATTTGACAGCAAAAGTTATTCATTTTAACGACTATTATTATCTCTTAATAAAGAAACTTTATTTTAAAATTTTATCTAAAAAAAATTACAGATTTTTATAATTGTACCTATTTTTTCCATTTTTAAAATGTTCTACAAAAAAACAAAACATTGGTATATCTATTGGATAACTTCAATAAAACATAGCAGGTTCAATGTTTTTCGTACTAATTTTACAACGCAACAGTTTTATATATTGCTTTTTATTCAAACCACTCTTTAAAGCTTCCCGTCACTAATAAAAACAAACTGCTATTTTTAGTGAAATCGATTGAGTCATTTTCGATAAAATCGAAAACAGACAAATATTCATTTTAATATATAGAGAAAGTGATAAATGCATTTTTTTAAGATTTAAAAATTGAGTGATGCCTACAACTGTTTGTTGTGGAACTAAATTAAAATCTAGAAAATAAAAAATCTTGATTTTTGTCTTTCTCCTACCTTAACTATCTCTAATCTGATGTGGCTTCACTTTATGTTTCACATGCAAAAATATAATGCATCTAAAATTCATTTTGATATTTGTACACATTGATATTGACTTCAATAGTAATTATAATACTTGGATAATTTGTATAGAGCAAAAACAAGCTATAAAAATACATTAACTCTACGAAGGTGGCCCTAAAAAATCCCAGAGGGCCTTTGCCATATTTGAAAATACTGCGATGTAGAAATTTATTCAATTGATCAAAATAAAATGCTTAAAGTATTTTGGAAACAATGCATTTATTTTAAAATTATCTACTCATTTACTTCTTATTTTGCATTCCGTATTTATACCTTCCTGAAAATAAGGCGGAAGCATTCGAAACTATTACCGTAATGAGATGCAAATGTTCAAGAGCAACATGAAGATGTGGATAAATAACCATGAAAACGAAGAAATTATAGAGATTATGAAGTAATCATAGAACCAGTGACACCAACGCAGCAACCTACAGTCCGCCTCGGAACAAGGATCCCTAGTGAGGAGGATTGTGAATAAAATATTATTGTTTTCAACATATCTGTTTTTCAAAATATTATATTGTAATTAATAAAAAAACACACTATTTGAAAAGTTTTGTTGATGCGTCAGTTTGGTATAATTGGATTTTTTTCTAATAAAATAAAAATATGCAGAAATAAACCGCTTAGAAAAATGCACTACAATAAAAAAAACATAAAAAAATCTTATCGTTCCATTTTCCTGAGTGTAATACGTTAGAGTAGGCATGAATTTATCGTCACGCGTCGCTTGGTGTCGTAAAAACGCTATAAATTGGCCCTAAATATCATTCAGAAGAACATTGTCTATTTAGTTTCGAGATGAAAGCCTTTAAAACGGTCATAATAACGATCCTTGCATTACACTTTATGATAAACTTAAAAAATAACTGTAAATACTACGTACGTTTGTGAATTATTTGGAAATTATAAATGATTTTTTACAAAGAGAATCGAAATCATATACATAGGAAGTAAAAAAGGAGTTATTTTTATGGAAATTAAAAAAAAAATGAAAGTAGCTAAATGAAATACTTCACTTACGACCAATTTTATGTCTCATTGTTAAAATCAGAACATAAACATACTACCAATCTATATGTGGTCGCAGATAAAAACAATTTAAACAGAATGTCGTCTATGGGCAAGTGTTGATTAATATGTATCCGGGTACGAGATCTAGTACTATTGTAAAAGATGAAACAAAGTTTCAATTGCCTCTTAAGGGCCAACACCCAAGATTGACGCTAAACGTTACTTTGTAGCATTCTTATACAAGCAATACTACAAATGATTTATCTGCAAATTTTCCATGGGTAGTAAGACAGATGTCTGAGGTTTTCAGTGAATACAATTTTTAACTTCAATCCTTTCAATTCTATTAAAAACATACTGAAATATCAGTAAAAGGTGCAGTTTTAAAACAAACAAGGGTATTTTTTAACGTTTTACCCAAAATTCCAGTATGAATTTCATAAAGAATTTAAAAAATATATTGTTTAAGAGTTGTATTCACTGGAAACCTTAGATATTTTTTCTAACTACCCGTTCAGAATTGACAGATAAAGAATTGGTAGTTTTGCTTGTACTAAAAAATCACAAAGTGTGTATTTTTAGGTGCTGACCCTTAAACGAAACTTAAATAAAAAACTTTTAAATGTTGGAAAAAAAAACTTGCAAATTGCCTGTTCCAATGTTTTTGACGGATTCCACAATCCGCACGCCAGGTTTATACACAAACTCTCAGTAACAACATTACGTTTAATTAAATTTGTCCCCCTTAAAGTTTATTCCACAAATGTAATTACTCATCAGATTTTATATCACTCAACCCAACGAAGGAAAGGCGCCTTCTAACTCACCCCCTTCCCTCTCTGTGGTGACATTAATTTTCAATAACCTTCACTACAGAACTTTAACACGCTTTCAACTTCCAAACATCAGTTTTCCCATTTGTGATACCTACGTGTTGTTTCTCTTACCAACTGCGTACAAAGAAAGTTAAAATATGTAGTTGAAACTTGTGGTTCTACATTATGAAGGACAGTTACAAAGTTACGGAATATTTTTGTCACAATTTTGACAGATGGTTAAAAAAATAAATAGTCGAATCCCTCTGTAGATTTATTAATATATTATGATTAATTTGTAATTAAAATTGACTGTATTGATGATATAAAGGGTCAGTTGTTTATGTTATAACATGGGAAAGACTAGGCTGATATCAAAAAAATAAGGTGATTAATGGGACAATACAATGATTTCACGATATGACTGTCTTCGGGAGCTATGCAGTCAGGCTCCGTATCAATAATAATAATTAATTGAAAAAAGTTTTTAAACTTTTTTTGTTAATTTATTATGGAAATAAATCCATAGATATTTCGTTAAAATAATGTACTAAAAACCCATGAAGATATTTGCAAGAGACTTTTTAATTATATTTTTGGTAAGTTTATGAAATATAAACGTTTTTTAGTGAATACAAACGTACTAGTGTGAACTTTTCAAAATTGAAACTGAGAGATGCGCTGAGAAAATTATCGAGTCAAATAAATAATCTTTTTAAATTCAGACAAGCATCTGCCTTTTATGTATTTCAGAAGATAATTATTTTTATTCTATATTTGAAAAGGGCTAAAGCAGCTAATATACGAGTGTATTAGAAAATCAAATTACATTTCGTGGTTTCCCAACCAAAGATGTCATTTTATGATATTGTGGTTATACCTATAAATTAGTAATTAATATTAACTAGAAATTAAAATTTAAACAGCGCCCTTGAGGCGATTTTCTACAAAATCGGCGCTACACAAATTATCCAAATATTTTTATTATTATACCGGACTTGAATAGTCCCACTTGAGACAAAAAATAAATTCTTCTTTATTTTAAAGATAGGCAAATATTTCCGGGCCAATGGCCAGAAAATGCTTGTGAATTTTCTACTACCATCATAATTGACGAACAAGGTTTCTTGTGTAATTATGGATGACTTATTATAGGTGGCAGAAGAATTAAACCCTCGACGCCTGGGTGGAAACCCGACGCATTTATTAACAGAGCATTTAACATTTATTACCGGACAATTTTCATGATATTGTGATGGTAATGTTGGCAACCTTTGACTAGCCTTCCACTCTTTCATAAAAATCAAATTTTGCATCCCATTAGGATTATTATATTTTGAATGTGAATTATTTAAAATGAAAAAATAAATTCCTGAACAATTGGAACCGCCCTTTGTATGTTGTAAGGCAGAAACTAATGGAAGGAAATCAGAACTTGCTGGCTTTAAGGCTGTCGTGTAATGGGAAATAATGAAAGCCTTAAGTGAATTCAAAATAAATGTTGTATAATGAACGTAATTCTTTAGCAGGGCTGCGGAACCTATTGTTCTTTCAGACCCGTCGTTTGTTTGTTCAATGCGAGTTTAAACTAGATTTCTGCAAGAACCATGGAAGTGGTATTCCTGTAAGGGGCGCTTGCGTTTCATATTAAATGGAAGCCCACCCATTAGTCAGTTAGAGTAAATGAAAAGGGCTGGTGTTAGTCAGTATAAAAACATAGTTTGAATTAGAAAGTATAATACGTAATGGTACTCGGGTAAAACCCTAATTTTATTCTAAAAATTACCTGTTTGCGTTTCTTTACATTCTGCAAGACAAAATAAAAATCCTGGCAGAAGAATTAGGTCTTATGGTCATTATAAAATAACGATGAAGAAGAAAGATATAAAACTCTTTAAGCCTCTTTTAAAATCATTAAAAATATATTTATAATAATTGACATAATTTATCTTTCAACGACTTCCGTGGAGAATTTACCTACTTCAAATAAAATGGAAATATAATAATATTATGTAAAGTTGATATATTACGTTCCAAAGTGGAAGATTCTCTCAGTACAATAGTTGATTGAAATGAATTAAGCTATATTTGATGACGAGATCTGAATAGCCACCTTCGTCTTTTAGCTTTTTACAGTAACTCTTATTAGAATATCATAGTCTGCTCCGGAAGTTGAAATACTCGTGCGATATCACATCAAAAAAGTAACAGTGAAATATTAATGGTAAAATAAAATCGAAAGTAAACTAAATGCACTAGAAATGAAATCCCCGAAAGGTATGCCCTAGGTCTCGTCCGCTTTAATACTGGGACATCTGGAGAAGAAGAACGTATTAAACAATGTCATGGATTTCAAAGTGATAATTTGTTAGGTTCTTACTTTCACGTTTTCCATCAAAATCCTTACCTATCCAACCATTTCACATTATCGCCGCTTTGAATAATACGGCGACGGTTCAAAACAGTTGACAATCAAACAGAATAGATTTTTGTGTGAAATAAAAACGTCGTTGCTCGTTCGTTTTATTATTTCGTTGGTTTGATGTTTGATCTTCTAAAAATTCATAAGTGGTGTGTCGTGAATTATAAGACTAAATTAAGTATAGTGTTTTTTGTGATTCGTTTCGTGAGTACAATTGTGTAAGAAGAATCAAAAACTCCAGCTTCATCGGTGAGTGAATGGTTTTCCATTTTTCCTTCCCTAATTAGACGTTTCTATTACGTAGTTTAGTTCATCGTTTACAGTCCACTATTATAAGTACATTCGGCATTTCATTGCAGCTACGGATCTAACACAATTTTTCAAAACCTAAGTGACCGATGTTTTTTTTTTCTAGATTAGATTTTCAATAAGAACTTTGTGAAGGGCTTTGTTCAATTCTTAACCGCTTTCGTATTAAGAGATGAACGGCGATATTGAAGCTTAAAAAAACATATCCATGCGGTGGAATAACCTTGCAATCTCTATGAACGGATCAAAATGCCGATTTGTCTAGAAATAAACGAAATGATAAGCACAACGCGTTGAAACCTCGAGCTAGATAGGTATACAAAACACCAGTAGTGGTAGATACTCTCAGCATCAGAATTCATCATTCAGAATCAAAACGATTCGTTGCTCGAAATGGCTTAGTGGGAATTTCTGAACCTTCACCTGTCACTTATCCTTTCCTTCCCCTTCTCCTAACTATGTTTCCTTCAGCCTCACAACATTTCCGAATGGTGATGCCGTAGTTTCACTAGTTTCGGGCAGTTGTCTCGTGAAGTATCACATTAAAAAAAACATTAAAATGTTAATGTTAAAGAAAAAATGTGTATGCCTTAGAATTGAAATCTCTGGAGCGTATTCTTGTATCTGCGCATTTCAAATACAAAAGTAGATGATGTAAAAATGAAAGGCGGTGTTGACACAGTAAAAAAATAAAACTTGTGAAATTGAATACCATCGTAATCTCTACGAATAACGGATCAGAAAGTCGATTTATCTACGAGTCAACAAAATGGTAAGCAAGTCGCGTTTTAACCTCGAATTAAAGAAATAAAACACCCCGAAAATCAGGTCTGGGGAAATAAGGTAGCCGGAGTAGGTCTCAGTCAAAGGTTACTCGGGGGTAGGAAGGGGTAGCTGGGGCCGGTGGGAATAATGAATGCAGACGGAGGGGGGAACTGTCAAGTGCACTCGGGGAGGACGATGTATGACGGCGGAGAAGATGGCATTAGGGGGAGTGTGGGAGATAAGCGTTATGAATTGGATAAGGGATGCTGTGCTTTTATCGCCAAGGGGATGTTGACGAAAATAAGGGAAAAAATGAGCAGTCTAAAGTCAACGTTAAGAGAGAGATTAAGTAATGAAGTACGACATTATGATAATGCGTGAAATGTCGGATTTCCATCAATCTTTCAGGATTTTTTGAGGCCTTGCTGGAATTTATGGAATTCGCACCGCAATATTTCGAGCCATCAAATTAGAAAAATAGTTTTTTTTATACTGTATAACAATTATTACTAATTACCACAAAATATATTTTGATTATTATAATTTAATTACATTTTTCAATGAATATCGCACAAGAGTCCCAACTGCTCTAAACCGTCTAGAGCCAGTGAAGCTATGGCATCCCCATTTGGAATATATTGTGAGGCTAAAGGTAGTGGAAAGGGGAAGGAGACGAGAAAAACGAAGGTTGAGACAAAGCTGGCTATTCAGACCTGGTCACCAAACACGACTAAAGCCGAATTTCAAGAGACGTTTCCATTCTGAATAGTGATCTTTCACCAAGGCGATACTTAGAGTATCTACCACACTAGAACTTATCGCAAATTTACTATATATTATCTTTTATGAATTGAATGTGTGATCACACATTGTAATTGAATAATAAGTATTAACGGACGCCGGGTTTGAACCCGTGACCTTTAGATTCGTAGTTGAGCGTCTTACCGCTAGACCACGGAAGTCATTAGAATGGAGACGAACTAAGAATTATGATTGCGTGCTCTTTACAAAAGAAATTGATTTTTAATTCACTTCACTATCGTTTATAAAACATTGTTAGCATTTATTTTGATATAAAGGAGAAAATTAATTGGACTATGTTCAAACTTTAACAACCAGAGAAAAATCGAAACAATAATACAAAGACTGAGAGTATTTGACAGTATTTGACAGTATTTCAGTTATTTATTAATTTAAAAACATTACAAAATTTTTATTTTAAGGCGTTTTTAAATAGAGCGAGTAAGTGTATTAATACACAATATTCATAAATACAAAACAATTAATTCTAAAAAAAATTAAATTGCAATGAATGCAAAGTAAAGACAGTAAAAAATAAAACAATAAAACAATAAAAAATTAGACAATTTAAACATAATTTTTCATCCAAATGATGTATAAAAAAATAAATAAAATAAAACCAAGGGATAATTATACAAATAGCAGGAATGCTTGTCGTTTGAACGAAGCTTCATTTATGCAAAATATATCGACATCCGAAGCGATTCGATTCAACAATATGATTGCTCTCCCCACCGGCATGACCATTGGCAAGTTGGTCCTGCAGGCCGGGAGATAAAACAACCTATGCTGCCGATGGCGAAGATAACCATCTGGAACATAGAAATGAATGCTCTCCATGATAGCTGAGTTTTCAGACCATCCACGAATCAATCTGAAGAAATGTGTTGCAATGTACACATCCCTTCTGACTTCTAGATGGTATGTTCCGAGCATACCCAAGAGAAAGTCGGTAGGATAGAGCCATTTGGTAGTAACCGTACTCCCTCAAGTAAAGAAATCTCAGAAATTTCTTCTGAACCTTCTCCAACATGAGGGAGTACTTGACCTCGTGTGGACTCCAAACGATCGACCCACTCTCAAGTCTACTCCTTACTAATCAGTTATATAAAATTTTGAGAACCCGGGTGTCTCTGAACTTCCTTGCGGTGCGTAAAACAAAACCCAGCATTCTCAATGAATTGCCACAAGCCATCTCAATGTGAGCATGAAATGTCAGCCTACTATCAAACATGATTCCGAGATCCTTCATAGTGGAGACACGTTTTAAACATAGGTTGTCCATCGTATACTGGTAGTACCAGGTATGAAACGCCCTAGTGAATGACAAAATTAAACATTTAGATATATTGAACTCAATCTTATTCTTTTTACTCCAGTCAACAATTCTATCTATGTCTGACTGAAGTCGATTGCAGTCTTCTAAAGTTTGTATTTCAATGAAAAGTTTTAGGTCATCAGCAAATAGAAGAGACCTAGAATGCAGAATTACCTCTGAAATATCATTAATAAATATGGAAAAGAGGAGCGGGCCTAAATTAGAACCTTGGTATACTCCTGATCGTACAAAAAACAAATTGGATGTGAATACTCCATGTGATACGAATTGTTTTCTGTCCGCAAAGTAACTAGCAAAAAGTTTAGCTGTCGTATAGAGAAACCTAGTGTAGACAGTTTATCAAGTAAGATGTCGTGATTTACGGTATCGAAGGCCTTAGAAAAGTCATTATATGAACAATCTACCTGGTGGACTTTATCCAAAGATTTTGATACATAATCGGTAAACACCAATAGGTTTGTTTCTGTTGAACGACCTTTTCTAAATCCATGCTGTTCCGAAATTAGAAACGGGTCCACTTGTGGTAGCATGTATTTATGAAGAATCGATTCGAACAATTTAGCCGGTGCGGAAAGTATTGCCACTGGCCTGAAATTTTCCACTGAAGTCTTTGCACCGCTTTTATAAATCGGACAAATTTTTGATACTTTCCAGGAGTCAGGAAATACTCCAGTTTCTATGGAAAGGTTAAATAAGAAACTCAGTGGAAGTTTTAAAAACTCGACACAACCTTTAAAGAAAAACACCGGGAGAAAGTCTGGGCCAAGTGAATGAGTATTTTTCATTTTTTTAATGGAGGATTCTATATCTGATTCGTCAATATGACCAATATCGATATTTTGGGCTCCCTTTACATTCAGCTTGGCAGCAGTGTTAGGATTTAGTAATGGAGGTTCATTACTATACACGGATTGGAAATGTGTTGCAAAGGCGTTAGCTATATCCACTCCTCGAACTTCCCGATCCCCGTGCATCATGGTATCTTGAATACCACCATCCTTACGTAGCGATTTGACGTAGTCCCAAAACATCTTGGGATCATGTTTGATATCGTGTTCAATGGAATTCAGATATGCTTGGAAAGCAGTGCGAATATTACGCCTTACCACGGCTCTATGCACACTGAATAAGTCATAGTCACACTGACAGCCAGTAGCCTTCCATTTTTTATGGAGAGCATGCTTCACCCTTACCCGCACCTTAGAGTACATAGAGTAGTATCTGTCCAAGGTGAAGTCAGTTTTTTACTTGTTTTTGATTACTTGATTTTAACCTGACTCGGCGCACCTGGGCGTGGCTAAGACTAAGGCTAAAGTATTTATACATCCATTCATATCACATATCGACATAATGTTTTTGTTTATTCGTATAGCCACTTTTTCATAGTATTTTTATCAACAAAAATATAGCATATTACCTAAAAAACCGTTTAGTTGTGTCAAGTTTAGTGGCATAATAAAAAATGTGGGCGGAGTCCCGCGGTGAACCAGGAGCTTAAGATAATTGTGACAGTATATAGAAGCGGTCTATGAAATTTGTTGTCTCTTTCTCTCTCATGGTGTACTACGTAAAAACCCGGAGAGAGTGATTTTTCCCAAGTTTGTATAGGTTGGGTAAAAATAATTAGCTCTTCCTCCATATATTGTTACTTCAAGATTTTTGAATTTTTTTACTTTTTATTTGGATACTTCCTTTTTATAAATTTTTAGGAGGCTGAGAATTCATCGTTTCGATAATGGATATTAAGTATGTCTAACGTAGCTGTAGGCTAGATCAATGTGTCGATTTTCGAGAGTGAAAATCTGTCAAAATCACGTTTCTTGTACCGTAAAATCTTGCTACAACATTTTTGTTTTATATTAGGGTTGATAGTCAGATATTAGGAACAACCGACAAATCAATATGAGAATACTTTTTTCATATAATAATTGTTTATCTATAACATATATTGGGTCTTCTTTCTATACTGTTTATAATGAATCCGTACAACATCGCTTCTTACGCGGAATTGCATGAAAACTGGGGCGAAAAAGAGGCGATTATGAAATAATAATAAAAGCGTAGAAGAGACTTTAATTTAATTTGCATTTTCAAAATTATTGATCGTATTATCGACTCACCTTCTTTGTTGGAACTAATCCAGTTTAACGTTCCTTGCCGTAGAAACAATGAAATTCTGTTTCTCAATCATTACTCTACTAATTATGGGTATCATTCTTCACTGTCCAGAATGTCGAGACTTTATCAAAACTTTGACTTGACCTTGACTTTGACTTGAATGTTTTTTCTAATTCATATTTTGTCTTATTTTTGTCATTGCTCCTTAATAATATTATGTACGAGTATGTTCTATTCTTTCTCTGTTGCTCTTTATTTCTATTTTGTGTTATGTATTTTTTGGGCTTGGACAACATACCGTTAGTTTGTAAATAAATAAATATACGGCACATGTTTTGTTGATAAACAGGTCATTACTACCTCTATGTCAACAAATAATGTCGAATGTACATAACAATAAGAACAAACAAAAAATCACCCCCAATGACACGTTTAACTACTGTGGAAATTGTTTTATGCTAATTTCGGTTATACATACAATGAAAAACTATTAATAACCGTAGCGTCTGACGTCGTTTACAAACGTATTCCCTCGAAGTGTTGAGTATTAATGTTATTATAAAATATCCCAAGGATATGAGCTTATAATTTAATAAATTATATCCTAGAAATGTTCTGTATTTCACACGAAGAGAAATTCGAACGTAATATTAAACGTTACATTAAATTGAAATGTCAATTTCATTTGAACTGCAAAAACGGTGAATAATAATATATTCAAGTGTACCTAATTCTGAATGGATATTTTCAAATAGAAAATAAAATGCACGTCAACAATTTGAAAAATGGAAGATTATTAGATGATAAATAATAAAAGCTGTTTTTACAGTAAAATATCCTTGAAGATTTTATTTTTGCTAATTTATGAACGCCCTGATTATAATTAATTTACAAAGAGTACGTCCACGATACAGAGAAAAACAAGATAAAAAATAGAAATAAAGTGGTAAAAATACATGTTTCATAAATAACATCAAAAAGTAATTGCTACTATAATCATACATAATTTCCTTTGTTAGTACGTACGTACGAGTGGGAATTTTTAAATTTTGGAACTGATATTAATTTAAATTATCAAAGTTAAAAAATATTTTTGATTACCTCACTACCTAATTTAGTACTTACCTATAATGTATTTAAGCAGACATTATTCTACATTTGAAATGGGTGGACTAAAGCTACTACAGCCAACTTGTAGTTACCCAAATTGACTGTACTATTTTACTTGACAAGTTAAGTTTTTTTTTTCACAAGATTCTCAACTGCTCCTAACCGTCTAGAGCCAGTGAGACTATGGCATCCTCAAATGGGGTATGTTATGAGGCTGAAGGTAGTAGGGAAGGGAAGGATATGGGGAAGAAGAAGATTGGGCAGTAACTGACTATTCAGATCTAGTCACCAAACACGTCTAAAGCTATTTAAAGCAACGCAACGTTTCGATTCGGAATGGTGGTCTATCACCAGGGCGATACTCGGAGAATCAACCACTCTGAAACGTGCCGAAAATATACCATACATTGTTTTATATGAATTAAATGTGTTATGAGGTATAACACATATTAAATAAAATAAAATTGAGCCCACGACCTCTGGATTTGTAGTCAAGTGTCTTACCACTTGACCACGGAGGCCTTCTAGTACTAGTTTCTAGTATTGTTATAAAAAATAAATTTATCCTTTCAGATATTGGCCATGGTAAAGCCATATTTTTATTTATTTATCACAATTGTTTTGCAGGTAGAAATATTCTTGTTTTTAAACATATTTTTCAGAAATATTAAAAGATTTCATCCTTCAAAAATATATTAAAATAATCCTTATGGTATGTAAAACCGATAAAATCAAGTTGAGTGATACAGTTGTCACGGTAGCATAGTGGTTTAAAATTTAGGCCACTCGCCCGGTTAGCAGATTTTAGAAGAAGGCAAATCCTTTATTACTGTGTGAATTTATGACATTATGTAATATAATCTGTTAATAATATTTTGTTAAAGAAAATTTTATTTTAATTTACAAGTCAATATAAGCGTACTAAAAAGATTTTAAGCTACATTTTTTCGAAAAAATCTTTCTGTTCATGAGGGTGATGATTAATTTTCACCATTCTTCAAATTATTTTTCGTTACGTTTTAAGACGTTGATGATTAAAAAAGAGTGGTACACTTTCCAAAGTCCGCCACATATTTTTTAACGTAAAATATGACAAAAACAGCGAAGCAATCAATTTTTTTCCACAAACTTTATCAAAAATATTGTAAAGCACGAATAAGACACAATCAAAGTATTTATAGGTTTATTGTAAAATTAAAAATTATTTATATTTGTCACTAAATACTCCAACTCTGAGCGTAATGAAATTTATAAATCGTTATTTGTATAAAATTTCTAGTTTATTGAACTATTTCTTTCTCACAATGCCATTTTTATCATAAGCTATGGAAATTTGAAATTTTTATTTAAATGTAAAAAAAAACTAGGACAAGACCCCTCGCGCTGCAATATTTGTCCTACTGTACTTATAGCATTAAATTTGTTGTCTATTTTACGTGAGTTTAGAAAACCGTCACTAAGTATTACATATATTATACAATAATTCAATTTTTTCATACCATAAAAAAATATAATATTTTTTGTGATAAAGGCAAACCACTGAAAGTTCCTTTGTAATTTCTTTTCTCTTATCATAAACAACTCAATGCAATGGAAAGACAAGTTACAACGGAACTCTCAATGGCAGATCACAAAAAATGACTTTAAGGGTCAGCACCCAAAAATACACACTTTTTGGCTTTCTAGTGCAAGCAAAACTACCAATTATTTATCTATTAACTATATACGGGTAGTTAGAAAAATGTGTAAGGCTTCTAGTGAATACGATTCTTAAACAGTAATCTTTTAAATTCTTTATGAAATGCATACTGGAGTCTTAGGTCAAACGCTAAAAAATGCTTTTCCCGGTTTTAAAACAGCACCTTTTACTGATATTTTAGTATTTTTTCATATTATTTAAAAGATTACATTTAAAAAAATGTATTAATTGGACATCTCAGACATTTTTCTAATAGCACATGGAAAATTTGCAGATAAATCTTTTGTAGTATTGCTTGTATTTGAATGCTACAAAGTAACGTAAAGCGTCATTCTTGAGTTCTGGCCCTTAAATTGAAGCTGAATTATACAAATCATTCTAAAACTTTTGTTAAAAATTTTGTTTTAAGTTTGTAATTATCTTCTGCTCGAGATGGAACTAAGACAACATTCTTGTCTTTTGAGTCCATCCTTGGAGGTGTTAAAAATGAAGTTCTTGAAAAATGTCGGAAAATAACGATAAATTAAATAGCATTAAACTCTCTCAAAGGACCGTGCCAACCATAAATTTAATTCAATGGGTTATATTTTAATGCCACCGTGTCATTAATATCTTTTGGGACATTTATGACTTTAAGATTCTTTGAACCCGAAGTGCATCGACGTGGAATCAGCTACGTAAACCTCCCACTTGCTTAAATACGAATAAAGTAGAGCATTTTGATTAAAGTCTTTACCCTTACTTATCAATGGCTGCATGGTTCTGGTAGTTTATTTTGGAGTTAAGTATCGAAAGAAATATGTAAAATACAAGAAACTTTATCTAAATTATTATCTACCTAATGAACTTTACTGAAAGTAACAAATTATATTCAATATGGCACAAGGCGTAATAGGTATGAAAAAATAATATATTTTTAAAGAAATTAAAAAATAATAACTTTGTATAAGACCACTAATATTATTTTCATTTTTATGACCGATTGGTTTCGCTTAGCCTAAGCATCATCAGGGTACAACATTAAATTAAACAAAAAAATACATAGTGTGCGGTTATATACTCGTATACATACAGTGGGAGAACACAATATAAAACAAATTAACAAGAGAACAGTGAGAAAACAATAAAATAACATTTAAATTATAACAAAGGAACAGAGAGAAAGAGACACATAATATGAATTGAAAGAGGCAAAACGCCAACTGAGAAGGTGATTGAAAGAATAATGGGAAATTTTATGAGTTTGCAGGAAATAAACCTAATATTGGACTACTAAGAAAATGTTATTATATTTTTATTCACAAAATTACTTATTGTAGTCGATAAAGATAAAAAAAACAGGTTCAATTAAAAAATATGTAATAATCTTAATCATAAAAATTATGATTTGTGAGTGCTGCGCTATTGCATTATGAAATTTGAACAACTTTTTAAGTATTGAATTTATATTTTTGGACTTTTACATAATTGTGCAATAGATAATATGAAAGTACAGTGACATAGTAATGAAATGGAGTAAATGATTAACACACACAAACATAATTAGTTACTAGAAATATTACAATGCAATAAATAAACATTAGTATTTTTGGAAGAGGTATGCTATTATAGTCATTTTGTAACTAGATTGAGTGTAGTTAAATATATCTTCTATGTCTGCGAAAGAATTACCCACTGCATTTAAGCTAGGTACAAGCGAGTATCTCAATGACTCAGTCCTGATATTATGGTTACATTTAAAACAAAATTGGATCGATAAAATTTTAACGTTAAACTGTTTTTAGCTTCTTTGTCATTTACACGATGAGCTATGTATGTTTGAAATATCAATAAAGCTGTCAGACCAGACGCCACATTCTTTGTTTTATGTATTATTTTTCAAATGCTCATGTGAAACTACATTTAGTAACATAATATCTAAAAACGTGAATGAGAACCATCTAAATTATGGACAACTTTTCCTAATTTTTATCATTGTTCTTATCTTATTTTATTTCACCGAGGTTGTCATAATATTCAAGTTGTATCTAAGTTATTTTTAATTTATGACAACAACTTTTTTTAAAAACGCTTTTACATAAAACCTAATGAGCCTAATACATTAAATTATCTTTTGACGAGAGAATAAAACTAATTATAATTAATTATAACAGGTATAAATAATCGGTAACAATGCAATTTTATAGCACTGAAATTGTGCATTTTGTAATACCGTTTTGGCGAGCTTCATATTTTTTCTTAGACATATCTTGTTTTCGTGGAATTGGGAAGAAAAACAAACAAAGATTATAAATATTGTTTTTCAACGCTGCGATAATAAATAACCCTTTAACAATGAAAATTGGTGATTTAATTTAAAAGTTTATCTTGGAGCAAGTTCACTGTGGATTTAGTAGGGTGAGCAACATTATCGTAGGCAAATGAATTGAAAATACGTATGTAAGCGTATCTATAGATATTTTAACAAATATAGGCGTCTTGTTGAAGAGATAGGTTTCCCATCCGCATAGGGGAAAAGGGAAAAGGGAAAAAAGGGAAAAAGGAAAAAAAAGGAAAAAAGGAAAAAGGGAAAAAGAGAAAAAGAGAAAAAGAGAAAAATAGAAAAAGAGAAAAAGAGAAAAAGAGAAAAAGGGAAAAAGAAGAGATCGAGTTAAAAATCATAATACAAAAAAAAAAAAAGTTAAGATAAAAATGAAAAAGTCACTAAAATTAATAGTCGTATTCTTAATAATAAGTTAAATTAATCTAGTAGTCCAATATTAAGTATAATATATTTCCTGCAAACTCTTAAACTCAAAAAATTCTCTTTATTTCTTGATCACCGTCTCAGTTGAAGTATTGCCTCTTTCAATTGATATCATCTCTTCGTCTTCTTTTTTCCCTAGTTACAATTTAAATGTTATTCTTTCGTTTTCTCATTGTTCTCTTATTTTAAAATATGTTGTGTTCTCCCTCTGTATGTATATATAACTGCACACCATGTATTTTTTGTTAAGTTTAATTGTATCCCCTGATGATGCTTAGGCTAAGTAAAACCGGTCGGTCATAAAAACTAAAACAATATTCGTGGTCTTTTACAAAGTTATTTTTCATTTCATTAAAATAAAATAAAAATGTAAAAGTGGCGTTTTAAAAAAAATGCTTCGAAAATATTTGAAGCTGGAAGTTCCAATCCCGGTTTCCGCAATAAGAATATCGTTTTTCCTCGTACATTTTTCAATGCGTGTTTTTTTTAAGATATATCTTACACACCTGTAACTATATACTCGTACTTGTATACTGCCGTAAGTCAAACTATGCCAAACTCGGATAATGGACTTCGAAGTTTAGCGTCTTTGTTATGTATAGAGTAACACACATTTTTTTATTACATCCAAGAAACTGTCCATGTGGTGTGACATTTGGTATAATTAACTTTTAAAATATATGTAACGTTTTTGTAAAATTTAATAAAAAAAAATGTTGATGCATGAACATGAATCAAGATTTTGTCGTGTGTATAATAATTTTAAAGTAAGAATAATAATGTTTTCCAGTATTAAGAGGTCTAAAAAATGTACTCTATGACAACTTAGCGAAATTCAAACAACGGAAAAAGTGCATCTAAAAAGGCTTACTTATTTAAAATTGAAATTGTGAAAAAAAAAACTAATTTTCGATGAAATATGAGATTGATTAATATGACAGGTCCTGAAATGGTTTTGGTAGCTCGATTTGCAGGTACATTACTCTCGGATAAAGTAGAGGTTTTAAATTCAAGTCTCGGTCGCAATATAATATTTTTGTTTTCTGTGTCTTCGTCTATTTCATATTTCATTTAAAATTTATTGATTTTGTTTCAATAATTATAATATTTCCACTAATAGCAGTGAAGTTGTGGTAGAGCGATTTGATTAGTGATTCTGTTTCTACCCACATCGGTAGTATTTCACATTCAGTTCACATATGCGTACATTTACCACAAAAACTCATGCAACCGTATTCCTCTTTTCAACAAGAGATTAAGTCAGAATTTACTCGAGCATTGCTGAACGCGCTATAATACATTTATTCCTGCAAAAAATTAACCGGGAACATGTAGAGAAATATGAGGAATGAATTCAACACGGAAAGAATTATGGGTTGTTCACCTGCATCATGTGAAGTGCCTAATCAGATTATGGTGCATCGATGCAGAGAACCAATCTCCATTGTTCTTTCTTTCGTTTTCTTAAATGAAAAGGAATTTATTACTCGGTAAAGTCTACACAGGGTTACCACAAAAACCCAAGTCTTTTTAATAATCAGTAAAATTATACCAATGAAACCGTTATATGTTTTCAAGACCATTATTAAAGCCATTTTTCACAAAAATTCATTTAAAAAAAAATAATATACTCATAAACAGTGTAAAAATATTGTACAAAAATGAGAAAGTAGTGGCGAATAGCAGTTACACCCATGAGTTAAATAGTTTAATCAAATAAATTAGATCTACTAGATGAACAAAAAAGTATTAATATATGTAGGCGTGGTTTTATTGTGATATTGACGTACAAAATATATCTACAACATCGGAGTATTTGTTTCCCAGATGTGGAATTCGTCACATAAGAGTATAATATTGCGAGGTTGAAGTAGAATTGTCGCAATAGTATGGTAGGTACTGTCTTGTTACTGTCATGCCAGCAACGTGAAATGCAATTGAATATAACAATTCAAAAGTATTAAACATTAAATTAATAATTTTGAATAACAAGTTAAATCGCAAATTATCCAACGTTTAGATGGTTTTATTAAATTTAATAAATACAGTAAGTAATTATAATCTAGGCAATCTTTAGGATTTAGAAAGATAGGTACCATGATAACGCATCGGAAAAAACAACGCATCGGTACATTTAGTTCATTCCAGAATTTTCTGGTTTAAATCTCATCTTTACATAGCCAACAGCTATGACAAGAAAACTACTCCTTGTTTAATTCACATTTTTGTATACTGTTTTATGATTCTGCTTCTAGACATGTTATGAAGAATTCGATATACCTACCAAACTACAAAACATTGCACAATTTGCAAAATATTGAAAAGGCGTTTCAATTTCGTGTGTTTTGTATGCCTCAATATTATTAATATCACGCTTAACACCAAAGGTCACTATCGCCAATCGAAACTGAACGGATGTTGGTAAAAAAATATAATCTAATTAACTAATTTGATTTCACCACTATTATTGTTTTGAGAAAATGCAATAAAATGTCAAGTCCCATGTCAAAAATAGTGACAAAATGAATTTACATTAAAATTATATTTTCAGTTTTTGTGTTAATTGTGGCGTTTCTATATGGCCTAACCACAGTTTGATAATTAGCCTTAAACGTCGAAACAGTGTTCACTAAAAATAGCAAAACTAAATAAAAACAATGTTCAAATGTGTTGGGATAGCGAAACTACATTTCGATTTTTTCGTGATCAATATCTTAGATCTTCGATTGAATCTCTAATTTCATAATCTTTAACAATAATTTGGTCACTGAATATGCTAACAATAAAAGCTACGAGTATTAGAACATTCTGTTTAAGAAGAAATAAATCCTCAAGAGAATTTTACTTAGGATTTATGTCTGAATCTAGGTTTGACCGGTAAGTAGCTGAGTGGACAAACGCGTCGGATTCCCATCCGGGCGTCGTGGGTTCAATTCCTCTCCTAGCTAAGTACTCCATCATTGCACAAGCAACATCTTCCGCTTATTATGAAGGCAGTAGAAGTTTTTGTTTAAATTTTGTCAGGTTATGCGTAACCCGGGAATGTTTGTCTTTCTTTAAAAAATACTCGTGTATATATATGAAAAAAAGAACAGTTTAAAATATTTCCTATATTTATTTTCAATCACTAATTTATTTTTAAATATAATTAAAACCAGTTCTTAGTCGGTTAATGCATTAAAAAAATAGTCCTTATACTTTTATTATCTCCTACAAAGAAGTTACGACGGTAATACACTTGAACTTTTTTCGTCGAAGTTATATTATTTATCATTTTGTAGATAGCACAAAACACGAATCCTTTTCGTGGTGATCCGGTATAATGCGGTGAGTACCATTCTCAATCCTATATGTGAGCCATGGTTTTATCCTTCATAAGAAAGATTGGCAGATAGGGAAGGATGAAGGGAGGGGAGGAAGCACGTACGTTATGGATTTGCCAAAGCCTCCAGGCATTATCGTATCCGAAGCTATGCTTTGATACGTATTACGGTTACGGTAGCGGTGAAAGCGACGCGATGAGCAGAATTATAAAGCGCTGCATTATCCACCACGTGACGAGTTAAAAAAAATATTGTTTTTTTGGAAGAATTTTAACCAAAGGCGTCGGAATGACGTGATCATAGGGATAATCAATATGTTAAATAATTAAAAATGAGTGGTCCTACTAACCGGCTTGGCTTGTATTTCAACACTTACAATAAGACCTAAGAATATCAGACAGTACTAACTGTGAAAAACTGACACCAGAACTCACCGTTCGATAGTTTTTAGTTTGTCTTCACAGTAGAACACACAAATAAATTTCCTGCCTTTCTTGGTTATATTTTTTGGAAATAATTAAATTCGGATTCAGCACCCAAAATGGCACTTAACGTCACTTTGTACCGTTCTAACACAAGCAATTCTGTACATGATTTACATATAAATTTTACATGAACAGCTAGGAAAATGCTTAAGGTTTCCAGTGAATAAATATTTTAAGCCGTCATTCTTTAAATTCTATTAAAAAACATACTTAAATACCAGTAAAAAGTGCAGTTTGAAAACTAGTACAGCCATTTTCGAAAGTTTTACCTAAAATTCCAGTACGCATTTCAGGAATAATTTAAAAGATTACTGTTAAAAAACTGTATTCACTGGAAACCTTATACATTTTTCTAACTACCCATATAGAATTAACAGATAAATCATTATTTGTAGTATTGCAATGCAAACAAGTGTGTATTTTTGAGTGCTGAAACTTAACTAAACAACCAAAAATCATGGTACAAAATAATTCTAGATATTTGACAAACAGTGTAGAATTTCATTACATTTCTAAGCTCAATTGCTCATTATGTACAAGAAGAAGTCATAAGCTGAAAATAATTGCGTTGACCTAGACAATTTAGACAGGTTTAGTTCGCTTTCCAAAGGAATCGTCTTATTGCGATAGTCAGTCTGACAATGCTTTCGAAATGTTAGAACTATACTATATCGTTGCTGGAAAGGCGAAATGGCTTAAGCGACACTATGGTCAAAAATGAGTTATATATGCAGTTTTGCTCAGTTTTTTTTTCAGAGTCTCGTTTGATTTTGAAAACTTTTGTGGTCCTTCAGCCATCTAAAATATATTTAACATTTGGGAGAAAGCTTGACTCAAGTGACACAAGATTAGGACTTTTTTTTAGGTTTTTGTCGCTTCAAGTAACTCAGTGAGGGTATTGAGTTATTTTGTTTTTCAATATCCAACCAGGTACTGAAGACTTAATATTATTGTAAACAAAGACAAAAACTTTAAAGTTGTCTGGAGCAAATTTCCCAAATTGGCTCTTTAGCCCTTTTGCCTTTCGGGCGACGATATAATAAAAATGGAGATCTTCAAAATAATAACCAAAAAAACTATAAATAAGTTCTTAATATTTAATATCTAGATAAAGACGTATTTAGTTTTTCTTGAGAGCAGAAAATATTTGATACGGTCAATGTATTTACTGTGAATAGTTTCTTAGAGGTAGTCAGTTTTGAGAGACTAAGTTGAAATTTATTGTTAGAAAATGGGTTCATTGATAAACTGGCTATGAATATAATGTAGTCAACAAGATTTTTAAAACAACCTCACTCAACCCTTATGTGACTGAAAGGGTATCCGGGTACCCTTTTCGGTTTTTAACATAGATTTTTTTTAGTGTTCCATTAAGCCTAATCAGTTGAAACTTCGTGACTTCTTTACAATAGTAAAAATGAACAATTCCAAATAATCTTGAGATATGTGGAGGGCGCTATGTGAGCGAAAAACGCATAGACATAAGGAAAATATATGTCAGTAATATGCTCTTTATATGATTTGTGTGCACCAGCTGTTTCGTAAGATTTGAAGAAAGTTGATTCGAAGATTTCTTTTATAGTATATAATTTTCTGAAGTTTGCTGGACCACTTTTCAGATGTAATAAATTTCGTGGATGGGAATTTCACTCAGTACCATCTTTTATTGGAGTTTTTACTTCAGTATGTGATAACAAATAGTATTAAGAATACAGGTGATGTACTTTGAGCACAACAGTATGTCATATTTATAATTTCAAATAAGATACATTTATGGAGAAATATGCACAAGCTTAAAATTCCATACAAAAAACAAGAGGGTACCCGGGTACCCCTTCAGTCATATGAATTCAGTCACATAAGGGTTTACTATTGTAATAGATTTTAGTATGCCATGTTGTGCTTTCTTATTCTTTAGCCAACGTTTCGGACAGCTTTGCAGTGTCCATCATCAGGGCAGATGTGATAAGGTTTTATGTATTTCTATAGACCCCGTAATTAGGCGTGCTCGGTGCGTTTTAGGCCTTTCCAGCACTTTGGGCACACATTCAAAATAATGGCCAGTTTCAATTAAGTGCTCGGCGATTGCCGACTTGTCTAAAATTGGCGTTGGCTAAATGCGAAGAAAACACAGCGCGACACAGTATCGACCGCGATAATACTTTTGGCAGAGGGAATTTTAAATCATGTCCAACCTCAGTTAGATACAATAAAATACCTTCATGAAAATTATATAATAACTATAATATGTATAAGATCACAGATTAATTATTATTTCTATGACCAATTGAATACTGGAATTAATTAAGGCTCTAAGTACCAAAAAATAAACTGTTTTTTAAAGAATCGTATTTTATTTCCATCATAAAATACGATTCTGTAAAAAAAAAAGTTGTTAATTTTTTGGCACTTAGAGCCTTAATTAATTCCAGTATTCAATTGGTTTCGCTTAGTCTAAGCATCATTAAGGTACAAAATTTTACTTAAAAAAAATACAAAGTGAGCGGTTATATACGCAAACAGAGGGAAAACATAATATAAAATAAAATATGAAAAGAAAATTGAGAAAACAACAGAATAAAATTTAAATTATAACAAAAGAACAGAGTGCAATAGACAGATAATATGATATTATTTTATATTGTGTTCTCCTTCTGTATGTATATATAACCACGCACTTTGTAATTTTCGTTTAGTTTAATTTTCTACCCTGATAATGCTTAGGTTAAGCAAAACCGGTCGGTCATGAAAAATAAAATAAAAATCGTGGTCTTAAACAAAGTTATTTTTGTCTTGTAAAAATAAAAAAAGTATATTTTATTTTAATTAAATATGCCAAACCACAAAGTGATAGCTTTCTAAAAAATATAAAAAACTTCGCTTTTTTTGAGAATATCTTTGATAATTAATATCTATTTTACTTTTTTTGCTCGTATTTTTTCATAATTAAACCACCTTTGTTTATTGTCATACTATTGTTCCTGTATATTTTCTTATTTAAACTAGGAATTAAAATGAAACAATAGAAAATAAGATCTGTACAGCGCCCCTGAGGTGATTTTTCACAAAAACGGCGCAATGCAAATCATCCAAATATCATTATTTGTCTTTCTTCGCGAATAGTAATATTTACAACCTAAGTATCTTTGTCAAATAAATAATGGTAAATAAATGCCCCCTTAAATGTACTTCTTTGAAACAATTATATCTAACTACAGCAATGGAAGTTTTCTAACGAATTAATGGCCAAGATTTAAAAAAGTTGTTAAATTATATATTATACAAAGTATAACAAATAAAGTAGAAAGTTGTGAAACTACAATTCTTCAAGTAGTTTCTGATCTCCTGTTTTCTAATCTGCATAACTTCTCCTAATAAATATTCTCGTAATCTTATGTAATCCCATTATTTCCCAGTACCTAGTACATAGGTTACGGTAAACAATATATATATATATCTGTGTACTTTGGTATAGATAACGTTAGATCGGTTATTCTAGTCATAAAAAATAAACAATTAAATCATCGAGTATCGGAGTAAAAATAGAATCTATTTTACAGGATCGTTTTGATACAGAATAATTATGATCAAATCAGTTTGATTGGTTAATAAATGATGACGCGATGATTTTGTGACAACTTCATAATAATTCACAATGATTTTGTGACAATTTCAAAATGATTCCAAAACAATTTTACAATGATGTCACAATGATATCATATTTTTTTTACAATTGTATCGACGGAATCCAATGGTCACGGGTTCAAATCCCAGCGTGTGCAAATAAATTTGATTTAATTCATTTGTATTGTTTCACAAATACTTAAATTAAAATAATACAAATTATATCTGTGGCACGTTCCAGAGTGATAGATAGAGATACTCTCAGATTACTCTGGTGAAAGACCCCCATTCAGAATTGAAATGTCACTTGAAATAGCCGTCTTTAGTGACCAGATCTGAATAGCCAGTACTTCTCAAAGATCCATTCAATAGTTAATTGTTTTCAAGTCTTTAATGACCAGATTTGAATAGCCAGTACTTCTCAAATATCCATTCGATAGTCAATTGTTTTTTAGTCTTTAATGAGCAGATTTGAATCGCCAGTACTTCTCAAAAATCAATTCGATAGTTAATTTTTTTTAAACATATTCATATTAGGTAGAAATGAAAATATATAAATCATGTTTATAATAATGTTATTGTATTACATTAAATATATCATCCCCAGAAAGGCAAAAGGGCTGAAGCGCCATTTTGGGAAGCTTACACCAAAGCACTTTTTTTGTTTTACAATAAAATTCATAGACTTCAATAGGTACTTGGTTGGATTTTGAAAAAAAAAAGTTGACTCAGAAAACTCAATGCTCTTACTGAGTTACCAAAAGCGACCAAAAGCAAAATAATTCCAAACTATCGTCGCTTGAGTCGAGCCTTCTCAAGTGTCGCTTAAACCCTTAATAATTTAAACAACAGAATAATTTTAAATGAGGTATCGACTTTAGTTACTTATGCATACTTATTTAATAATATATGAATTTCGTCGCAACATAAGTGAGCCCAAACAAATTCGATTGGTTTCTTATAAAGAACCCATCTAACGTGTTTTGTATCAACGGGAACACGCCACTATCTATAATCTCGGTAGTTTAGTAGGTAAGTTTAGTAATATCGCGGAGTAACTCCGTGTGGCGTATTGTCTCCTTACTTGCTGATTGAGAACCGTTCAACTTGCGCGAACTTAAGCCCAATTGTTCAACAGAGCGTAAACAAACAGACATTAGCTACAAATAAAATAAATGTCTACCTTTGCTTTGTCTATATCGATTTACGTTAATTTAAAAACTTTATACCGTGAATAAAATATTAACAACAATATAAACTGTTTAAAGTTTCTACCAGATATACTCCATCTAAAGTGGTATATACTCTCAGTATCGCTTTAGTGAAAGACCACCATTCGAAATCAAAAATTCACCTAGAAGCGTATCTGGTGGCCATGTTTAGGTCGCAAGTTCAAACTCGGGGTGTGAAAATAAATTTTATTCAATTATAATGTGTCATAATTCATTCGATTCATATAAAATAATAAATCGTCGCTGGAAAAGCAAAACGGCTTAAGAAACACTTTGGTCAAAAATGAGTTAAGCATGCAGTTTTGATTAAAAATACTTCTGCATCGAATAATCTGACTCTCGTTTGATACCGAAGACTTTTTTAGCCTTTCAGCCATATAAAATATATTAACCGTTTGAGAGAAGGCTTGACTCAGGCGACTCAAGTTTGGGACTTTTTTTTAGGTTTTTGTCGCTTCAGGTAACTCAGTGAGAGTATTTAATTACCTGAGTGAACTTTTTTTTCAATATCCAACCAGGTACTGAAGAGTTTTAATTTTATTGTAAAACAAAAAAATCCTTAAACCGCTCTGGTGTATACTTCCCAAAATGATTTTTTAGCCCTTTTGCCTTTCCGGCGACGATATAGTATATTTACGGCACGCTCCAGAGTGTTAGATACTTTAAGTATTGCCCTGGTGAAAGACCACAGAATCAAAATGTTGCTTGAAATGGCTTTAGCCGTGTTCGGTGACTAAATGCGAATAGCTAGATACTTTCAAACCTTTCTCTTCTCCATCTCTTTCCACTTCCCACCACCTTCAGCCTCACAATATTCCTTAATCGGCGATGCCACAGTCTCATTGGCTTCAGACGGTTGGGAGCAGTTGATATTCAGTCGGTATTCACCATAAGAAAATAAATTTTAAGAAGCTGAGAGAGATGATAGAAGTGGTACCAACATGAGGCGGAATCCACCCCTAAGCTGTATTTTGATGTCCAAGATTAGACTATTCAGTATTCAACTACTCAAGGACGCTAAGCCACGAGAGATACTCAGGTTCGAGAGGACAGCTGTTGATGAAGACGTTGTTTTGTTTACGTCCTAAACAATCGTCATTACGAATGGATAGATGTCAGTTAAAGCCCACCTTAATCCAAATATTTAGCGTGATGTTTCACATTAAGACATTTTCATATCCTAAAATTTTAAGGACCGAGTACAAACTTGTGTCCTTTGAGATAATATTTCACCAAAATGGCACTTTTGGAGTTGAGAATAGCATTATTTATGTTATTAATCAAATAGACAAAAACATAAATAAATACGAAGACCTTATCTCGTAGTATATTATAATACCGTTGCCAGAAAGGCGAAAGACCTGAAGTGCCATTTTGCATAGTTTACACCAAAGCACTTCAAACATTTTTTTGTTGTACAATAAAATCCATAATTCTTTAGTACCTGGTTCTTACCTGGTTACATTTCGATAAAAAAAATAACACAAGTATTTCAATGCGCTCACTGAGTTACCTAAAGCTACAAAAAGCTAAAAAAAGTCCCAAACTTTTGTCGCTTGAGTCAAGGTTTTTCTAAAATGGTAAATATATTTTAGATGGCTTCAGGGCCACAAAAGTCTTCAGAATTAAACGAGAGTCAAAGCATTCGATGCAAGAAGAACTGATCAAAACTGCATACTAACTCATTTTTGACCAAAGTGTCGCTTAGGCCTTTTTTTTAGCGACGATATTATAATATCTATTGAAAAATACATTTTTTGTACTATTGTGAAAATTTGGGATATTTGTGAATTATTTAACAGAGAGTATGTTTTTTTCTTTTTTTTAAATAAAAAAAAAAACTTATTGCATTGTACTCCCAAAAAAAATAAGCTCACTGTGGACATTGTATGCTTTCATCCACCATTTTGACATCCGTAAACATTAGTCGTTGTTTATTTAATCAAAGTAAATAATATTTTGAAGCTAAATTAATTACAGTTCATTTTTATTTCTGATATTTCACTCGTATGGAGCATTCTTAATTCGACACTTAATATTATCATAACTATCCTTTGCTTCTTGAAAAATATAAATTACATTGAAAATAATATTTCCGGAGCTCATGCACTTGTGATCAACCATGTTTAATACGGCGTAGGACGATAATAAATGCGCACAGATCTGAGAGAAATGAAATGAAATACCTTAAATTTAATTAAAAAGTTTGTGTTTATAAAATATTCATTTTGAAACGCGTAATGAAGGATTTTATCCATATAATTCATGTTTCAAATCTAGAATTTTAATACGTGCTTACACATCTTCCGCGAGAAAAATCATGAACCACCTTTAATCTAATGAAAAAGTTCGTGAGTACGAAATCCGTTAGGTAATATGATGCGGACATTATCCCCGGATGCGTGCTCTACGGAAATATGACCAATAGCGATGGCGGCGCGGGGTGTTGTGAAATATAACTACGTTACAAAGCACTTTGTTAAGAATGGTCGACAAACGGCTGCTGTGTCTGGGAAACCTTTAGCGGATGCAGAACTTTTGTTCAAAGCGCCGTAAAACAAAAAGCTCCGTTCGTTCGTCAACCCCCATTTTACATTTGATTAAGCTCAGGAGGCAAAAGCTCTGTTTGTTTAATGTCTACAGAGTACAATAAACCAGACTTTGCTTTTAATATAAAGTTTTAATGACCCCATCTGGGGGAATTTAAGCTCGCCGGGCTCAAGGCTAACGACTCGCGAAATTTCACTATTTAAAGCATAATTTAAAACATGATTTATAAACATGGCTTCGACTTTGACCAGTGATTTTGTTATGCTTTAATCGAATTGTCTACTTAAGTGCTCACTTGTTTCTTTTCAAAGCGCGCATATTATTTTGTACATGAATAATTGAAACTTGAATTCAAATCATGAATTCAAATCTCCTTGTCAGATGCTCAATAAATTGTTGATAATAAACTCGAAATAATAATATGTATAATTAGATTAGGAGGAGTTAAGTTTTGCAATTAATCATTTAATCAATAGTAGGCATTAATTTGCGTCTATGAATTTGACTAGCATGGAGCTTAGTAGGTAAAAAAATAACAAAAAACATTAAGTAATATTATGAAATAAACAAAATACCTGAAATAATGCCAAAATTACGTTTATTCCTTGATTTATCCCGGGAGTTAAAAAAAAGTAATTTGAGCCAGGACTTGAACTCGGATTATTTACAATATTTAAAACTAATACCAATCTACCAATTTGAAGTTTTTATGATTAGATAGTAAAAAATAAAAAAAATGTAAAATTAAATATTAAAAAAATAAATAAATGGATGAAAAATTTTGGCTGCGGAGAAAATCATTTTTTACCTGAAATTCGTGATTGTATAAGAGTAATAAGTAGATGATAGTAAAAAGCCGTTACTTCGTGGCTTGCTTTTATTTGATCAAGTTAGTTGATAGAAATAAGCACCGTGGGTGTCTATGGCTTCTATGCTTGGAAAATAATACAAATTTCCTCAGTAAAAAGTTCGTAATAAATTACCACATAATTTTATGAACGTTTATTATTATACGCAGCCTACATAATTACGAGAGTTTGATGTATGCCGTCAATTCTATGCTAGTTTTCATATTATTAATTAAAACTCATTGGTAAAAGCCGTTAAGTTTTTCATTCTATATTCAAAAACAGTTAGATAAATTCCTCAAAATCGGTTGTCTGTTTTTTTAAATAAATAAATTTTATGGTGAATACCGCATTAGAATCCAAACTGCTAGAGCCAGTGAGACTATGGCATTCCCAATTGGGGTATGTTGTGAGGCTGAAAATAGTGAGGAGGGGAATGAGATGGGGAAGAGGATGGTTAGAAAGTACCTGGCAATTCAGATCTATTCACCAAACGCGGCAGAAGACATTTCAAGCAACGTTTCAATTCTGAATGGTTGCCTTTCACCAGGACGATACTTAAAGTATCTACCACTCTGGAACGTGCCGCAAATATACCATATATTATTTTAGGTTATTGAAATTTGTTATGACACACATTCATTAAATAAAACGTATTTACGCACGCCGGGTTTGAACCCGCGACCTCTAGATTCGTAGTCGAGCGTCTTACCACTCGACCACGGAGGCCGTCAAATTCTTACATGGTAATTAAGTTTAAAAACCTAAGAGATTTTTATTATTTTTCCATTCTATATATCAGTGCTATAATTTGAACCGTGATTACACCATTAAATATTTTGCCTCGAGATCCAGTCACCTTGCATATATATTGATTCACCTAAACTGCTTCATAAAAACCTTGAAGGCTTTAACTGTCGTAAAAATAAGCGTGAAAAATCATTGCTCCAGAGTTAATTTCTGGAGAAACGCGAGGCTGTGAAGCTTTTTCGGTTTATCATTAATGGTTAAACGAAAGAGAGAAAAAACGATAAGGAAAAAATGCATCGTGAGAGGAAAAAAATAAGTGGTTGCCTCTTTTCCCACCAGAGAATGTCGTTAGCCTCAAAAGTATGAGAGGTTGCTCCCAGGCGCTGTAAGAACAGATTGCAAATACGAGGTGTACCACTACGAAGGACAGATTTATTATTTTTGTTTTTTATTAAAACAGCACGAGTATATTGGTAGTACGTGGTATAACTAATAGCTATTTTTGTTGGGAAAAAAGAATCAAGAAGATTGGAAGCAAAATGAGAATATTCTTGCTTTATCATATCTATTTACAAAATATTGCTTTTACTATTTGAAATTTAAATTTCCAAATATCGTCTCTCACTACCAAGGTGATGCTGAGAGTATCTTCTTCTCGAAAGATTCTCAAATTCATTAGGGTCATCACACTTTGTGGCTTTCTAGTACAAGCAAAACTACAAATGATTTATCTGTTAATTCTATACGGGTAGTTAGGAAAATATCTGAGGTTTCCTGTCAATACAATTCTTAAAACAGCAACCTTTTAAATTCTTTATGAAATGCATCCTGGAATAAAGGTGAATCGTTCAAAAATGCCTTTGCTGGTTTTCAAACTGCACCTTTACTGACATTTTAATAGGTTTTTCATAGAATTTAAAGGATAACTGTTAAAAAAAATGTATTCACTGGAAACCTCAGACATTTTTCTAACTGCCCATAGAAAATTTGCATATAAATCATTTGTAGTATTGCTTGTATTAGAATGCTACAAAGTGACGTTAAGCGTCATTCTTTTAGTTCTTTCAACGCATAATATTTTTAACATAATAAATTAAACAAAACAATTCAATGTAAGTATAATATACCGCGATACCCAGTGGTTTTTAAAAATTTACTATCTCACTTTTTTTGCTGACGGCCGACACGTGTGCGTTATCCATAGAAAAATTCGGAGAAGGCAAGCGAGGAAATAGGAGTTGTTATGACAAAAAATTGAAACATATTTGACATCGTCTTCGACAGAGCGATAACATTCACATCTAAAGACCCAGGGGTAATGAAATTGGATAATTCGTTTTTGTTTTTCGCAAGTAAAATTATAATACAATGGCTTCATTTTTATTTCATTTGAATAACTAAATAGGTGACCAACAGTTAGACAGTAACAAATTTCAATTAATACCAGAAATTTAACAAGTTACAGATTTCCTCTTTAGTTAACTTTTCGAGTCACCTAATTCTCTTTCCTTTTTTTCTTTCATCGTTTGACCACAAAATATTTCACTGGCTCTGGACAACAGGACTCATATATTCTATCCCCATTAAAAGTTATTTTTCTCTTGTAGCTCAATGGTCGTTGAATGTTCCCAAGACGGTTATTAAGCCAATAACCTCCTTAATCCCATACGAGAAAGGTTGCTTTATTTCGCAGTGTTGTAACCCTGTAGCCATAAACCGTCTTGGAGATGAAACCTTCACCAAGAAAATCGCACATTCGGACCGCCGTAATAAAGATGAAATTCCCGGATAAAGGGACATCCACAGAGTTCTTTGTACATAAAGATGCAGCGCTTTCAAGGAAAATTTTTCGATGTTGGTTCATACGAGGAGTTTGGTAATATGGATTCATACATAAGTTCCTGGCTTTTTAGGTTTACAATGCATAATGCTTAAAACATAACAAATTGTGCAACAATTGTGTAAGTACCGCACAATTTTATACACGCAACCCTATTACGCAATGACGTTACTAATGAGAAGTGGCGCAGAAGAGAGAATCTGGTCGGGGCGCAGAGAGCCGAAAACAACTGACAATGGCTGGCGAGGATTTTTTCACGGAGGCCAATCGCGTAAAATTTCTTAACTTATTTATTTTATAATTTTTTGGTACCGTTTATTGGCTATCAAAAATGAAGCAATAAGTATAGAACATAAAAACAAACGTTTTAGAAATATTATTTCTTTTATGTTTACAAGAGAGTTATCGAATACCGCTAGAAACATCATTGTGTCATTAACGGTCAGACCTATTCTCCTGATTTTGTTTCATCAGATTAGCATGAAGCCTGTCTGACGGCCTTTGTGGTCAAGTGGTAAGACGCTTGACTGCGAATCCAGAGGTTGCAGGTTCAAACCCGGGATGCGCAAATACATCTTATTTTATTAATATGGCGTAACACAATTAATTAACATAAAATAACATACAGTATATTTGCCGCACGTTCGAGAGTGGTAGATACTCTAAGTATCACTCCGGTGAAAGACAACAATTCAGAATTAAAATGTTGCTTAAAATACCTTTAGCCGTGTTTGGTGATTAGATCTGAATAGTCAGGTATTTTCCAACTTTCCTCTTAATTATTTATCTCCTTCCCCTCCCTGCTATCTTCAAACTCACAACATCCTCCAATTGATGATGCCATAGTCTCATTAGCTATAGACAATTGGGAGGAGTTGGAACTTTTGTGCGGTATTTACTATAAAAAACCAAAAAAGCCTATTTTCTATTTCACAAGAAAATAACAACTTAATTAAAAAAAAATACGAATTTTTCATCTTCACTTGATTCTTCCAAAAACGTTAAGTTTCAATCAGAATCACTACCCGATAAAGTGTTTACTGTTGATAATTTATTAATTATAAATTAAACGATTGTTAATTAACGGATACGGGTTTCGAACATAATATGTAATATTATTTAAAAGACAAATATGGTAAATACTTTGAGTGAGTAAACATTAATTAAAACTTCATGAGTTAAAATATTTTTTACGTATTTTTAAGACGAAGCATTAATAATTTATCTTGAATAAAGAGTTACTTACTCCTTTGAGCCGTCTTATCTCAAGGTAAATAGCTTAAAAGGTTGATTATAAAATAATTATCTTTCGCATAAATCGTTTGAATTATAAATGTTAAGAACACGTTGAGACTTGTAGGTAATATTTAAGAACGGATTTTGAAGGATCTCAATGTTAAGCAAATTTTTGAAGGTAAGCATTAAAACGTAATTTAATTAAAGAATTATCTCTTTCCACCTTGGTTTTTTTTTAAATGTAATTTATATTTCTTGATATCACATTAAAGTGACCCAACTGGAGTCAGCAATACTGTTGCATCAATAAACTGCAAAAATTGAGATCTAAAACGGAAGTCACCCACATATGAGACTATATGAACTAACGTATAGTCTCATATGTGGTCTCCAAGCATCGACAAAACTGTGGACATCTGTTGGAGGCTCACCTCCATAACTGGATGTTAAATTAAAAGTGTTTCAAACTCCATAAACTTCCACTAACTGTCGTATTATGGCCATCAAATGTGATGCGAAAGAGTTTGAAACACCCCAATCTTAGAGTTAAATAAGTTAACTGTAAGCTTCTTGATTTTTGGAAGAAAGGCATTTTTGATTTATTAACGATAATTAATGGAAGTCTTTAAACTATTCAGCCAAAAACTTTGGCCCGTAGATGAAGCGCGTGATATTATGAATATATTTTTGAGCACAGGAGAAAGCCATGAGCATCTTTACGTAAATATGCAAAAGAGACTGGCAAGTGCGTTAGCCTCCGACGGTTTTATGTGTAAATTACAAAATGGAGCTAAAAAGCTCCAAGGGAAATGTCCCGCCGGCGAGGCGTATCCCGCGGGAGGAATACGGAAATATCACATCCACCGAGGAAACGCAACCAGCTCTATGCTGATAGTTGCTTTCAGTGGGAGCTGAAATGGAATATGCAAGATTGGACTTCAATAATAACACATGTGTATTTGATGAAAAACAAATATGATTTACAGTTATTATCATTGTTATTACGATAGTCATGTTCAACTAAAATAAAATGCTCATACTCACATGATTAGAATGTTTCAATTCAGCCTTTGTTGAACAAAAAGTAGCATCGTAATATATATCGAGTATAAGGAATAAATTATAAAGTATTGCGCTGTAACGCTGAGAGTATGAATACAAATGTTTCCTATTAATGCAATATGTGAAGTTAACTAGGCACGCCGTGCTCACGGTAATGCGCAATTACGTGTCCAAGCGCATGCGCTGTATTGTCAATATTGTTAGAATTTCCGCGCCGGGTCCGTTGGAAGTTATGCACTTTTTACATCGTTTTGGTTACCGATAAAAAACCGTCTAGCATAAAATTTAATATGAAAGGTCATTTTAATTGATAATTAAATAACAAAGCTCGTAAGGTAAGGAATTTAATAAAATACATTATTAAAAGTAAATGACACAAAGTTATTTAAACAATCATTTTTTTTATTTTTAAATAACAATAATCAACAACACATATTTATATGAAACAGAAAATAAAAAGACAATGGTCACAACCGAGACTTGAATACGGATTCTCTACTCAATACGGGAGTAACGCTTCAGTCATTGGGATCGTTTTAGAGAGTGTCATTTTTGATCGATCTTATACTTTTCATTGATGATTATTGATATTATTTTTTCCTCCGACTTGGCTGCCATCTTTTATTAAGCAAAGCTCTAAGATTGTGACCATTGTCTTTTTTTATTTATTGCCTTTTTTGTTTCATATTTGTGTTATTGATTATTGATAGTATTTAAATATAAGCATTAATGCTTTGTTAATTTCAATAAAAAAATCACTTAGCAAAAATTTCCAAAATGCAAATCTTTTATTAATCATCATCACTCGACCAGACAATTAGATAATACGCTGTTCATTATCAAATTGTAAGCCAAATGTTAAATATAATAAATCCTTAACTCAAATTAACGCAATTCCTTTTTTTTCTTTGACTATCTATTGCCAAAGCATCTGTGCAGAATTTCTTTCCTTACACATACTTATTATTCCGATTAAAAAATGGCATTTAAAAAGGCCAAAATTATTTTTCCAAAGCCCAAATTAAGTCACGTACTCAATTTATGTAAATTTATCCAATTTCCATTAAAAAGTAGACGACGGCCTCAATTTACACTCGGGGTCTCCAAAAAAATATAAGCAAAGGTCTCTGTGAATTTTGAACAAAGGTAGGGGTATATTATTGGTTTTCTGTGAACAATAATTATAATGGATCATGAAATTTCTACTTAACGTTACTCGACGCAAGAGCCTTATAGCCCGTTTCTTGGGGGCTTATGGTACCCCTAATGTTAAAATATTTGGATAGGTAAGGTAGAGGAGAAACATGATGATTGAGAAATATCAAAATATATATAGACATATTCCCAAGCTTCCTCTTCCCTATCACCAATATATCTCAATTAGTTATGCCACGGTCTGACTAGTTCTAGACGGTTAAAAGCAGTTGGGACTCTTGTGCGGTATTCACTATTAAAAATAATAAAAAAATCTTAGCTATACATTACGGCTAAATGCGCACAAAGCTTTAAACCGAGTGTAGAAAATCCGATTTCAAAATTTGGTAGAACTTGTAAAACTGTCTTTACGGGTGCCGTTAGATTTGATAAATTAGCAAACAAAAAGATCTTCACATAGAAGTGATTTTTAAGCAGATTTCGATTCAGTGTGATGATCTCCCACTAAAGAAAACCTTATCAGAAACAAAGCATAAATTAAAATTTTATGAAACATGCGAAAACCCATATCTTTACCGCAAAGCAGACAATTTATTTGTCTGATGTAGCCAAAACTCTGGAACAATGAGCTCTGACGTCATGAAGTCTATCTGGAAGGTCTATTTTCAGATTGTCGCCACCATTTTTAGGAAGCAACGTCATTTATTTCAGGAGATACAAAATACAAGATCTCGCACAAAAATTGGTGGAAAGCCATACTGTTTTTTAACCCCAACGCGTTAATCAAATTGCATTCTTAAAATTTTCAATTTTTTTGTTTATATTTTTTACCTTATTTCATATATAAATAATTTTTTTTTTTAATGTTTTATTTTATTTAATATTTTATTTTTATTTTTATTTTATTAAATTTTTTATTAAGGAGAAAATACAATTACATAAAAATACACACGATATAACAAATAAACAATATTAAATATAAGCCATAAGGAATTCGCCTTGTCCAAAATATTTCTCGCAGATGACCAGATATAACAAGTCTTTTATATGGTACAGTTGAATACTTCCTTGTATCCACTATTTCACTGGATAAGAATTTTTTAAGTTATAATAAAAGTGAGGGAATTTGGTAGTAGAAACCTGCGTTTGTTTATAATGTTCGTGTGTCCAAATCACCAAAACATGTTTTTCCTTTGTCGCGTGACTTATTTCATTGCGGTTTCTGAAGTAACCTTAAAACATGTTGTTTTTCCTTACCGGGATTTTTTTCAGGGAAAATTGTATCTTTTGAAGCCGGGTAGTAAAATTTACCATTTATTTTTTACTTGAATACTTACGAGCGGCATTCTGAAACATTATTGGTGCCTACCACATTAAGGAATATGAGACTTGGTAGCAATTTTAATTTTCCAACTTATCACACTGACTAACCTGGAAGGCTTAACAGCTGTCACCAATTTAAACAACAAACCAAACAAAAAAGTGCGGGATTTGCTTAAAGATGCTGAAAAAATGTTTGAAACTCTATTTAACTTAAGGTAAAAATTACAATAAAAAATATTTTACTACCAAAATTTTAATTATGAACTTGTGATAACTCTCGAATGGTTAGCTCTGGCGTCATGAAATTTGAAATTTTTATTTCTTTAGTTTGCAAAAATTTAAGGTAGCAATGACACTTATATAAAAAAAACGAGTGAATCAACGAAGAAAGGAGTGTAAAAATAATACATGACGCGAAAGTGAATGGGAGAAGAAATTGGGGAAGTCCAAAGAAGACATGGCACGATCAAGTGAACCAAAAACTTTAATCGGGCCATGTGAAGAGTCAAAATAACAGAAGAATATGTATTGGACCATGTTTGAATGTCAATAAAGCAAGGAGTATGTGCCAAGACAGAATTGTATGGCGGTCCGTCTTCTCTGGCTACCCTTGTGGTTAAATTGCGTGATGGTTAGTTAGTTAGCAATACAATTTCCATTTATTATCAGAACATAAAGCACGTCGTAAATATTGTTCGTTGCTTATTTTAAACTCTTTAAATAGACAAAAAATCCTAATAGATACATATACAGTATTGAAACTTTGGTGAAGCCAGGTACTGAACCAAATATTTCACAAATCAGTTAGATAAATAAATAATCAAATAATCTAGTCTAGACGTATTAATTACTAAACCAGACTTTCCAAAATAAAATCGACGTGTCAAAAACTTTTAAACTTATTGAGCTAACAATCAATAAATTCATTTTGATCAACAGAAAAAAAGGGTGTTTTATACGGGGAGTATCACAAAACGTCGAAGATTTTGTACCCTGCCGGGGGAAATAATAGCTCCAGTTAGGATTAACTACCCAATCCAACAAATTCAACTTTACGAAATTTGACAGTTTTTTAATTGGGGTTTTCCGTTTCAACTCCGGGAGTACATTTTTCAATGTCCCTTTTATTTTCGATATCAATCAAAAAATGGCAATCGCCAACGGCGGAACGAGCCCTGCTGCCATAGTTTTTATTGATTTATAGATTTTTAGTTTTTTTATGTTACCTTTATTATTATTTTATCAAGTATTCACTCACATATGTGAGTATGTATATGCTTTGAGATATTAAGGGTTGTACTTACATCCTCAAATTTTGACAAAGTGAATATAAAACACGCTGTGGGGAATTTTTTTGAACAATATTTATTATTTCTAAGTAAATCTATGAAAAAAAAAAATTACTCAAATGTTTTCTCACAACAACTTTATAGGCATTGGAAAAATAGGTAAGAACTTCTTTAGTTAAATAATATTTTTTTTCGAGATTATAACTATATCGTCGCAGAAAAGGGAAAAGGGATTAAGCGACACCTCGGTCAAAAATTATTTAGAAGTTAGTTAATACGACTTTTGTGGCCCTTCAGCTATTTGAAATATATATTCCATTTGAGAGAAGGCTTGTCTCAAGCGACACAAGTTTGGGAGTTTTTTAAAAAGTTTTTTGTCATTTAAGGTAACTCAGTAGAGAGTAGAGCATTGAGTTACCTGAGCTAACATAAAAAAAACAATAGGTACTAAATACTTGACTTTAAAATTGTAAAACAAAAAAACTTTAAAGTGCTCTGGTGTAAACTTCCCACAATGGCGTTTCAGCCCTTTTGCCTTTCCGGCGACGATATTATTTTGATATATTTGGAAAAAAAGAAAATTCAAAGTTTAGATAATTAAAATCACAACGTCGGTTGCTTTTTCTCTGGAGATTTTAGCGAATTTCCAAGAATTCTACGGCTTGAAATAATAAGAAACGCTTACGATTCGTATGATGCAGCCAAGTCATATTTATTTTGCAAGAATTTTGAAAAAAATACGTTCATTCTTTCGTCTTTTCCTCATTTTAAATTTTCAATTACCCAACTGTCTAACAAGGCCACTTGTAGGAGGTCTACGTAGAAGAAGACAAATGAAAATGTCAAGAAAATCATCTCTTGAAGTTGATACGTCAACATCTATCTCTATTGCAATATTCGACTTTTTTTATTTTTATAAACGTATAATATTGATTGAAAATCATTTATCTCACTTCCTCGGTATCTTGGCGTTTTAATATGAAAACGATAGGGACCCAAAAAAATCGGAATTTATTTTTCTTTCATTTGATACGAAAGTATCGAATCTAAAACCATCTGGTCAGTAAATCAGCGTTATTTTACGCGCCAGGCCGCAGATGCTGTCAACTCTCTTCATCATAAATAACTGTCTCTCTAATTCCTGTTTATTCTGTTTATCTCATTCCACCCAGTATACGTAATGGTAAAATAGCAGCCGTTTTGTGATATTATTTGTCGAGCAGAAATAAGGGAGGCAGATTTTTTGGGGTGGCTTTACTTAGAATCTAGGATTCCTGAAGCACCCGCCGCACGTTCCACACACCTTAATATAATCTTACCGCCTTGGCCAGTGGCCATCTTGGTCACCAATTCAAGCATCTTGTCATCAAAATACCTTTCCATAGAACCCTAATAGTTGTAGATATTAAATTAAGAATTTTCTTTGAAAAAAATTGAGATGATTTATAATATAAATCTAATGAAGATGAAATAATAACTGTGTATAAGACCATAGATTTAATTAATTTTTAATGACTGACTGGTTTCGTTTAGCCTAAGCATCATCAGAGTATAAAATTAAACTTAACAAAAAATACATAGTGTGTGGTTATATATACTTGTACATACAGAAGCAAAAAAAAGTAAAAAAACAAAAGAAAACATTTAAATTATAACAAAGAAACGGATAGAAAGTGAGAGATAATATGAAATAATGAAGCAAAACGTCAACCGAGCAGGTCTTTAAAATTAAAATAAAATCTGTGGTCTCTCTTCTACAAAGTTATTATTTCATTTTCATTAAATATGTCAAACCACAAAGTGATTGCTTTCTCAAAAATAAAATTTTAATCATTTAAAAAAAGTCAATGCCGACAAAGTAGCCTAAATAAGCAAAATATTATTAGTAGAATATTAATTTTTTTAAACACTTATTTTAATTATAGATAAGTATTTATAGAATGTTTCGTAAATAAAAACACATTTAAATAATACATTGACTTACATAATTTCAAATTGAAACATTTTGAAAGAAAAATGACGATATTAGGAGAAAGGTCATTTAAGAGATGGTTATTTTTTTTCCGACAGGCATCAATCACCAAGGGTAGATTGGTTTTGAATCTTTGGAAATTGAAGGATTTGTACTCACGCACTGTAGAAAAAATATTAAGAAGATTAGAGGTAATTTTTTCAAGAATATCTGGATTTTTGCTGGACCAAATTAGATTTGATTAGTTCATCCAAATGTTTCTGAAGAAGAGGTATTGATTATTTTTAAGTCGATATCTGGTATCGTCGGATACCGAAAGGAGTATATTTATTAATCACTACCACGAGAGAAAAAATTTCAGTTGTTATTCTGGGGGGAGAGATATAAAACAAAAGTTCACACGAATGTTTCGATTTCCAAAAAATGCTTCGAATGTAGTCCATTCTTACATCCGTTCAGTTAATTTAACCCTTTCTACTTTAAGGTAGTGATGTTTTATTGTTAGCTTTTATAATAACAAAGTAATAAATAATTCTGAGATAAGCGATAGCTTGCGTTCTAAAATGACATCGCACCAAGTACATTGCGCACTAGACAAACCATTTAGGGCAATAGAAACGTCGCTTGAAATGTCTACAGCTATGTTCAGTAGCAAGGTAGCAATTATTAGCGAATTATTCCTCAATAGAAAATGTATTAGTACCCCCCACCCCAGGGCAGTGAGGCACTTGTAAATATTCACAAAAAAGAAAATACAATAATTTAATCACCGTAAATTACAACTTTTAAAAATCGCAGAAAAACTAACATTTTATATTTAGTTTCCCACTAATAATTGAAATATTTAAGCGGCTTCTTGCACTATACTAATAAAAAATCCATGAATACGTATAAATAGAAACGTTTAAGTTACTTATTATTAAGTTGGTATTTATTTGGTAATGTAATTTGAACCTTGCCGTTTTCCAATTCCCACTTGCGTACAAAATTAGTTTAAAAAAATATTATTATGTTTAGTTTTGAAACGTTTCATGGACAGATATACGTAATTCATTTTTTAGCCAAACAAATGAATTTCTATACCACTTTGCATTCTACGTTATTCTTGTCTTTCTTCCAGGCTTTCCTCTTCACCGTTCTCTCAAGCTCCATCTGATAAGCTTTTCCCGATTTAGCGCCCGCTCGTCTGGACAGTTTATGCTATCATCCGCATTTTCCTGATTAAAAATGTCGCATATTTCCTGACAATGTCACGATAGGGGACGTCGTATCGGCCAAGTTTTTTTTCACCAAAACGCTTGTCTGCCATTGTTATCTTCAATTGTTTTTTTCATCGTGTTGAACATCGTAAAATGTTCACTGTTACTTTTTTCAAATCGAAAGCAGTAAGTTGAAAATGGAAAGCGACAAAAAAAGATGTGACGATTCAATGCAAGGAAATTTGAGTAGCGCGATTGGAGTGCTTTCACAATAAATACACTCCTGGAAGTCTATTCTTTTGAAAAATGGAAAACAAATTGATTTAGAGCTTGATGTAAGTAGCGACCGATTTGACGGAAAATAAAAACTAAAAATATTAATTTGATGCCGTTTTCTCAGGCTATATGAGACTGAATTAAGTAAATATTTGGAATTATGTTAAGAATGATAGATTTAAAACGATTTAATAAAAAACATCCAAGAGTAACATTTGTAAAAAAATTACCACTTTGCGGGCAAAATGCGAGCCTTGGGGTCGGAAATTAAATGCCGTTTTATCAGACTCCGAAGAGGCAGAATGACTTGAAAATTTAAAAGTCTATTAGAAATAATAGACTTAAAATGATTATGTGAAAAAATCTTCCAAAGGTTACATAATATATTGATAATTATATCAGTTTGCAATCAGAATATTTACGATACTAAATACATTTCAAATTGGTGTGCATTCACATTATGGAAAAAAATCTTTAAAATGGTTGGTACTGCTGCAAAAATGCGACAGCATAATAAATTCGTACAAGGCTGTCTCATTCTTTCATTTAACTAAATTTGCTAATGTTTCATAATTTAAATGAAATATTTTATTGTTGCGTAATTTTTTCTCTTTTTAACACCTAGTGTGAATTTTTCGTTTGAACAGAAGATAGGTACCACTCGTATCAAGTATCAACCGAGAGCCCGTTCTCCACCGGGCTCCGAAATTTCGGGCTCGATTTCTGTCCATGAATATTTTATATTTAAAAGCGCTGGGCGGTAAAATATCATCACGTTGATATTATAAATATATATATATATATATATATATATATATATATATATATATATATATATATATATATATATATATATATATATATATATATATATATATATATATATATATATATATTTATATATCTGTTCTTATAACATTTACTTATATATCTTCTTAATCGCTTTAAATATCAACGTAGATACAACTGTCTTTACATTACGTTTGCGTTTCCCCTGAACAATCTTGTTCATTAAAATACGCGGCATATTTGCGATGTTTGCTCGCTTCTCCTTTCTTCCTTATACGATTTACTTGTATTTATCTTGTCGATTGATTAAAATGAATCGTTTACCCGAAAACCACCCTCTACCCACCTAACCGAGTTCTTAGTTAATCATTAAACCTTGTTTATTACTTGGGTCTTTAACGTTCTACCCTGTCACTCCTTGTTTTAAATACCCTTTTGCGGTTTAATTTAACTGTAAATAGCGTAAAATAGTTGATCTTTAATTTTAGAGATATAAAATTACATGGTAGGCACCTAGTTTTAATTTGTAAATTTGAAAGTACCTACTTTATCGTTTGTATTAATTTGTAAAGATTCTCTTTTTCGAAGGAAGCAAAAAAATGGGGGTGACATTGTTTATTAAATAAAACAATAAACTTTGTAAAACACCACTTTATTTGAGTTAACCGCCAACCAGGTTTCGCTAGGGTTAGCCCTGACGAAGCTTGAGAAAAGCGAAACCTGGTTGGCGGTCAACTAAAAAAAGTAGTGTTTTACAAGGTTTATTGTTTTATTTAATATGAAAAGATTCTGCTTAAAAAGAGATTTTTTCTTCAACACATACCACAGTTTCAGTTTTGAAAATGTCACACTTCCACGCGCGCAGAAGAAATTATAGGGTTTAACGAGTTGTTTAAGCCACCTTAAATAGTATTGTTACAATTTTCATACTGTAATCCCTTCCCAGGCTCACAATTATTGTCACACTATGGTAAACCGCCGTCCGGTTTATTTAATAAATATGTGTCATAACACATTTTATTTATATAAAATTATAGCTAGTATATTTGCGGCACGTTCCAGAGTGGTAGATACTATATGTATCGCCCTGGTAAAAGACCACCATTCAGAATCGAAACGTTGCTTAAAATGACTTTTAGCCGTGTTTGGTGACCACATCTGAATAGTAAGGTACTTTTCAACTTTCCTTTTCCTCATCTCCTTTCCCTCCCCACTACCTTAAACCTCACAACATATCCCAATTGGGAATGCCATAGTCTCACTGGCTCTAGACGGTTGGAAGCAGTTGGGACTCTTGTGCGGTATTCACTATAAAAAAGGCAATTTTTGAACAACTACCGTCAGCGCCGGATCAGACAAAAAATATTCCGTTACCGTGACAAACGTCGGAACCCATCTTGAGTTCGAAACAAAGATGCTTTTTTTAACATGATCTTAAAATATTTTCTAATGTATATGAATTTAATCTATAGGTCTACATAAAAAGAAGAACAATTTTTTAATTCCATTCGCCAAGTGGAAAATCGTGGTTGTTTTATGTCATATAGGCATCTTTCCACTGTCAGTCAAATGACACAAAGTAAATAAAGATCAGATTGCTTTGCCATACAACTTCTATTCTCGCGAGTAATCTGATTCTTCTAAAACGGATTAGTGGTAACGGAATGTAATCAGTTCATGTCAATATAAATATGATAATAGAGTTTCCGGGAGCAATAGCTATTAATCAATGCGATTTAATTCGTTGCAGATTTTCAAACTCAGAGCAATAATATACCAGGAGAGATAGTTTTACGAAACAGTGTAGTCAGGATTGTTGATTTTTTTCTGACTCGGGCGTGGCTAGGATTTTCAAAGACACACATTTTTACATACATTCATAGCAGATGTCGGCATGTTTTTTGTTTATTTGTAAAACCACTTTTTCACAGGATTGTTATCAACAAAAATATAGGATATAACCTCAAAAACCGTTGAGTTATGTTGTATTACTAAACGTTGTGGACAGAGTCGCTGGAAACGCGGGAGATGGAAAACATGCTTACATACCTAAAAAGGGTGCGATATCAAGTGACAACTTGTCTTGTCTCTTTTTCTTTCTCGGTTTACGACGTAAACATCCGGAGAAAGTGATTTATCCTAAATTTGTATAGGTTGGGTAAAAATATTATCGTCAAATATTGTTTATGTAAATGGTTTATTCCGTTTGATTTGAAAATCCCACAGTTTTATAATACCTCTGAAGAAAAAAAAGTGGAATATCATAAACACTATGTATTTAAGTCAGTTGAAAAAAAAAAGATATCGGCTTAGAGCAGAATTGTTCATGGCATTGTTTTATCTTTGTAGGGTAAAGTTCAGCTGGTTTTTACTGTGATTTATTGTCCGAATTGGTACATCATATTTGATTATACATGAAGAATGACATGCCTTTCAAATTTGGGAATTTTATCTGTTAATAAAGTAAAACCCTTTACATGAACAATAAAAAAACAAATTTTCAGATAAGTCACATTTGTATAGAACAAATGTTTTTTTTCCATTATGACGTTGAAAAGGTAGAAAGGCTTAGGTGACACTTTGGTAAAAAATGAATTAAATATGCAGTTTTGATCAGTTTTTTTTCTGAATCGAATGCTTTGACTCTTGTTCGATTCTGAAGGCTTTTGTGGCGCTTCAGCCATCTAAATTATATTTACCATTTGGGAGAAGGCTTGACACAAGCTGCTTAAACCTTTCGTCGCTTCAGGTAGATCAATGTGAGCCTTGAGTTACCTGGATTAATTTTGTTTTCGCAATCCAACCTGGTACTGAAAACTTATGAATTTTATTGTAAAAAAAACTTTTAAGTGCTCTGGGGTCAACTAACTAAAATGGAGCTTCAGCTATTTTGCCTTTACGATATAAAAATATTATCACTAACCCGGAGAAGTAACTTTAAATTGTACTAGTCTGAAGATGCCTGATGCATGTTGAAATAGGTCCGAACTGAAATAAAAAAGTGAAACATAGTTATAAAGGCTATTAAAGGACTTGAATCAATAGCTCTTAAACACATTAACTATGCAGGATCTTTGGTTAATTTAATGTAAAAAGAAAGACCAATTAAAATTATAGATTTATGGGAAGAATTCGGGAAATTTATTTTTACAGTTACGGGAATATTTAGACTTAGATGAAAACAAACTACTGATTTGCCTTATTAAATAACTTTGATTAATAATTAGGTACAGATCAATGTCACTCTTGTATGCCCTGACGAAGTAATTTGTTTTTTAATCAACGGACGCAACCGGACATTGCATGTACTATGCTTAGTAAATGTCGATTGGATAAATAAATAAAAATTGTATAACATCCAAAAAAATGTTTGATAATAAAACGAGATGCCCAAAATCACATGTTAAAATGCGTATTTATTTAGGAGCCGGTGGCGCTATCGTCACTGTATGAATTCCACATGTTCACAAAGTAAATATTTTATCAGGATTCAGGATTGTAGCCGTTTTTGTTCGCATCCATCTATCAGTTTTATCACGAATAGAGCAGCCCCCTCCCTTTCCCCTCTCCGACGATCTGCCTTTGACGTCTGCTATTGTTGAAAGGGAACAGTTCTGTCACTGACAGAGACGATCCGATACTCACGCGTGATATTAATATAATATTATATCAACATGCGCCAGAACCGTTCGTAAATAATAAAGCAAATCTCCAAGCCGTGAATGAACGAAAGAAAAGAAAGGCAATTTTTATTTTATTTTTTAAAAGAAGTTTTAACCCTAAGATTAAAAATGCCCGCTACGAGTATCAAACCCTAATCAATCCAGTGTTAGTAATGTATCCTACCTACCTGTACATTGTCCAACTTATTTATTTATTTAATAAAGTACCCACTTGTATCAATAAGCTAATATTTCAAAAGTACGTATCTCGCGATGGTGACGATGCGAGCTGACATTAGTTGTATGACGGCCTCCATATTCGAGTGGTAAGACGCTCGACTACGAATCCGAAGGTCGCGGGTTCAAACCCGGCGTGCGCCAATAAATTTTATTCAATTAATATGTGTCATAACACATTTAATTCATGCAAAAATAATAAAAAGTATATTTGCGGCACGTTCCAGAGTGGTAGATACTCTAAGTATCCCTGGTGAAAGATCACCATTCAGAATTGAAACGTTGCTTGAAATGGCTTTAGCCGTGTTTGGTGACCAGATCTGAATACATAGGTACTTCCCAACCTTCCTCTTTCCAATCTACTTCCCCTCCCCGGTGGTACCTTCAGCCTCACAACATACCCTATTTGGGGATGCCCCTAGTCTCACTGGCTCTAGACGGTTGAGAGCAGTTGAGACTCTTGTGCGGTATTTATATATAAAAAAAAATAATATGAACCCAAAAATTCCTGATAGAAATGATCTGTTGAAATTTCTTGATGTCAAAGAAGCGTAAGAGAGTTTTCTCAGCTTTAGTAGACTGATTTACGAGATAGATGGATAGGCAAGCCTGGACAGATTTGAGGGAGGCACATGTTTGAAGCTGAACGCCAGAGGGCTCTTGAAAATAAAGAAGATATTATGTAAGTGTCATGAAAATGAAGAAGATGTAATATAAATTTATTGAAATTTAAGTTAAATTACATAGCGTTGTTAAAGTACTTCTTAAGAGGAATTGAAATGTCAATAGGGCACCTTCTTAATATCTTCTACAGTGCGATACAAAGTAGATGTTTTTTTTAGGGGTCGTTAAAAACCGGCATTAAAATTTGGAAATTTTGTTTTTTTTTCTTTCTATATAAGTTATTGGGAGAAGTTAAATGGAGCAAAAAGTTATGTTTATGAATGAATTTAACAAATTTTGGATAAGAAAAGAAGAGTGAACCTCGCATCACGTTAAAAAAAGCATATTTTATAATGGTTTTTGTTCCGATCGGTGTAATAAATGGTCGAAAAAAAATATAAAGGTTCCGTTGGCAACCCTTAGATTTTTCTTCTCATATGACAGAACATATTAAGAGAGTGCCTCAATTGCTATAAAATGGTACTTCAGGAGCACCCTGGTAGTGGTACATGGATTTGACTTTTGAATCGGGAGGTTTCAAGTTCGATTACCACGCGGAAAAAATACTTGTTAAAGATTATTATTGTGTGAAATTATTTTTAAATTAATTTGTTACGACGAAAATGCTTAAAAACCGATTTCTGTCAAATAATGAAGTTCGACAAGAAGTACTTATAAAAAATATTTATTGCAATGGCTTGGAGTATTCCTAAAGCCCTAATAACAAGATTGTGCATGAATTTGAATGAAACAAGGAGTGTTTGCGAACACAGTGATGTGTGAAAGTCCATCCTCTCTGCCTACCCCTGCGGAAAAAATTGTGCGATAAATTAGCTAGCTCATACTCAGTACAGATCACAAGGCGTAGATTTACGTTACGAAGCTTTAATTGTGAAAACGTAATAGTTCCGTGTTTCTACAAAAATATAATTTTATAATATTACAGTATGTTGAATGTGATTGGCATACTGATTGAAAATATTTCATTTTCAACAATTCGATAAACTGATTTGTACGCGAATAAAAATAAGGCTTCAACGGTAAACATATTTTTCTCCAACCGCTAGAGCGCACATTGATAAATTAAATTAAAATTGTTTTGTAAAATGAGACTACCCTTTTTGATGATTAAATCTTATTGAGAATATAATATAATGCAATATTATTATTTCACGATAAGGCAATAATCATAACGTGTTGAATAATTAATCAACGAACAATTGACGACACGTCGATATGACACAATGCGTTTAATCGCCTGGGAATATATAATTAGCGAGTTAATAATTAGTTACCTAGTTACAATGCCTAGTTACCAATTATAACAGAAATCTTAGTTACAGAACAGTAGATGTATAATGATGCATATTAATTACTCCATCTGCGATAACTTAGGTCAGCAGGTATTCCAACAGATCTTTTTAATATTTAGATTTTTTCTATTTCGGGGCTGCCGCCTGGCTAAAAAATGTGAGGGAGATAAAGAAGAAGAGGACGAGGGTGGTTGTGAAGCACTTGGCTATTCAGATCTGGTCACCAAACACGCAACATAGATAAAGTTATTTAAAAAAGTTTTTGGCTCTCACCAAAGCGATAGTTAGATTCATTTTTTTAGTTTTGATAAACACCGAATAACCATAAGTTAAATGCCTTGAATTCTTGGATTTAGGGAAAAAAATAGTGACATATTAAGTTACCGTAATGCGTGTGATATAATTATTAGTTTTTCAAATTATCTTTTAAATAGCAAATACCGCACAAGAGTCCTAGCTGCTCCCAGTGGTCTGGAGCCAGTGAGACTATACATATAACGACAGAGAAAAAAACATGTTTCAAATTCTTCAAAATGAGTAGTATATTTAGGCAAAATAGTTACTAAAAAATAATTAAAATGTCAGATGAACTAAATTGGCTAACAGTGAAACTGATGCTAACAAACACATTGGTATTTTTTACATAAAATGAAAACCAACTTGTTACCAAAATATTTTTCTGACAAAATGATCTACATCGTGGATATTCACAGATATAATGCAAGGATATGCAAAGAAATCAGACTTCCAAAAAATAATAAAACCAATACACAAAACCGCTTACTTTATAATGGGATGAAATGTTATAATGCGCTGCCGGAAACCACCAAAATTATGGCAATTAATAAATTTAAAATAGCCTGTAAGAACCATTTAAAATACATTAGTAATATCAAGTAGTAAATAAGTTATTATAATTTAGTAAAAAAAAACATGAATTATTATTAGATACTTTGTAAACTTTAATTAACAAGTAACTAATATAAAAAATCTACAAAAATTGTGTCTTTCTTAATTTCTATTCTTCAGCTTTGCATTATTTCAGTATCCATATTTCGAATACGGTCCTATAAATGTTTACCATACATACGCCTCAAGGATCTCATTTATTCGTGTTTGTTTTTATTATGTATTGTATTATATCATTTTTTAAATATATTTTTATAATGAATACCGCACAAGAGTCCCAACTGCTCCCAACCGTCTAGAGGCAGTGAGACTATGGCATCCCTAATTGGGGTATCTTGTGAGGTTGAATGTAGTGGGGAGGGGAAGGAGATGAGTAAAAGGAAGGTTGGGAAGTACCTGGCTATTCAGATCAGGTCACCAAAGACGACTAAAGCCATTTCAAGCAACGTTTCGATTCTGAATGGTGGTCTTTCCGCCAGGCGATACTCAAAATATCTACCACTCTAGAACGTGCCGCAAATATACTTTTTTTTTTACGTGAATTAAATGTGCTATGACACATGTTAATTAAATACAAGTTATTGGCACACGCCGGGTATGAACCCGCGACCTTCGGATTCGTAGTCGAGCGTCTTACCACTCGATCATGGAGGCAAAAATACTCCTCGACAATCGGTTGCAAACGTTGTTTTTCTTAAAGTATACCAGGGACCGTTCCGTCTTATTCTGTCTATAGCAGCATTCTGCTTATTGTTCCGCAAGGGAGAATTTTATCCCCCAATCGCTTCCCCAGAGATGAATTTTCAACCGCGGCTTTGTCTGAGCTCGACTCACATCATCTCCTTACTACTTCTGAGATCTCGCCTAACCAGACTTCCTTCTCTGCAATCCGTCCTAACCAAATCAACTGCGCTCTATTTAAATGGTTGCCTCGGACAATAAAAAGTATTTTACTTTCCCAGCCGATGGTTATGGCCGGCTATAAAAGTGATTGGTAGGTTTATGACCGGCTGTAAGGAGATAGTTTAATTAAGCAGCCATGTTTTATATCACAACTTTGAGCGGACTTAATTGCCGCAAAAGTCTCGGACTTTGTTTTCCAGACTTGATTGTGGAGCTGGATTCTTGGAGACAACTTGAGATTACATCTAACCCCGTGACGTAGACTTATCTGCTCGTTTATCATCTAAACATCAGTTGGAAACTTTCAACATTCTATGTTAATCACAATAAAGGTACTAATTATGTTGTATTTTGCGAAACATAAATATTTATAGTGAAAATGATGTAATAACTTTGACACAGATTTTATTCTATTTTACAAAATTAAATTTAAAAAAAATGCAAAGTGTGCGGTTATATATATATATATATATATATACAGAGAGAGAACACAATATAAAATAAAATAAGAGAACAAACAATAGAATAACATTTAAAAATTATAAAAAAGGAACACAGAGAAAGAAACAGATAATATGAATTGAAAAAGACGATATTGAATATAAATGATGATATATTTTTTAAGGCGGTTGGTCATGAAAAATAAAATAATATCCGAAGTCTATATGTCAAACCACAAAGATTACTTTCTACTCAAATAAAGTAATTTTTTTATTTATATTATTTGATTAAAATATTTACATATTTACGAAAAATGTTATTTGGGCTTCCAGGATTTGAACTCCAGTTTTTATCAAGCTTTTTCTAGAAAAGTCTCACCACTATTAAATTTTCCATCTCTCAACCTGAGTTCACTCATTGAGAGATGTTCACATATAACCGTCCTGCCACATTTTGTAGATTTTGAAATAGGTAAACTTTTTTCTTGCAAAATATTGTTGTATTTTTTTTCGAAAAAAGATATAGTAGTAAATAGTACGTAGCTAGTTAGTACGTGTTATTACAGTACTATGTAAGTAATGCAATATTGATTTGTTATTATTATCAAAAGATATAAACTAAAGAACTGTTGAAAAATAATTTACTTATAATACAAATTTTGAGCTGTGAATCCATAAAGCATCGATTATTTCACACCACCATAAATCACTACAAAAACTTTTATCGTAGTACTAGGGAATAAGCATAAGAAGACTGAAGCGCGAATTTAAAATCATTTATTAAGGTTTCAAGCTAAATTGATTGAGTTAGTCTTTTTTGTAGAAACGATTCGGTGTGAACGCAAAACCTTTTTGTTGTTTTTTTAAAAAAAGTCAACGTACTTTCTCTGATTAATCAAAAAAGGTTTATTTTTTTATGGGATGATTTTAAATAATCTACGCCTAATGTCAAAAACTGATAAGCTTTTCAAATGTTTTCTTTAGGCACAAAAGTAACCGAAGAAATGAAAGAATTTAAATTAATAATCTTCTTAACATAGAAACGATGGTTTTTTTAAATTTTAAAATATGAAATCTGCATCACTCCTGATTGTTTTCGAAAAGAGTTTGGTTTTTTAATCATTTTTTATTGTGATTACCGCACAAGAGTCCCAACTGCTCCCAACCGTCTGGAGACAGTGAGACTTGTCATCCCCAATTGGAGTATGTTGGTGTAGGTTAAAGGAGTGAGGATAGGAAAGAGAGGGGGAAGAGAAGGTCGGGAAGTAGCTGGCAATTTAGATCTGGTCACCAAAGACGCCTAAAGTCATTTCAAGCAACATTTTAATTCTGAATGGTGGTCTTTCACCAGAGCGATACTCAGAGTATCTACCACTCTGGAACGTGCCGCAGGTGCACTATAATTTATATTATCTTATTTAATGTGTTATGACTTGTATGAATTAAATGAAATATATTGATTTGCGCACACTGGGTTTGAACCCGCGACCTCTGGATTCGCAGTCGAGCGTTTTACCACTCAACCACACAAGCCGTCAAAGGTCAACATCGTTGGTGACCTCACATCTAGAATATATTATTGTTCTGAGTTGGTTACGTTTGTGAAGTAGTTTTATGTCAAATGTGTACACAAAACTTTCGTTTAGTTTTTATGAATAATGCTTCGTTTTCACTGCTTATCGCATCTCAGATAAAAAAAGGTCTATGAAAATACTTGTGAATAGAAAACGTAATGTTTCAACCCCATAGTGGAACTGTTGATAAGGTTCTCTCTTGGAGAGTAGCCAGGAACTCGAATAAAGGAAAATGAAGGGAAGATTCTGTGAAAAATACGACTACATTAAATATGTATCAAGTTGGGGGATGAATTATTTCGTTGCAAAACTCATACATCCATCTTTATACAACGTCATCTTCATCCCAAGGACTCCATTGAACGTGAAAATACGAAGAATTCTTCCGCATCACTTATATTTTGTATAGATAAAGAAAATGTTAGAAAAAATTATTAAGATCTTTCGTAAAAGGATGAAATGTGATTTGCAAACCATTTTTGTTTATTATCTTATGCCTGGCGCTTTTTTTTTTTAAATAAAAAATGTCACAATCTCATTACTGTACATTTTCACCTTGCGTGTAGCACGTACAGGCAAAAAAGCTGCGCCCACCTCATATATATCTGAAGCAAAAATAATTTTAAAGATTTAAGAACAGCTAATTGAAAAAAAAAAGATTTTTCCCATAAATTAGTATGTCACAAGGTTCTAACTTCTGAATTACCGAATCAATAGAGAAGTTTGGGCGTGTTTGTATGCCTGAAGTAAGCAATTTTTTTTCTAACTTCTAATGAAACTGATCGAACATTTTCCCATATACAAATTCTTATAGGACACATCAGTATGGATTACATTTCTGGCAGTTCTACCCAAAGAAAATATTTGCACTTTGATGAATTTCTATTTTTAGTCTCAACCTGCCTTGAGCACAATGCTCTTCACATTTATCCTTCTCGTTTTTAGTTTACTTCTTGAGAATTCACATAAAAATACTACCTGTATGATAAACACCTGAAAAGCTACAGTTTATTCTTCAAGGAGCAATACACACCCCTGGATGTAAGATCTATGTGACCAAAAAGGGAGATTTAATATTTTTGGTAAATTAGAAATGCAATTTACAAACACGAGATTGCAAGGCACTTTTTGTCTATTTGAGTAGAATACATTCTAGTCAATATCATTCGGTTGTGCACAAGTGTAGAGAATTACAATTAACACATTGTCCGCAGTATTGTCAAGATTTTAGATTTAGATTTTTTCTTGGTGAATAGATAAATTTATGTGTGCGTATCTGACTACCACTTACCCAATCGAAAGTTCAAAGAGATTGGATTACTCGAGTAGAGAGTTATTTCAAGCTGTTTTTATCGGCGTAAGAATATATGAGGCCTGTAGAAACAAACACGGCTAAGTCCATTGACTACAGTTTTCGAGGAAGAACAAAAAACGTTTAATTTAAAAATTACTTGTGATACTGTCACTAAAATAAATTCGACAAATAGTACTTACTAAAAACATTAATTTTCTTCTTGATACATTAGTTTAACTGGTGCGAAACAAAAAATATATTTAAATTATTAGTGGACTTTGCCCTGTTTGTTGTTCACATTTGACAACTGCCGCTTTTGTTTTCAACACAACTGGACTTTGCCAGTTTTGAAATGGACACGTTTTTTCACAAGGTTGCAGTCAAAGTCAGTAAAAAAAAATAGTTTTACATTTAAAAAAGTATTTATTTTGATGGAAATACAAAACAATAATATCTTACAAAATATTTTGAAAAAGTTTGTAAGTTATGGTGACTTAATTAATAATTTAAAAAAAAAAACTAAAAAATCGAAAGAAAAAATTAGAAAAGAATAATAACTATTATTCTGATATTTTTTTAATATAAATTTGTTTTAAAGATTTAATAAGATATGAATGCGGAATAATATTCAAGAGCAGGAAGATTTCTCCAGTTATCACCGAAATGCTTGGTCTAAAGATAGTTGACATCTCTTACTTTTAACGATTTCAAAACAACTTTTCCGGGTTCTATGTTGCTTGGAATTATCATTGATTCATTTTTGTTTTTCACACAGCATGATTTCTACAATATTAATGACATAACAATAACTACTAATAAAGTAATCATATCATTCAATAAAACTCTAAATCGTAGTAAAAACTAATTTATTTTACCACTATGCTGTTTAGTAAGTAAAAAAATTATGTCCATAAAAAATAACAGGAAACAAAAGTTCATTATGCACGTCAGCGGACATTTTCGGTAATTTGCGAAATTGTCAATATCTCAACTTTTACAAAAACAATGTTTTACAACAACAAACCGCCATCTTGAAAACAGCTATTTACAACGCTCCTATTGGTCCGTTTGAAAACTGCCGTCTTTGATTTGGAAAGAAGTGGACTTTGCCGAGTTTGTTATGGAACTCAATTTTAATCCGTAAAAATAAATGGTTTAGAGCCGTGTTTGTTAGGAAAGCAACATTGCATCATGAAGCATTTTTTTTACTCTTTCGAACCTCATATTTAACTCATTTTCCATTATTGGTGGACTTTGCCGTGTTTGTTTCTACAAGCCTCATATGTATATCAATTTTTTTAATGTGAATACCGGACAATCCGCAATCTTAACTGCTCTTAACTGTCCGGAAACAGAGGAACTAAAACATTCCTAATTGAGGTATGCTACAGCGTTGAAGGTAGTGGGAAAGAGAATGAGTTGGAAAAAAATGAGTTTGGAAGGCACCTGAGTATTCAAATCTGGTCATCAACCTCGATTCAAATTATTTCGAGCAACGTTTCGATTCATAATGATGGTCTTTCACCAGAGTTATGTTGAGTATATCTACCATTCTGTTGCTAAAAAAAAAAAAAATTAAGACATTTGACACACGTTATCGAATTCCTTTAATAAGCTCATATAGAGTTAAGTGTGAAAAAATATACAATATGGATTATATAGAAGAAATAAGGGTGTAAAGAATTTAAGATTTTTATTAAAATATCAGCCAAAACTTAGCACATATTAACTTTCCAGGAAAGACTTGTATACATTAATAATATTTGACCGGTCGGTAGCTGAGTAGACAGAGGCATTGGATTCCCACCCGGACGTCGTGAGTTTAATTCCTCTGCTGGCTAAGTCCTACATCATTGCACAAGCAATTTTTAATGCTTATAACAATGGTAGTTGGAATTTTCGTAACTAGGGAATGTTTGTCTTTCGTAAAAAAAAAACGAGAATGGTAAAGATATACTCACAAATATATACAATAACGGGATATTTATACAGGTTGCAGGTATTAAATGAAAGTACCCCCTTCTAAATGTGGGTATATGTTTTAACCTATACAACTCGTGTACAATTCTTCCAGATAAAGTAAACGAAACATTTTGATTCTGTATCGAATAACGGGATGTAAGCTAAGTTTTTTCAGAAAAACTATTCTTCGAAAAAAAAAAACAAAACAAATTAAAGGTACTCTGCTTTTTCTTACATTTTAAATGTAGATTTGGATATTGATAGTTATGATTAAACCATATAAATATAGCATTGAATCAAACCAAATTCGACCGAAATGAGTTAAATTAAACTGGTAAGATTGTTTCACTTTGTGTATTACATTTTTATAAATCATGTACGTAATAAAGTCTGAGAGTTTCAAAATACTATGTATGCAGAATGGGGGGAGCATTGCATATGCATGATAGTAGTGGCATTGAGCTCACATAACAAACAAGGAAGCCGATATTGTTCGTTCGTTGAGAGCATTGTGAATATAAAATGAGATTGCTTCAGAAATAATATCGAGAGAGCTGACATGAAGGAGAAAGGAGGAAATTGAACAGAGAACTTGCGCAACTCAGAATGTGGACAGTGTACTTTTGATCTACTCCGTCAAAAAACTTAAATGTACTTATTGAAATCAAATAATGAAGATTTTCAGTCTTAAATAAAAATGCCACTATCAAATGGTTAGAGTACTTACTTACACTTTTTATGGTATAATTCTCTGAAGGATTTTTCACAGCCTGTCAAAACGGTTCAATTTGAAGTGGTAAATGACGGCAAAGAATTAAGGATCACACTACGTCACATACCCACATCAGCTGTCAATCTCCTTGCCAGTTGACGTGCGGGAGGTAACTGTGACGTCAGGAGCGTTTAGATATGTTGGTTATTTAATCATTTTTCAAGGTCGATTTGTTAATTTTCTGAAAAAATAACCTGTACATTCAAAAGCGATGTTTATTACCAATTAAAGAAATGAAAAAATAACTTTGTACAAGACCACAAATATTATTTTATTTTTATATCCGAACAGTTTCGCTTAGCCAAGTATCATCAGGGTACAAAATTAACAAAAAAAAATATATCAAGTGTGCGTTCATATAAACATACAGACAGAACAAACTATAAAAAAATAAAAAATAACGAAATAATGTGAAAAAAATAGAAAAAAATTTAAATTATAACAAATAGAGAGAAGGAGACAAATGATATGAATTGAAATAGACAAAACGTCAACTGAGAAGGTGACATTTTTGATCATTTCTTTAAATATATCAAACCACAAAGTGATTGCTTTCTACCAAAATATGAATATATTTCGTTTATCATTGCAATCGCTTATTGTATTAAAGTGTGACATCATAACATAAAACGCACACTTATACTAACAAATTTATAATTTTTTCGTTTTGTGAGTTGGTGCATTTAAGAAAATATACTTATCTTTCTGTCATATAATTTGCCAACAAGCCATAAACCTCGAGTTATTTGAATCTCTTTCTTTATTTTGGTCGTATTTAGGTATATTTGATGCAATTTTATATTACTCTCTATTTACGCGAAGTTAAAGTAAATCAATTTCATAGTTTTGTTGTACCTAAAAATGGTTCATTGGGAGTATATTACTATACGAATTGTTTATTTTTGAATAAATAACATTATCTGCGTGATTGTGGTATCTTTTTTCGAAGGCATTATGAGTCTGTGGCAATCCCCTGATAAACGATACATAATTCAGTTACTTTAAATGTGGATATTAATTATTTTGGAACTGTGAAATTAATTTTATTTCTGTTGTATATTTTTTCGCAGCTAGAATTTGTTTTCTCTCAAGGTTGATAAATTTAATTTCTAATACCATTTATGTTACATAAAACGGAAATGGCAGCACTGCGGCACTAACAACATGTAAATTCTGTTATTGTGAAATAATAAAAGAAATAAGGGAGGAATATCATTGATACTAATCCAAACAAAAACACACAGGCGATAAAAAGGGATGCCACCCCCGAGAGCCTTCGGAAATGAAAGAAAACAAGGTTTTCGGAGTGGGTAGTAGGAAGGATAAGTTCGTCCTTACGTAAGTAGGCTGTTACTAAATACTGTCCCCGACAGATCTTCGTATTAGGAAAATCATTACGCCGTCTCGCGTCGACAGCACACTTTTGTCTTGTGTGAATTTCTCTAGTGGAGCAGGGTCATCAACGTAATGTTCTAAAAATTAAAAAAAAAAAAAAATTAATTCATGGTAATACTTGAAAACATATACATTACGGGCTCCATGGCAGAGCGATATGTTCTTGGGATCAACACCCGGTTTTGGCAAAAATAAACATAATTTCCGCTTGCCGGGCGGTGCCTTAGCAATTTGACCATCGAGCCGTTTTTTAAACCATCGAGCAATATTAATTCACTAAATATGTCTTGAAATCATTATAACAAATATTTTTCTTGTGGGGAGGCATACATATAATTAGATTGTAAGAGTAGATTCAAACCCAAACTAAATCACTACTAGTCGTTATCGGGGAAACAATCTACTTCAATTTTAAAAAAGTAAAAACAAATATAAAGTGAGGATTTTCCCTTATTTTGTATCGTTTTCAATATAATCCCTAAGTTACCAATTATTAAAATATTAAAGTTTTAAATATTTAAAATATTTGTAGTGAAAATTTTCTTCTAGTACATACTCGTATGTTATAACAGTTTAGAAATTAAAAGAATTACATGAAAAACATTGATTGTATTTGTAGTTGCCATACATGTTGATTATTGTTCAATTTTTATTTTTTTATTCAAATATAAATTTTTAAAATCTTGTGAAGGAGCATAAACAAAATTGGAAGCTTTAGAAGAAAGTGTATTTAATTAAATCACAACATTTTTTAGTTTTATTTATTTTATATTAGTTACTTGTACATCAAAGTTAGAGTATCTGATTATTTAATTATCTTTTTGACTTAATAATATTTTAACTTAAATAATGCGTTATTTTGATTTATTTGTATTTTAAATAGTTCTCACAGGCTATTTTGAATTAACTGATTGGCATAATTTTGACGGTTTCTGAGAACGCAATTCAAGATTACATCGCTTTATATAGTTAGCTATTTTGTGTGTTGGCTTTATTCTTTTCTGGTAGTCTGATTTCTTTGCATGCCCTTGTATTATGTTTGTGAATATCAACATTGTAAATAATTTTGTCAGAAAAATATATTGGTAACAAGGTGTTCTTCAATTTATGCATAAACATCAATGTGCATAAACATCGTTGTATACATTAATTGAGGAGTGTGGGACTAAACAGAAAAGGAGTCATATCAAAGACACGTCTGTTCCGGAGCTAGTGCATTTATTGACTGTCGAGTTAGTGGTTAGTTGTTTCAGACAATGATGAAATGGTGGGGGAGCGAAGCGCAGCGTAACCGCTACATCAGCATCTATTTCACTGTTAGCCAATTAGCCAACTTGACCAAAGCATTATTTTTTGTTTGGAAATTAACCATCGTATTTGTATTTTTAAAACAATATGGTGTGGTTGAAGTTCTATTATAGTAAAAGCAGCTACTTGTACGGAGAAAAAATGACATTATGAGGTTAAATCTCCGCTAGAGTAGGAAAAATAAAAGTCATTAATTTCTTTGTTGGGAGTTCTTTTTTGTTCCAACAATCTAAATGTGTGTGGCGGCCTTTTACGCCGGCAAAAAAACTTTCACCGGAATATTCTATTGACAAAAACTTTTTCAATGGCCGGTCGTATTTCGTGATTATTTTCCTATCCCTGCCTCGGGGAAGTTGCTTGTCCTGTATTCGGTCACGTTCCGCCATGGACTTATTCTCCACGAGAACTCTGCTTCATCGATTTCCCATCTGGCTGCTTCGGTTCCGCTTCATTTTACAAAAAACTAAGTTAAACGACTCCCTCGCAAAGTAAATACATATGAGATGTGCTGGTAAGTGGTGCCGAGATTTGTTGGGCTTTGCGTACTTCCGTTGTTAATTTAGATACTTTGGAAGTTATGAAAAACGTAACATGACCTATTCGGGGCATTAGACTGCTGAGGGTGTCAAACTTGGAGTAAGAATATTTTATTAATTATTTACTCAACTTATGCATTTTAACGATAAATCACTTTCTCCGGATTTTAACATCGTTAAACGTGAGAGAGAAAGAGACAAGACAAGTTGTCACATAATATTGCACCATTTTTAGGTATGTATGCATATTTTTCGTCTTCCACTTCTTCGGTGACTTCACCCACTACGTTTTGTTATGCGACATAACTCAACAGTTTTTGTTTTTTCAAGTTAAATTCTAAATTTTTGTTGACAACAATACTGTGCAAAAGTGGTTATACAAATAAACATAGCATTATGATGACATGTGCTATGAATAGATGTGTTCATAACACCCTAGCCACGCCTGAGTCGGGAAAAAATCAACAATCCTGACTACACTCTTTCGCAAAGCCATCCCTCCTTATATTGTTACTCTGAGGTGTTGAAGAACGTACTAGAAGGAACAAATACCAAAGTCTATATCATGAAGAGAAAATTTTCAGAAAATGAGACAATGTTAGATCGAACATTTTATCTATTACTTCGAAAAAAAAAAACAAAACTCCACGTATGTATGTGATTCGCATTAGGTGATAGAGAAGGGAAGTGTCGTAGTTAATGGCGCGATTTACAAATGGCCAATGGAAATTGACTTTGTTCACTGGAAGAGTACCTAAAAATAAAGCTCTCTACTCGAGTATCTAATTTTCTTTCAGAAACTAGTACGAGTAATATAGTTTCACTAACGGTGAGTAGCTGAGTGAACAAATGTGTCGGGTCCCTACTCTGGCATCGTGGGTTCAATTTCTCTTCTAGTCCTACAGCATTGCTCAAGCAATATTTTTCGCTTATAAAAATAATACTAGAAGTAAAAACAAAAACATTTTCAGGTTATTTGTAACTCGGGAATGTTTGTTTTACTTTGAAAAAATAAATATACGATGGAAAATCTAAGGAAACGATCCAAATACACAGCAACAGAGTTCCAGAGATACATTTTCACCTAGTTCGCTTTTAGTCATCCGGGAAATCTCTTAATCTAAGTTTACCTATTTGGTATAGTGTAAATTAATCAAAATTAACACTTTGACTAGGCTCCCACCGCAACGCGACCATTTTTTTTAAATGGGGCCTCCATGGTCGAGTGATAAGACACTCTACTACGAATCAAAAGGCCTCGGGTTCAAACCCGGCGTGCGCAAATAACTTTTATTTAATTAATATGTGTCATTACACATTTAATTCATAGAAAATAATATAACGCAGAGTTGTAGATATTCTAAGTTTCGCCCTGGTGAAAGACCACCATTCAGAATCGAAACGTAGCTTAAATATGGCATTAGCCGTTCTTCGTGACCAGATCTGCATAGCCAGGTTCTTCTCAACTTTTCTCTTCCCCATCTTCTTCCCTTTTTAAATGGGGATGCCATAGTCTCACTGGTTCTAGATGGTTGGGAGTAGTTGGGACTTTTGTGTGGTATTCACTATAACAAATAAAAATAAAACTTGTAAAGGTAAATTGGGCTTCCCAGAAAATAAACAAAACCGTTGTGAGTATCTTGCAAATTTGGTTATTAGTATTGTTTCATATTTGCACCGCTAATTATCTAAAGGCTAATTTTGTCGGGACTTGTAATGTACTAAAAGTTAGGTTATAATAAAAAAATTATTAATAACGAAAAACTTTTTAATAACCCCCTGAAGCCATTGTGTATTTTAACGAATCTGCAGTACATTCAATTACGGTGAAATAAAATATAAGTTTCTTCGTATTCAATATTACTTCAAGCCCATTCAGCAGTTTGCCCCAGAGAATTTTCCTTTCAGGAAAATCAGCAACAAGATTTTTTTCCATATAAACTGCCAAAGGCTCGACTCTGCGATTGTTTCGTAGAGGGATATACGAGGTTATTTTTTGAAAGAAATAATAACGAAGACATATAAAATTTGCCAGGAAATGTGATGTCTGAATCAGATGTTTTAACTGCATAGGATAAGAAACTACGGTGAAGAAAATAATTGGCGTATTTAAAAAAAGGCTTTTGCCTATTTCAAAATAAGTTTTTCATCTGCAAAGAAAGGAAATGTTGTTTACAGGGAAAATAGATCTATTTATTAATTTTTGGTTGAATATACTATTTTGTTAGTTGATATTTTGACATTTCACCTGATTCATTACGAGTGTTCTCTGATCATCTTAAGTATTACTTGGGTGTCTTTGAATATTTATATAAATTCACTCGCGCGTCATATATTCTCCAGATACTTCTTCAAACATCTGCACCCTCCATTTCTTAATTTTGCTCTTCACGCTTGCATGGGTAAGATGTCTTTTTGCATTTAGGGCGAAAAAGAGGCGATTACTCATATTATGAAATCGAACAAACATAAAAAAATCTTAATTAGAAAAGCATAGAAAAGACTTTGATTTAATTTGCATTTTCAAAATTATTAATTGTATTTTTGACTCACCTTCTTTGTTGCAACTCATCCAGTTCGACATTCCTTACTGTAGACGCAGAAGCATTGAATTGCTGTTCCTCAATCATCACTCTACTAATTATGGGTATCATTTTCCACTCTCCAGAATGTCGCGACTGGTTAACTCAAGCCATGATGTTGAAATTTTTGGTAGCAGTCTAAAGATTTTTGTATTTCTTTACGACTCTAACAAAACCTTGTTTATTTTGACTTAAGCGTTGTTTCAAATGTATATTTTTTCAATTGCTTCAAATATTATTTTTGTACTGTTTTTCTCTGTTGCCTTTTTTTGTGTTTTTTTGGTGTTATGTATTTTTTTGTTATTGGACAATGCCCCGTTAGTGGTGAATTTTTACAAAAACGGCGCCATACAACTTATCCAAATATTATTACAAAAATAAATAATAAGCCTTATTTGTAAAACGATTCATGGTTTTATCGCACATGTATTTAAGAGATTTTGTTTTTTTGGCTTTTAGACGAGTTTTATCTCTTATCTGACAGTATTAGCCTTTCTGGAACATAGCAGTGCTTAAATCAGAACTCTAAAACGCTGTGAATTGCTAGCCTTCCTTCCTTGGACACATTTTTACAAGTTTCTACTGCATTAATTGATTTTCATGTAATCGCCTTTCTGTTAATGTCCTTAACAACTTTTTAATTTCTCGCCAACATGTTTCCCAAGTGTAAAAATCAATAACTTGCTCCAAGTTTTATAATCATTAAAGCCATGTTCTTTTACTGTAAAAAATGGAAGCCCGTAGCAGTAAATTTGAAAAATAATTTATAATTTCTTTAAAAGAAAATTTTTAAATCGAAAGATCATGTAACAACACCCAGAATATGTAGGTTTTCATATCGGTTCCAGAAATCGCTATTTTTCTTTCTTACTTTCTAATTTGATTAAGGGTCAGAACCCAAAAATGTACAATTTTTCACTTTCTAATACAAACAATAATACAAATGATTTACCTGTTAATTCTATATGGGTAGTTAAGCTAATGTTTCCAGTGAATACATTCTTTAAACAGTAATCTTTTAATATATTCATGAAATACATATAAGAATTTTAGGTAAAACGTTTGAAAATAACTGCGGTGATTTTACAACTGTACCTATAACTGATATTTTGTATATTTTTCATAGAATTTTAAAGATTACAGCTTAAAAAAATTATTCTCTGGAAACCTTAGACTTTTTACTAACTACCCTTGTAGAATTAACAGATGAAAAATGTGCAATATTGCTTGTATTAGAATGCTAATTGGAGTTTAGCACAAATTTGGGTGCTGAACCTTAATGAGAAATTTTATTAAAATTTATAATAACTTAAAAAAAAACCCAAATCCAAACAACAATTCTGAAAATATAAGTTTTACTGAAGATGGTTATTTAAACAATTAATAAAATATTTTGTATACAATCTTTAAAATAACAGATTTAAACGATCGGTCATCTGATCCGATCAAAATGCCATAATATTGCAAAAACATTAAAAAATACGTGACGTCACCTGACGCTAAATCCGATGGCGCCACTTCACAGTAAACTGAACCCGTTTTAACGAGTAAAAAAAACTAGTTGTGTAGTGAAAATGTGCTTCAAGAGAAAAAAAAAGATATTTAAGTAAGACGATGAATATTGATAAAAAATACTGCAGTTGCTGATTTATATTATTCTTTATTTAGTTAATCAGAAGGTTGCAGATTTTTTGTTTCCCTATAAATATTCCATAATATCTTACCAAGATAACTTCCGTTCTTATGGGAATTTTCTCGTCCTGTTTCTCACAAATATATTATAACTTAATGAGTTCCTACAATTCTATCTTTGCTCCTCGGCATAATCCTTAATACGCGAGGCTTAATGTTAAACGGCCAGATCCTTCCCAAGGATCAAGTTGTTACAGTAAAGGAAAGCTTAGCATCCGTTTACAATGGGCCTTCACACCGAGATTAAGAATTTAAAGAAATGTTATTATTTACTGTAATATCTTTTTGTCTGATTCAACACAATTTAATAAAATAAAATTATTGTTTTGTTTTGAGAAATAGGTATCGCTACCATAGCTTAATGGTTTACGAATTTGTCCTTTGCGTTGGGAATTTGCAATAATAATGTGCCTTTTAGCACCTATTTATATCCCTTATAAGTTACAATATTGAAATGTTATTTTATAAAATTGATGAATATTACGCAAATCAGTTTTTCACCTGCCGCACGATGGAAATTTTGAAGGAAAACGTAAAAATAAGTGTTTTTACTAAATTTTGCATGCATAAAATACAATTCGGGTGATATAACAAATATCTTCTTGATATGGTGTGATAAATTTATTACACGTGTCAGTAGCGCATAATGGCAGTTTGGCGATTTAGTGAAAAAAATCAACTTGCAACAATTAAATCGTGTGTTTTCTTAATTTCACTTTGTGTAAAATTATTTTTTTGTGAGACTATGGAATCTCCAATTGAGGTATTTTGTGAGACTGAAGGTAATAGGAAAGGAAGGAGACGAAGAAGAAGAAGGACGGGAAGTACCTGGCTAGTAAGATCTGGTCACCAAACACGGCTAAAGCCATTTCAAGAAACGTTTCGATTCTAAATGATGTTATTTTTTTATAGTTATTACCGCAAAAGATTCCCAACTGGTCCCAACCGTCTGAAGACAGTAAAAATATGGCATCACCAATCGGGCTATGTTGTGAGGAAAGAAAGGAGAAAGGGAAGAGAAAGGTTGGGAAGTACTTTTAATTTTCAGATCTGGTCACCAAACACGGCTAAAGCCATTTCAAGCAACGTTTCCAACCTACCACTCTGGAACATGCCGGCAATTTGCAACAATTTTTTTTTACATGAATCAAATGTAAAATAAACACATATTTAAAAAAAAAAATAATTGTGTTTTTTTTATTTATTAACTTTTTGTATCTTACATTATTTTTTTACATTACCTACCTCACTAGGTCATAAAAACCTGTTCTGAGGTAAGTGATAGTGAGTACTAGTAGAATAATTAAAACAAAATATATATTTGTTACACAATGTTCTAGTTTGTCATGGTGAAGAAATTCAAGTGCTATTTTAGGAGGTCTTCAATTTCCTTGTGGTCCTTACTCATTGGCCATTTAGTAATGTTTTGATTAAAGGAATACATATTGGTGATGGCTACAGTCTGTGGTGGGAGTTTTTTGTAAGTGTGAAGCGCGATGTACATATGGTGTCTTTGTGCAAAAGCTGTATTGTATTTAAGTACTAAAAGTCTTTCTTGTTGTTTGGCCCTTTTATTTTTATTATTTGCGATATACATTAAAGATTTTGAAGAATGAGTTATTTTTAGCACTATTTTAAGATATAACTGTCTGATATTGAGGATTCCAAAAAGTTGAAAGAGTTGCGTTGTTGTTTTTATTTTTTTAAATTCTTATATTGTATTATTCAAATAAAATAAATTTGCGCACGTCGGGATTTGAACCATGACCTCTGGACGAGCGTCTTAGCCATTCGACCACTGAATGAGTGAATTTATGATAAAAAACCTTTGTACTTATTCACTTATTTATTTTTAATTAAAATAAATAAGTTACGAAGGTTTTGTAATCGTAAATTCAAATGAAAAGGTAATTCCACCCCAAATTATCAGTTTACAAATTAAAATTAGTTATTATTAAATTAGATTTTTTCTAATTTTGCTAACTTTAAGAATCTTGAATACCAGTCGTTGTGTTATAATTTGGGTCATTTGTTTTACTCTCACTGAAATACAATACAACACTTGTTGGTCATACAGTTTTTAACGTTACTTGGATACCTCGACGAAAACATTCCAATTGTGACAATTCATTTTGATACCATGTCAGTGTCCATGCAGTTTTGTCGGGACACCTGAAAGCTTGTTGCCAGGTGACATTTGTTCGTTCAATGCCATGTCTCTGTCCACCATTGCATGCCAGTAGAATGAGTCTCACAACAGGTAAAAAGTGGTTGATGGATCAAATAACATATCATCGCCGGAAAGGCAAAAGGGCTGAAGCGCTTTTTCGGGAAGTATACACCAGAGCACTTCATATTTTTATTTTTACAATAAAATTCCAAAGTCTTCAGTACCTGGTCGGATTTTCGAAAAAAAAGTTAACTCTGGTTACTCAATGCTCTCACTAAGTTACCTGAAGCGACAAAAAGCTTAAAATGCCCCAAACTTGTGTCGCTTGAGTCAAGCCTTCTCCCAAATAGTAAATATATATATATATATATATATATATATATATATATATATATATATTTATATATTTTTAAATATATTTTTTTCACAATAAGCAAATACTTAGTGGATTGGAAGCAGTAGAATCAAAAGTAGACAACGCATTTATACCAAATAAAAGTGGATTCAAACAAAGTGTCTTTTTGTTTAATTCAAATATATTTTAGAGGACTTAAGTCACAAAAGTCTTAAAACGAGAGTCAGAGCATTCGATGCAGAAAAACTGATCAAAGCTGCATATTTAATACATATTTTGACTTAAGTGTCGCTTAGGCCCTTTTGCTTTTCCAACGACGATATTTATTTATGCCGCTGTATCTAATGTGGATATCCGGAAAGAATGAAAGGCTGATGATAGCGTAATGAGGAGAATCAAGAAAGGGACGCTTTGATGACTTGGGTATGTAGAGCGAATGAACGAAGAAAGGAGTCTGAAAAGTATGTATGACGCGAATGTGAATGGAAGAAGAAGTCGGAGTCACCTGAGGAACACATAGTACAATTAAATGAACCAAATACTTGAGTAGGGCCATGTTGAGAGTCATAATAAGAGAAGAGTATGTATGAGACGATGTATGAGTGTGAATGAAGCGTGTGAAGGAGTTTATGCCAATACAAAGTTGTATGGCAGTTCGTCCTCTCTGCCTATCCCTGCGGGGAAATGGCGTGATGGTTAGTCAGTATCTCGATGTTACTCCGGCAATACCTTGCTCCAGCCATAGGATCAGTTTTTTTAACCACATACATTTTATTTATCTCTACTATACTTAAGTAAGGGAACATTCTCTATGTGCTAGTAAAAATAAATGTAACATTTATCTATTGATCTAGTGCTAGGTCCAAACAATAAAATTTATTTCTTTGATGCTTGGTATTAAAAGCTTTAGTCAATTTGTTTTAATTTTGACTTGCAACTTAAAAATAGAGTTAACCCTTTATCGGATTTGTTAAATAATAATCTACTCAAAAATTGCGTTCCCGAAAACACTAATCACAAACTTATTTTAATTTCAATTCTTGATCGATTGCTTGATTTCCATGTTATTTAAAAAAAATGGTTTTACCCGTACAAAAAATATGATTTTTGACCCTTAATAGCAAGCACCTTAGAATAAAAAATGTCGTCTTCGAGTAGATCTATCATCTTCTGAAATTTCAAATGAAAACAACAATTAGTCAGTTAGATGATTGGTTTGAAAAATAATCTTATTTGCTGTCAGTTATTTGAAAACTTTGCAATAAATTACGATGATATTTACGACATGCCTTCCTTTTAAAGGCGAACCGAGATTACGAAAACAAACCAGTCCACGTATTTATATTTAATTTTTTTATTATTTGGGCGTAGATTATCAACAAATATATGAGAATTTTGATTCCAATGTTTTTTATCGTGAGGTTTGATTTCTGAATGAAAAAATATCCTAGGCTATTAATTATTGTAAAAAATGAATGATGTCAACAATTGCTCAATGGGACAAATGTTGGTTTCCTCATAATCAAGAGTGCTGTGTAACCTTACGAATGAAGTATATTGTATTCAATCAGCCGTTTGAGCTGTCAGATGAAAATGGTATAACAAATATATTGTCTATGGTCAAAGACTGAAGAAAACAACATGACCAATGCTTAAGGTTTCCAGTGAATACAATTTGTTAACAGTTATATTTAAAATTCTATATGAAATGCATACTAGAATTTTAGGTGAAACAGTTAAAAAATACTTTCGCTGGATTTCAAACTGCAACGTTTACTGGTATTTTAGTACATTTTTTATTCAATTAACATGATTACAGTTACATAATTATATTCACTGGAAACCTACTACCCATTGAAAATTTGCAGACAAATCATTTGTAGTATCGCTTGTACTAGAATGCTCCAAAGTAATGTTTAGCATCATTCTTGGATGCCGACCCTTAACAAAAGCTTATATATTGTAAGGAAATATTTATGCAGGCCTTGAAATAATTTTGAATAATAATATTTATATAAGGAACAAAATAAGGCGAGATAGAGTATGAGAAAGCTAAAGTCTTCTAAGCGAGTATGTAAATTATTAATTAGGCCTATTGTTTTGGCTGACCTAATAGATGAGACTTAACCGACGAACACAAAGGTCGTAGGTTCATCACCGCATTTAAATTTAAAGCGGTTCCAATATCAATCAGACTTTAATGAAACGAGGCACTTTGACCGACATGTTTACCTTTAAGGAATATCCAGACCATTGTCTTGCCGTCTAACTAATTCAAAATGACATTTGCATGCAAAGTATACGTGGACCATTGATACGGAGTCGTAGAGGGCACTGTGTGAACCCATGTTTGGGATAAACATTTGAAGATTCGCCGCGGAACACTTATTATGGGGGTTTATTTGGTATGTCAAATAAAACACGATTGCCAGGCTGAACGGAATTTTTTATGAACTTCCATAAAATACTTTGTAGAATGTGAATACTTTGCGGTGTGACATCATAAATTGACAGTAGTGTTATTAACTCTCATGCATGAGTTAATATTGCATTCAGACGGTTCGAGTTCGATGACCATAGCGGGTACCGACGTATTCAGTTTTCATAAAAAATAAAGTTCACCCCTAATGAAACCTGATCGGCCATCCACAGTTATTCACAATAGTGGTTCTAAAACGGTTTTGATTTTAATTTATACTCAAATAAGGATTATTCAATTTTCCAGATTGGAGGTAAGTAAAAGCAAAAGGGTTTAAGCGATACTTTGGCCAAGAATGGGTTAGATATGCAGTTTTAATAAGTTTTTTTTCTGCTTCGCGAATGCTCTGACTCTCGTTTGATTCTGATAAGTTTGCGGTCTTCCAGTCATCTACAAATTATTTATCATTCTGGAGAAGGCTTGACTCAAGCGACACAAGCTTGATATTTTTAAAAAACTTTTTGTTGCTTCAGGTAACTCAGTGAGAGCATTTAGTTACCTTAGTTAACTTTTTTTTACTCAATCCAACCAGGTACTTAAGACTTATGAATTTCATTGTAAAAAAAAGACTTTAAAACTTTAAAGCTCTGGTTCTAAAATGCTTCAGCTCTTTGCTCTTTCGGCGTCGATATGTTAGGTGAGTACAGGTTGAAAAAGACACTACTTGTTAAAGATCTGTGAGACAGACACTTGAACCTTTGAGTTTTGTGGAAACGTAAATAAATACATGCTCAGTTAGATGGTCGAGGTGTTCCGTGTTGTGTTTGTGATTAAGCATCGGGTTCCCTCCCAGGCGTCGCGATTTCAACCCTCTGCCTAATCTTGCATCATTCCTCAAGCAACATTGTCAAATTATTTTGATGGTAGTAGAAGGAATTCAAATAATAAAGCTATTCGCAACCTAAGAATGTTTGTAAAAGCGAGAAAAAAAACGAAACAATGAACGTAACTCAACAACGTATTTACTTAACGCCATTTGAACATAATTTCTGAGACGTTTTTAGACCAAGTAACATTTGATATTGTGCGTTTTTCAATAATGCATAAAAAATTGATCCGCTGTATGGTTTTGACCTTTATTTGAAAAAAAAACCGTTTGATGATTTTATATATTTCTTGTACCGCTGAGAGGAAACAAGCTTTGACAAGTATCAATAATGGCATATTTAACGATTATAAAATTACTTTATGGAATATTTACCTTCGTTAGGAAGTGGTTGAGATATTTTATATTATATCAGGGATGTGCTGAAGAATGTCAGTATGCTGAAGTGAATTTGAAAAATATATTGCACCCTTATTTATCAAGATTCTTTCCGAGCTTTTGGAATGCATACTAATGAACATATTAATAGCTTTTCAATCGTTCAAGCGTAAGTGCAAAATATATTGTTAGAATGAGGAAGTTTCGGGGTCGTTTTTAGACGACATAGAAAGGGAATGTTGATTTTATTTTCTAGGTATTACTATTTAGTAATAATAACATTTGTGAGTCAGGGTTTTTCTTATTTGCTTATAATTTTTGCTGCAAGTGAAATACGAAAGAAAAGTAGTTCGTAGTAAAATCAGAGACTGTGAGTTAGAGGTGTTGAGTATATACTTTGATGAATTAATAATTACTGTAGGAAAAACAGAGCCTGCTAGAGAATAATATCAGAGTTAAGTAAGGTTAAGTTAGAGATGTTGAGGAGTTGCTATTACCAATGGTGAATTATACAACGGAATTGAAAGTTTGAGAGGAAATAATTGATCAGTGAGATAAGAGTTTGGGGAAATTGATGCGTTGTTTTGACGAATGATGAATTATTGGAAAGGAAACAAGGTTAGCAAATAAACAACAATATGACAACATAGTTGAATATTTGAATTTGAGAATGTTAAAGAAATTTAGATAATAAAAACGAAGATGTCTAATTTAAGGGTTATAATAGAGGATTTAAAAAAATACATGATTCTTAAACTGTGATCTAGTGTCTATAAAAATAAACTAAACAAGTTATTTGGTGAAAAATTTATAAAATAGAAAGATGTTACGGCAGCAATTGAAGGTGAAAATTTTCGAGTTCTAGGTATTTTTGTTTTTTTGATAAAGGGCACATTTCCTCGCCACGGAAGGAAAAAGACTATGTAACTGTGAATGCTTTTTAAGACTTATTTACTAAAACTGCATGTTTGGCTTATATGGAGTTGACCTCTGAAGCGGGGTCACTCATTAACCTAGTTCCTATGGTTCAATGCAGCACGTAAACAGTGGAAACATTTTTTGGTACCTCCCTTCTGAAAACTTTTACTCCCCCAGGATGTCGACAAAACTTGGGGGTAGACATCGATTTTGAAACATTTCACAAGGGTCGTAAATGTGATAAGTAAGCTGCTAGGTATTTTTAAGCATTTTGACTAATTCCTAAAAATGATTTCTTATTGTTTAGAAATATTAAGATTCTTGAGGAATCAGAAGGGAACAAAATAGTGATAGTTAAAAAAATTAAATACTAACGCCCTAGTGAGCTTGTACATGAGTATACTATGTAATAACCAGCATTGAAAAACGAATAAAAAAGTAGTACGAACTCTTATAACATTTAAAAACAAGTAATTAGTAAAATATACGGCTCTTAAAAATATATAATAATGTACCCAGAAGGCTATTAATAATTTAATTGCCTAAGCATCCAATGCTCTCTTTTGATTTAAAAATAAAATCTAATACTTCAAAAAATATACACTATTACGATACTACCTGAGATATGAGAACAACATTTTTTGTATTTTGTTCCACACACAGAATATAAATAAAATCAATTAAATAATTTAAAATATATTTAAACATCGTTCCAAAGTGGAAGATGCTCATAGCTACTCTTAGAATCGAGATATTGTGTAAAATAGTTTTGGTTACGTTTAATATTCTGATATTGAATATACATATACTTTTTAATGTTCCTCTTCACCTTCTTTTACCTCACTTTCTTCAAAATTAGAACACTTTCAAATAATGGGATGCCATAGTACAATTGATTCCGAGCAGTTCGTTCCTTTGTGCGGTATCAAACAAAAACACTTATCCGCAGTATTGAAATGAGTTTTAATTTCAACATGTAATCATAACATATTTGACGGCCTTCGTGGTTGAGTGGTAAGACCCACGACTGCGAATCCAAAGATCGCGGGTTCAATCCTGGCGTGCGAAAATAAATTAAATTTAATTATGAAACGTTGTATGAAATAGCTTTAGCCGTGTTTGGTGACCAGATCTGAATAGCCAGGTACATCTCGACCTTCCTCTTGCCCATCTCCTTCCCTTCCCCACTACAACATACCCTAATCAGGGATGCCATGGTCTCACTGGCTGTAGATGGTTGGGAGCAGTTGGGACTCTTGTGCGGTATTCACTGTAAAAAAAAAAAATTATGCGAGTCAATTTATTTATTTTAATGAAAATATACGACAAAAAATAGATTTCTTGGTATATTATTCCCAAGCAGCTTAAAAAAAGTTTATTCCAGGAAAGGCAAATTAAATAATAAAAAGGAGAATATTTTCACAAAGACAAATTTTAAAAAGGACATTTCATACAGATAAAATAATATAATAATATATTTGCGGGTTTCAGAGTGGTAAAAGTATTGTCCTGGTGAAAGACCACCATTCAGCATCACTGATAATCTGGGATGTCATAGTTTCACTGGCTCTTGACGGATGAAAGCAATTGAAACTCTTGTAGAAAAACAAAAATAATTAAGTATGAAATTTTAAATATTTATGATGTGCTTGATACAAAAGAGTGAAAAGGTCAAAAAAATACTTCAACACCATCGAAAATGTAGTTTAAATGAAAGCAAGCATGTAACTCACTCAATATCAATGTAACTCTGTTTGATCAACTCAATTATTATCTCATTGGGCGAGACAATAATAGGGATTTTATATGCGGAGGGGATTTCGCCGCTCGCCAGAGAGCAAATTCACTTCGGGGATAATCTACGTGTTCGCTATTCTCCGTTTCAGCTGTTTTGGGAGGCGCTTTCAGTCGCTTCCAGTTTCAGTCGCGTGAAGGCGTTCGTTCGCAGCGGTCGCGTCTGTCCTATTATCAAGGCACGCCCACTGTCTAAAATTCTTTGTCAGAGAGAAAAGAAAAAAAAACAAAAAGTGAAAAAAACAAAAATTCAAATTTGGGAAAAAATTAACGTAATAAAAGTACCGTCTTAAAATTCAGTTTTGCTGTTGATGTAAAATAGTGTTTTATAAACAATGTTTCGTAATATCTGAAACTTTGATGTGTCTCAATCAAATAAATGATCCGTTGGAAACTATTGTTATAAAAACTGTAATCTAAAAGTGCTGCTTTGATGATTTTTTTGTAAAATGCGTAAAATTTTGCCGCTTTTCAATGGCTGTTGATCTTTATTAGATACAGTTGTGAATTTGAGATGAACATGAAAACAAAATTAAAATTCATGGAGCCTTACTGGATAACTGTCACATTTCTGATTTTTCTTTTTGGTAAGTTGAACATTTTCAAAACTTTTAATGAATGTTATATGTATTCACTAGTACGGAATATTCTCATTATAATTAGTACCTACCCATTCAATGTCAAACTTTTTTGCTACGGAGGGATTGCTCGTCATACAAGATTGATTATAATAGATTCATTCAAAATAATTGGTTTTATTATCTTAGTCCTTAAATGACGTAACTTTTTTTTTGTTTTTGCTTTTTATATGTTGATACCACACAATGAGACCACTGTTAGTGGATTTGTAGCACCCCAATTGAGCGATGTTGTGTGCGGAAAGCAGGGTGGAGAATAGGTTGTTGAAAATTTAAACGTACCGTGCTATTTACATTAAGTGAATAAACGAATCTAAAGCCATTGCAAGTGCTTTTTCTTTTACTTCATCTTATACCATAACGACATTAAAAGTATCTTCCACTCTGAAACGAAGTACGAAAATCTAACGTTTTGTTGGGTTTTAAACCCTAGCCATTGTACCTTTTCAAATAGTTTATTATATATTTGAATATTTAACCTCTGCGACCAAACTTATTGACTCATCAAAGATTAGAAAAATAATGCTTTCTTAATTATTTCCTAATCAATAAAACAAATCAACATTATTCTTCGATTGTGTTTTATGCAAAATTATAAATTCACCTTATTTAACAATATTTCACGAAAAATCATCAACCAAACGCTAGTAAAAACTAAATAACAAACTGTCCATAAGTAATTAATGAGAAATTTGTGTATTCATACATGACTTGGTTCTATTTTGTAACGGAAAAACTTTGTGAATTTAATTTATGCGAACTTGAAATACAACTCGATAAAAAAATCTCGTAAGGGTGTTAATACTTCATCCCTTATATTTTATACGAACTTCGTCTCAACAAAACTCAAGATCGTGAATAATTTAGAAAATGGATCGCACCTTTTCATTGACACTAAGTACACAAGGTTGGCCTTTGTTGCACCAAATAGGACCCCACATTAACCAATACCGCACAGTAAGTAGGACCATAATGTACCGTTTTCAGATGCACGATTCACATTCCTTCTACCGGGTACTTCTTTCCATAGGTTTAAAGTAGTTACTTTCTTTAAATATTTTAATTTTTTGAACAATTTTAGTTAACTACGTATTCTTATACTGTATTACGCTTGGAGTAACAATGTATGGAGAGAGAGCTAATTATTTTTACCCAATCTATACAAACTTGCGATAAATCACTTTCTCCGGGTTTTTACATCGTACACCATGAGAGAGAAAGAGACAACAAAAATAACACACCGCTTTTATGCACTGTAAGGATAATCTAAGTCTCCCGCATCTCCGGGACTCCGCCCACATGTTTTATTATGTGACTAAACTGGGTACAACTGAACGGTTTTAAGGTTATATGCTATATTTTTGTTGAAAACAATAATACTGTGAAAAAGTGGTTTTACGAATATACAAAAACATTATGTCGACATTTGCTATGAATGGATGTATAAATACCCAAGCCCTAGTCCTAGCCACGCCCAGGTCTGCCGAGTCCGGCAAAAATCATCAAAAACTGACTACACTGCCTTGGATAGGTATCACTCTATGTACTCTAAGGTATTACGCTGATGTTTTCGCTATGTATTTAATTCAACTTATAATTTAATTTAATAATTATACTATGCAAATGGAGACAGACATTTCAGAAATGTAGTCCCAATATGAATTTTTAATTTATATTAAAAATATATAAAAAACCGATCCTCAAAGTTTTCTATAAACATTTCTTGTTCTAAAGAGAGAATGAGAAGGTATGTAATATTGTTAAGTGTAATATATATACGAGTATATATTTTTAATCTAAATTTTCATTCTATAGATGTACCTACTGTCAAAAAAGCCATGTGCTTGTGAGTATAAGAAAGGGGAGGGTTTTAATAACTTAAATAAAATAAAAAAAATAATGTGATTTTTTAAAATGTTCAGATTTTTTTTAAAATTGTGTTTTGAATTCTTTGAAATTATCTTGAATAAATATTTTTATCTGGTTATCTATTAAAGTGCTTTATTCCTAGACATTTATTACCCAGCAGACCATTTTTTTTGTATATCTGAATCGATAACATCCATTTTTGCCTGAATTTTTTTTGTTTGTTTCTGAATGGGGCGGTTGAATTTAAAATATATATTTTTTATATTTGTAAAACGGTGCTGACGTTTTATAAATGCGTTATAACATTTTATTATCACACGGAAAACCATTAGTTAAATATGTGAAAGAAACTTTATCTTTTATTAACTAAAAAATATACAAATTTATTACTTACGTACTCCTATTCTTCATGAATAAAGCAAGGAAAATTGAGAAAAGATATAATAATATGAATATTTTTACGAAATTATCGTAACAATGATAATATTTTACTCTAAGGAATTTGTTGCGATGTTTATGTCGGATAATATCGACGCTGGAAAGGCAAAAGGGCTGAAGCGCAGTTATGGGAAGTTTACACCAGAGCACTAAAAAAAAATAATTGTTTTACAATAAAATTTATAAGTCTTCAGTACCTGGTTGGATTTTGAAAAAACAGTTAACTAAGGTAACTCAATGCTCCCACTGAGTTATCTGAAGCGACAAAAAGCTATGAAAACGTCTCAAACTTGTGTCGGTTAAATCAAGCCTTCTCTCATATAGTCAATATATTTAAGATCGTTGAAGAGCCACAAAAGTCTTCAAAATCAAACAAGAGTCAAAGTTTTCGATGCAAAAAATACTGATCATAACTGCATATTTAACTCATTTTTGATCAAAGTGTCGCTTAACTCCTTTTGTCTTTCCAGCGTCGATATACCTAGTAAATTATTTCCATTATCATTAAAATAATACCAACGTAAAGGTTTCGACTAGCAGACTATGTTATAAGGCTGAATTATTGTTCTAAACATGTGACTACGAATCAATTCACAAACCCAAATTCTCGAACCCAATGAGTATGTTGCTATGATTTTTTAACGAGGAAATACAAGCAGAGAAAATACAGCGCTTTGTGAAAAGCGCATATTATTTATTGTTTCTGAAACTATTTTCTTCATCTTTCGGTGCCCTCTCCTATCGAAGGTTGGTTAACATGAGGGAAATATTTACCTTTCTGACTGCAGCCAGTAACTAGCGAAAATGCACTCCCACCAATCACAAGTTTCGGAATGACGTAAATGCTACTTCTCGCTCTACTACGTTTTCCATCAATGTGTGAGGTTAGGTTAGGTTAGGTCAGGATAGATTCTTTAGTGAAAGTAATGGATTTTAAATAATCAGATTCAATTGTTTTTATCACAAGCACTTAAATATTTTTTACTATAGTTTTCACATTGACGACCTCCATGGTCTAGCGGTTAAGATTCTCGACTACAAATCCAGAGGTTGCGAGTTCAAATCCCAGCGTGGGCAGATAAATTTAATTTAATTAATCTGTGTTATTTCAAAATTAATTCATTAAAAATCGTAAATAGTTTTTTTGGGGCACGTTCCAGAGTGGCCAGAATAGCCACCATTCAGAATCGAAACGTTGCTTAGTGACTAGATCTGAACGGTAAAATAATTTCCTACCTTCCTCTTCCCCATCTCCTTCCCCTACCACCACCTTAAGCCTCACAACATACCCTAATTAGGGATGCCATAGTTCTACTGGCTCCAGACGGAGCAGCAGTTGGTATCCTTGTGCGGTAATCACCTATAAAAGGCAGTCAAGGATAGCGCTCAGCAGATGCAAAACCCGCTCGACGAAACTGTTGGCTGCAACTCTCTTGCAGATTCATATAGAATAAGGATGACAATAATTGCATTTCTCTAAAAGACTCCTACTGTGAAGAGGGCATAGTCAAAATAAAAAAAACAAAAGATTTTAAGCACAAAATAACTTTTTTAGCTTTCAATAACTTAGGATAAACAAGTTAAGTTACATTTTGTGTGGGAAAGTTTTCTCATTAAAAATCTAAAATTAATTTATTTATACTATAATCAAAACTTACTTTAACCCGACTATTTACTAGTATAGAGATATTGAAAGCAAAACAAAAAAAACAACAAATTTAAAAAATCAAACGAAAACCCGTATGTATATACGATGATATGTATTTCTATATATGAATGCATTTGTATATATGCATGTACATACGAGTACATATAATAGACGTTATCGTTCAATTGAACGTGTTGAGTGGCGCCAAGGGAAGTCGCATCCAATGAGGTCACATTGTTATTAATATTTCTGCAACGGCTTCTAAATCAAATTCGGATGATATCAAATTCAATATAAGTAGTCTATATCTGCTGTTTTTTTAATCGTTTTATTAATTGAACGAATAACCGAACATTATTTAATAAAACTTTTACATTCAGAATCAACGATTTATGAATACATTGATTTCTTAATGTCATATTTTTTTTCGCCTAATTCCTTATAAGAGAATATATCTTTCTCTATTATTGTATGTCATATGACATCATTAATTATAATCCGACTTGACTATTCCTGGAAAACCGAAATTCCGATAAATGCGTTAAATATAGATAAATGCATAAAAAACTGAATCAGTAATCTAGAATATTCAAAGATAGATTTTTTCATGGCTGTACTGCCTATATTATTTCAAATTAATTATTTCTCAATTTTCGGGGAAACTTTCTGCAGTCAAAAAGGCGAAAGGAAAAAAAAACGAAAGAGCTCAAAAACATAAAATAATTTCGAAAAATATTGTTATTATTTTTTTTTTAAATGCGTAAGTAGTCATTTTAAAAATCTATTTCTAGCTTTACCATCTGACTTTTGTAAATATTTAGATAAAATAAAATGGAACCAACAACATGGCGTTCTATCTAATTATTTTAATGTTCCGAAACTCATGATGTTAGTAACGTTGAAAACTGATAATGTATGTAGTAATCTTAAATACCTGATAAAAAGATTTCATTACAGAACTCACTCTGATAGAGACTTTAGTGGGATAAACCTATGCGATTCCAATAAGAGTTAAGACTAAAGAAAAGTCAAATTTCAGAAAGTTCCGTCACATTTGATGACTATTAAATAGACGATCGGCGGAATTTTCAATTTTAGAAATTTGCGCATTATCGGCTTAAGGTCATGGTGTTACGCTTGACACATGATAATAATTTGGTGCTGAAACGGGCTTTGAATCGGTGTTTAAGGGGGACCTTTAAATTGCCATAAATTCAAATTGGTCCTAATCCTCGATTTGATCGTCAGTCAAACATGACGTAGTTTGAAACAACCCAACCTAAGAGATACACCTCCTTTAGAGTTTTAGTGGTATTTCGCTTTGAACAACAATGAATTATTTGTCTTACAAAAACAACAAGGTCCAATTGTATTCAATGTTATACAAGAAAGGACTTGTCTAGTATATTTACCCGTTAGAAAGCAGATGATAGGGGGTCAGGGAGACTGTTGTAAGGTTATTACGGGATTAATCAAGGGTCTGAAAGGCTTAGGAGGGCCTTATTTGAATTACAACCAACCGATATTTCAGAAATGGTTACCTCTTGGGCCTTGTTAACAACGCGGCCTTGAATTTAATTTATAAAAACATTATTTATTACAAGCTTCAAATACTGAACGCTTTAAAAAAAACTATGGTGAACTAAGTTTATTGTTTGTGAATAAAGAACATATAAATAAAAACCATATGTTCCTTTTTCGATGAAGAAAACCATTTAATTATTTAAATTACATATATAAATCTTCATTGTTCGAAGCAGCGGCCATTGACGTATCAAAGTGCATTCAGAGTTAACAAACATTAAACATCGTCTTTTGCACAAATCGACATAATACGATGGAAAAATAAACTTTTATTTGTTGTTTTGAAGTTTATTTTGTAGAATTCGATAAAAAATATGATTTAAAATTTTTTCCTAATTTATTTATTTATAAACTAACTGACTATTGTCCAAATGCAAAAAAACACATGACGCAAAATGGGAAAAAGAACAACAGAAGAAAAAGAGCATATACATAATATAATAATGAAGCAATGACACAAATAGGACAAAATATATATTAGAAAGAACATTCAAGTCAAAGCCAAGATCAAGTCAAAGTTTTGGTAGAGTCGCAAAGAATGACAAAAATCATTTAGACTGGTACCAACATTTTTAAGACCATAGCTTGAGTTAATAAGTCTAGTTATTCTTATAAATAATAATAAATAATGTAAATAATAATAAATAATTTATAATGGAAATGATAATTTAAATACAAAACTATTTTGGAATTAAAAAGCTCTGCTACGAGTATATAACTATGTTTACCCGTGACGGCTTTTCGCCTTAAAAAACAAAACTTTTCAAAAACTTTTTTTAAAAAATAATAATAATAATAATTTGAAAAATGAATAAACGTGTGAAGGTATGTAGCTGTACGGAACGAGTGAAATTTGTGAATCGCTATTGTTTCCCAGAAAACACTTAAAAGCGAAATTCATGTTCTTATATTTTTTAATGAAAATATATTGTTTTCGTTTCCACGTGTTTTCACGTATCTATGTTTTAATATTCTGACCATTTAAGGATATTGGTTTCCACGAAGCTGTTTTTTTGTCTCTACCAAGTTGTCTTATATCATACAGACCCTTTTCGGAGAAACGCGTTCAATTGGCCACGTGCATTGATTTTATATTGCCTTGGGAAAATAATCGTGACAAGATTATCTTACTAAAACAACTGGGACGTTATTAAAAGGAAAATATAATTTATAAGGACTGTGCTTTAGAATAAACAGATCTATACTGCACTGCTCACTACGTCACTACAACGAAGTCAATTTTTATAAAGTATTGCAGGTACTCGATCAGTAATTTATTCTAATTAAAAACACTCCGTATTCTTTTTAAAACTTCACACAAATTACTATTCAGATTAATGGTGGCATTGAACGATGTTGTGTGGTTGACGCAATATCAATAAAATATTGAAAAAAAAAATTGTTTATTTGACGGGAGACTAGATCAATCAATTGTGAAATAATTTCTCGATACATTTTTTTTTCTTTCAAAGAAAAAATAAGTCGACGACCCTTTCTTCTAGCGGCCAAATCCATGTCAAAATATCGAGTAATTAAAAAAAAGTTGATACCCAACAATAGTCCCAAGTGTCCGGACTATGAAATCCCCAATTGGGTAAGTTGTGAGTTTGGAGGTAGTAGGAAGGGGAAGGAGATGATAAAGAAAAAGGTTGGGAAGTACCTGGAAGTAGAAACAACAACGGCTCGGAGGGCTTTGAAGCAGAGAATAGACGATTACCTCGAGAGAATCTCCTCTTGGGGTAAGAATAATCTCGTCAAATAAATGTTTCAAAAACCCGATCATGTCTGATTACGACTAAAAGGGACCATAATAACAATTTAGTCTCCTTGAACGGAAGTAATCTTTCTAACAAGTCTTCCATTGACATGACATGCTTGGTGTAACTTGGCACCGGGGCTCCATCGAAGCCAGAGTAAAGTTAGCCTCTCAGAAGTTGGGCGTACTGTACAGAGCCCGCAGATACTTCAATAGTACACAACTGCTGACTTTGTACAAATCGGAAGTGTGCCTCACTGTTGAATTTGGCAGCCACCTCTACTTTAGAGCCCCTTGATACCTGAAAAAAAAAACCCTCGACTCTAAGGAGAAACGGGCGGTCCGTTGGATAGATTCTCCTATTTTAACAAACATATTGCAATCTTTGGAGCACAGACGTTAAGTGAGAATTCTGTCCTTGTTCTACCGGCATTTCAATGAAAGATGCTCCGAGAAACTTGCGTTATCGATCCCTTCGGCACCGGTGCATCGTCGGGAAACGCGTAACATTTCTACACGGTCGACATTCAATACATGAGAACGGGTCGCTTTTATGACTCGTTATTATGTTCAACAGCTCGGCTGAGAAACGATTTGCCGGCCTCTGTGTTTTCTTCTACCTACAACATGGGCCTCTTTAAGATTCAGGTTCACTCTTTCCTTTTCTCAAAAAAACCCTTCACACAGTATCCCCAAAGATGACATAGACTATGAGGGAAATTATTTCCCTCAAGGCCTCCTGTGTGGAGTTAAAAAAAATAATGAAAAGACCTGGTTGTTCACAGATCTGGTCACTAAACACGGTTAAAGCCATTTCAAGCAACTTTTATCTTCCACTCTGGAGCGTGCCGAAAATATACAGTTTATTATTTTTAATGAATTAATAGTGAAATAATGTAAGTTAATCAAGTAAAATGTATTTACGCACGCCTGGATTTAAACTCGTAACTATTCGATTCGTAGTCGCATACCACTCCACCACTGAGTAATATGTTTAAATAAAAAAAGCTATAAATCGACAGAAAAAATGAAATTCAGCTCCGCCGTAAATATACGAGTTTATCTCTTTTAATTTGTATGGTTTAATTTTAAATGTATATTCATTAAGTACCTTATAATTAAAAACTTAATGTCTACCTGATTTAGTCGGCAATAAATTATAAATCTAGTATTAATATTAGGTTTATAATCTGCAAGAGGTTGAGATGTTTTATGTTAAACGTATATTCTCAGCCTCTGTGTTTCCTCCCTCCTACAACATGGATATATAAAAAAAAAAAAAAAAATTCTTTTTTCGAAGGAAGCAAAAACTTGGGGGCGTGACATTGTATATTAAATAAAACAATAAACTTTGTAAAACACCACTTTATTAGAGTTAATCACCAACCAGGTTTCGCTTTTCTCAAGCTTCTTCAGGGCTTTTACATCAGTTGATTATTATTAAAAAAACTCTTTTTTTTTTAGTACATATAACAGGCATGATGCCCAAAATATATATACACGAGTGGTTATTTAATTAGAGTATTAAAAAACATTAGGTAATCAAGTAAAAGTTTATGAAAAATGCAAAAGTAAATGAATAACAAACAAAAGGAAATGAATAATATTATACAAGGTAGAACATAAATAATTATTGGCACCTGTACTGAAGAGATGGCTATTAGCCGTTTGGTACTTGGTACTTCATATAACCAGTCTATAACTAAAGGGAATTATTACAATATCAGCTTGATATGATGGACAGAATTTAAAAATAAAGATTTATCGTGTCATTAAAAATATCCACTTCATTGTTTGAGCAGTGAATTATGTTGTAGTTTCTTAATGTTCGCGGCAAGGAAAGAAATGTCCCGTTATCGCGTGGCAGGTTTTAATATTGAAAATATCGTTTATCCGCCTTGTTGATTTTCTTAGTGGTATGTTGATGTTTATTTGGTACAAAATGTTTGGTGCATCAATTGATGAATGCATAATTTTGTGTAAAATAATACATAAGAAAGTTTACGTCTGGCTGACAGAAAGTGTAGTTCATAGTGCAAAATTGGTTCATTGTACGTTCCAAATTGATCAGATAAGTCTTCACGATATGCAATTATACGAGTTAATTTTTTTTGAATGGATTCAATTCCATAGTTATGAATCTCATAATTAGGAGACCAAATAGTGGACGCGTATTCACAATCGATTTATATAATGTTAAAGTTAATTCGGAACTTTCAAAACAACTTTTAGTTTTTAGAGTTAGTCCTTATATTTGTGATGCATTTTTTGAAATGGTACCTGCATGTTTATTAAAGCTCAATGAAGAGTCAAATGTCACACCCAAGTATTTATTTATCTTATATCTTCAAGATTGAGGTTAACTCCTTCCTTTCCTCAAAAATACCTTTTAAACAGCATACCTAAAGATCACATAGGTCCTGAGGGAAATTATTTCCGTTAAGGCTTCCGGTGTGAAGTTTATGATAAAACAAATTTCAAAGTTTTATTTTTAATTTCCTTTACTTGGCCTTAAAATGTCATAAACACAACATTATTTTTATTTTATGGGATAAAAAGTATTATACAAAGTGAACGTATATAAGTTACCCAGTAATCAATTTATAAAACGATCTCTTCGTATTTCAAAAACAATTTAAATATTACTAAGTTAAAAAGCAAAATTTTATATTTTGTTCAAGTCTATTTTTCCCGATAAGTAATTATTTTACAAACGAAAAATATTGAACATTGAAAATTCATCTAAAAAGTTTTACCGTTGACGTTAAAGTACCTGACAGGCAACAACGGATGCATATTCCCAGGTGCATAGTTCATCTTAGGTAAGGTGCCCCTGTCTACCTGAAGTGCTCTCCTCAGAAGCTTTTATGTTGTCGCTGCGGATAAAACGGATGAACACTCTAATCTCTCCTTGTAAAGTAGTCTGAAGTCGGATTACCTTTAAATATAACCCTTAACCCGTAAGCTGCGGATCGCATGCATTGTCGTTTCTTGTAGACGCCCGGCTACATTGTAAAAACTTAAAAATGTGAAGTGAATTGTGTCTCAGCAACATCAATAATCGATAATCAGACGACTTACGGGAGTTTCATCGAAAAAAAGTATGTAAAAATACGTATTTTTGATAGAAATATTGTTCTGTAAATTAATCCAGCACAGCGGCGGCAGTATGACAGCATTATTTGAGCAGCTTACGGGTTAAAGGCGATCGTTTGAAACTGTTTTTGTAATATAAATTTAAACTACGTGATTAGCGTTTTAAGGTACACATAAAAAACTTTCTAAAAATAAGAGAATAACAAAAAGTTTCTTAAAATCACTTCTGTTTTAGTTTGCAATTTAGATCGAGTTCCAATCTTTGCTTACAAAAAAAAAATGACTCAGAAAAAGTTCAAGCAACATTATAATTTTTAAGAAATATGCAATATATGTGAGTACATATTTAAAAAAAGGTAAACACGGGTTACGAATAACCTGACAATATGTGAAAAACTCCAATTACCATCATAATAAGCGGAAGATGTTGTTTGTGCAATAATGGAGGATTTAGCCAGCAGAGGAATTGAACCCACGACGCCCCCATAAGAATCCGACGCGTTTGTCTACTCAGCTACTAACCGATAATATAGATATATTGGAAAACGGTGGGAATTGGTGAACGCGCCCGTCCGTCAAACGGGAGATTTCGAGTTCAATTCTTGATCGAACCCTAATCATTTTATTTTCATGTATATTTCTAATTCATTTATTTTTAATATTTATCCAATTATCACAATAGAACGTTAACTTTTGCAAAAATGTTTGAATTAAGGATTATTCGAGAAGACATGGTACATTTACCAACGCGATTTCAATATGTAAACTAAAATGTTTTTAAACACAGGTAAATATTTTAGTTACACATCATACCAAATTTAATTTTCCGTCCTTGGCATAGTGATCGAAATATATTTTTTGGTTTGAAAATGTTTATTTCAAAGCTTTTTGATCATGTCGAGTTTGATACTCGAAATTTGAGTGCAAAGCTCAACTTTTACTAGTGGCGCCAATTATGCATGCCTCAAAAAGATAAACTGCGCTCGACTGATAAGTTCGTCCTGTTCAAAATATCGCCATAGTGAAAGACCAACATTCAGAATCGAAACGTTGCCTGAAATGACTTTATCCGTGCTTCATGACTAGATCTGAATAGCCGGGTACTTCTCAACCTTCCTCTTACACATTTACTTCCGTTCCCGCTACCTTCAGCCTCACAACATGCCCTTATTAAACGTAATTATGCAGAAAACATCCAACCCCAAAAATTTGAAACCGATTAAAAGGCATTTGAAAATAAAACGGTACAAAAGCATATGCGTAATCGGCATTTGTAAGTGAATATCAGTGTGTTTTTCTTTGTGAAAATTATTAAAAATAGATGATTTATAATATTTCAATGTATTTATTAAAAAAAAAGAATTTCTCATGTTTTAACTTAACTTTAATTTCTGTCAAATATCTGCAATGTGCGTTAATAAAAAAAATGAATTGCCAAAAATCTATTTAAACAGCATTTAGAGCTTGGATGTTTTTAGCAGATACAAATCTCGTATTTATCTATGGGAAAACATGTTAAACTCGATTTTGACAAATTGTGGGTTAGACGCTTTCTGCACAACTACGTCCAATTAGGGATGCCATAGTATCGCCGGTTCTCTAGAAGGTTGGGTTGGTATTTATCAGTAGAAAAAAAAAATAACGATGGAAAATGCCGAAATAAAAAAAAATATTACATTTGATTCTCTAGTTGCTCCATGCAAAAATATCTTATCGAATCTTTGCAATTATCAAGTATATAGGTACCTGTTCGTTTGAAATCCGATTTAGTACGTTTCGGCCCCTTGCCGGAAAGGACGGGGATGGAAAGGAAATCATTAAGAAGGTCCCATTACTTTCTTAGTAGATTTTTCTCAACATATAAATGTGTTTCCTTTTTAAATAAACTTAACCAAAGCAAAGGGAGTCACTTTGAGAGATATATTATTGACTGAATTAAATGAAAACCGGATCAAATAGAGGGAGAAGGTTCACACAGTTTGACAGGGGCTTAACAATAATTTGTTATAGATGATTTCGTATTTGGAAATAATCTAAAATCGTTACTTGGGGATTATACGATAAAACTCAATTGATTTATACTAAAAGATTAAACTCATTAATTACCTCTTTTAAGGGTCAGCACTCAAGAATGAATTTAAACGTTACTTTTCAGCATTCTGATATAAGCAATTCAGAAAATTTTTAATGGGAAGTTATAAAAATGTCTAAGATTTCCAGTGAATACATTTTTTTAACTTTAAGCCTTCAAATTCTCAAAAACGTTCTGAAATGTCAGTTGAAGGTGCAGTTTGAAAACCAACAAAGTATTTTTAACCTACAATTCCAGTATGCATTTCATAAAAAATCAAAAAGATCACTGTTTAAGAATTGTACTCACTGGAAACCTCAGACATTTTTCTAACTACCCGTATAGAATTAACAGATAAAGAATTTGTGATTTTGCTTGTACTACAAAGCCAAAAAGTGTCTATTTTTGGGTGCTGACCCATTAGAAGAAATACATTCAGAAAATATTTTTCCTAAGACTTTATTCCACCGACCAGGGACCCTTGTACGAAACATCGATAAGGCTTTTATCGACAATGTCGGTAATTTGGAATCGTTCCCGAACCCGACTGCAGATCGCCAACGAACAAACGATAGTTTACATCGACTAAATTAAGCACGCTTTGTCAAAGTTGAGTTACTTTTTTTTTCATTGTCGATAAAATCTATATCGGTGTTTTTATCTAGGGCCTCAAATTTTTTTTATCTGTATATGGTAACGATTCCTATTCTTAGTATTTTTTAAACTGTAACCCTTGTACATCTGTAGAATTCATTCTAAAAAATCATTGAGAATAATTTGTTCAGAATGTGATTCAAATATACATATGAATTCGGTAGTTACAGTTGGTATCACGATAATTAGTTTTATATTTTAATCAATTTGTTTATTATAACCTACCTAACGCACTCTTATTTCAAAGATTTAGGTTGGGTTCTTTCATACTCTCGTACAATTTGTCATTTTCACAATTCTATGTTAAGCGTCATTTTGTTTTTTTTTTTTTTTTTAAACTTTTGAGCGGTCTACGTTAAACGCCGAGTATCGGTTAATTTAAGATTCTGAACAAATTGTGATTTATTTATTTGTAAATTAACAGACTAAAGTCCAATTACTAAAAAGACATGTAAAACACGAAATGGAAAAAAGAGTAACAGAGAAGGAATAGCATATACACAATAATAAATGAAGCGATGACAAAAGTAGGGCAAAATAAACATAAGAGAGTACATTCAATTCGTGTTCATTCATTCATTCATTCGTGATCAGCTGACAAGGATAGCGGTCAAGTTGTTGTGGTTGGTGGCCTAGAATCGGGGCTTAATGAGGACCATTCAAATGTAAAAAAATCCGCTGATCTTGGAATTATACTTACTTTAAATATGTCGAAAGTTTGAAAAACACTTCGACAAATTTGACAGTAAAACATCAAGATGCCAATTTAAAGTGAATCATGCTCAAATAGTAGGTAATTTTAAATTAAGGTTAGAAGCCGAGTGAAGAAATACGTCAGGTTTCCATCCAGTCATCAGATTCATCTGCTAGCTAAGTCCTTTATCGTTGCGCAAGCAACATTTTTCGCTTATTTTGATGGTAGTAGGAGTTTTTCAAATATTGTCAGGTTATTCATAACCCGGGGTCCTTTTTAAATATATGTTTTCTTCAAAGTGTTTTAGTTAACTTTTATTTTTCACTGCTGGCGACCGCAACCTCCCAGAAACACTTTACAATGCAATTTATAATTTTTGAAACCGTAGTCTGAAGTAGTTTGAATAAATTTAGAAATAGCTGAACAGTTTTGCCGTTCAATTAATGCATGAACTTAAAAGCGCACGAAAAAGAAAGCTTTCCGTATCGTAGAGCAAGTAAAATCTTCTTAAATATTCCGTAGCGGCGGTTAAAGCATGTAGAAAATATTTAAAACATGGAATAAAGCCTTGAGCATTTGAAAGTTCAACTAAAGCACCGTTGTTCAATGTTTAGCCTGTAAAAACATGTATCAACCACTTTAGCAGCTATAAAAGTACGGCGTTTGAAGTGTTCCTTTTCTATTACATTTGCAATGCAACCGGAAACGGCAAACGTAGGCGGGAAAGTTTGAGAGGGTCGTAAAACCAACTTCCGGTCAATAGGAATTGGCAGGTGAGAACGGAACCGGAAGTTTGAATGACTTCACCAGTGCAGCGAGATTTTATGCGTCGTTAATAAGTTATATCTCAACTTTGCTGGCGGAGTTGAAGATGGGATTCAAAATCATGTTGGGACTGAACTGTTTGCAAGTTTCTTAGCAGTCTGTTTGTCCCGCAAAGAATTTTGATTTACTTTTACGACTCGATCAATCAATCTGTTGAAGATATTGAGAAAATCAAACAGCTTCAACCTTACTAACTTTGACAAGATAACAATTCGATCAATTAATATCGTTTAATTACACCTTTAAGTTTAAGCACATACTGTAATGGTATCAATGGTCTACTTTAGATTTAATATATATTTCACCAGGAGTTTTTGAATGTCTAAACAATATGTATTAGCAGGCCATCCATGAACGTTAATTCGGGAATTAACGTTAGTAGATACATAGGAGAGAAGGGATATAACGACGGTTTTCTTATCCCTCTCAAAAGTTGCGACGTGACGATTTGAACTAGTTAATTCCTCTTTAATTTCTAGTGGAATCTTGGTGTCGATTTAGTCATCATTTCATTTTGTTTCAAGATACAACAAACATGGAATAACCGAAAAATACCGTTAGGTTTCCTTACAGATTAAAAAGCAGATCAATCTCATCAGAATGAATGCCAGACGGTCGGACATTATTAAATTTTGCGTAAAGGTTATTGTCGAAACTGGGAGATGAAATCTGGAACCTTCGTTAACCGAATGACTTCTCAAAACCAGTGAGCTTTCTTAGCAAGCTGAAGGCCTAACGTGAAATAGAAATGTCAATGATTTTGTGTTGTATTTAAATATGTATAGTTTTAGAAATTGCGAACAGATACTGCCGAGGTTTTTCAATTTTGATTTACTTTGCAAATGAATGAATGAACGCATGACGATGACTTTGACAGGCAAAAGAGAGCACTCAGTGTGAAATCAAACGTGTTTAGTAGGAAATTTTGGCTCTGTAGTCCACCACTTAAAAGGACACTCTTCCTGGCGTTCTGTACTGCCCTATAGACGTGAGAACTCTGGACTGATTTCAAGAAGAGTAGCATAGGAAGGCTTCGGGTTCAGTACAACAACACCTACGCATGTTGTTCAGTCTTGCCAGGCACTGCAGTGCTTCCGGTATGTTCACCTAAGGGCAAGTTCCCGGATTTGGATCCCTAATGAGAACCAGGTTGGCAGGAATGAGGGAAAAGATCAACAACTCTGGAAATGACCTCATCATGGTATCCCGTCATATTTTAAATTCTACCATAGAAGGACATTGGAGTAAGATATTGGCCACATCAGTCTTAGTGCTGCCTGGATGGACTCCCTCTTGATGGCCTACTATCCTTCGTTGATAATTTTTACAGTTATTGTTTTTTTTTTACAAATGTTTGTTTTGTTATTATTATTATTTTATTGTGTATTTGTTACAATTTTATTTTATGTATTTTTATCAATTATGGAATGTATTGCATTGTACTATTCCTGCATACCCTCTGGAATAAAAACTTTATGATCTTTCTCATTATTATTATTTGCGGACAATCTAAATTAGTACAATTAGTACAACTTTTTTCAAAAAAACAACATTTATTAATCACGTACCAAACTGTCTGTTTCGTCAAATTTTTCGGACAACTTTGTCTAACGCGTAAGTGTTTATATAAGGGCTGTTATTTTAAGGTAATTAATAATAATTGAGACTGACGTGAAGCGGTTACCATGCGTAATGTATTAGGGTTCGCTATCTACACAACATGGTAGCGGTTAGCGGTTCTATTGATTTGTTTGGAGATAAGGTAGATGTATCCTTCTAACCAGATCTCCTCAGATGGTGTTGCGCGAGGTTAGTTATCTGCTTTCGCGAAAACGCGAGCTTCATGTACCGCTCGCAATAATCATATTTCATCAAGTAAATGCTCGAATATATCTTTACAGAAATACACGGTCTAAAGCGGAGTTTCCCAAACTTATTTTGCTCATCGCCCCCTTTAGAATATATTTTCTCCTGTGCCCACCCCCAGCGCTAGGAATGATATACAGGGATAGCCTTCGTGGTCGAGTGGTAAGACGCTCGACTACGAATACAGATTTAATTTAATTAATCCATTCATTTTATCAATATGTGTCATAACGCATTTAAATCACATAAAATAATACATGGTTTATTTGCGGCACGTTCCAGAGAGGTAGATATTTTAAGTATCGCCTTGTTGAAAGACCGCCATTCAGAATAAAAAAGTTTACTTGAAAACGTGTTGGGTGACCAGATCTGAATAGTCAGATACTTCTTGACCTTCCACTTCCTCTTCCCATCTCTTTTCCTTTTTCATACCCCAATTAGGGATGCTATAGTTTCACTGACTCTAGACGGTTGGAAGCAGTTGGGACTCTTGTGCGATTTTCAATGTAAAAAAAGTTGTGAATAGTGATATAGAATATATTTTAAAGATTTTGATAGATAGGTATCTTCTCAATTTACCTACTTTTAAATTTCATATTAACCTTAAACTTATATTTAAAAAAAAATAACAAAATTTGTTTTGAAACTCCTTTTTTATTTGTGTAAGGGTAATTATTAAATAAAATTATCGCAGCATTAATGAAAAAAGCGCCTCAGGGGTGCATCTTGCTAGAATTTTGTAGGTCTAATGTCACGCTGACAAATGCTATCGATTTTAGTCATTCTGAAATATTAAAATGAAAATGACAGTGCTAGTAATTTTGGGCGGCTGATTTAAAACATTGCGGGCAAACTGAAGCTTACTGCAAAACCTCTTTGAAAAACGGAACGGACACAGTTGAATATTTTGACCGTAGAGACCAGAAATTCGGCCGAAAGCTTTTAACCGAGAAATATCAAATCTCTCTTCTGGATACTAATGATGATATATCGGACGACTTACCAAAATATTTGGTTGAACTGAGAAGGATCTAGTATAAGAATTTGATTTTATTTAAGAAGTTTTCCCTTACACTTCTTGGCAATTTCTTTATGTTTTGTTTGATAGTGATAAATCAGATTATTTTCTATTGGTACACCAATATTATTAAGATTCAGATTTTATCCCATCGCTACTCCAATACTACGAACACCACAATCCATTTTCTTAAATATTCAATGGAAAAAAAATGTCTGTCCTCGGTTTGACATCCAGCATTTTATTTAGCCAAGTGGGCCAAATGGGTCCGCGGGCCGCACCGAATGGGGTCGCGGGCCGCAGGTTTTATATCGTTGGCTTACAAAATATCCCTGTTAGGTTAACATAAAAAAGTTATCCTTGAATACATAACATTTATAACGGTGTATACGCGTGATTCTTGCGACGGTGCACTACAGCTTTGTAGTCATGTTGAAAAATGTTTATTCAGCACTTTCTTATTGTGCTCGCCGCCGCCTTGCAGCCCTTCAAATCTCCCTTCCCTCCTTTTGTCATTGGTGGCTTTAAGAATCACTGGTCAAAAGTATAGAGGTCACTGAGTGGATTTCACCAACGTTTTTTTAAACTTATTTATAGCGCCGGTTCAGATTAAAATGATTTTATTGATGTTTAGTTTCCCAAGCTTCTTCTGACTATTTTTAGAATTTACTAATCTTTTCATGTTGGGCTACTATTGGTGGAAAAACAATCTCTTTTATTGAACCATTGAGCCCTTGACACTTCAACCCAAAATACAGCCGTTATTTTGCAACCAAACCACTTTTAAATGTCACGAGGTTTGCATCTCTCCTCGGGAAAATTGTATTTATTTTCAAATATTTTATTTTTTTCTTCTAATAATAACCAGAGTGGTAGATACTCTAAGTATCACCCTGGTAAAAGACCACAATTCAGAATAGCTAGGTACTTCCCAACCTTCCTTCCCCTCACCACTACCTTTAGCTTCACAACATACCCCAATTGAGGATGCCGTAGTCCCACTATCTCTAGACGGTCAAAACAGTTGGGACTTCTATGCGGTATTCACTATAAAAAATAAAATGAAAATCACCGCGATATGAAAACAAGTACAAAAAGTATCCAATATGAACTTAAGCTGCAAAAAAATGATGTTCTCAATTTATTTACGTGTTTTATAAAACCATTTGCTGAGGTAAAAACGTCGTTTTAAATGCCTCTCTTCAACGACATATCATTCAGTTCTTTCCTCCATATATAATATTATACCAGAAAATATTTTAAAGCATCCTCTAAGAACTTCAGTTGATAACTCAGTAAAAAAGAATCATGTAAATTTGAACGGAAAAATGAGATCTTTCCGATTCAATAAATATCGGGAAATAAAAATAGAACCGTTTGAACCAGATACCAGGGCTTAAAATAAACAACGCAGCATCTGACTTTAAAAAAATAGAAGCTGCCTTCCACGAAGTAGGTACATATCTTCCGTCAAGGTGACTCTTTGGTAAGTAACTCTATGAATTATTATTATTATTATTAGACAAAAATCGCCCGAGATCTTTTATAAATTTTTACCAGTCTCATGAGAAAACTAAGGTTCTAAAGGATATTTTCCAAGAGTGCGGGAATCTGTGTAAAAGTTTATTGTTATTTTTACATCATGTCATATTGTATAGGAAGGTGAAAATAAATAATTAATTCCCGGTTGTAAAAAATATGAGATCACAGTAAATTAACATCTTTTCATTAACATTTTTAACTATACGTGTCATTAAAGTCTAAATTCATTATGCGACCCTCCTAAACAAGATAACTCAAACTACCTTTCCATCTACTGCCGTCCTTCGTACCTTTATCCCAATCTTATGTTACCCTCTCCCTCCCACATATTTAAGCTAACTAAAAACTGTATATTGTAACACTTTACTTGTATTATTTATCGTCATCTGTGGAAAATTTATAATTGGCATAAATTATTTTTTTATTTATTATATTTTTATTATTGCTGATTTGTTGTGAAATTTCACTAAAATAAATGAATAATCAACTAACAAAGACATCGCTAAAAATCCAAACAAAATGGCTTTACAGTAATTGCCTGCTATTTGAAGGAACGTATGTAGCATGCTACAAAAATTCCAACCAGAACAAATAATAGAGCTTAAAGTATTCCTTCGTTAAAGGAACGTGGTAAAAAAATGAATTTTAAAGTACACTCGTTTGCTTTTAGTCCGATGCGGTAATACAAAACCTTATTTTGATTTAGTTCAAGATGTAATTTTTTAAAAGTGACCAAAGATTATTTTTAATCCTCGAAAATATTATCGAAGAGTTAACGCATTTTAAATATTACTCTAAGAAAAGCATGACTTTTAAAATGGATTTAAATTTGCTTTATATGTTTGTATAGCAATACAAAACAAAACGTTTACTAAGTACTCGTATAAAACATTTTTTTACATATTTATCAGATACGTATTGAATAAATGTGATTCTATTATAAAATTATTATTACATCTCAATGTGAATGCATCACGAATTGCTAGTTCTTTAAAATGAACCCTTCACGGTGAACAGTTCAATCGAAGTAACAGATCAATCGCAGATTCTAACTGTACACAATTTGACAGTTTGGTTAGCAATAGGGTGAATATTGCGCAAATGACGATTTATATTAAAGGCATTGCCCCCTTTATGGATATAACTTTAGAACAAAAGTTGCATTTGGCCTGGTAAACCCCAACTTCCTTAAAATAAGCCCATATTTCATTTTTCTTTCTCGTTGAACGGTCAGCCATAATTTGAGGTAGAGATTGAAAGGAATGTATTGTAAGCTGAGATATTAAAAAAAGTTCAACAGAATAATTCGTAAAAAAACACAAAATCACCAAAAACACAAAATCACCAAAAACACAAAATCACCAAAAAACACTCGGAAAAACTAGTGTCATATAGACAAAACAAGCAAAGAAATCAAAAACAACTACCAACTGTCACGAGTACGTGCGAGGGAACGAATAACTAAAAATATACTTCATTGCTTCATTCATACTACGGACTACAATCGAAGTAAAGAAGTAAAATGACAATTGAACTGTGGGTGATTCGATACTTCAATCGTTCGAACGAATCAAAAACTAATATTGAAATTCGAAGTAGATGCCATAGATCGTGCAAACGGAACTACCAACCTAACCAACTTCAATTGAAGTATTTGTTCAATGAAAAATGAATGAAGTTGGGACTGCCGCAAAAAAAGTCGTTCTTCGAAGCAGTTCTTACGAAGCGGTCGCAACGCTTAACCATTATTTATATTTAAAAGTAACCAAAAATGATGAACGTAATATTTTTATATTTATTTTTCACTAAGAGTTTTCTTCTGTTTATAAAATCTGCATGATTTTCAAGGCTTTTGAACTGGCCATCTAAACAAACGTCTTATTCGAAAGGTACACGGCAAACCCTTTCCGAATATATTCCAACTGAAAACATTCGCTTCAGAATTGGAGTTAAATTGGTGGACTTTATCAATTAAAAATGTCCCGCAAGTAGTGATAGTAATATGCGTTTTAATGAATAATTAAGAAGTAATATTCATAAAATGTACTTAGGGTTGTCAAGTCTGAAAACCTTTAGCCCTTCTACCCAATTGCTTTTGGAATAAATTTGAATAAAATTTCCCTAGAACATTGAATGCGATATTCATTTAGGCGGATTCCGATTTAAAGACGATGTAGGCTTTGATTTTAAATATTCATTGAAACGAAAATGAAGTCAAAAGACGAAGGAACATTATCAAATATAAAAGCTCTCTCAGGATTATAATAAAATGTTGTACCTGTAGAAGATAAAGCCTAGGGATGAGATTTTTAATACTAAATTAATTGCTAACCAAATTCCTGTTCGATTTAATCATGTAATACATACAATAGTATTCTTTCAAATGTGGAAATTTTGAATTTATTGTAATCTGAAGATATATTAACGGCAAAACGATTGCTTTTCTGGCAATGTACACAGTAGGTTATTTGCTTGCAATTGTTGGGTTAACATTACAAAAAAAATTTCGTGGTTAATCTTTGATTAATTAATATTCATTTTATAATTAATAGTTCGTAATGTCTATGAGAATTGTTTCATAGAAGGATTTCTGTAATTTGTTTTTTGTTTCATGCACTTTACACGCGTCAGATAATGTCATGTAAAATTGTAGACTTCTCTTAAAAAATCAATCAAACAAATCGTAAGGCATTTTCACCTTGATATTATAAATATTTTAAAATTATATCTTTGTTCTGCTTACTTATTAAAGACCAACCGGTTTCTTTACGCTAATCTACAGACTTCAATCTATAGTAGTTTGTAGGCAATCAGCCAAGCATTCCTGCTATTTGTATAATTATTCCTTGGTTTTATTTTTATTTAAATTTTCTTATACATCTTTTTGATGAAATATTATGTTTAAATACTTATGTAATATTATGGCTATACTTTGCATTCATTGCAATTTATATTTCTTAGAATCAATTGCTTTATATTTATGAGTATTGTGTATTAATACACTTACTCGTTTTATTTAAAAACGCCTGGAAATATATATTTTTTTAAATAATAACTGAATACTGAAAATAAAATGCTAAAGGTTTGATAACATAAATAACCGAGAAAAAATATTAATAACTTTAATCCACCAATTTCAAAAAAAAAAAATTATAAATATATTTATATATATTTAAATGTGTCAAATATATAAGTTTAAGTAGAGGTTCTTTATTAAAAATTGATCATTTTAATTAAGACCAGTTCCAAATTTGAAAAGTTCACAGTCGTACGGGTGTACGTACTCATAAATGAAATTATTATATTGTATAAAACACTCAAAAACATTATAAATGTACCTTATGCACAACCTCTATGCTCCCAAACAATATCTATAAAATGTTACCTCCACATAATAACTTTATTCTAATATTTATTTAATTTCATCTTTTTCTTCTTTTCGCTTTTATTTCTTTTCCCTTTCATTATAATCATCGAAATACAAATTCCTGTCATCAGCATCCAAAAGAAGTGATACGAATATACCCACGTAATGGCAAAACTCGAACTAACTTATCAAAATGTTCGCGGCCTCAACACTAAAATGGACGAATTTAGTAGAAATATTTTATCACAAGATTCGGACGTGATCGCGCTAACCGAAACATGGTTGCAGACCTCTGTCTTTGATGCAGAACTATTTAGTCAACAGTACACGGTACATCGCCGGGACCGGGACCGGGACGGGGCGAGGGCCGGGGGGGTACTCCTCGCAGTCCGCAAGCCACTCACGTCGATACGACTGCCAGATCTAGAGACGGACGGTGAACATATGTGGGTGAAAGTATGTAAGAATACTTTTACCATTTATATTTGCGTTGTATATTTCTATTGCACGGATGACACTGAAATTAGGCGCAAATTTTATGATCATCTGGACAATAACTCGAACTTATTGTTGAACAAAAATATACTCATCTTGGGTGATTTTAATTTAAATAATAAGCCCGATGAAGTCTTAATGGATTATACATGTTTTGTACGCTCCAATGGTCTGACGCAATACAACTATGTAAACAACAGTCACGGAAACATCCTGGACCTCATCCTGAGCAACGTCAATATGTGTGAAGTGACGAGAAGCGAGGATCCACTTGTCAAGGAGGATCTTCATCATCCCACGTTGGACGTCTCAGCGCGCCTTACCCGAGGCACTGGCGGCCGCAGGACTCGCAGGAATAACCTTCGTCCCGCACCGCCGCCTGGACCGCCTGGACCGCCTGGACCGCCTGGGACCGGTTCGAGTCGATTTGACAAACAATCGGAATTCCGTCGATTCAACTATAGGCGTGCGAATACAGAGTTATGTAAAAATGTGTTGTCGCATTTTGATTGGACCTTATTTTATAGTTTAAATTGTATTGACGAAGCGGTGGATTATTTTTATAATGTATTGCTCAGTATTTTTGAATTATGTATACCGGTAAAGAAAATATTTGTCTCTAATATGTCATATCCGATATGGTTTAATAAAAATATTATTGATAAACTGAAATGTAAAGAATCGTACCGAAAGAGATATCAATTGCACAGAAAGCAATCTGACTATCTGCTTTTTTCAACGATTCGGTCTGAGCTTAAAAAAGATATAACTAATGCAAAAAAACTTTATTTGGAGAACGTTCAGAATGGGATCAAAGACGACGTAAAATTTTTTTGGAACTATATCAGATCACAAAAGAGTAGCGTCACTTCACCAAGCGTCTTAAATGACGAAGGTGAACTTTTTTCGAACCCTGATCTAGTGTCAAAAAGGTTTGCGGACTACTTTCACTCCGTCTATAGTCAAGTAGCCCCGAATCTTCAAGTCAATTTCCAAGCAGAATCGCCCTGGAATCTGGGCGATATCTCACTCGGACTCATTCAAATCGAGGAAGTAGAATCCTGTATCCGGAAGCTTAAGCCCGACAAGGCAACGGGACCGGATGGCATTCCTCTACCATCATCTCGTCCATTTCGTCAAACATTAGTGCTCCACTATGCTATTTATTTAACCTCTGCTCTGTCTCATCTACATTCCCACAGTGCTGGAAAACCACAAGGGTTGTCCCTATACATAAGGGTGGTGATAAGACAGACGTAACAACATATAGACCTGTGGCAATATTATCAACGATTCCAAAAATTTTTGAAATTATTATTTGTAATAAAATACGAGCTCAAATCACGCCGTTTCTACAGAGGGGAATCAGCACGGATTCCTACCTAAAAATCTACCGTGACCAATCTTCTATCACTTTCTAGACGGGTAGCAGAAGGTTTAGACGCCAGACACCAGACGGATGTAATTTATACAGATTTTGCCAAGGCATTCGACCGCGTAGACCATGATATCTTGCTGAGAAAAATGTACAAAATAGGATTCAACCAATCATTACTGACATTTTTTTCATCATATCTAAAAGATAGAAGCCAGTACGTATCATTAAATGGATACGAGTCCGATAACTTCGCAGCTCTGTCAGGTATTCCACAAGGCTCAAATCTCGGTCCCCTATTGTTCCTTATCCTGATAGACGACATCCAGGATTGCATACGTCACAGCTCGTGCTTATTGTTTGCGGACGATCTCAAACTTTTAAAGGAGATTGAATCGGATGAAGATTTTGACAAACTACAAGCCGACCTAGATGCAATTTCGAACTGGTCTAGAAACAATAATTTAAATTTTAATATAAAAAATGCGTCATTATGACATATAGCCGATCTAAAAATCCTTTTTTTTTTTTCAAATATATTATGAATAGTGAAATTTTAACCCGTGTATTTACCATCAAAGATCTCGGGGTGGTTTTTGATCCCAGGCTAACGTTTTCGAGTCATATAGTGCAGCTTACTTCAAATTGTTATAAACTTCTTGGTTTTGTAATCAGAAGGTGCAAAGAGTTCAATAACACAAATGCGATGACAGCCCTCTTCAATGGAGTGATCAGAAGCAAGTTGGAGTATGCTAGCACTGTCTGGTCTCCACATCAAACCAAATACATAAATATGTTGGAACAGATTCAAAAAAAATTCCTCAGGTATGTGTACATGCGTTCGCACGGAACATACCCTATGTTCATGCATCACATGGAACTACTCGAGGAGACACATTATCAAAGCTTAGAGGCTAGGCGCAATGCTGGTCTCATGACAATAGGCTTTAAAATTATAAATCACTTAATCGACTGTCCATACCTCTTGGCATGCTACTGCTTATTCGTACCAGAAAAATACTGTCGCAGCAGAAATCATGCAATGTTCAGAATACCCTATGGTCGGACAGATGTTTTGGCTCAGCATAGCATGACAAGAGGTATAATTCTGTTAAATACATCATCTATATATATTGATATTTTTTCAGATAATTTACAAAAGTTCAAAAACTTGTTAATTTAAAAATGTTATAATTTGAAATTGTTTACTTGTTGTTCCATTGTACTGTAATTGGGTTTATATCTGTTGTACAATAATAAAAAAAAAAAAAAATAAAAAAAAATTATTGTGCACAACCTAAACAATATCTATAAAATGCAACCTTCATGTAATAACATTGTTCTAATTTTCATCTAATTTCATCTTTCATTTCTTTTCTTCTTTCTTCTTTCTTCTTTCTTCTTTTCTTCTTTCTTCTTTCTTCTTTCTTCTTTCTTCTTTCTTCTTTCTTCTTTCTTCTTTCTTCTTTCTTCTTTCTTTTCTTCTTTCTTCTTTCTTCTTTCTTCTTTCTTCTTTCTTCTTTCTTCTTTCTTCTTTCTTCTTTCTTCTTTCTTCTTTTTCTTCTTTCTTCTTTCTTCTTTCTTCTTTCTTCTTTCTTCTTTCTTCTTTCTTCTTTCTTCTTTCTTCTTTCTTCTTTCTTCTTTCTTCTTTCTTCTTTCTTCTTTCTTCTTTCTTCTTTCTTCTTTCTTCTTTCTTCTTTCTTCTTTCTTCTTTCTTCTTTCTTCTTTCTTCTTTCTTCTTTCTTTCTTTTTCTTCTTTCTTCTTTCTTCTTTCTTCTTTCTTCTTTCTCCTTTTTATTTATTTTATCTTTATTCTTTTATTACATTTAATATTATATAATTTATGTACACTACGTCTGTCTCGACACAGGAATATTCTAGTGAGACAGACATGGACCAAACCCATGTATTTTAAAAATATTTTAGCAATAATTAATAAATAAATAATATTATCATGGAATTCCACGACAAATTAATTTACCGTCAGAAACATATTCATACCCTCCATAATTTTTTTCACATCTTGCTGTACGTACGTAAATAAATTCAATTGCAGAGCGGCTCAGTGTCGCGTCAATGTCGATAAAAGTCGTGCTCCATGTTTATGCATATCACACACGGCGAGGGCGAGGGCGAGGGGACCATCTAAGAAGGGAGATCCTTTCATATCTTGTCAGGAAAATCATACTATCAACTTAATTCTTTGTATTTTAACGATTATTTCAAGTATTCACGTCATGAAATCTTAACATTAAATAAAAAAAATTACGTTAGCTGATTTCGTGTATGGTTATAATTAACTCTTTCGAATGGTGAGCTCAAATGCCATACAAGTTAATATTTTTTTGGTCTAGATTTTCAAACTGACTAACTCACCATCACGCCGTTTCCTCCCAGGTTAGTCAGAAAAGAGGGACCACCATTCAACTCTGTCTTGGAACACACTCCTCGCTTCATTCACATTCATACATCGTCTCATACATACTCTTCTGTAATTCTGACTCTTCAGATGGCCCGATTTGAGTATTTGATTCACTTGATGGTTCCATGCCTTCCTCGGGCGTCCCCAACTTCATCTTCTAGTCATTTTTGCATCATATATTATTTTCACACTTTTCGTCGTTCATTCGCTCTACATGCCCAAACCATCTAAGCGTCCCATTTTTTTATCTTATTCATTACGCTTACATCAGCTTTGCATTCTTTCCGGATATCCACCTTTACACAGATTTTTTTTAATCTCAACGCAAGTGTTTCCAGCTTACTCTAGTATTTTTTATCATGAGCAATGGAGCTTTTAATATCCATCCAACTGTCAACCAACAACGCAAATACTAATGTTGTTTGTTCAATTTCTGTAACTCTATTTTTTACGTGTTTTTGAGAATAAGATTTTTTTAATACATTTTTTTCTTTATTAAATTAGAATTAACCTTAAAACTTTTATGTTTATTATATTTGATATTAATTGTTGAAATAATATCAATAATCTTCAGCGTAAATGTGAAACAGAAAAAAAGCCTGAAAATAAAGAGTTCTGAGTTCGAGTATCAGTCGCGACCGTTATTCTTTTATTTTCTGTTTCATATTTACGTTGAAGATTATTGATATTATTTCAATAATTAATATCAAATGTTGCCTTTCTTTGAAATGGTAAATTACGTATTGTACGCTAGAATAAAAACATCACACTTTATTAGCAAAAAGAAAAAAAAGTTAAGGATTAAGAACTGTGATTCCTCGGAAATATACCAAAATCATACTGTAAAACGGTTATCCCTAGAACATTAAAAAATCAACATTCTTGTCGAAAAAACTTTGTTGAAAAAATTAATTACGAAAAAGGAAAGTTGGTTCATACTTACGTTTTTATAATGGTGGAAAAAGGAAGGTACCATATTATAAAAAAAGTACTTGTCGAGGCTTGTCATTTGAATTCGAGAATTTAAGGATTTTTTAATTCTTCGTTTATCATTAAATTTCTTTATAGCTAGGGTAGAAGACAATGTCACAGCGGTTGTACAGGTCTACATATTTATTTATGCAGTCGTAGAGGGGGTTGCAGAGATAAAAATGTTTTACTCGTTTTTTAGTTTCTATGGCCGCCTACAGAGATACATAAGGACGTATGTCAACTTGTAGCGACTTGAATTGGCTTAAACTATTTTTCATCTAAAAAATGAAAAAATAACTTTGTATAAGGTCACAGATTTTATTTTAATTTTCTGACCTACCGATTTCGCTCAGCCTAAGCATCATCAGGGTACAACATTAAACAAAACAAAACATAAATAGTGTGCAGTTATATGCATAATTTTGTATGTTATATATATATTGTTTTGTTTAGTTTATGTCAAACCACAAAGTAATTGCTTCTACGAAAATATATCTTTATTCTGTTCACTGAGAAAAAAATATCAACATAGAAACAATCTGCCATGCGATGGATGATAAAAAAAATCACAGACTGTATCGAAGACCCAGCTGCAGTATGGTGCGTAAAACGTCTGGTGCATGCTAGAGAGAGTATATGGGCACTAAATAAATTTGCTAAGTATCAGTGAAGATTTGCACCAAAAGATGTTGAGCGAACATTAAAAAAAAGTATGTGGAAATCGTTAGATACACGTATTCACGTTAGAGTGACGGTAATCCATTTTCGTTTTTTGAGATTTATAGCTGAGATCTTGAATTTAATCTAACCTTTTGTAAAAGATTTCCTTTTACTCTTTTTTATTTTTGTGCAGAGGGCCAGTAAATGGTTCACAAAATTTATGATTTAACACTTGGTCAATTTATATCGTAATTTTTTTTTGTAAAATAACACACCGAGAGCTAAATAAAATGCTGTAATATTAGGTCAATTTTCAACACCAAAAAAGTAATGAAGAGACATGTAAAAAAAACGTTTATTTACCACTGCATAATTAAAATTCATTCAAACATTTTATTTCTGGTTGTACAAGATTACCAATTAACTCAATTGGCTGCGTTAAAAACGTGTACGCTTTTTTGTTGTAAAATTTATTTAACCGCAGTTGTAGAGGCATATTATAATTGTTTAAGCTTTAACGCCATAATAAAAGGAAAATTTTACATTACCTTACAGTGAATAAATGGAAAAATCTAAGAACAAAACTTTCCACGAATCGTGTACATACCGTTGAGTAATTGAATTTGCTTAAAATATTTGCATTCTGGATGAACGAAATCAACTTTCTATGAAAGATTCTATTAGATGTTCGCGAAGAAAATGTCGAGAATTGCAATTCTGTTCAGAGAAGTATCGCCCTGGTGGAAGACCACCATTCAGAATCAAAACGCTACTTAATATAGTTTAAGCTGTTTTTAGATACCAGATCTGAATAGCCTGGCACTTTCCTACCTTCTTCTACCCTATCTCATTCCATACTACACTAATTTTAGCCTCAAAACATACCTGATTGGGGATGCCATAGTCCCAGTGACTTTTGTGCGATATTCACTTAAAAACAAAATCAGGTCTTCAGTCATCTCAAATATATTTACCATTTGGAAAAAAGGCTTTACTCAAGTTGCAAAAGTTTTGGACTTTCTTAACTTTTTGTCACTTTAGGTAACTCAGTGAGAGCATTGAGTTTACTTTTTTTTTCAAAATCTTGTATAAATTTTATATTGTAAATAAATAAAAAAAATGAAGTGCTCTGGCGTAAACTTCCCAAAATGACGCTTCAGCCTTTTTACTTTTCCGGCAATGACATATATATAAATATTTTATATCTATATTAGTATGTTTTTTCTCCATGCCATAAGAAAAGAAAAGTTCATACTCGTATATATATGTATATAGTTCAAGTGTTTTTTTTTAAATTTGATTTCCTACCAATAAACGAGAAGTGGGCGCATTTATGTTTCAGCATAAACATAATTTATTCATACAACTTGTTTTCCGTATCACGTAGATCTTCTAGTTTGAATAATGTTTGAAATAGATTTAAACAAATTTATTTTCATGGTTTTGGATTCATATCGCCTGTAATAAAACATTAACTGATGCGGTAATAAATTACAAGGCCTTAACGAGAGTTAATGTTTTAGAATTAAAGTTCAACGCGTACTTGTAATACATCAAAAAACTGTACGTATGGTAAGATAAATGATAATAATTAGTAAATAGTAGGCAAGGGTTACAGAAAACAGTTTCGAAGAAATTATGGTCTCATAAAAATAGACTTTCGTGGCGGAATGAGAATATCCTTGGCTCTGGTCCCAAAAGTTGCAGTTTCAAAATCTGGTAAGAAACAAATGATTTTTCATTAGCATTAAATTAAAATGATATTCCAACTTCGGTCCATAGATTAAGATAGTATCAACGTTTCTCTAGTGAAATACGACAGTCCAGAGTTGAAACGCATTTTTAAATGTTTTAGCTTTGGTAACAATTATGAATAACCCAGATACACGATTTTAGCTTTTGAAATATTTTCAAATGTTAGGTGTGCCATAATCTGGCTGGTACTGGGTAGGCGTAATTTTTGTGTGAAAATCTCATGAAAATGTTTAGCGATTATAAGAGGGTGCATAGTTTTACTAAATAGAAACAGGCTCTTTGAAATTTTCCGGAGTAAAGTTGTGAATATGGTACCTTTCAGAGCCTAAACTCTTAACACATGTCCTCATTGGCTAAAAATATTATTTCCATAACAATACAAAAACATTAGGAATACATTCATAGAGGTGGTTGACGTATTAAACTATACTAATGTAGATACAAGAAGGTTATACTGTCATATAATATCTTCAGCCAATATTCATTTTAATATAATGAAACAAATACAATGTACGTAACTCATACATTAACTAATGTTCTTATTTTTCATATGAGCAAATAATTTACTTGTATCACTGTAAATGTACCTTTATATGTAAAAGCCCAGTTTGGCGTATACAATTAACTAAATAGATAAGGCACCAAGCATACGTTTCTAATTTACAACGTAACTTCAGCCATAGAGCTTTGAAATATACATTTAAACGTAAACAAATAGTCTTGATGCCATTTTGCTTGATGAATGTTTTTCAATTACTTTATAAAAGAAAAATACGGTCGAAAGGGAGTTTGTAACTCCGCTGAAGCCGGGCAGTGAAAAACTTAACTTTTAGTGTACATGTGATTATGATTGTAATTATAACTAAAGTTAGTTATCAACTTAGTGATACACGGGTAAAAGATCGACAATTTGGAATCCTAAACCGCATGAAAGGGTTCCAGTAGCGCAGCGTTTTAAATTCTAGATCACACAGCGGGTGATTACTTTTGCAAACGGGCCATTTCCTAACAACTTCCGAAGCTGAATATTTACAAAAAATCTGCATTTATAATTATTACATTTAAATATCTCGCGATAATGAAACGAGAAACCATCATCCATTGGTAAAAGGTTGACTAGATGGTCGGAGATTTTAATCAAATAGAATAGGGCTAATCAATTTGAAAAGAAAAATAATAAATTATTTTGTTTTATGCACTTAAAAAACTATCATAATGCCAAACTGTTTCGTAATTTCATTGAAACATCGAAAAACAAATGGTAAAATAACTCTGTATAACAGAAGTCAATTACAAGATATTTGATTTTTTCATTGTTCAGGACAGAGAAATTTGTAAAATTAACCATGCTTTGAAGCACAAAAAAAAATTAAAAAAGAAGTATTTAAAAAAAGAGTAGGTTGTTTGAATGAAAAAATATTCGCATATTTATTCTGTAAGGATTTTCGTACTTTTAGTGATTCTACTTCATAATAAATACCTCATACAAATCTCACTTTTCTAATAGAATTCTGACAACCGGGATAAAACATAGGAGATTGAGATTTAATGTGACCAGGCGAAAGTTCACGCCATACTGGTCTTGTATGCATAAGAATCAAGGTAATTTATCAACATATGTATTAACTTATGTTTTTTTCTCTTTGAAAAAAATAAATAAACATTTCCAGATTACGAACAATCTGAAAATATTTGAAATAATTCTAATGCCATCATAATAAACGCAAAATGTTGCTTGTGCAATGATGGATGACTTAGCTAGTAGATTAATTGAACCCACAACGTCCGAGAGGGAATCAGACAGACGTAAATCCCATGTTAGATTTCCTTCTTGATTTTTTTTTTTTACTAGAATGTTAGCTTTTACTGTTCTCCTCTCCAGTGACCAAATTATTGCAAAAGATTATGAAATTCGAGATTAAATAGGATCTAAGGTATAAATCACACGAAAACCGAAATGCAGCTTCGCTATCCTAACACATATGTAGGCAAGCATATTTATCATTAGGTTTTCATGTATGCATTCCCAATCAAATTCGCTAATCATCAGATAATTCGGTTGCCTCTTCAAGGTAGGCGGGAAACGTTAAGACGTTCATTATAAGATACGTAGAGAATATTAATTAGAAATTAAACCATGAAAATCGAAAGATAGGTGAATTAAGTAAAGGTTTTAACTCATCACACTTATTGCTTAGAAGCAAGCTATAGAAATTATTCGGAATTTATTAAGAAGTATTGAAAGTCGGTGATGCTGATGATTTTCTTGTACATTTATTTTGAGTCGGATATTTTTTCAGTTCGGAATAGCCGTAAAGGTGTAAAAAATTTTGCGTTTTCGAATATTTTGATTAAAATAATAACTCCGCGAAACTCGTTTCAGGCGAGAACTTTTAAAAACGCCCGAAAATACCGAGTATTTTCAATAAGATTTTATTCAAACTGGCGGAAAGCACCAATATACATTTATACTAATAATTAACAATAAAACCAATAAAGAAGAGACATACCTATTAGCAATACGCAGCCATTTTTATTAGCGGGAAACAGCAGTGACAGCACTTTATCAACGGCATCCAATCGGATTCTTATTATTAATAAAAAAACATTATTATTGGATAGTACCCGTTTTAATGAAAAGGGATTCCTCGTTGTTATTTGATTGAAACAAAACGTTCTTACGACAAAACGAAAATATTTCTTTTTGATGTAAGCAATGCCTTTGGGATTTCGTTATTCATTTTTTTTATTCTTAAAAAATGATGTCGTTTTTAGTGTATATTTTGTGGATACAAAACAAGTATGAAAAATAAAGTTAATTTATTTGTCAGTTCCCCTTCGGTCGCTGTGTTAAGTGTGTCATACTGTGATTTTATTTAATGCCATTTTAAAATGAAAACGTTTTTATGAAAAGAAAAATATTTATATATTTGAGTACTTATTTTAAAATTATTATTCGACACTACGATTTCTAGTGTAGAATTTTAGTCCACGAGATACAAATATTTTCAAGTTGATGGTACTACCACACCAAGTAAATAAAAACCTATTCTCGGGTAGAGGTAAAATAAAAAATAAAATATATTTATGTACCACAGAACATAATATACGTAAATTAATGCTGGACGTCAGTTCTCTGCTTATCCAATGTATGCCTAGCGACGGGAGTCACAGAATAATTACACATTTACCAGACCGTAAAATATGGTTTTGTGGAGACCAATCTGACACATTTTTTATCAGCGCATTTCCTCCCCCCTCCCACAAAGCTTTTATTTTTCATTATAAATCTCAATTTTCAGAAGAGATATAAATCATTCTTTTTTGCTTACACAAACAGAAAAGAAAGGGGTTCAAGGGTTAACGAAAACAAAAATCCCAATTTCGTCTTTGGGAATTTTTAATTGTCGTATAATAAATCATTCGGCAAACTTTTTAGGGAATAAATATCCAGACCGGAAAATTAGATTTGTTGCCATTGTTTCCTAATCTCTTTCGCTTCTGATGAACCGTGCAAAAAATAATTACAAAACTCTTTTCTTTGCTCCCAGAAGAGCCAACAATTGCTGACTTCTTGGCTGAAGCTTAATTAAGGGTTTTTTGTCGTTTTGTCTTTCACCATTAGAGAATAGATCACATTCATGGTGTTACAGTTGGCATAGACTTATGATCGACGTGATTGTGCTGAAATCATATTAAGCTAACTACGTTTTACAAAAAAGTAATGGACTTTTATAATACTGCTTTCACCCGGCCTTTTTGGATGATTTGAATTGGCTATTTTAAGACTCAATAGTTCATGATTTGTTTTAAAAATTCAGAAAATATCGCTGCCATGAGGTAAAAAATTTTTTATGAACTATGAATGTAAGTAGGTGTGGTGTGACATTCAAACGAATCGCGCGAGAAATATCTTTCTTGTTGTTATTTCGCCATGTGTCAGTTTACCGTTCAAGTTTTGGTTTTTGTTGAATCAAGATATTTTATCTGGTTTAAAGATAAGATTTATTTTTCTATGAATGTAAGTAGGTGTGGTGTGACATTGCAAACGAATCGCACCAGCAAGTTTGTTTAATTTTTTGTTGTTGTTTTTTTATGAATATTTTAGATACCAACCAGGTTTTGCTTTTACCTAAATCCCATGAGGGCTGTACAATTATAACTACATAGTTATAATTACGGTCCTGTATATAATAACGAACCTTAGTCAGAGAATAGAATAGAGGGAACACCATAGGGTTTTCAACAGAGATTTTTCAACCCTTAGACAAGACAATCCGTAATAATATAACATGTCGATATCGTTATTTATCCGATAATATAGTTTGATCGAGACGACTTATCGTCTGGAGGTTTAGCCAACAGATTAACGGCAGATAGTACCATGTGATACACAAACTGTTATCAATCAACATTTTTTTCTACAAACTAGCCGCAAAAACGATAAACAAATAACATAAGAAGCTTTATATGGGTTTATATTAAATACATTCTGAAACAGAAAACGTTTTAATCGAAACTCATCTATATTTCAAACATGTTTTCTCAATTTGAAAAAGAAGATAATTTTTTTTCTGATGTAACCATTGACAACAATATGCAAATGAATTTATTCACCCTTTAAGAAATGAAACTGAAGTGCTTTTAAGTGTTCGTAAAAAACATTTTGTATTTGTTAAATGAGTAGTCACAAAGACTAATTTAGTAAATGAACATGCTATTATCTAGTACCTAGCTGTCTGCGAACGAACGCCGTTGATAATACAGCAATTAGATAATCCTACAGAAAATAGAATAAACCTTGTTCTGGACGGATAGCCATTGTTTATAGCTACCAGCTGTACCAACATTAAATACCGACCCTTACAATTTTATGAGATCCTCATTAAAAACTTTTGAAACTATTGTAAGGCTAGGGCATTATAAGTGTTTATATGTATGTTATAATATTCAAGTGAAACTAACAACAAAAATATTGTAAAAAGTTATAGGTATCATAATTTATTTGATAAAATACCTGATATTCGTTTGATATATGGTGTTCCTGTCCAGCCCGTAGATTAATTTCCCCCAGGATCAATGTGCGCTTGTTTCGGAAATTTTACAGAGATTAAACATATATACAAGGATAGGCATGAGTTTTCCAAGTCCCGGTGGATCGAAAAGTTAGTTTGGAAAAGCTCCTAATTTGTCACGAGTTCTCTTGGTCAATAGCGGCCGAGCCAGGGGAGGATTAGACCGCCGAAATACCGACAATTTCCCGATGGGCTAAAGCTTGTAGATTCGACATATAAAAAGGTTTAAATTCAGCGAATAATTTGTACCCGGCTAATTTAATTCCACTTCAAACAGAACCGCTTGATCATCTATTAAAAAAATCTGTTTCAATCTGTCTCCGAATGCCGAAAAATATGTGTTTTTGCAAATATTATTGGTAAATCAATCAGGGATGTATTTACATGTAGAAATCCAAAGAGTTAATTTTTATTTTGTTAAAATAAAACAAGAGTATAAACTTCGTTTTTGAGCGTTAAAGTGGTAAAGCTTAGGCCTTGAAATTGTAGGTTATAAACTTGGAGTAGTATAAAAAAAAATACTAATAAATTGAAATCGGTTTTAACAACACCAAAACGAGAAATATTAACCGCAAATAATTAAATATAATCAGAGAAAAACTTTTGAGCATCCAAATGTTGACGTTAAGTAAGTTGGGTAATAAAATATCAATATATTAATGTTTTTCAAATTCCCCGAACACCATCTGGTGTTGCCAACTTCCGAGCGATTTGATTAATGTGTTGTATCACACTGAAAAAAATATTGACATTTCACCGATAAAATAAATTAAACTTGTCTCTTCTCTCACCCTAACGAGAATAAATCCGTTTTTGTCAAAAAGCTTTCTGGAAAACTATTGTGAGATGGTCATAAATATCGCCGGCAAAAGTTCAATTTCGAGTCCAGTAGAAATTCAGTATTCACCAAAATTGTTTTTTTTCTTGATTATTTCTAGAAGTTTGGACGTTTATCAATCTTTTATGTAAATTTACGATGAGAAGCCACACCACATAACCAACCGAACAATTGAATTTCACGGTGAAAAGAATTGGTATTCTTAGGTAAAACTTACCGCCGTTGTTTTCAATGTTCCTAGCTGTGGCTAAATAATGGCTCAGTGAAGTAAAAATTACATTATTGTCTGTTTGATTATTTCTAACAAGTCTTACTTTAGTTGACTTTGCCTTCATATGTATTATAAACTCATTTTTAGGCCCACAATCACAGACAAAAATTACACCATGAGTAAAGCTTTTAATGTATTATTAATATGAATCTAACATAAACAAACACTACCGCTTCCATTATTAATAAATTGTTTATTTTACATATCGAAATACTTGAACACCCATTGTATATTTATTTTATAAACAAATATTTTTTTAGAGATTAGTGTTTTGATGTCAGTACATCCTAGACCTTATCTGATATATTATTTTTTTATAAAATTTGAATACGGTTATTAGTTTTAGTATTGTGACACGGTGTTTCTCTAAATATACCTATCAGTGTTATTGTATATTTGGCTGGATTCTCTAACTTAGGTATTAGCGTAAGTAAAAAAAAAGGTTGTGTTAAGAAAAACGCAATTGTGCATAGTGTAGACTAAAAATCGGCTCAACGGTTATTAAGTATGATTGAAAACAACGAGCGGTAATCTTAAATGCCAACGATAAATAAATGCATTGATCCAAATTCATTCAAATAAGAGAAAACAAAATCTGTTACAAACCATTGTCATTCCAAATTGTATGTTTGGAGGTTGACGACTACCGAGGCATACACATACCAAATAAAATCATTTTTATTCCCATCGAATATCGACCTGGTTATTTCATCTCATATTGTGGACCCCGTAAGTCAGCATAAAAAAATAGCATTAAATATTTTTATAAATTCTTACCTACATTATTTTTAAATGATCCCGTCTCACCCTTCAAAGGAATTTTCTAATTGTGACACGGCTACGTGATCTAATTTTTATTGCTAAAATTGGACGGCCTGCGTGGTCGAGTGGTTAGACGCTCGGCTACACATCCAGAGGTCGTGGGTTCGAACCCGGCGTGTGCAAATAAGTTTTATTCAATTCATTTGTATAAAACAACACATTTAATTGATATTAAATAATATATAGTATATTTGCAGCACGTTTGGTGGATACTCTAAATATCGCCCTGGTGAAAGACAACCATTTTGATTTTAAGCGTTGCTTGAAAAGGATTAAGCCGTGTTTAGTGACCAGATCTGAGTAGCCAAGTAATTCCCAAGCTTCCCCTTCTTTATTTCTTCACTACTTTCAACCTGATAAAATACCCCAATTGGGCATGCCACAAGTCTTACTGGCTCTAGACGGTTGGGAGCAGTTGGGACTCTTTTGCGGTAAAAACTATAAAAAAATAGTTATAAGCATAATTTAATAAAAATACACAATTGTATTATGTTGAATAATTAATTATACAGAATAAGTAATATTTTGACCATAAAAAAGATTATTCTTTAGTTGGCGATCTTGAAAAAAAGCTTTTGAGCAGTGAATTAAATTCTACATATAAAAATCACCTTTCTCTTGATTTACCAAGTGATAAATGTCAGGTTCTTTTTCAATTCCTCCAGGAAAAATAATTTATAATGACGATAAACTATCTAGAAATGTCAATAGAGTTTTGTCAAAAATTTTATCATCCTTAAACTTTCAGCAATTTTATGTCAAGCATGATAAATAATTCAGCGGTTAAGTCACACACAGGGTCGTTCTCAACTTTTCGAGCCACATACCTTTTCTCGATTCTTTCGCTCTTTTCTGTCACACTTTGAAATATCGAGGTATTTTATGGAATATGACAAATAAATAATGTGCTTACGTAGCAATAATAATAGTATTTCTAGGATGGTTTTCTCGTGAGACAAGCATTACCATACTGGCATTCACCAGATATTCCAGTAAAATTTAATAAAACGCACGCTTATATTTCTGTAATATTTGCTACCGATCGTAATTTATTTTTTAATTTGGAATGTCCCAATACAAATCTTTAGTTTCTTTTTTTAAAACGTAAAATGATTTAACGTCGAGTCGACGTTCGGAAACATGCAAAACATATATTGTGAAATGTACCCTAATACATTTTGTTGGATCTGAAGCTACGATGAAACACTGAGAGTGTTTCTAGCTTCGGATCAATTTGGAAAATAGTGGACTGTGAGCCATAAATTTCACTACTTGTAGGAAGTGTCTAATTATGAATGTGAAACAAAATTATGGAATCAAGGAAGGAAAAATGGGAAACCATTCACTCACCGATGAAATTGAAGATCTTGAATTCTTCTTACACAATTGTATCAACGGAAACGGATCACAAAAAACACCAAACTTATTTTAGAAGATCAAACCAACGAACAAGCAACCACGTTTTTTCACATCAAAACTCCTCTGTTTGATTTTTAATGGTTTGAATACGGTGTTGTTGAATACGGAATTCGATATGGCGAAATAGTTGGATAGGTAGGGACTTGGGTAAAAAACATCAAGGTGAGAACCTACTAAATTATCACTTTAAAAATCCAACACATTCATAAGCTGTGTGACAATGATAACAAGATCACGTATCCCATACCTGATATAAAAATATATCTTTTATTTATGTATATAAAATCGTCATATCATTTTGGTCACTGTTGGTCATAGTGTTGTAAGGTACATCAAAATTATAATGTTTATTTGACCTTTCAAATTGGCTTTCCGATCAGATATGATAGGCTGTTAATCGGCCTCGGAACATAGTGCACAGGTACAAGAGGTTTACAAATCGGTACGAATATGCTAAAGACAGTCTTACCCAAAGGAACAGAAACTTACACCCCAAGGTCGTTCACGGCTGAATCCCCAAACTAACTTGTTGACCCTTCTCGAAACACTTTGACGTAAGTTTCAAAATTTTAGGATAGACCGTTTAAAGTATTGGGCACACATTATTAAAATGAGTTCCCATATAATCCACGACTTCCGGCGTTTAACCCTTTGACAACCTCCGTAGTCGAACGGTCTTTGGCTACGAATTTGAAGGTGGCGGGTTCGAAGTCCGGTGTGCGCAAAAATTTTATATTTATAATAAAAACATATAGATTTGTTGTAAACCCCTTTAAATTTTATCTAATTTATACTCCTTATTACACATATTAATAAAATGAAATCATATAAAATGTATTATGGTCAAGTTCCAGAGGGATAAATACTCCACATATCGCCTTGGTAAAATACCACATTCAAAATCGAAACGTTGCTTGGAATGGCAATAGCTGTGTTTAATAACCAGCTCTGAATAGCCAACCTTTATCTTCTATATTATTTTTCTTTCTTCATTCCTTTCTACCTCACAGCACACCCCATTCAAGGATCTAATAGTTCCACTGGCTTTGGAGAGTTGAAACTTATGGGATATTCATATTTAAAAAAAAAAATTCTTTATGAATTTCTTCGAAGCTAAATTTGAAAAAAAGTTAGCAAATGACACATAACAGATAAGTGAGATAATAATCCCAAGAAGTTAAAAAAACTCATTTTGAAGTAGGAGTTAATTGTCATTATTCTTTGAAATACAAGTTAATACGACGAAGTGATTTGCTTATTAAATGTCCCTAATTAATGTTTTGTTGTATTAAAATGGTAGTACAAAAACACGGCGGCATTTTTCTTTTTACATCTCACTGCTTATTTTAAATTATCGGTAGTTTCGTTTGGTCTATTTAAAATAAAATTAGGGCTTACAACAAATATAGCAGATTCCACGAGTAAATATTCAATTTCCTTTTTACATCGGATACTGTAAAATATCGCATTTAACGGTAAGCCTAAATATTGTCTCGATTCAGTGTTATAAATCAAATAATACAAAATGACACGTGTGGTAGATTTCGGCGAATCTGAAAATCTCCACGAAAATGGTATAGGAAGTTCAAATACGATTTTCTAATTCGCAAATATTAAATACAATTTTTTTCTCCAACGAATGAGTACAATTAAATAAACTAATGTCTTGCTGAAATTAGTAACGGTTTAAGGTTCAACACCCAAAATGGCGCTAAACGTCACTTTGTGGCTTTCCAATACAAGCAATACTGTACATGATTTATCTGTAAATTCTACATGGGCAGTTAGAAAAATGTCTAAGGTTTCTAGCGAATACAATTTTTAAGCTATATCTTTTGAATTCAATGAAAAACATACTAAACTGTTAGGAAAATGTGCAGTTTAAAAACTAATGCAGCCATTTTCAAACATTTTACCCACAAAAATTCAGTATGCATTTCATGTCAGGAGTGTTAGTTAAAGTTTGCCGGTTTTACTCATAGATGTCGCTAGAGATATGTATACATTTCTATCATTTGGCATCTATGTTATATTTTTTTATGACATTAACCCTTAAAAATACACAAGTTACATTCTGACAAAATAATAGTGTCATAGTTGTTTACCTAAGTGAATATGTCAAGTACCGTTCCAAGTAAATCGCATTTGCGGTATTCGTTGCTTTTCTTATTTCATCAAAAGAAAAAAGCAGTTGAAGCTCATCGGTTGCTAGTAAAAACTTATGGTGAACATGTTCCAGTGATTAAAACATGTGAAAAATGGTTTCGTCAATTTAAAAGTTGAGATTTTGATTTAACAGACAATGAACATTCTGGTGCAACGAAAAAGTTCGAAGACGAGGAATTGCAGGCGTTATTGGATGAAGACCCAACCCAATCACTACAACAATTGGCCCAAACACTAAATGTGACCCAAGAAGCAATTTGCCAACGTTTAAAAGCCATGAGAAAGATCCAAAAGTATGGAAAATGAGTACCACACCAAATGAACGAGAGACAAATCGAAAAAACATGAACATGAAACATGACAACGCAACGCCTCATATAGCTAAAGTAGTGAAGAACACTCTCAAAGCATTGAATTGGGAAATATTATTGCATCCGCCGTACTCTGCAGACCTTGCTCCGTCCGATTATCACCTTTTCGCATCGATGGGACACTCACTCGCAGAGCAGCGCTTCGCCAATTTTGAAAAAGTCTAAAAATGGCTCGTCGAATGGTTTGCCTCGAAAGAGAATTTTTTTTTGGAATGGTATCCATGATTTGCCTCAAAGATGGGCAAAATGTATAGAATCCAATGGTCAATACTTTGAATAAAAAAAATTGAGATTCCCTTGAGAATCAAGCGTTTTCTTTATTGAAAAAACCGGCTAACTTCAACTAACACCCCTGGTAAATAATTAAAAATATTACTGTTTAAAAATTTTATTCACTGGAAACCTTAGACATATCTCTAACTTCCCTATAGAATTAAGAGGGGGAGAGGCTGACGATATTACCAACATTTGCTAAAATAGTTATAACTTTGTTTATATGCGTCACCCTCATCGCATTTCGTAAAAAATTCTGCCAAAAGTTTTTTGTAGATTGTTACTTAAATGGACTAGTTCGCGGTATCTGCTCGTAGAACTGAACTTGCAAACGAATATTCCTAAACAACCGACTTCGACCAACTTTGTGTTTTACTATATTTTGATTTTTACCTATAATTTAAGGGGAATTTCCCTTGATATTTCTTATTTTGTCGAAAATACATATATTTTTCAAATATTACATTTACTGCTATATAACAGCTGGATACATTATATGCGTCAAAGTGTTTTATTGGGGAAGTAAATTGTAATGTTTTTTATGGAATTAACACTAAAATCTATGTTAATGTTTAATTAAAAATATATGTATCTCAATAAAGTTAACAAAGCTATAAAGAAATCAGCTACTTTGAATGTGAAATGAAGATTAAATGCGTGGTGAATTATTTCACGTATACTAACGAAAAACAAACGTAAAAGAATAATTCGATTTTTTCCCAGATACGGATTTTTTCCCCTCAGTAAGTAATACTACGACACGTGCGCATGCGTGCAAATGCCGTTGGCGTTTGGAAAAAAGTTTGTAGGTAGGGCTGGCACAAAATGTTAATAAAAACGTCTATGGAAGGTTTTTTTATAGAAAACAACAGTGTGATATAATATTATGAAAAAACATAACTTATTGCTTACAATAAACAACGTTATTATATTTAATATACATTCAAATTCAATATAGCAACGACGACTACACAAATAATACAAATATATTGTCTTCGTCTTCTTTAAATGAGTAGAGAATTATCTATTTATTATGTGGTAGTTTGTTGACGGCCCCTGTTGTCGAGGGGTAAATACGACATATCTAGAGTTGAAGGTTCAAATCCGCCAAAATCAGCGGACGCCAAGTTTAAGAATGCCATTGGTTTTCTATATTTATTATAAATACTGGAAGAAAAAAAAAGTTACCTGATTTTTATTTAAAATGAAACAATAATATTATTACACTTTTTAATACCTATTGACGACCGGGTTTTATTTGAAAATAACAATGTTACAATACGTCACAAAGTTACCGCTTTATATGAAAAAATAGTATCGTTTACTAATATTATATAATTTGACCAAAAACGTACATTTAAATACATCAGGATTTTAATGATAAATGAGCTATTTGCACAACCCTTACAGCTATGTTTTGTAATTTAATATATTGCACGCGCTACATAGAAAGGAATATGTTAAAAAGTACAACTATAAATGTCCGACTGCGTCCTTTTGACATATTTCCTTCAAATTGTAAGAACATGTTCTACGGTCTGAATTAGTTTCTTCCAAGGTATATATATATATATATATTCTATTTAAAGCACCAAAACATGCATATTTTTTAACACCACTTTACGGAGCAGCTCATCGTGAACGAGCCGCGCACGGCGAGGGAATCTCGTGGAATGAAATACGAGTACTTTCTTTCATGCAATCGCTTTTATATCTTTTAAGTATTTAGAAAAATAGCAAATTACCAAATAAACAACTTTGTTTCATCTTCAATTTAAATAGAAAAAATATCGTTGTATTTAATTGTATTTTGTATTCATTTTCTATACAGTTATTGCCACATAAAAACCCGTTCAAAGCTTATGGATTTACGTGTTTTTTGAAAAATAATATTTATCGTTATTTAGTCATTTATAAAACTTTAAAAATATTTCGTTTTATAGATCAAAAGATGTTCTATTACAAAATATTTTTTAATGTTTTTTAATAATTGCATTTGACCACAGAAGAAGAACTTTTTTAGGTCGATTGACGATTAATAGAAAACAGATCTTTTATCAAGAGTAATAAAGTAAGAAAACAATTTTTAAAATATTTTTTATATACTTGCTGGTATAAAATAAATATACCATATATCTAATGTTTTTTATGAGTTTTGAAATATAAATTGGCACTCCGCCTCTGGACAGAGTCGCTATGTGGCTTGTTTCACCTTAGCTGGAAGCTTAATAACGCGATGTAAGGGATTTTATGGTTATGTTTGGATGCTGACGGGAGCTTTTAAGAAGGAAACCGTGTTAACGTACGTTTTCCGGGTGTGATATTGTTCAAACGACTTTGCTTTATTTCGACAAGGTGATGTTACTTTTGTAAGAGTTTAAATTAGTGAGAGTACGTACTTTACGACAGAGGTAATTGTTAGGCTTCTTAGAACTTACATATATATGCCAGTTCATTTCTCTGAATGATTTAATACACGGTTTGAAAACAAAAGCTAAATAAACAAGTTTCTGTAACTAATTCTAATTTGAGCTGAGTAGGTACTTGAGACATAAAACCATTAAGTGATCTTACTTATATACTCGTAGTGTACTGTCATGTTGTACCCATTTTATTAAAAAATACGTTTTTGCTTAGGATTTTTATTCCTGTTTTTAATTATTAATAAACATATTTTTTGGTAGTATGAATCGTACAGTCGTAAGGGATTTTTCTGGTTTTCTCAAATTAAATCCTGCATTTGAAAAATTATTTTAAATATTGCCTTTATGCTTCCAGAAAATTTAGAACTTTGGAAAAATGTCATTTCATGCCACTCTCATGCTTACAGTTTTCACATAATATAGCTACGTTAGTATGCTTACGTATAGCTAGCGAGGTAGGTAATGTAAATAAATAATTATGAAGAAATCCGTATTATAAAAATATTTATAAAGCTTAATTTTCTATGTGTATTAAACATGTAGTTTTGTAAAACTATATATCTCATAACTGAATATTAAAAAAATCCTTAATTTATCCAATCTGTTCCCAAAACCATTTATGTATAAAATGTTAGCACCTGTACTGTGATAACATATGTGGTAAGTTTCAAAAGACATCAACATAAAGATTAAAAAGTTTCGTAAATAAAGAAATAATTAAAAAATAATATTCTTGTTCTAAATAATCGATTGAATTTGTTCAGTAGTTCTATATTAGGTACATTCCCATTTAAATGCACTAAATTTTCCACTAAAATTCAAAGCCTTTTTTGGCGTCTCTTTTATTTAATATGTTGTCTCCTTCTTCTATTGTTTTTTTTTTCATTCTGTTTCCCTCTTTGCTTATTATTACTGAGGATATAAATAACGAGTTACGAATGAAAACATGAATTGCCGATCCAATGTACAAGAGAAAAATATATTTAAAATAAATAAATAGTGAAAAAATAAGTGTACCTTTGTATTCTAAAGACAATGCTTATAATAGCTGGTTTGAAATAAAATATTTTTCTATTAGAACATGTGTAATCTTCTTACTACTGTAGTACTGCAAATACTTTTCGAAGTTTAATAAAGATGTTTTTTTTTCCATACACTGAAAAAATAATTTTTTAGTTTTAATATAACTCTGATGAAGCTTGACTAAAGCGAAATCGGTAAGTAATAATCTGTACGTCTTAGAAACTTCTCCCAGTGAGACAGGCAAGGCAAACACTAATCTTATATTATCTCAAACCTCCAAATGATTACTTCCTACAAAAATATCACAAATATTACTTTATGTTTACCTTAGCTTACACTAGCCAACTGTCTGACGACTGGGAGCTTAAACAATGCTAGTACACAATCCCATTACTATTTGACTCTTGAACTAGTTGTGTTTCCAAATATGGTGTTTATTATGGAAGGTAGTATTTGAGTTTAAGTATATTGTAAATAATATCCCCAACATGAGTGTCCCAATGAAAATTATATGTAGGTATTTCTAATGGCTTTGTTGTGTAGAACTTGTGTGTTAATTGAATTGCCGGCGGCACCTGAGGAAATATTTATGGACTACCCCACTTCGAATTTAGTTCACACACACAGGAAGTTAATGAATTCAATGTCGAAAATTTAATAAAAGGAAAAAATATAAAGCTATAATCATGTGACGTTATTAGTAAGTAAGCAGAGAATAAATGATATTTAATTTGCATTTTTGAGTACCTACGTACATACGTACTAGTGTAAACTTTAAAAAAATTGTACTTTTGTCAATTAAAATTATCAAATTAGAAAAATCATATTTTAAAATCTTTATCTACCTAATAAAATACCTATCTACTCGTATAGTATATTTTAGCAGAAATTATTCTATAGTTGATATGAGAACTGGCAGAGGAAAGATGAAAGTAGACTGAAAGCTGTGAAAATAAAATCCCTGAGGCGTATGTGCGGTAAAACCATGTATGCCCGTATTAAAAATGTGGAAATCCAGAAAGAATGCAAGGCTGATATGAGCGTATTGAATAGGATCAAGATTGGGACGCTTAGATGGTTTAGGCATGTAGAGCGAATGAACGAGGAAAGAAGTGTAAAAAGAATATACGATGCGAAAGTGAATCGAAGAAGAAGTCGAGGACGCCCGAGGAAAACATGACACGATCAAGTAAATCAAATACTTGAATCGGGGTCATGTGAAGAGTCAGAATAGCAGAAGAGTATGTATGAGACGATGTATGAATGTGAATGAAGTAAGGAGTGTGTGCCAAGACAGAGTTATATGGCGGTCCGTCCTCTCTGCCTACTCCTGCGGAGAAACGGAGTGATGGTTAGTTAGTTTTTTTGATATGAGTGGATTAAAGCAACAAATGTTATTTCCAGGCAAACCAAGTTACATCTCATGATTTTTTACAAATGAAAAAAGTAAAAATACGTATTGTTCTCTTGAATTCAACACTCCGTCTCTTCCAAGCGAGAACGAGACTCCAATTTTTTACCTTGTTATGAAATAATACATATTTAAATTTGCCTTCCCTTTCTACATAAAATATATTGAAACGATGGCCAAAAACACCCTTGGCCGAAAGCCTGAAATATTGTGAAATGATAACATGAAATCCGCATTATCAATATTTTTTTTATCAAAGCCTTTTTCTAGTTAGTGAATTAATGTTGAAGACTTCACCGCCCTCTTGCAGTTTTTTCCACCTTTATATTCTCCGTGGGGGGCGCTATGGCCCACTTTGGGAATCACTGATTTAGAATATTAAAATATGTCAGCAATATCAGTTTAAAATTAGAGGTATATATATACGCGTTTCAATAAAGGAGATAAGAGCTAGCTTACACAAGAACCGTTTTAAATAAGTTTAAATTTGTAATACACTTTTGATGTACGTAAAAAATAAAACGAGAGACTGATAAACTTGATCAATCAAATTCAAAATCAATAAAATTGATCTGTCTTTTGACGACATCTATGTTCTTTAAAATTGGTATATATCACACTCCCAGCAATTTTTTTTCAAATTTTCAAAATGGTAAAAGAAACAATACGACAAGACAGTTAAATATTTTTAGGAGAGTGGGTAGCTTTATTCTTATACATATTGTTCTTGTTAAATTTTTGGTCAAAATTCAATTTTTGTTGAGGATCTTTGAATAAAGCAGAGGTATGTAAATGTGAATGTCGTGGCTTGAGAAGGAAACAAGATATTTAATATCCCAGAGCAAAGATACAAATATATCGAGGTATTTCAAAGTAATCCCTCCTAGGAAAAGGGGATAGGTGGATATCTGTAAGCATTCCAGAATCCAAAGTCCAAAGTCCAGAGTAAAGAATTGTGAAAACTCTTCCTGCTCGTTGACTCATCTGCAGCCTTGAGATCTCTGGCCAGGGGAGAATGCAATTTAATCATGTTTCAGTACAAGCTAGGAAATGCTAATAAAAATTTTAATATTGGATTATGGAAATAATAATGAAACCCTGAATTCAAATGAAAAACAAAGTTTAAATATGATCAATGTGAAGATATTTGTATTATTGAATATCTTATGGTATCCATTTAATCAGCTTTCCGTGTGTTTCACATTAATTTGTGTGTTGTATAACGTCAAATGACGATGAAACAGGAATATGTACTCGTATGTGATTTGAAGTAATTAAAAAATCAACCAAAGATAAATTTACAAGTGAAAGCAGTGAATTTTCCTAGAATTCAGACCTGTAAATCCTTCGTGGAAAAAATAAAGTGAGGAAATGATTAACAGATGTACATGTCTGTATTTTTGATAGCTGCCATCTATATACAATTTTGCGTAGAACAAAGTATAATGAATTATTATTTTAAAGAAAAAAATTACAAGAATAGAATACAACATAAAAAACAATTATGAATAAACAAAGGAAGAAAGAAGTAAAAAGGAAGTCTCAAAATCTAACAGCGAAAAGAAAAACACAATTTCAGTTAATTATACATTTAACTAGACTTCAAGCATCGAGCTATAAAATATTAACTGTAACTGTTTGATGAAAAATATTAATTAAATATAGCTGAAAGTTTATTTTTTATTTTTTTTATTTATTAACTTTTTGTTTCTTACATAATTTATTTTTACATCACCTACCTCACTAGGTCATTAGAACCTGTTCTGAGGTAGGTGACAGTGAGTACAAGTACTGAATAGAAAGAGTATAGTCTGGAAGAATATTGTTATCCGATTTAATTTTTCTTTACAAAGTCATTACTTCCTGTTATTGATGATAGCTCTTCTTTACTGCAACTAATCTCATAACATGTACTAATAGAACCATGTAAACCTATGTTTTTCTTTTTGACTGTAACAATAATTTCAAAACTACTTCATTCGTAAACTCAGTTACACCACTTATACATAGCCTGGGTAACCAATATGCAGAAACAGCGTACATTAGTGAAATAGCTTATTAAAAAACTTTCATGCATTTCTTAAAAACAGTTGAAAATAAATATTATCGTTAACATTATCATACCTTTAATGCAATTAATTGAGAATCAAATTAATATTTGAGAAGTGAACTGACCGCTGAGTGGACGTGTTGGCCGTACGTAATGCATCTTTATCCTAAAAAAAAATATAAACGAAGTCACTCGGGAATTTATAAATTGGATTGTAGTCCTGCATTTAAGATTGGTAAAACGACTCGTAATATCAGTTTTTTCAGAATTCGCCGATCATCATTTTGAAAGAGATCATACCTTCAATAAAAGTACCGGTGCTCATATTCTTCACAAAAATGGTCATGACGACAGAAAATGTAATTTAGAAGAACTAGAAATAAAAAAGCCAGCAAAATCAATATTCGTGTTCTTAATAGTCAGTTAAATTTATCCAGTAGTTCAATATTAGGTTTTATATCCTGTATACTCATAAAGGTTCTCGCTATTACATAATCACATTCTCAGTTGGTGTTTCGCCTCTTTCAATTCATATTATTTGTCTCTTTCTCCATGTTCCTTTGATATAATTTAAATATTATTCTTTTGTTTCGCATTGTTATCTTATTTTATTTTATATTGTGTTTCTCCCTCTGTTTGTATAAATAACCGCAAACTTTGTATTTTTTGTTGAGTTTTTGTTAATTTTGTATCCATGAGGCTAAGCGAAACCGGACAAATATGTCAAACAACAAAGTAATTGCTTTCTACAAAAAATGCTAATATTTTGTTTGATTTCTTTTGTGTATTCAAAAGCTGTTGTACCGTTAATAAAGAAATAAATATTGACCATTGAAAGAATATTAACAATTTTCAAAGAATATGAGAACAAAAAGACACAAAGAAAATCAAATGATGCATTAATTCATTGACGATCTGCCAATTTCGCTAGTTTTCCCATAAAGTATTGAATCAGACACTAATAAGTCATACATTTTTAAATATTTGAAGAAAGTTCGACAATAGTGACAATAAAAAACTGCTTTCATTCGCTTATCAAAGTTTGATGGTATGAAAAAAAATTATTAATTAAAAATGATGATGAAAGTTTTAATAATCATCCTTCAGAAATTGGTCAATAATTTCAGCGTCCTTAAACATCTTTTGATACAAAACCCAAAGTAATTTCACAACTAAGAATCAAACTTCTAATCACAAAACTTCTTAATTTAAATACTGCTCTTCCGCTCCTGAGCTTTAGCACTCAGTCATTCGAAAAACCCCTTTCCCATTGAAGAGACGTTAAGTTAATAAATTTAGAACAAACAATACAGATTATTTTAAAACAGACAAATCGGTATTACAAAGCTCACGACTGATGTATCGCAGTGAGGCATGGAACTGGCAGAGGTGAAGTAGACTGACTGCTGTAGAAATTAGATTCCTGATGCATATGTGCGGTAAAACCATGGATGACCGTGTTAAAAATGACCTCCGGAAATAATGCAAGGCTTATGTAAGCGTAGTGAATCGATTCAAGAAAGGGACGCTTAGATGGTTAGGGCATGTAAAGCGAATGAACGAAGAAAGGAGTGGGAAAATAATATATGACGAGAAGGCGAATGAAAGAATAAGTCGAGGACGCCCGTGAGAAAGACTTGGCACGATCAAGTGAACCAAATACTTGATTGAGGCCATGTGAAGAGTGAGAATTAAAGAAGGGTATTTATGAGACGATGTATGAATGTGAATGAAGCAAGGAGTGTGTGTCAAGACAGAGTTGTATGGTGGTCCGTCCTCTCTGTTTACCTTTGTGGCGAAACGGCGTTATGATTAGTAAATTAGTTAGTTAGTTTAATCTGAATAAGTCTACAAGACGACCGTAATGTGTAAACATCCGTTTTCTTTGGTTATTATTTAGGCTCTATCGCCAAGTATCGCCCTGGTGAAAGACCACCATTTTGAATCAAAACTTTGCTTGGAATGGCTTTAGCTGTGTTTGATGACTTGATCTGATTAGGTACTTCCCAACCTTCCTCTTCTCTCCTTTCTCTCCTCGCTACCTTCAGCCTCACAACATACCTCAATTAGGGATTCCATAGTCTCACTGGCTCTAGACAGTTGGGACTTTTATACGGCTAAGAATAAGGCTTTACACTCGAAAGTTGGAAAAAATATTGTGAAGAAATATTTTTTTCAAATCCAGTCAATCGAGAGTATTTTTGAGATAACAATTTTCATTAAATATTTACAAAATTCGTGCATACGGCCTACTTTGGCAGACGATCATTAATAACCTTGATCTACTGCAAGCTGGATCTCTCCACACAGCTTCTTTATCTGTTTACCGTTTCCGACTTTGACCCGCTTCTCCTTGCATTGCTAAGAGCCAAGAAAACACGTTTTATCAATATTAGTTGGCATCCTCAGTGAAAAATTCATCTCAAAAAGTCTCATAAAAACGTAGAGTAATTAATTTTCGCAAGAAAATAGCTATTAGTGCAATATTGATTATGCAGGTGTCATTTTTGGTTTTTATTTGTTTATTCTATGGCAAGTAGTTTGACAATTGCTATAAGCTGCCTGGGTGTAACAGTGCAACCTAATTTGTAAATTAGTGTACGAATCTTGGTAAATATGGAGAGGTACCTTTGTGAAACAGTGTAGTCAGAACGGTTGACTTTATACTGACTCGATAGAAAGAGACCAAATATATTAAAGAATGTTGGATAGCCTATTAGTTACCGCCCACGTGGAATTCGGACATATTTAACAAACATATAACGAACACATCAAACGAAACAATATCAATACACCATTAAAATGATGTATAAAGTCAAAATATCACACAAACACTAATAACAGAAAGTTTGCCTGCATAATGAAGGAAGTTTTTTTGTTGATCTTATGTCTTTATAACATTAAAAATGTGAAAATTCTAAAGCTCGGTCAAAAATATTTAAAACTGTTGAAATACCTTTAAAAAGTGATGGTTTATAATCTTTGTTTGGTCTTATTCGAACATTCACGCAAAGCACATATCACCATAATGTATGATTTATTTGTATAACCTCCATTGTCGAGTGGTAAGACGTTCGACTACGAATCCAAAGCTCGCAGGGTCAAACCCGGCATGCGCCAATAACTTTTATTTAATTAATATGTGTCATAACACATTTAATTCATATAAAATAATAAAAAGTATATTTGCGGCACGTTCCAGAGTGGTAGATACAACGCTCTGGTGAAATTCAGAATTGAAACTTTGCTTAAAATGGCTTTAGCCGTGTTTGGTGACTAGATCTAAATAGCCAGGTACTTGGTTTCAGCCTCACAACACAACACAACCCTATTTGGGGATGCCATAGTCGCGCTGGCTCTAGACGGTTGAGAGCAGTTGAGACTCTTGTGCGGAATTAATATAAAAAAAAACCACTGCATGTATTTCAATAAACACAAATTTAGGAAATAACCTCAAAATTTCTTAAAGTTAGTTATGCGAAGTTAGCGCGGACGGAGAACATTCTTACATACTTAGAAGTGCTGCAATATTATGTGAAGACTTTTCTTGTCTCTTTTTCTCTCATGGTAAACGACGCAAAACCCGGAGAAAGTGATCTATCGCAATTTTGTATAGGTTGGGTAAAAATATTTAGCTCTCTCTCCATATATATTCTTACTTCAAGGTATGAATGGTAGGAGACCTATCAAATACATATATTATTTTTTATGTATCGAAAAGAATATATGATAAGAAAGTGAATGGAAGAAGAAGTCGAGGACGCCCGAGAAAGACATGGCACGATCAAGTAAATCAAATACTTGAACCGGGTCATGTGAAGAGTCAGAATAACAGAAGAGTATGTATGAGACGATGTATGAATGTAAATTAAGCAAAGAGGGTGTGCCAATATAGAGTTATATGGCGGTCCGTCCTCTCTGCGTACCCCTGCGGAGAAACGGCGTAATGGTTAGTTAGTTAGCTGAGTTTTATGTGTTTGAGAATAATATATTTGAAATAATGTTTTGGTATCACTATATTTTCCTTTTATTATTATTCCATGAAAATATAATATTTTACACAACATTGTATATTTTATAGAAATATAATAATTAACACACTACTATTTACATAAAAAAATGATTAAGTAATAATGCATTAGGCTTCAAACACCACAATATTGTTAAACATATTTTTTATAATGATGTTAAAACCCTTTTTGGTTTGAAATAATTCGGTTCCAGAATTTTATTACTAAATTTCAACGAGAATTAATAGTGTAGGGTGGCCACAAAATATGTCAAAAGCAAAGCAAATTTAATAATTAATATAAAATTATACCAGCTATTTTTATTTCATTACTTTATTACATTCATATGAGGAGTAAAATAACGGATTTTCGCTGCCATTTTCTGCCACACATGTGAGGTTTTACAAACTGTTAAAAAACAAAAAGCGTATTCAATTAAGGTAGCATTTTTTTTATTAAACACGTTTTTCACGTATTGGACCCACAGTTTTAAATTCTCTGTGGAATAGCGTTAAGCTCCTTGTCTCTAGATCCAGAAGTCGCTGGTTCAGATACTGACTTAAAAAATATTATTTGTTCATATTTTGATGGATTATTTTAACTTTTTCAATATATACAAACAATCCCGGGTAACGAATAACCAGACAACATTTGAAACACTCCTAGTGCCATCATAACAAGCGGAAGATGTTGCTGGTGCAATGGTGAAGGACTTAGTTCGCAGAGGAATTGAATCCATGACACCCGGATGCCGTTTTCACTCATCTACTAACTGGTCAATCAATTTTACCCGTAAAAATAAAATCATTTAATATTTATATGCACCTCATTTCATGAGTAAAAAAGTATCCTTAGACCACCATCCGCAAATAAAACGTTGATTTTGTTGGTTAAGATATGTTTAGTGATTAGTTCTTAAAAGTTGGGTTCTTCTCAATTTTCCTCTCCCACTTCACCAAAACTAAAGCCTCCGAAAAGTAAAGATGCCATAAGCCATAGTTCCACGAGCTACAAGCGGGTGAAACTTGTAAGGTAACTGTAAAAAAATAAAAAATTCTAACATAAATTCTTAAGGATGAACGTAATTTTCTGACTCCCCGATACTTCAACAAAATAGAACATGATACTCGTTCCTAAGTTATAAGCCGGCGTAGATAAGTAAATATTATTACAGCATAACTTTATGTGAAATATTTTTATAGAAGCGGGGGCGAAGTTTTCAGAGAGCGTATTAATTAACCAATGAAAAGCTTAATTGAACTTGAAACTCCGAGACCCCAAACCTCCAACAGAGTCAGATAAATATTTATACTTGGAGGCAAAACAAACTGGCTAATATTATGCCTTTGATTATAGAACGAAGCTCAGACGCCTTTCAGCAGTAATAAGTAATTGAATTATTTTCGGGAAGAGATTTCTTTACCTTCCGTTTACAGTCTAAATAATAACCGAAGAAAACGGCCGTTTCATTGCGGTAGTCTTGTAGTCTTTTTCAGTTGATTTATTAACTAACTAATTAAATAGTCATAACGCCGTTTCGCCACAAAGGTAGACAGAGAGGACGAACCGCCATACAACTCTGTCTTGGCACACACTCTTTGTTTCATCTACATTCATACATCGTCTCATACATACTCTTCTGTTATTTCGACTCCTCGCATGGCCAGACTCAAGTATTTGATGCCATGTCTTCCTCGGGCGTCTCTGACTTCTTCTACCATTCATTTTCGCGTCATTTATTATTTTTGGACTCCTTTCTTCGTTCGTTCGCTCTATATGCCCAAACCACCTAGGCGTCTCTTTATTTGATTCTATTCATTACGCTTACTTCACCATGATATTTACATTTTGAACGAGGTCATAGATGGGTTTAACTGCACATACGCCTCAATGATTTCATTTATACAGCATTCAGTGTACTTTAATCCTTCCTCACTGCCACACCTCAGGGTTGGTATAAGCACTCCACTGTTGGACTGTTAGCTTCGCTTATTTAAACAATTTTTCATTTGCGCCAACAGCGTTCGTCCTCCATTTACGGAGTTTCCTGTATTCACCCTTCTTTAAATATCCTTATCAGACTTTTCGTCTCTCGTAAACATACTTCCTAAATGGAATTACTCATAAATAATTTCCTTCGTGAGGACATACTTAGATACGTACGAGGGAGGACTTTTCAAAATTGGAACTGCCGGATGTCTTAAGAAAATTATCAAAATAAAAATAATCTTTCCAAATGCCCAACTTATAAAGTACCTACCTATAATGGGTTTTTGCAGATATTATTATTGTATATCTGAAATGGGTGAATTAGAGCAAGTATTTTTTTTTTCTTGGCAAGTCACGTTACATTCCGTGATTTTTCACGGGTAACTAACTAATAATTATAGATATTTCGTGTTGATACCCGTTGATAAAAAAATTACGGGTAACAACTAGTTATATATTATATTTTGTGTTGATAACCGTTGATAAAAAGGTTCTTATCCCAACTATGATTAAATAAATGAAATAATCTCGCCTCTCTCACACACAAGCTAATTAGAAACATGCTCTTTATTTTTGGGTAGTTTTATATTCATTATTAAATAAAGAACGTGTTAAAATGGTCAGATATGGCTTACAGTAATTTAATTTTTTGTGAACATTTTTTTTTTTTTTCATTTTCATGTAATGTTGTTAGGCTAACGGGAGTTGCAGAGGAGGATTGAGAATCACCTGCCTATTTATATCTGGTCACTAACCACCGTTTATGCCGTTTCAAGCAAAATTTTGTTTCTGAATGGTGCTCTTGCCAAAAGAATACCGGATATATACATGGCCTGTTCAAAAAAACGATAATCGAATGGAAACAGCCCGCGAAAATTCTAAATTCACCTTTTCTTTTGATCAGGCCTCGTATGTATAAATATGAGTTTTACCATTGTCCCACATTTGTGAAGCCTTGAGTAAAAATTTTGATTTCCGTACAAAAATACTTTTTGTTTGTAAATGCAGAAAGAACAATTATACCGCCAACACTTTTCCCTTTGTTCTATATTCAGTCAAATTCAGCAACAATTCCAAATCCAATTTCTTTTGTTTCCACAGTTCAATGCAAGCAACGTTTTGATTCTGAAGAGTGGTCTTTCACCAGAGCAATACTTATAAAAAAATACGTATTTGCCACTCTGAAACGTGCAGAAAATTATTTTTAATCAATTAAATTTAAAATAACACATATTAATGAAATAAAATGTATCTGCGCACGTCGGGATTTGAGTCGCCGGCCTCTGAACTCGCTACTGAGTGTGTTGACCACTCGACCACGGAAGCCGTCAAAATAAATTAAAGTGAGTCGGAAAGATTAGTCATTTTTTGGCTCTATGAGTAAAATTATGCCCCCGTACATATTCCTACTATTTTTACCAGGTCTTTTGCATGACTTACTACACGGTTCACAGGTTTTTTACCAATCAAAATCCAATCTAAGCTGCAGTTGAGAGACGGCTTAGTAAATAAAAGACATTTTAAAATTCTCACAAATTGAAGTTTTCTTAAAACGGAAAATTGTTTGAATACTTATGTTATAATTTAGTTCTGCTTCCAGTGGATAACTTTTTAAAGCTTATGGGTCGAATCTCAATAATTTTTTAAGCTAATGTGTCGATTCTCATTATTTTTTTAAGCTGTGTTCGAATCTTATTACTTTTTTTACCTATGTGTCTCAAATTTTATTACGTTTTTAAGATATGTGTCGAATTATCTTACCTTTTTAAGCTGTGTGTCGAATCTTATTCATTTTTTTAGCATTTTACTTACTCAGATTCGAAGGGCAAATATTTCCATTACACTTTTATTTTGAATATGTTTTTTAATCAACTTTGAACCCGCTAATTTTATTTCAAAGTTGAGAACATTTTTATGTTACCAAGAAAATTGCTAATAATCATTCGTTTTGATAAAAGTAATGATAATATTCACTTTCTAAAATTAAATAACTTAATAACAATTTTCAGACCGTTTTTCTTTTTTCCTTTCTACTTCCAAAAAACTATTTTCGCAGGGAATTTAAAATAAAACTAAATAGAAATTTCTATTCCTTAATACCGCTAGCGAGAACGCATGACCTAGTAAGATATAGGAGTTGAAATTTCATATTTCGCGAGCATTTCTCCGCGAACTCGATTTAAATTACAATGGGAAAGATCGGGAGAATATCGAGCGATTCTGTTAAAAGAATCTTGGAGGATTTTCAGAATAAAATATTATGTTATTGAGATATACTTGATAACAGCATTGAATATCCGCGAAAATTTATCGAGAATTTTGATACCAATATCTCATAAAACTGTTTTGAACTTTAATTCAAAATAATTGTGAAATTTAGGAAACACAATTTAGGTTTCGTAATATTCTGTGATAGAAAATCGCTAGGAGTGTTTACATAGATTTAAACCCAGACAAGACATTAAAATATGTTTTCCGTTAAAAAATAACGTTCAAATTGACCTTACTTCGGGAATACCGAGTAAACACCATGCTTTGTCCGTGTGCCGAAGTCAGCTCAATTTTCTCTTACTTTTGGTAAAAGTGATTCAAAATTTTCGAACGTCGAAAATCTTCCTTAAACAGATAACCAAATTCCTAGGCCGATTCTGAGTCGATTTTTCCCCCATTCCTATCACACTTCTAGGGACTATCTACACAGTGGTAAACCCATATTAAAATATTGCAGTTTTGCTTTAATAATAATTGTTCAATTATAAGACCTCAAAACTCTGTATATGTCTACAAAATCCGAGTTTAATAGGTAACATATTGTTATAATTTTCACTCACGAGTCCAAATATATTTCTTTTTGTAAGTAAGTAAAAATATTGCATTACTTATTACCCGTGAAAAGATGTAACTTGAATTGCCAAGAAAAAATATTAATTGCTTTGTTTATGTAATCCATCCATTAAAAAAAAAGTCTGCTAAAATAAATCATAAATAGGTGATTTATAGGTAGGTAAGGATTTAAAAAGATTCTCTTTCAAATTCGATAATTTCAATTAACATCAGTTCCAAATTTGAAAAGTTCACACTCGTACGTACATACTCCAAAGTAAATAATTTATTATTAATTTGATGTCACGCACATTTATTAGTTGACAATAAAGTAATAACAGCCTGTCAACACTGATGGCAGAATTGCAAAAGTTCTTTGTAATTTTAACGAGAACTTTATTTGCTAATTTCGCTAATTTCTTAAACTTATTACTAACATCAAATTTCATCAACGAGAGAACTTTAGTTTTGGTGCTTATAAACAAACAATTACGCAAAACAAATAAAACACTTTAACACGTGTAAACCGGGAATCTTTATGCTTACCTACGCTTCGAGCTCAAATATATAAAATGAAAAAAAAAAATTATTGAACGCATTTTTTTTCATACCTAGAAACAAATTTATTGAGAGTATTTGAAATAGACCGGTATGCAAAAAGCTATTTATGCTAAATTTAATTAAGACAATATGAATGTAGGTCGAACGTGCGGAAGCTCAGTTAATGATATGATGTCATAATCATCATGCTATTGAATTTTTATAATTTTATTTGTTCAAATCAAATATTTTTATTTTTAAGTTCTGCTATATTTAGTTACAGCTGTTTCGGCGTTTAAGGCCATTGTAAAACTGTGACTAGGTCACATTGAAACGACTTACTTATATGAATTTAGTTCACTGTTTAATTACCAATTTCGTTAAAAACTTAATTCTCTAGAAATTCTATTCTGTAAGGAATTAAAAATAAAATACTATTTCCTAATTTAACGGCCCTCCTTACTTACGGTAAAATAACACATTTAAGTATTGCGCAATATACAATTCAATTAAAAAATTAAGCTATATATTTGCCTAAGCATCTGCAATACAACTCTGCCATCCCAAAACGAGTGTTACAATATTTTTTCATGTTTAAATTCTCATTTTTTTCCAAAAAGCTTATATTAAACGGCTGACTAAATTAGGTTCATACTAAAATGTTCACTATAAGGTTCAAAATTTTGTAATTTTTCCAACATCAGGTCCTCTAAATAGAAAACTGTTTCTTTCTCTAAACTAGAAATAACTAAAATAAATGTATTTTTCTGAAGAAGCCTACCAGTATATAAGACTAGTCTGTATATATTACAAATAATTATTCAATGCCACAGATTACATATGCAGTTATTAAAAAGATAGAGCACAGGAATTAAGGTTTGTGCAGCGCCTTCGAGGTGATTTTTTACAAAAATGGCGCTATGTATATTGTCCAAATATTATTATAATTTTAACGAATCTAAATTTTGAATTAAAACATAGAAATAGACGTAAATATTTATATTGATGTAAAGCAAGCAGAGTTGTATTTCAGCTTTTATGAAGATTTGTAGTTTAAATCGTCGATTTAATCACATATATATTTATGTATATATATTTTTTTTTAAATATCGCAGTAGGAAATTTTACCGCTAGAAAGGAGAGCCGTTAATAAACTGAGTCATTTGCTCAATGGTTGGTATAGAGGATGAGACGCCACACCACCTTATCCTAGCACCTACATCTTGCGCCGCACACTTTCACACACGGTCTCTAATGCACACTTCCGTTATTCCATCTCTTGACACAACCCGACTCAAGTTTTCGATCCACTCGATGGTGTCATATCTACCCCAAACACTTTATCCATCAACTAGCCTGTCCAATAATATATTCCTGACACTTATTTCTTCGTTGGTCTGGTCAATTTTCTGATAAATACCCTTTTCTCCATTACATTCTTAAAGATTTCGTCGTACGTTCTCAAACTAAACTATCTTACCAAACATTTTGTATGCAAGTATAGGCGTACTTCTGATAGTTTCACTGTACCCTCTGCCTTTTACTTATGAAGCCTTCATTTACATGTATCAGATGGATAGCAATAAAATTTAAATTTCAAAAGTTGTAAATTACGAGTGACAGGACTATATTTATTATAAAAACTTTAATTTTCTAAGTACGATTCTGCAGCTTCAAGTTTAGATAAATTTGATTCTAGAAGCAGGAAACCCAAGTACCATATTGTTTTCATAAGAAGGCTTTAACCGAAGTGAAGTGAAATGAACTGAAACTTGTCTTGGATGGGATCCCATCATGTATGCATTAACTTTGTAATTATTCATTCTAAATCCCATAAGGGAGCGTCTCTTCACTAATATTTGCACTTGCTTAATGCAAAATTCTCAATTTACGGAAACTACTGTACCCCGTGGCCTAATAAATGCAGCACTAATTACTAAACCCCAAAACAATTCCATTCTATGGCTTACTAAGAGGTATCCAGAAGTTACACTGCATGAGTGTTTTTTACTAATTGGCTGAATTGTAAATCTTAAACTAAAAACACATTTAGCTGTTGTTTTAAAGTATATAATTTAGATTTTAATATATTATTACGATTGTAATATTTAATAAAATGATCAAAACTAAGTAATTTCGTATTAAAATAATATCCTTTAAGGATGTTTCTGACAGAAATCAATGTCATTCTCTTCGATGAAGCATTGAGATGGTTTTTGCTCTCTGATAAGTTTTTTCAAACATGTGTATTTGATCCATATATTATCCATTTAAAATAAATTCACTGTGGGTTAAAAATTCGTTAGGTTTGGTTCGCTGTATCCTGTTTTCAATTCAATTATTCATTATTTTTAAAACATTACAATGTTATTTTAACATAGAGTAGGTAAGGGTGTATAAAAATGCACACAAAAGTCGTACTTAAGAACAATCAAACAATTCGAAGAAATATCAGTAAGGATAAACGTAAAGTAATGACTTTAAGAAAAAAAAAAAAATTCATGAAAATGGCTCATCAAAAACAAAAAAATGACTACACATATAGTAGCAATGTTTGTCATTTGAACGAAGCATAATTTTTTGTAAAATATATCGACATCCAAAGAGATTCGGTTCAAGAAGAAGATTGTCCTCTCATTTCGTTTTCATGGGGTATATCCGACTTCTTCATCCCTTCAATTGGATGTCACAAATTCTTTTGATTCTCCCTTTCATGTTACAAGTTCAAACCCTGTAACCATCAACGTCTCAATCTTCTTCGTCACGCTGATTCGACTGTGGGTAGGACAGCTTTTATCTCAAAGACGAGTTATTGGAAAATGTTAGATATGTAAATAGCGTAACAGTCACCCACAGATGAGATGGGCTGGAGATTTGAAAAGAACTGCTGGATTTGAATGTGTGAAAACAGCCAAGAGCCGGAAAATACAAAGAAACTTGAATAAAGTAAAGCTGTTTGCCAGAAGGCTCATGCAAAAAAAGAAAATATAATAAATAATAAATTTTTCTAGAAAGCAATAACTTTGTGGTTTGACATATTTAAAGAAATTAATAAATAACTTTGTAAAAGACCACGAATATAATTTTTATTTTTATGACCGTCTGGTTTCGCATAGCCTGAGCATCATGAGGGTACAAAATTAAACTAAACAAAAAATACCGAGTGTGCGGTTATATATACAAAGGAAGGCAGAACACAATACAAAATGAAATAGGATAATAGTGGATAAAAAAAAAGTTGTCCAATATTAGGTATATTTCCTGTAAACTAATAAAATTTCTCATTATTACTCAATCACCTTTTTAGTAGACGTTTAGCCTCTCTCAATTTATATCACCTGTCTCTTTCTGTCTGTTTCTTTGTGATAACTTTAATGTTATTATTTTAACAAGTTATTGTTTATTTTTTATGAAGTAAAGATTGTTTAATCTACAAGTGAACCATATCTAAAATAGCTTTTACAAAGTTATTTTTCCATTTCATGAAAAATATTATGTATTATTACTGGAATATAATAACACAATTTTTTTTTCCTGAATTGCAATATTGATTAACTGATATTTGTATTTAAAATTTGAGATGTGAAATATCTTAGTTGAGTAAATAATCAAAATTTTTCATTTCCTTATTCGAGGTATAATATTTCACAGGTGGAGATGTTTTGAGTGGGCCAGTGAGTTGTTTGTCTTAATTTGTTTGTATGCTCGACGAGATACTTACACGTTTTTAATTAGCTAAGGGTATCATGATAGGGTGAATCCTTACGTAAATAAATCAACGCTTCTAAAACGGCTTTTTCCGCATTACTTTTCAGTTTCAGAGATAGAAAAACATCTTTCAAGTAATATATTTTTTTTGTAGAGAGCAATTACTTGGTGGTTTGACACATTTCATGAAATAAAAAAAACTTCACTAAAAAATTATTACTTAATCATCTCTTTAGTTAACGTTTTACCTCTTTCAATTCATACTATCTGTCTCTTTCTCTATGTTGTTTTGTTATAATTCAAATGTTATTCTTTTGTTCTTTCACTGATCTCTTATTTTATTTTATATTGTGTTCTCCCTCTGTATGTATAAAGTACCGCACAATTTGTATATTTTTGTTTTGCTTAATATTATACCCTGATGATGCTTAGGCTAAGCAAAACTGATCGGTCATAAAAATTAAAAATGATTAATTATTGTTGAGGAACGTGGCATTACAACAAACATTAAAAAGTACTGGCAAGGCTTAATAACACTGTATTTTCAATCATTATTACATTATAATTCTATTTTGTTGACTTATTTATGTAAGAAAGTGCCCACCATCCTTAAAAAAAATTTTTTTTTAAGCTTGTAAGTATGGTGGTAAATTAAATTATAACGGAAGTCAAAATAAAGTGTTCAAGTTTCTGAAAACTGATCTGAGATGAGGTTAATCACTGAGATATTATGAGAAGTGTGTCAAATAGACGAATAAATGCAGAAGTGAAGCAAGCCGTCTGCAATAAAGTTCTGATTCCAACCCTGATAAATTGCAGTGATTCATAAAACTGTCAAAATAAGAACGAAAGTAGATAAAATACCGCAGAAATGAGATCTTTGAAGCGTAGTGCAATAAAATGATCTGCAATCGTATTATGAATGTAGATATCCGAAAAAATACATGATAATATAGTTAAGAAATGAAAGGGGAGCTCGTATAGTTTTGAATTGTGGAGCTAATGGGCAGAAAAAAGTCTCAAAATTTTTATTTTTATAGTTAATACCGCACAAGAGTCCCAACTGCTTCCAACCGTCTAGTGCCAGTGAGACTATGGCATCCCACTTGAGGCAAGTTGTGAGGCTGAAGGTAGTAGTGAGGAGGGGAAGGAAATGGGAGAGAGGAAGGTTAGGAAGTACTTGGCTATTCAGATCTGATCACCAAACACATTGGCTAAAGCCATTTTAAGCAACGTTTCGATTCTGAATGTTAGTCTTTCATCAGGGCTATACTTAAAGTATTTACCGCTCTGGAACGTGCCGCAAATATACTTTATATTATTTTATATGAATTACATATGTTATGACACATTGTAATTGAATAAAGTTCATTTGTGCACGCTGGGTTATAACCCGCGACCTCTGGATTCGTAGTCGAGCGTCTTACCACTTGACCACAGGGGTGAATTGAAAAATCTAGAGATGGTCGATATTTCTGTCCCGGTTAAAAGGAACCGGTTACAATCCAATCACTGGACCGTCGATATTATTTCTCCAAGGAACCGGTTCCATGGTTTGATGTTTTTATTGATTTGCTAGCATTTTTTAGATTTCAAATCTCTACCGACTAGTTCTTTTTTTTGGGAGAGGATTTTTGTTGATTCGCTAGTACTTTTCGATTTGAAAATTAAAATCTCCTTCGTGGAACTTCTCTGGCACTAGGATCTATTTCCAAAAAGAATTGGATAAATAACCGGTTCAGCAAAGGTCACCGGTAACTAGAACCGCATGTCCACCCAATTCTAATATCGACCATCTCTAGAAAAAATCATCGGAATTGCTTCAGGAAGATATGGCGCACTTAGGTTAATCAAATATTTCAGTCGGGTTATAATTTATTATTATTCAATTAAATTTGATTATTTAGTATTTTAAGAACATTACAAAATTAGCATTTCAAGGCTTTTAAAAATAAAGTGAGTAAAGGTATACTCGTATGGTATTGGACAAATTAGTGTGGTGTTCCTTTTTATAATCTTTTCCTTTGGGAAATCAGGAATTGGTTAGTAATTGTGTTAATTTATTCAGTCCATCACCTTTTAAGTCACTACAATAATTATAAAGCGATGTTTTTTTAAAATACCTTTTTTGATTTGCATTTTACTCCGTTTTAAAACTACAGAATAAATTTAAAGAATCTCTTAACTCATCACAATAATACTAAATTGTGTGAACAATTTACAATTAACTTAGAATATAACAATTCATAACTATTAGCCGACTTACCGGAAATCAGAGCATTAGTTTTGGTAAACCAATCCATAATTATGCCCGTTGTTTATTGGATTTTTATTGACAGCTCGGAAGCGCGAAGAACGAAGTCTTATAAATCAGCCCCGCGGTGGCTAGGGGTAGCGGGGATAGCCGGAGGTGGTAAGGGGTAGGTTTCTTGTTTAAGTTTCGAGCTACCGTTTGAAATGTACGCTTCCCCGAAACTTGGCAGAGACGGAAATTCCAGAGAGGAAATATTAGGAAAAAACCCAAAGAAAAATATCGGAAGACGTCAAGAATTGTCAATGATTAAGTCTCCATTGCAAGATTAATACGATGAGAAAATGAAAATAATGGAAAATGATCACGTTATTTATGGAACCATTAAGAATTTGAAAATTTCGGAAGTTATTTGTGAGATTTGTTTAACACTATAAATAGCAGGAAATCTGAGTGCTGAAGCAGGAAAAACTCTCGAGCTTGGGAGTTCCGGCGTCATGAAATTTGCGCACAATTTTATTTTGTCTTAAATTACTAGTTCAACGCCATTATTTTTAATTTGCATATACCCAATAAGGGTCAGCACCCAAAAATGCACTCTTTTTGATTACCTAATACAAGCAATTCTACAAGTTATATGTCTGTTAATTTTATACGGGTAGTTAGAGAAATGTCTAAAGTTTCCAGTGAATAGAATTATCTTACAGAAATTTTATAAATTCTATGTAAACTGCATACAAGAATTTTAGGTAAAGGGTTCGAAAACAGTTTTTCACAGTATTGTTATCAACAAATATATAGCATATAACCTAAAAAACCGTTTAGTTGTGTCGAGTTTAGTCGCATATGAAAACATGTGGGCGGAGTCACCGGAGACGCGGGAGACCAAGATCATCCTTACAGTACATAAAAGCGGTGTGTTATTTTTGTTGTCTCTTTCTCTCTCATGGTGTACGACTTAGAAACCCGGAGAAAGTGATTTATCGCAAGTTTGTACAGGTTGGGTAAAAATAATTAGCTCTCTCTCTATGCATTGTTACTCTAAGGTCGTAATTCATCTGTTTTGACATATATTACATGTCAAAATCCGGACAAAGCCGTGTAGTAAACTAAAACTAGTGATACATAAACCTACGTGTTTTACAAACGTAAAATAACATGTGTTTTAACTGACCATTTGGAGGAAAAAAAATCGGACAGCAAAAAAAAAACCAAAAAATGTTAAACTAAATTTGTGACGTCATTCTGCGGACTGCGTCACGGGTAGGTCATCCCGTAGCCGCCGTACTATTGTCCAGGTCACGTAACGCAGATACGTGAGATTCATTTATTTAGAGAGGTCACCTTGCTTAAATTTTACTTCAAGGTAATGAACATTTATTCTACAATATTATTTTGAACCTACGCTGAAATCTTTCGTTTCTTTTTTCGTTTTTGTAAAAATGCATTGCTGTAATACATTATTTTTCAATGCGTGCCCTTCAATACACGCTTACGTTCCAGTGACATAACACATTCAACCGCCAACATGATGTAATCGATAAAGCAATACTTGGTCTTTCTCAAAAAAACTATTGTTATTTTTTACCGTGTTTTTGAGTTTCAATAATTGCCCGGAAGCAACGGAATAAAAGTGTGACTGAAAGAAGTACCTAAACTAAAGGAAAAAGAAAAGTCAGATAGTGGTTGGAAATCGTATGACAAATTCATTTTCATTAAACTAAACAAAAGCCATGTCAATCAATGTTTTGATTCAGAATCGAAAAGTCCCAACTGCTTCCAACCGTATAGAGCCAGTAAGGATATGGCATCCCCAATCGGGGTATGTTGTGAGGCTGAAGGAAGTGGGAGAGGGAAATGTGATGGAGAAGAGGAAGGTCGAAAAGTACTTGGCTATCCAGATCTGGTCACCAAACACGGCTAAAGAACCATTTGATGCGTTTCGATTCTGTATGGTGGTCTTTCACCAGGGCGATACTTAGAGTATCTAAAAAGAACGGAGAGCAATTTTGCTTTTTCACTATGTTTAAGCCCAAAAAGTTTTTCCTATGAAGGTTGGGTTTCTACAGCTTTGTTCACTTATAAATTTACGTGTTTAAATTGTATATTGGTGATTCTCTGGACTCTCATATTTAGTTAGACTTTTCTCGAGGCAAGAGAGCCTGAGTGCAACGTATTAACTCTTGTATGACGCATATCTTGGATTATTATAATTTGTGTAATAGCAACATTTTTAGTGTCTCGTTAATTTTATACAGTAAGATTGTCATTTCACTAGTCAATTATAAAATAACCCTCGAATTATTTGAAAAATTCCCTTTCTCCGGTTGTACAACCTCTTACACCACTATCAAACAAGTCCAACTGCCATTTTCCATCTTTCAACCTGTCTGCACATTCACCGGCTTGCTATTTGTCTCTCTTTCACACGTTTTGCATTGGTTTTTAAAAGATTCAGCCTTCTTTCGCATGGTGACGTTAAAATGTTGTTGTTTTTTACAGAATCATGCATATCACATTCCATCGTCGAGCTGGTGGTCCCGGCCATAGCGGATCCCAGAGACATGGCCATCCTCAGCTGTAAGTACGACATGGCCGGGGAGCGGCTCTACTCCGCCAAGTGGCTTAAAGATGGACAGGAGGTCTTCAGATACATGCCGGGAGGGAAGGTATAGAGGCTTCTTCTATTTTTTCTCTACCTTTTTTCTATGTATATCGCTTTTGATATGGAGCTATCTCACCGCGTCATTGTCACCTTGGGTTCAGTGTAAGACCTGATAAAAAGGCTTTCATCAGTTTTCTTGTCTAAGAAAGTTACTCAAAAAGGTAGTGATGAAGTTTATTTATTTGTGCTCGTACACCGCAAAAATTTGGTTTTCACACGAGAAGTCAAATAAAATAAAATAAAAAATCAAGCGGACTTTTTTTGATCTGACTCTTTTAAAATAATGAGATTTTAAAGGTTGTTATATAAGTTGTTGTTTGATCTCTTCGAACTTCTACGTTTCGTAGGCTTCAATTAGGTTTTTAAAAGTCTTCACTTTTTTAATTTTCCGGGACACTGGAGACAAAAGTTTGATTCCAGGGAAACAAAACCATAGAATCGTGTAATTTCCAATCCAATGTCAAATGATAATTGTTTGTCTAATGTTCGTATACACTATGTAGGTACCTAGTGTACATTATTTGAATGTGTTTAAAGAACGTTTGTTAAAATATTACAAAGAATAATGTTTTAAAACTATTTTTTTACATAGATATTATTAATTTAATAAAAATCATATTATTTTTAGCAAAAAAAAAATACGTGCAACAAAAAAAAAAAAATAATTGTTTTTAAAATACAATTTTACCTACGCACGTTAGTTTGAGAATAAAACAGAAAGTGTAAATTATTTACACGAAATGAAGATGTATGGAGATTCAATTACAAAGTTTCTAGCCTGGATATAGTGTCTTTGAAAGCCTCGAGACAGGAACAAGTCATTGAAATGTCTCGTCACATAATTCCTAGACTTCAGTGAAGCAGTGCTGGCTCTAGTTCACCTATTGTCTTCCAATTGAATGTGTCTACTCTGGAACCGCTTAAGGCGACTAACTTGTTAGTTATTTTACATCGGTTGGTACCTCTTTTAAGTCACTTGACTTGAAGCTGACTGACCTCATCATTATACTCGTTAATAGCTACCTCGGGTTCGTTTCACAACATTTATAAAAAAGTCACAAGTACCTACACGACCACTACACAAGACAACCTAATCAACTCGAGACGAATACATTAAATACTGAAAGTGGCAAAAGGAGCATAGGCCATCATGAGAGAGTACTTGTATACAATCTGGAGTATACTTGGGATATCTTAATAGCAAAGAACATTTTCTTATTATTGAATGTACGTATTGTCGCTCAAGGCAAAAATACTCAAGCGATAATTTGGTCAAAAATTTGTTAAATAGAGAGAGAATAGAGATACTCTCGTTTGATTCTGAAGACTTTCGTGGCCTTTCAGCCATCTAAAATATATTTACCATTCGGGAGAAGGCTTGACTCAAGCTATACAAGCTTGGGACTTTTTTTAGCTTCAAGTAACTCATTGAGAGCATTGACATACCTGAGTTAACTTTTTTTTTTAATCTAACCGGGTACTGAAGTCTTATGAATTTTACTGTAAAAAAAACAAAAAACTTTAATTTGCTTTGGTTTAAACTTCTCAAATGGCGCTTCAGACCCTTTGCCTTTCATATGTAAGACAGGAAATAATATTATGCCAGTTAAGAAAGCGTATTTATTCTTAACAACAAAAAAAATTAAAACACCTATTTATTGGCTGTCAATAGTTCATATTTAAGGCATTATCGATTTACCAGCTGGTTCACTGAAGGTTGAGCAAAGTGTCCAGCCTGGTACTATTATTTTACCCATTGGCTCGACACTCTTTCCGGTGAGCGGTGTTCATGATGCATTCCATGATTTTCGTCTTTTGTATGTTCAGCTTAGATCTCTGCTAAAGCACTATTTTTGTTCTCTAGTTGAATAATGTTTCCAGTATCAATCTGCTTGAAGAAGGAGACTGGCCTTGTATCTCTATTTCATATTTGTTAATCTCTTTTCTTTAATAAAGAATCCTCGATTTACCAGCTGCATTTGTTAGCATGGTTTTGTATATGCTCTTTAGGTCTCCACTGATGCTCTTTTTTCATACACCTATTATCTCAAATTGAAAAATGTTCCAGGACCTTTTGAGTCAGGCAACTGAGTTGGTATTTTTTCCCCAATTATTTATTTATTCTTTTCCATCAACTTCATTCCGGATTCATCAGTGGGTCTCTGATATGTCCGTATTTCTTTATTATCTTTAGGTCTCCACCTAAACATTCCTTTATTTATATTACTATCCTAGAGTTGAGGAGTATGCCTTACTTGAGAACACTTGGATTAAGCGACTGATCTGGTTATTTTTCCAATATCATTTTGTCGCTTTACCCTGTCAGCGGATATCGGATTTTTAGTCTGCCTGAATTTATATGTCCTGTTTTAGGTTTCTTCTCGTCAACTTATTTTCTTCGAGATGATCAATGTATCCTGTCTTAGAATACTTGAGTAAGACGGCTGTCTGGAATTTTTCTTAACTTTATAATCATGCTATTATAAATATTTGATTGACCTATCTTGCTTGTTGTTGTAGCCCCCAGGTTTACCCTTCCCCGTGGCCGGGGTGCGCCTCGCCCGCACCCCTCGCTGCTCCCCGGCAACTTGCGACCTGGAGTTGACAAACCTGGTGCCCCATTCTTCTGGAATTTACCGCTGTGAGGTCTCCACAGAAGCACCTACCTTTAAGATTGCATACAAAAGCGCCAATATGACGGTAGCAGGTAAAGGAAATTTTAAATACACAAATGTATTGTTATTTGAATGGCATTTTAATTGGATGTAAAGGAAATCGAAAAATGTTTTCTCGAAAGCGATGAAGATTATAAAAATATAATTTTAAAAGTTGAAGGTGAGTGAGGTATCAGATAAATAATAACTATAATTATTTACGGGCGATAAATTGACTTTTTATTTTATTTTTTTGATATATACGGTACGGTTAGTTACTTCCTCATGATTTTTTTAAATACAATGTCAAAATATTTACGAAAGCCACTATCTTGACAAACGTTTTTTTCTATAAAATTTTCAGGATGATGCGGTAGCCAAGAACAAAAATATTTACAAAATTTTCAAAACATCATTCTATATCTTTCAGCCGCTTCACTCGAATAATTTTCTTATAAAGAGGCTTAATTTTTTGAAATATCGAGAGCATTATTTTCTTATTATTAAAAAAAGTTTCCTCAATGAGTATTTATTGGCCATTACGGTAAAGTTATAGTCATTATTAACATAAAATATTAAAATTTTCAAAAATTGTCCTCATCGTTATTAGTGGTAAACTTTTGAACGTCAAGTTCTAAGGTAGAAATCCTAAGACGGAAGACATATTTAAATTTTGTTGAGCTTGAGACAATTTTTTAACTGTCAATTATAGTTTTTTTTTGGTTTAAAATAAATTAGCATTTTCAGAGCTTTTTCACAAAAAAGTTAAGGCTTGTAGATTTTATTACAATTAGTTTTTGAATAGTTTTTTTGACTGAAGTTGGTAAAATATTTAAATAAAGGGTACATCAATTTTCCACCCAGGAAACATATATTTTATTTTCTTTGTGCAAGAAGTTTGTCACTCATTGTAATCTTTTGATTTTGTACTTACGCAAAGATCGAAAGTTATCAACTTGACAGATTTCCTCGTCACGAGTTGTAATTTTGTAGCTCTCCTTCAAACGCTTTGAAAGTTCTGTTATTCTCATTAGCTCTGATAGCGGAAGCTTCAAATGTTTGCAAAGATTCAACGAAAAATACGACACGACAACTGTCATCTTCTGAACTTTTTTGAAAGTCCGTGACATTTGGAAAACTTTGATGTTATCAGTGAACGATTCCCAGATATTGTCTGCTTATAATTTAATTAATGATTGAAATTACAATTTATAATTCATGAAAATTTTGGCAATTATTAATTGCTGTTATAATGATATATTTTTATGGACAAAGAATATTTAAGTTTATTAATTAAGCTTAACTTTGGTGGGAAGCAATACATCAACATTCAGCTAGTAATTGTATATTTCATGTTGTATTTTACAAAAGCTGCACAGAGTAGGGTGAAGTGAAATAATTACTACGTTTTAGGGTAATGGATTGTATTACAATATCAATAGTTGTAGTTTTTTCTTCACTAACAACTGTGTCAAATTACAAAACCTATCGTGAAATAATTACTTCCGTCTGCGCATTTCAAATGAAAAATGTGATCAGCTTTAAAAATCATGTGGGCACTATTAAAATACTGTTAAAAAGGCAAACATTCCCGGGTTACGAATAACCTACAAATATTTGAAAAACTCCTACAATCATCAAAATAGCCAGAAAATGTTGCTTGTGCAATGATGAATGACGAATGGATTGAACCTAGGACGCCTGTGGGAACCTGACGCAAATGTCGCCTCGACTACTTTCCGTTCAAAAATGTATTAAATATTTTCCGATTTACACCATTTTAAATTAATTTATTCTAGTATGTTTACATAAAAACCTATTTTAATGTGGTTTAAACTATATACTAACAAAAAATAATCATAAGGCCTTTTCTCCGAAAGGGTAAGCAGAAAGGATGAACCGCCACACAAATCTGTCTTGGCACACATTTTTTGTTTCATTCATATTCAAATATCGTCTCATAATATTTATAGTCTTCTGTTATTTAGACTCTTGACATGGCCCGAATCAAATATTTGATTCATTTAACCGTGCCATATCTCCCTCGGGCATCCCCGGTTTCTTCTGTTATTCACTTTCATTATATTTTACTAAGCTATACACACTATTCAAAAAAATATATGTTTAAATATTTTTGAAATGCAGCTAAATTTTCAATTTTTTTTATAGAAAAGAATGAATGCTTTGGTGCATTAACTGCGCAGACTGAAGATATTATTATTTTAGTAAAATCTCAAATAAGCCTAACCTTTAGCGGTATTTTCAAAAACTTTTAAGGCTTACTTACTTTTTTTGACAGTTATTCAAATATATAAACAAATGAAAATTCTCAACCTTAAGCCAGGTTATTTTCAGTTTTTTTTATTCCTTTAAAACTAACAAAAATAATGGTATTTATACCATGTTTTGTTTGTACGCCATTAAAATTATGCATTTTTAAATTTGCCGTTAAGTTTGTTTATTATGTTCGTGGGGAAGGCGTCTGTGACGTCACGCCCGCCAATGTCTGTTTGACAGTTCCGGATACATAGTAAAATTTGGACTGTACAGGATTTAGCAATTTTAAAACGTTTTTAAAATCAATAATTTTAGAACCAGAAAAATTATCTTGAAATATTTCACACGTTTTTCACCATCCAGCATTTTTGAGAATACAAAAGCAAAAAGCAAACTATTTGTATTTATCATAAAACGATTGTACAAACGTTGATTTTTTTCTTCATCCTACTGCACAATATCGAACGGAGTGTCATAAATCTACGTCCACTTAAGAATATAAACACTTCACTATAAATGAAAACGAAATAATAACTTTGTAAAAGATCACAGTTTTTTTTTTAATGACCGATCAGTTTCGCTTAGCCTAAGCATCGTCAGTTTACAAAATAAAACTAAATGAAAATTACAAAGTGTGCGCTTACAAATATATATGGAGAAAGAACACAATATACAATAAAATAGGAGGACAGTGAGAATACAATATAACATTTAAATTTATTATAACAAACGAACAGACAGAAGGAGAGACACATAATATGAAATAAAAGAGGCAAAACGTCAAATGAGAAAGTGATAAAAGAATAATAAGAAATTTTATGAAATTACGGACAGTATACCTAATATTGTACTACTGAACAAATTAGAATGATTATTAGAAATTAGATTTTTCATTTTAATGGCTTTCTTTATTTCTAGTGCTTCTAAATTATTAAATCTGTTGCTATGAGAATATTAGCACCGGTGCTTTTATTGAAGGTATGATCGTTTTTAATAACATATTTGCCAGATTTATTTAATTCTCACATTGACATTACAAATTGTTTTACCAAATATAAAATGCAGAATAATCACCACAATCCAATTTATAAATTATATATATAAATAAATACATAAACTTACATAAATAATTGTTTGTTTAAAAGGCTAGTCGTATTTCCGAAGAAAGGTTTTTTGCCCTGAAGGAAGAAAAATTATTGATATGTAACCAAGGTTATTATTATTGTCTTACACAAAGATATTATTTCATTTTTAATTAAATATGTCAAACCACAAAGTGATTGCTTTCTACGAAAATACTTTACTACAAGATTGAGTTGTGCCAATTCTGCCAAAAGCAACACTAAAAGACTTACAACCTGCCTGTGTGTTTGCTATATCCAGCCCTGCCGCAGAGAGACCCACTGGTCGAGGGGGCGGCCACTGTTTACTCTCTCGGAGAGGAGATTCGATTAAACTGCACGTCGGACCCTTCACTGCCTCCCGCCGATCTGTCGTGGTTCATCAATGATGAAGAGGTGACGAATTTTTTTTAAAAAACATATTTTTTAAAACAGCATGTTTGGTTCAAATGAAACTACTGCCTGGGTACAAAAACTAACCCACGTTAAGGGAAACGTAAAGGTTAAAAGAAGGAAAAACAGTCACATACAAGAAAAATATATGATGTAGTCCTGTTGTTGATATTATGTTTACGGAAAACCATTCTGCTTCCTTCGCATAACATTAACCTTTCCCTTCTCCCTGTGCTATATCCAACTCCATCACTCGTTCGTAATCCTATTGTTGTATTCATTGTTAGTTTAACGTATGTTCTGACAAAGGAAGGATTCTTCCAAAAATGGTCGAGAGCAGTCAAGTGAAGCGTAGAATTCTGTAAAAAATTAACAGTAACGTATACAAATCTATTCTTTTTGACGTATCACATGTATGTTTCCTGGCAACAAGCCATATTTTGCAGATAGCTGTAACCTCATATTTATCAAGATATGCGAGGAATTAATTTTCTTCAAATAAAACTTGTACAATAATAATTATTTTTTTTAAAGAAAGATAAACATTCCTGGGTTACAATAACTTGATTGATGATTATTTGAAAAACTCTTACGCCATCACAGTAAGTGAAATTTTTTGCTTGTGCAATGATGGAGGACTGGGCTAGCAGAAAAATTGAACCCACGGCGCCCGGGTGGGAATCCAACGCGTTTGTCTGCTCAGCTACAAACGGGACAGTTAATTTTTTTTATTTTTCGTTGTTGTAAAAAGTATTCTTAGACCATCATCCGCAAATAAAACGTTGATTTTATTGATTTAGAAATGTTAAGCGATTAGTTCTTAACAGTTGAGTTCTTCCCAATTTTCCTCTTTCACTTCACCAACCTTTCTTTAAATGGAAATGCTATAAGCCATAGTTCTACCAGCTACAAGCGGATGGAACTTGTAGGGTCATTATATTAAAAAAAAAAAAAATGAACCCATAGTAAAACAGTCCATAACAGATGCGTCACCATAAATATAACTGTAAAAAAATATTAACCGGTCAAAGACATTGATAATACACGTGAAGAGTTTTTGACCTTCCGTGATGTCTTTTAAAAATTTGGGTGATTCTCTTTTGATTTTCAGTTTACCGTTTTTATTCATTTGTTCACTATTCATGTCGTGCAGGTTGTGATTTCATATTTTTTAAATTAGTTCAAGAATTATATTAATCGGTCTCTGTTCGTTAGGCGCAGTTCCCTTTCCTGGACGAGTCCACGGTGACTGGGTCTGACACGATGGGCCTCTCCACGCGCTCGGTGTCTCTGCGCCTGCGTGCGGACAGATGGCTCTTCCGGTCCGTCACGACACCGGGGGCACCGGCGAAGGAGATGCTGATCTTGAGGTATAAACAATCTCCTGAAAAAGGCAGCCCGTACCCTCACAACCTTTGAAGATATCGTCACCGGAAAGGCAAAAAGGCTTAAGCGACACTTTGGTCGAAAATGAGTCAAATATGCGGTTTTGATCAGTTTTTGATTCTACATCGAAAGCTCTGACTTGTTCGATTCTGAAGATTTTCGTGGCGCTTCAGCCATCTAAAATATGTTTACTATTTAGAAAAAGGCTCGACTCAAACGACACAAGTTTAGGACTTTTTTTTAGCTTTTTGTCGCTTCAGATAACTTAGTGAGAGCATTGAGTTACCCGAACTAACTTTTTTTTTCAAAATTCAACCAGTTAGAAGATTTAGTGCTCCGGTTTGAACTTCCCGAAATGGTGCTGCAGCCATTTTGCCTTTGCAGCGACGATATGTAAGACCATGCTGAGAACGTAGCACGATTAACAGATGTTCATTGATGTTGCAAAAATACATAATTTTAAGATTATAACGTTAATGTGTTTACAACCAGATATTTGTATTTTTGTAAGAAGCAAAACCATGAAACATCTTAATTTTTTTCTAAAATATTGTCAATTGATTATTAATGAATGTAATAATAAACCAATTACTTTGTATAATACCAGGTTATTTTATACTTGTGCCGACCAGGTTTTTCTACCACCGAAGCTTCATTAAAGCAGTATGATTATAACAAATACGTAATACGAAGAAATTACTTCATTTTAAAATTATACTGTCACCATAAAGTGGTTCCTTCATGTGAAAACTTTAAAATATAATGGTGTTTCAACCACCCATTCGATTGTTTTAACACTTACGCCCGACTGTCTCATCCGTGGTAATTAAAGTGAATGTTAAAAGCTTTTTGGTTCTTACTGCTATAGGTTGCCGGAAACGATCGGGTAAATAGGGAATATCTAAAAGCTAGGGCCAAAAGTTGGTCGAATTTTTATTTTCTTTTACATATTTTATTAAAAAAAGTATTTTTTTCAATAGATGCGAGTCTACGATGCCTAAGTGGCTACCCGGTGGTCCCCACAAGCGCCAGTTCTCCATAGCAGCCTCCCTGAGGCAGACCTCCCAACTCAATAACCAGAAGCTCGAATGGCCCGGCAGTAAGTCATTATTCAACTTTATGTTCCTTCATAATCATTTCGCCGAATCTCCGCTCAATCTTGCTGAGAACTGGAGAAGAGAATTAGAAAACGGGACTTTTGTTTTATTATAGGATTTCTACGAAGTTTTAAGCTACTAGTTCTTAAAAGATTTACTACATATTTGTAATAAATAAATAAGTAATTTGGGGTAAAGAATCTTCACTCAAATCAGTGATTGGTGGAAACTATATTATTTGTCTACTCTTGTTTATACTTTCTCTTTTTTCGCATTTTTTCTGTATTTACTTTTATAAGAGTTTCTTTGATGGTGCCGTATATGCCCGAAGTATTGAACTTTCCTTCATTTTATGGTGACGACAAGGTGTCTTTTGTTTTTCTTTTTATGGAATTCGATTATTTGGTAATCTCTGTGGAAGAGTTTTTCAGTAAAGTACTTAGCCACGGACGTTTGCTTGATTTTTAAATTAAATTTGTTATGATTATTAAAAAAAAAAAAAAAAAAAAAAAAAATATATATATATATATATATATATATATATATATATATATATATATATATATATAAATATACCAACCCTGATGACAGTGAGGCATGGAACTGGCAGAGGAAGGATGAAAGTAGACTGAGTGCTGTAGAAATGAGATCCTCGAGACGTATGTGTTGTAAAACCGTTTGACCGTATTAAAAATGTGGATATCCGGAAAGAATGCAAGGCTGATGTGAGCGTAATGAATAGAATTAAGAAAGGGACGCTTAGGTGGTTTAGGCATGTAGAGCGAATGAACGAAGAAAGGAATGTGAAAAGAATATATCATACAAAGGTGAATGGAAGAAGAAGTCGAGTACACCCGAGAAAGACATGGCACGATCAAGTAAATCAAATACTTGAATCAAGTCATGTGAAGAGTAAGAATAACAGAAGAGTATGTATGTGACGATGTATGAATGTGAATGAAGCAAGGAGTGTGTGCCAAGACAAAGTTATATGGCAGTCCGTCCTCTCTGCCTAAACCCTGGGGGGAAACGGCGTAATGGTTAGTTAGTTTTATATACATATTTATATATCAGTTAAAATGCACGTAGTATATTTTCACGCCATTCTTCAGCAACGTCCATGTTTGAGACAACCATTTAGTACCGAAAATTGGTTTGAAATGGCTTTACCTGTGTTTGTTATGAAGGTCTTAGTAGCCAGGTAATTTCAAACTTTATTTTTCTCCTTCATTACTTCTCTTTCGCAACAATCCCAAATGGACCCCATAGTTTTACTCTTCCAAATATTAGAGAATATTCCACAATAAAACCACCCAAATAAAAGCTTTCATGACTGCGTTTGACATTGTCTTTTAATGTCCAACAATTGTTACTATGTTCACACAGAGAACTGAAACATTAAGTACTTCGGAGCATGGGGAAACCATTCAAACACGCCCCTTTACATTAAACGTGAATTTTTTTGCTTAATATTTCCGGAGACCCCTAAAACAGCCTCTGCGGCTTCACCACGGTGTTACGATGCCTTCAGAAGCTAGAAAATGTTAACTACTATGCTTGTTAAACAATATTCATAGTATAATAATAATCAACATTTAAATAATGAAAATGAAAACACCATCGTACTATACTTAACATGAGAATTGTTTTTACAAAAAATCTCGTGGGCTGGAAGGTTTAATTTGCCATCTCAAATGTTATTATTATTCTGGAGTTACTCTACGAATCATTAACCCATGTCCTATGGTATTTTTTGTTTTCTCATTTAATTGTTACATATGTCGAGTAACTTTTTCATTAAAAATGACAAAAAAGCCATTAAAATATCTTACTTACTACCTGACCACATTCTTGAAAGATAATTAACAATGTTAAGGTATTTATTATGTTGGAGTTAGTTTGAGAGCACTTGCGGTGAAATATCTCAAAATGGTGTCTTAATTTAATGCTTTAAACCAATCCAAATATATTCTTAGAAATAAACGCTGTCATATTATATTGCGTGGTTTAATTTCATGTTTCAAATAGTTCAAAATCATAATTATTCAATCCAATTCGCGGTGTGGTTAAACAAGTAGTGTAAACAAGTTAATGAAAAATGATTTAATACTTTTTCAAAATATTGTTCGATCCAGTAGTGGGTAGGTGCTGATCAAATATTTCCTGTGATTCCTTTCAACATTTCAGGTATTAGACATCTATATAGACAAGCTCGTGCTTAAAGAAATGTATAGGATTTTTCAAGATCTCCCGAGTTAACAGATTCATTTATTCAAACCCAATACGCTCTGAATAAATATGTGTACATTATGCAGCATCCATTTAACGATATTCTCCACTTCCCACGAAACCTCTGATGTAATAAACAATTTAAAAGCCTTTTATTCAAATCTGAACACGAAAAAGGTACAATTTTCCGGGTTAGACATATTTGAAGAGGCGCCATCTCTCCCAGATCAGGATAAGTATTACGACAAATTGGATACCTTGTATGTACATTGTTCTTACTGATTTTTTTATATGTTCAACGCTTTCATATCATAAATTTACGTTACCAAAAGGTTTTTAAATTATTTTTTTGAAGATCGAAAATAGGGTTGGAGAGAACGCTTTATACTTCAACCATTTGTACTCGAGATATTTTGAACCATCAATGGAATATGAAAAACGTGTAGTTCTTAACACTTTCTAAGTTTCAAAAACATATATTACTTTCATGACCAAAAAATAATAATTTACCAAACATTAAAATAATCTGTATTGATTTAAAAACTATTTTTTTCAATTAAGTTGATCATAGCATTTAAAAGTGATCTTCTTTTCGCAAACCCACAAAAATAATTTATTAAATAATTACATTGTTTCATCTACTTTATTACAAAAATAATTAACAAGAGTAGTAAGACGCTCGACTACGAACCCAAAGGTCGCGGGATCAAACCCGGGGTGCGCAAATAATTTTATTTATTTAATATGTGTCGTAACACATATAATTAATTTAAAAAAATATTTGCGGCATGTTCCGGAGTGGTAGATACTTTAAGTATCACTCTGGTGAAAGACCACGAGACCAAAGAAACGTTTATTAAAATGGCTTTAGCCGTGTTTGGTGACCAGATCTGAATAGCCGGGTATTCTCAAACTTTCTCTTCCTCATCTTTTTTTCCTTCCCATAACCTTCAACCTCACAACGTACCCCGATTGAAAATGCCATAGTCTCGCTGGCTTTAGACGGTTGGGAGCACTTGGGACTCTTGTGCGGTATTCACTACAAAAAAATATTTAATAAGTTACGAATTTACTACTTAGTTTCATTGTTGGTATTTAAAAAAAAAGTATTGCATAACTTGTAGGACAATATAATAAAAAATTTTGTAAGAAATATTGTTTTTAAATTAATTTTGAAATCATAAAATATTGATGATTTCCTTCGCGGGCTTGAGTAATAGCATTGGTACTAAAGAGGTTAACCTGACCAAAGACGATGTTGTTGTTAATCGATTTTTGATTAGTATCAACGTGTGTTTAAAGTAAGATAAAAATAAAAACATAAAAAAAAGTTTCAGGTGAATTTGGAAAATAGTGCTAAACGATAAACAAAGTACTTGATGGAAGTATCAAACTGTAGCTTGTGGAAAGATTATGCAATGAAGTAAAAATGGGAAACCATTAACTCACCGATAAAGTTGAAGATAATAGTTCTAGTCTTTTTAAAACAATTGTAATATTAACGAAACGAATACACCACACTGATTAAAGTCTATTTATTCACAAAACACCCCAGTTGTTTTATATTATTTGAAGAACAAACCGACAAAGAAGCGAAAAACCACAAGCGACATGTTTTTTTACATAAAAAAAAACTGCTTGATATTCAATTTTTGTGTTTGTTTTTTCGAAAACAGTGTTGTTGAATTCGGAAATCGAATAGTGAAATGGTTGGATAAGCAGAGAACTTGGGTTAAAAAAACATCAAGGTAAGAACCTAACAAATAATCACTTTGAAATCCAACACATACTAAATTACTATTTACATCTCGCGAAATAATCATTTTATAATTAGTAAGGGTTTCGCATAATTAAACAGATTTCATCACGTTTAAATGCGGTCCGCAATCAGCCGTTTCGGAGACTTAGCGACTGTGATAAAATGGACGTTCGCCGGGAAAAGCTTTTCATAAACCTTCCTGCGCAGCGAAGCCTGAACCGGAAGTGAGACGGCCCGGAAGTGGATGTCTCATCAACCACCGAAATACTCAACTTTTCATGCTCAACGTTCCTGGATTCTGCCCCGTCTTCGGAATGCACAAAACTAAAGTTTTCAGAGAAGTAATGGCTTGGTGATATGTTGGCAAAGTTCAAAACAAAAATACATAACCGGGCTTGTGATAGGGAAACAGGTTATTCAAAAAGGAATGGCCAATAAACTGTGAAATGTTTCTGTATTGTCTTTACTTTTTATTATCTTTTATTGATTATTTTAAAGTATTAATTAATTTTTTATTATTTACATGACCTGTTCAAAAGAAAAGGTGAATTTTGAATTTTCTCGGGCTGTGTACATTCGATTATTGTTTTTTTTTGTTATGTTTGTACACATATGTTTATCATATGATAGCATTATCAGCCATTTCGGATTAGTGGTTTGTTTTTGACAACTGGAAAAGTTAGTCACGTTTTGTGTGTTCTTCGATTTTTTTAATTTTGAAAAAAAATGGATCAAAGAATGAAATCCATGATTTGTTCTTCCTCAACTCCAGGACGCTCATCGTCATTAACATCTTCTCGGCCTTCTGTAAAGCGCTTGTACCACTCATAAACACTTTTTTGAGACAAATTAGACTCGCCGAATGCCACAGTCAACATTTTAAGCGCGTTGGACTACTTTATTTCATTTTTAACGCAAAATTTAATACATATTCTTGATCCATTTTTTTCAAATTTGCCCATAAAGGCTATCACATATTTGTGAAATAGATAATTTAATATAGTAGTGATACAAATGCATCGAGTAAATGATTAGCTCACGAAAACATAACTAGGTATTTAATATGTATGTAAAGGCAGATTCTTCGTCTACTTAAATGGATTAATCGGTGTATTAGTCTTTTATCAAATTAACCAATTTTGGAGAGAAGTTTTTAATGTGAATACCGCACAAGAATCCCAACTGCTTCCAACAGTCTAGAGCCAGTAAAACTATGGCATCCCGAATTGGGGTGTGTTGTGAGGCTGAAGGTAGTGGAGTAAGGAAGGAGATGGAGAAGAGAACGGTTGAAAAATACCTGGATATTTAGATCTGGTCACAAACACGGCTAAAGCCTTTTCAATCAAGCAACGTTTCGATTCTATTTGGTGGTCTTTATCTATGAGTATCTAGAACGTGCTGCAAATATACTGATTACTGTTACACGATAAACTGATAATATGAATGATACTTTTATACCGATTGAGACTGCCAATTGCTCCTAACTGTCCAGAGCCAGTGAGACTATGACATGCTGAATTTAGAAATTTTGCTGGAAGGAGGAAAAGAGGTGGGGTAGAAGAAGGTTGAACCATACTTGGCTATTTAAATCTGGCCACAAAACACAGTTAAGGCCATTTCAAGCATCGTTTTGATTCTGAATGATGGTCTTCACCAGGGCCACACTGAGAGTATCTACCGTTTTGAAACGTGCCAAAAATATACTTCATTTTAGTTGAATGAGAAATAACAAAAAAACATTTTAATAAAAAATTATTTGTGTTCGCCGGGATTTTTGAACCCGTAACCTCTGGATTCATAATCAAGGAACTTAACCGATCGACTACGGAGGTGAATTAAACTTGTTCACATGATGAAGAGCGGTGAATACGAGAATACCAATTTGATAATCGAGGAGAAGATTGGCGGAAGTATACGATGTCGTAGCTCGTGGCTTTGAAACATACGTGACTTAATCGAACGCAGTTCTGCTGAGTTTTGCAGTTTTGCAAGTTGTACATTTCCAATCTGTCGATGACAGCCAATCTCTGATAGGGTGCCAGAAGGAAAATATGTCAAGTGTCGAACAAAGGCCTTTTAAAGTTTTCCTTGAAATTTCCGCTGTCTATCATCTGCGGTTTGATGACGTTAGACCTCTTCATTTAAGTCTTCCTTTGTTTTTTATTTTTTGGCCATGTGCGTCATTAATGTCTTATACCTAATGAGTAAAATAATATTATTCACTTAGGTGCTTAGAAAATATTTTTTGTGTTTGATGTCGCTTGAAAATAAATAAACAGCTTTGCATCGATAAGGCGACTGTATTAATCCATCAACACTGTGGTTTATTTTTGTATGATTGATAGTGGAAAGGAGAACGATAATACATGTGTGTGAAAGTAGCCTCGCATATCAGATTAAGTAAGTGTGTGAACTCTCATCATAGCAATATCGTTTGGATCTGCCTTTAATTAATTTAAATATTAATGTTTTATATTTTCGAAGAAAGCAATCACTTTGTGGTTTGACATATTTAAAGAAATGAAAAAATAAATTTGTATTAGACTACGAATATTATTTTAATTTTTTGACCGACCAGTATTGCTTAGCCTGAGCATCATCCGGGTATAGAATTTAAAAAAAAATTATTTTAAAGGTTTAGAAATAAAGAAAGCCATTAAAATAATAGTGATATTCTTCATAATCAGGTAAGTTTGTACAGTAGTCTAATATGGGTATATTTCTTGTAAACTTATAAAATTTATCATTATTCTTTAATCGCTTTCTCAGTTTACGTTTTACCTTTTTCAATTAATATCATTTGTCTCTTTTTATCTGTTCTTCTGTAAAAAAATGAATGTTATTCTATTGTTTGCTCATTCTTCTATGATGCTTAGGCTAAAAGAAACCGGTCGGTCATAAAAACTCAAATAATATCTGTAGTCTTAAGCAGAGTTGTTTTTATTTATTTCTATATTAATGTTTTGTTTTCCATTTTACAGCTTTAATAAAGCTCAAAGTCGAACTCCGGTAGGTACCCAACACGAACACAATAAACGTTTACAACACTTTGTTTGATGTGCGAGAGAAAATAGTGCTGCCAAAACGTCATAGTGTCAATTGTTACCCTTAACATATGAAAGCCTAAGGGAAAAATAGAAGTATATTTTCGATTATTTTCTTTTGAGATTTATAAATGTATCTACATGGTTATGCCTTTTGGGTTATTCAGATATAAAACCTTTTCTCCACACACCGTATCGTTAAATTTTAAAAGTCAGCAGAAACGTGTTGAATGTAACGTATTTTTTACCTGTAAGAATATCAGGTTTATTTATTTTATTTTTGTGATATGAAAGAGTACCACTATCTGGAGCCAGTGAGCTAGTGGCATCTTCAATTGAGGTTTTTTGTGAGATGTAAGAAAATTGATGTTTTTTTATCAGATTTTTTTTTATCGTACAAGAGTCAAAGCTATTTGGATCCAGTGGGACTTTGACATCCCCAAATTCGGTTTTCGTGGAGTGTAAAACAGTGGAGAGGGGAAATAGATGGGAAATAGGAGGGTTGGAAATACCTGACTGTTCCTATCTGGTCACTTAACAGGGCTGAAGCTATTTTAAGCGACGCAACGTTTCGATTCTGAATGCTGTCTTTTATCTTAGAGATACTGAAAAAGGGGAATGATGGGTAACTGATTAATCAAATCTGGTGACTAAATATAATTTTAGCCAATTTAAGCTCCTGTTCACAAATCTACTCCATTTTAGTATTCATCATTGCAGTTTGTAAATAACGGGTCAGGTTGAAAAAATAAGAAATTAGTAGAAAATAACTTTTTTTTTGTACTAATTTTGTCGAATAGCACCAATATTGTATAAGCTATTGTATATGTCTCCAGGCCTGTCCCTGAGCCAAAATACGCCTGGCGCAAGTACAACTATTAGCGCCCCTCGTCAAAACCTAAATTTATCACCAAAATTTTAAAAAAATAAAAAATTTTACGTCTAATAAAATAACTTATGGTAATTACAGTATGTACGAGTATATCCGCTCTTTTTCACGCGAACTCATGGTATAATACACAAACAGCTTCACTTTTATAGAATTTTCATCACTTTTTTTGCAGGTTTTCCTTCTGAAAATTTATAAATATCAACTAAACGTGTTAAAAATTTAAACGATTCGTTATTTTAAATAAGCGGAGGAATGATTCGAGTATCGTTAAAAAAACACAAACACACAGTACAATCGACAACGTGCGTCACAAATTTCAAAATGATTTACATATACAGAGACATTTCTTTTGAATTGTTTGTATTTCTTAACTAAACATTTATATCAGTATGTTGCGGACAAAACGCGAGCCCTGGAATCGGAAATTAGTTGTCGTATTCTTAGGCGCTATGGACCAAATGAAGTAAATCGTTGAAATTCTGTTAAGAATGATGGACTAGAGACGATTAAATGGAAACATCTTCCAAAAGTAACATCTGTTAAAAAAATACCACTCTTCGGGCAAAATGCGAGCCTCGGGGGCGGAAATTTGATGTCGTTTTCTTAGGCTCTATGAAACCGAATGAAGTGAACCTTTGAAATTCCGTTTAAAATAATGGACTTAAGACGGTTGAATGAAAAAATCCTCCAAAAGTAAAATTTGCTTAAAAAAAACATTGCGAACAAAATGCGAGCCTTGGGGTCGGAAATAAGATGCCGTTTGGATATATATTGTATGCATCATGGACCAAATGAAGTGAACCTTTTGAAATCTGCTAAACATGATAAATTAAAGAGGGTTAAATAAAAAAAATCCAAATGTAACATTTATTAAAAAATAACACTTTGCGGGCAAAATTTTGCCTTGGGGTCTGAAATTAGATGTCGTATTCTCAGGCTCTATGGAACAGAATGAAGTGAACCTTTGAAATTCCGTTAGAAATGATGAACTTTAGACGATTGAATGAAAACATTCTCCAAAAGTAACATGTATAAAAAAATTCCCACATTGCGGGTAAAATGCGAGCCTTGGGGTTGAACATTATAGGCTATTTTCTCGGGCACACTAAAACTCTCGTTAGTAAAAACAATTGGCGTTTTTAGAATGAAAATACAGGCGTATTTTAAATTCAATCTCATACATATTTTAATAATTGCATTTGGAACATGAGATTAGTTTTAAATATGAATATTATTAAAAAAAAAGAATAACAACACAAAACTCTCGTTAGTAAAAAAATAATTTTGGCGTTTTTAGAATGAAAATAGGCGTATTTTAAATTCAATCTCATACATATTTTAATAATTGCATTTGGAACATGAGATTAGTTTTAAATATGAATATTATTAAAAAAAAAGAATAACAACACAAAACAAATAACATTTCGATTGTTTCTATATCCTTACTTAACGTTTATATCAGTGTGCAAAAACAATATTTACCCTGCTTTTAATAGGTTTCAAATTCATGTGCATTCACATTGAGAAAAAAAAGTCTTCGAAATGGCTAGAAAGAATGCGACAGCACTATCAATCCGTATGGCGCTGTCTCATTTTTTCATTTAATTCTCTCTAATTTGAACTGCTGGTTTTTGCAAAATGTTTTCTCTTTTTACCAGTCAGTATGTTTTTTTTTTGCTGGAACAGAAGAAAGGTACCAACTCGTTTCAAGTATTAAACGAAAGGCGCGGATCGAAAATTCGCGCCGTCGAGCCGGAAAATTGCGGATTCGATTCCCGTCCATGAATAGTCTGGTTTTTCCATTTTAATATTATTACATATTTAATGGCGCGGGACGAGTAAAAAGCACTGTAATTAGGTACTATCAGTGCGTTAAAAATTTGCCTCCTGGAGCGGACTGATCCAATTGCGCCTGCACAGGACCGGCCCTGGCTGTCTTTCCTCGCTCATTTAATACAAGCCTCTTCAGTCTATTCCTTAACCCGCCTCACGAATTTTCCAAACATTTTAGCGATATACATTAAACCAATAATAGTAAATTTTGCTTCCTGCTGCATGTAGGGGCAATGAAATCCGTATTGGCATAAAGCCATAAAAAAAACAAATTGAATTTGCATCAAGCGTCAATATTGTGTATAACTGAATTCCTAAAATTTTTGCTGATTAATGGTAGATTCACACCAACGTCCGGATCCGCTCAGTGACGATAGTATTGTTCCGCATGAGAGCTTATTGATATGGCATGAATATCAAACAAGGAGTATCTGCCAAGACAAAGTTGTGTGGCAGTATATCCTTGTGCCCACCCTTGTGATATTTAATTACTTAGTTAGTTAGATAATTATTTTGATTTGTAAAAATACTGACATCGCAGATTTTATTTTTATTGAAAACAATTTTTTTATCACTAAATAATATTTAAATAATTATTAATTAATAAGAATTATTTTTAGTGATAAAAAAATGGTTTTCAACAAAAAAAATCTGCGATGTCAATATTTTTACACATCCAAATATTTTTTAAAAATTAACTAAGTAGTTAAATATCACAAGGGTGGGCAGAAGGATATACTGCCACACAACTTTGTCTTGGCACATACTCCTTGATTGATATTCATATCATATCAATAAGCTCTCATGCAGAACAATATCGGCACTGAGCGGATCCGGAAGTTGGTGTGAATCCAGCTTTAATCATTTTTTTATAAAAGTGTACACAATTAAGTGACTAGAAACGCAAACAGAATAAGAACCACCTATAAAAAAACCAAAGTTACAAAACTGCCTAATGTAGGATTGAAAATGTGTGATTTGATGCCTGAAAGTGTGAAAGGTGTAATGTATATATATATATATATAAAAAGTTATGCTTACTAAAAAATGAAATATTGTGAAAATAGGTATATATTATTTATTATGATGAGTTTGTATAACATGTTAAACATTCCACAGCCTCCGCGATTGCGTGATAAGACGATTGACTTTTGAATCCAGAGGTCGAAGGTTCAAGCCCAGCATGCGCAAATAGCTTTTAATGAATTAATATGTGTCACAACACAATTAATTCATAAAAATGAAACATGGTATATTTGCGGCACGTTCCAGAGTGGTAGATACTCCAAGTATCGTCCTGATGAAAGACTATCATTTAGAATCAAAACGTTGCTTGAAATGGCCTTAGTCGTGTTTGGTGACCAGATCTGAATAGTCAGGTACTTCCCAACTTTTCTCTTTCCCATTTTTTTCCCTTTCTCACTACCTTCGGCCTTATAAAATACCCCAATTGAGGATGCCATAGTCTCACTGGCTCTAGACGGTTGGGAGCAGTTGAGACTTGTGCGGTATTCACTGTAAAAAAAGCAGTAGCATTGTAGGTTTTCGTAAAATTTCAAATATTTTTTAAACTCCAACGGTAAAGAATATTTTTTTATGTTGATGGTTTTTTTTAATGAATAATTGTTGTAAAGACGGTATGAATTGATACTAAAACATGTTTCTTTTTCAAAGCACTCAGGATATTTACAGAAGTGTTTTTTTCTTCGCAGGTTCAGCGGAGCGACCCCGCCCCGCCCACCGATATCTCTTTCATCTATCAATCGTCGTGTCTCTCTACAAAATCAACACATCATAAAATAAACCAAAACGATTTGCTTATCCAATATCCTCCCAACAATAATATCAACAGTGATTTTTTGTTATTTTGACGACAAATGTATTATTCTGGCACTATGGTATCTGTTATTTCAAGTTTATTTTGTAAATAAATATATGAAAACTTACTTGGGTAAGTTAAGAAGCCAAATAGATACGACAGCTGAGAAAATAGTTGCGAAGCGAGGGGTTAAAATCATTTATTATGAAGTAATATTTATTTATAAATTAAGTATTTTTGTAATAAATTTATATTACATTTATTATGAACCTTTTATATATTATATGAAATCATTTATTATATATATACATTTGTTGTGTTTATATAAAAAAAAAAATTTTAAATATAAAAATGCAAGCGTTTGGATTTAATGTTACGAACCCAGTTTCTAGTAGTTGCACGTCTATCACGCTCAGACCACTTGTTAACATCTAACCTGAGTGCTTTTGCCAATAAGCTAGTAATAAACCTAACCTAATAACAACAGCTGGAAAAAAACTTAATAAATTGGGCAAATGCAACCTGTCTTCATCGTTGCACTTAAAATAATCCACAGTCATAACTACACAACTACTTATACTTATAAGGTTAACAGTTCTACGTATTGGAGACAAGATCTGAATTACGTGTTATTTTTCAGAATAACGACAACTCTCACCTATTAGAATTAAGCGACCGCTTCTTTAGTTAATCTTTTCCCTTAGTGAAAGAATAAACGAGAGGTTACTAATTATTATAAAACAAAAATCTATTTACTCGTTTCTTTTACACAATATAACGCGTTAACCAACATTGTTAACATTTTTATCAGGCATTTAAAAAATAATTAATATTTTTTAAAAGCCGACTAAAATAAATTAACATTACACCTGCAATTTTTATTTTTTTACTTTGAGTACACTGTTGAGCGAAACATGGTTGAAACTAACTTCTTTGGCGATAACGGCATTGCACGATAAACAATACTTGACGAAGCGGTCGCTCAGTTTGATTGGAGCAAAGAATCTATTGATTTTATTTGTGATTAAAGTGTTTATTGTCAAACAACCCATGGAAAGTGTCATTAAGCATTATTCATTTTGTGGGTTTGTTTGATCAAATATAATTTGTTATAAAAACATACATATTCATGAATAAAAAAAAACATTTTTACATTTAAATATAACATTATGCTTTTCTAATAATGCAGGTAATATCATTTCTCGAAGGCATTGTGTGATGGAGAGGTAATGTACATATGAAATATTATATCGAAAAAGATTTATTTTGAATGTATAAAAGGTAAATAAATTAATCAATGTTTTTGTAAATAAATAAGTAAATTTACATTGAATTACAATATAAAGTATGACTGAGGTGGTATTACTATGGTTTTATGAATTACACATTTAAATCATTTATGTACGTCAGTCAAACGTCCGACTGGTGATTTTAAATGCTTGCTTATTGATAAAACATTTCCTCAGAAGACATTAAAAAAACAAATCTGCTGCTTCGATTAACAGAATAATTTCTAAAAAAATAGATTTCAAGTGTTTTTCGCACCGTGAAAAAAATCACCATACGCCATATTTATTCATGGTTAAATTTTGAATTTATATTTATTTTATTTTTATTATAATTTAATTATTTTTTTATAACAATTTTTCAGTGTGATATGACTAGATGGATCCAATGTTAGTCTAGATAAAATAATAATTGTACTTTTCAAATACCTGGTCATTTTTATGATGCATATGCTCCATGTATTTATCTATCATTGACAACAACTAACATTTTTGCTTAAATTCAAATATGTTTAAAATGTTGATAAATTACTAAATATATTGTATAAAACACCTCTAAATGTTTATAAGCACAATAAAATTCATGAATAAATTATGTATCATACAAAAAAATCTTTTCACTCACCAACCCTTTTGATTATCGTTTTTATATGTTAATCGTAGATTGGGGTAATGTTGGGTTAAATTAAATTAAAACGTACACTAACAAGTTTGTATTTTTCGTATAAATTATGTTAACATATATTACAAGAAGGAATCATTTACTTAACTGCAGAGTAAACAGAGAAAGGGGTGATCGATAGTTCGAGTAGACGCTAACAAGATATGTAATAGCCCGGCGTAGCCATTCGGTAAATATTGCCATTTCATAAAATATATAAAAAAATAACATTACGAAAACTTAGTAATTTATTTATCTACGCCCGTTAAAAGCTTTCTACACAAATATTATCATTTTTGTAATGTAATCATAAAGATTGCAAAAAATATTGTGCAAGAAAGAAAAAAAAAATTGAATATGAATAATATAGAATATGAAGCTATCTAACTCTGATGTACCTGTGGTACATCCAGAGTTAGATAGCTTCATAAAATAAATTAGCTCTACTAGATGAAAAAACTGTGCTAAGGCTTACTTATATTGTGATATTGACGTACTTAATATATCAACAACATCGGAGTATTTGTTTCCCAGATCTTGAATTCGTCGTAGGAGTATTATATTGTGAGGTTGAAGTAGAATTGTCACAATAATATAATAGGCACTGTCTTGTAACTGTCCTGCCAAGTATATGAAATGCAATTAAATATAACAGCTTAGGGGTATAAAACATTGATTTAAAAATTAAGAAAATTTAAAAATAAGAAAATAGTTTTACGTTCAGAAAAATTTATTGTTTTTTTTTTTAAACGTAGAGATACGCGAAAAAAATACCCTTATAGTAAAAAGGTATGTGGGGAAAATATGTATTTAACATTTAAAAATTGTTGATTCTGTCTCATACCAACATCCGATTTATCTACAAGCTTTTAACGCCGATAAAACGTGTGAATTCTTCCATAAAAGAAACACATTATTCGTACGAAAACTAATATTATTCGCTGTTTTTGCTGTAACTGCAACTCGCGCAGAATTCCACATTTCGGCGTTGGTAAAAAGCTGTGGGTAGAACGAGCATTCAAAGGAAGATTTATGTTGAAAAGTTTATTAACATAATTGTATTTGGTATCATGGAACAACCCGCCCATCCCATATCGACTCTCATATTGTAGCATGGAAGATAAGGTATTGGGAATACCGCATTTAATGAGTAAAATTTGTTAAATTTGTGTGGAGTAGGTTCTATTGAAATCTTAGTGTAAATTAAGAAGAGACTTAATTGGAAAATTTAAAGCATTTTCACATGCCATTTCCTATCAACCAGATATTTTTTTGTTTGTTTTGAAAATCAAAGGTTCTATCTCATTTTATGAGTAGCCTATTTTTTTACGCGTCGGTTAAATGTATAATTAATACAGGTTTGTGGATATAAGCTAATCTTTGCGGATCAAAAGGTAAGTGAAATTTAAAGGAGATCTTTCTGGTCCTTCTTTTAACTTTATTTTAAAATTTACGAAGTACAGCCTGAATGCATTTAGGTGAACTTGAATTTTAGAGAATGTGATGTATAAAATATGTTTAATAAAGCACTCATTTGGGGTAACTTAAGTCCTCCTAAGAAAGGGAATGGTTAAACATTACTCTATATTCATGTTTTTTAAGCGTATTAATCTAAAGAGGTGTAAAAACAACTAAGATTGTGTACAAAATACTCGTTTGGGGTAATTTAAGTCTCTCTTTTCGGAACGGGTAGATTAATTTCACCAAATTCACTTTTGTAAATCATCAGAAACTCGCTTCAGAAAAGCAGTATTTTTTTTGTGTATATCTTATTTTAATTGAAAAGGGATAACAAAAGTATACCCCAATTCAGCCATGCTTTTTGAAGTACCTCTGGAAGTTCAATTGTAACCCCTATTTCTGCGTATTTACATGCGTCGTCAATGAGAAAGAGACAGAGGTTACAACTGAGCTATCAGTGGTATACATAAACGGCTCAAGATTAATGATCTACCTAACCGCAACGTTAGTAAAACCAATGCCTCGTTCAGAAGGGGAGCAAAAAGAACCCAAGCTCGATTGAGCTTTCGGCGCTTTTTGCCAAAAGCTCGCTGTCAGTTTGGCGTTTACATTTGAAGTATACGCCGCGGTTACGTTTTTGGATTCAAAGAGCCAAGATGATCGATTTCGGTTGAAAGGCGTACCGAGGTAGCTCCGTTACAAGAGATCTGTCTTTCTCATAAACGAATTATGTCATATGAACAGTATCATAAATGCACACATAACAATATAATATTAAAAACTCTCTTTCGTTTCTTTTTTTTAAAGAAATACAAACATTCCCGGGTAATGAACAACCTGACCATGTTTTAAAAACTCCCACAACTATCATAATAAGCGGAAAATGTTGCTTGTGCAACTATGGAGGACTTAGCTAGCAGATGAATTGAACCTACGACGCTTAACTCATCTACTAATCGGTCACTAATACGGTAAAAACTCAAAGTGGTAAAATAAACATAGACAATGATTAAGGATATTGAAAGAAGGGTGAATGCAGGAAACTCCATTGATGGAGGACTGAACGCTGTTGGCGCAAATAAGAAATTGTCCAAAGAAGCGAAGCTAGCAGTCCACAATGGAGTGCTTATACCAACCCTGATGTATGGCAGTGAGGAATGGAACTGGCAGAAGAAAGATGAAAGTAGACTGAATGCTGTGGAAATGAGATCTTTGAGACGTATGTGCGTAAAACCATGTATGATCGTGTTTAATATGTGGATATCCGGAAAAAATGCAAGGCTGATGTGATCGTAATGAATAGGATCAAGAAAGGGACGCTTAGATGGTTTGGGCATGTAAAGCGAATGAACGAAGAAAGTAGTGTGAAAAGAATATATGATGCGAAAGTGAATGGAAGTAGAAGTCGAGGACGCCCGAGAAAGACATGGCACGATCAAGTAAATCAAATACTTGAATCGGGTCATGTGAAGAGTCAGAATAACAGAAGAGTATCTATGAGACGATGTATGAATGTAAATGAAGCAAGGATTGTGTGCCAAGTAGAGTTATATGGCGGTCCGTCCTCTCTGCCTACCCCTGCGGGGAAACGGAGTGATGGTTAGTTAGTTAGTTAGAAACTGTATAATCTTAAGTTGAGAGAGCAAAATAAAATGTATTATCTAAGAAAATAATTTTAGGTGAGAAAGGTATTAATATTATGTAAGTGAGTAAATTACGTATTTCTTAAATCAACTAAAAAACAAAACGTTAAATCTAATAGGGAGCTCTTAAAACGGAAAGTTCGAATTGTTTACCATTCATCGATTTATGGTTAATCGAATGAGATTAAAATGATCATTATGGTCGTTAATCTGTAGCTAGTTTGTCTTGAATGCCGCTGAAAAAAAACACTCGGCAAAATAGCGCTCTGATTTCTGTCAGATTCCATTAAAAAATCAGAAAGGAATGATTATTGCATTCCACTAAAATCCTTTTTTTCGACAGGGGTTTCACTTCACGTCTAAAAGCTTTTAAATAAATATGCCAGCGTTGAGCGACACGGTCTTTTCACTGCTCGGCTGCCCGTGGCAAATCCTAATATGGTCAGATTTTTGCAGTGGACGCTGGCTACCGCGTCGTGCGAACGCGTGCAATTAAATACCTCACTGCGGGGGACGGTAAAAATAAAAGGGTACGGATAATTGGTGTAGGGTTGTTTCCAAAATACAGGACAGAGGAATAAAAAATTGAAAAATTCAATTGCATTATGTTCATATTCTATCTTACATGTTAAATTAATTGCGGAGAAATTCAATAAATAACGTGATTCTGAAATGTAAAAAAAAAAGATTACACCGAGTATTCATTAAAATAAATGAAAAATTTTATCGAGACGTGCTCTAGGAAGTAACCTATTCATTGTATAGAATAATAAAATCGTTTGTCCAAATACAAAAAAAACATCACACCGTTTCTCCGCAAGGATAGGCAAAGAGGACGAACCGCTAAACAACTCGGTCTTAGCACACACTCCTTGTTTCATTCACATTCATGCATCGTCTCATACATATTCTTCTGTTATTCTGACTCTTCTAATGGCCCGACTCAAGTATTTGATTATTTTTTTCTCGGGCGTCCCCGACTCTTTTGCCCTTCACTTTTGTATATTATTTTCACACTATTTTCTTAGTTCATTTGCTCTACGTGGCTGAATCATCTAAGCGTCCCTTTCTTGCTCCTATTCATTACGCTTACATCAACCTTGCATTCTATCTGGATATTCACATTTTTAACACGGTCATACGTGGTTATACCGCAAAAACGCCTCAGGAATCTCATTTATAAGGGAGTATTATTGTCATATTATAAGGCTGGAAGGAAATACATAGAATAATAGCCGACGCCAGCAAAACTGACCCAACTACAGTAATAGGAACAATCGATTTCACGCTGTAAAAGGCGTCACCCCGTTTATTACAAATGAGTTGATATTATTCAGTCAATAAATATACTCTTCGATAAACCGCCTCTCGTCATTTCTCCATTCATAAGAATTGCTGACGTCCAGGTGACGGCAGCCGGTTGTCACCGACTACGACCCTAATATAATGGATACTTCAGTCATGACCTTCCGCCGTATTCGTATACCTCTTCGAATACAAGATAAATGTCTCTTTTAGCTTTTTTTAAATAATTTTTCTTATTATATATCATACCGAAGAAATTTTAAGCAGTGCCAGGGAATATTTATATTTCTTCCTGTGTCAACTGCGGGTAAAGGTGCATAAATGAGGGGATAATTTTTTCTACCCGGTGAGCGGTGAGCGGGCTGCCTTTTGCTACTGTGGGGTTTTTGTGTATCTTTACATACAAATGCATAACCATTTAAGCATAGTGAAGTTTGGTAGACTGTATTTTTTGTGCTAGTAGTAATCTTTTATTTAAGCCCACTCCCCAATGTTAGGGAAGGTATAATATCGAATTTGGACGGAGACGAAGGTGTTGGGGGTGGGGGTTCAGTAAATTGTTTATGAAGAATTAAACTTTTAAAAGTATTCCTTTGTGACACAATCAAATAACTTGTATGTTTTAAAAATTAAAGCAAAAGTTTGTTTCAACTGATTGGGAGAATATTTTGTTAAATAGTAATAGTTTTTATAATCTCTACTTTATAGCAAAACATCTGTTTTCTGAAAGAGAAAATACGAAAAAGCTTTGTCATCAGGAAATTTATCATTATTTTTATTTGAAAGCGATCACTTTGTGGTTTGACATATTTCATGAATTTTCATATTTGGTCATATTCTTAAAAATCAGTTGATTTTTTCCAGTTGTCCAATATTAGATATATTTACCGTAAACTCATGAAATTTTTCATTATTCTTTTATCAACTTCTCAGTTGACGTTTTGCCTCTTTCATTTAATATTGTCTGTCTCTTTTGTTTTCTCACTGTTCTCTTATTTTATTTTTTGTTTTTTTTATTGTGTTATCCCTCTGTATGTACGAGTATATATCGCTGTGCCAGTTCAATACTATAACAAGAAAAAATAATCTTAGACCTATGGGCGACTTTTAATTCGGAAAAAAATTCGGAAAACACCAATAAGTAAAAAAATAAATATATATATGTATATATATTTATTGACTTGTTATAGTATTGAACTAGCACAGCGATATAATCACACATTATGTATTTTTTGTATGAGTTTCATTTTGTACCCTGATGATGCTTAGGCTAAGCAAAACCGGTCGGTGATAAAATTAAAAAAATAATTCTGCGGTCTTATATAAAGTTATAATTTCATTTTTATTATAATTATTATTTTACTTACAGTATGTGAAGTAATAATATTGTTGAAAACCCCTGGGCATCCTGTAAGAGGTTGTCAAAAAAACTATTAATTAAAACTAAAAATAACATATTAAATTACTAAAACCATCTGAAGTAGTACCAAAGGATATTAATTCGTCCTTGAAAAACGCGCTAAGTAGTGAAACGGTGATTCAGAACGTAAAGCGGGGCGACTTTGGCCATGTAGCGGGTCGGCTTCGAGTCCCTGGCCGCATATTCATAACTCCCTATTAAAACTTAAGAGCCTTTTTGGGTAGTTGTGTCTCACGACGCCACTTTTGGCAGGAAATTTATTAAATAACATCAAATTCGCCATGTTTTCTGGCGAGAATGGCCACCGTAATTCCAAAATTTTAATTAACACACCTCGGTAGAGGTTGTACAAGCCATTATAAATTAAATGCTAATGTTGCTATATTAGTTTTGTTCAAAGCGCGCATCTTTCATAATGAAGAAACGTAGTTGGTAACACTTTTGCCGGAGAATTTAATTTATTACCGATGTATTGCGCGAAATTAAAATTACGAACATTATTGTCTCCGTAGTGTTTTAATACGAAAATTTAAAACTTCCGACGTCAAAATAATCTCACAAAATTGAAAAGTATGAAGAAATTTAAAAAGTGAATAAATATATTTAATAGAACTAGCTGTAATAATATGCATTACCACAACTTTGAAGTAACAATATATGGAGGGAGAGCTAATTTCATTAAATAAAAAAAAAAAAAAACTTTGTAAACAACTATATGGATCACCAACCAGGAGCTCAATTATTTTTACCCAACCTATACAAACTTGAGAAAAGCGAAACCTGATAAATCATAATTTTTCAATGTCACACCCCAAGTTTCCTTTATTTCTACCCACGTCGTAAATCAATTTTTACGTGAGAGAAAAAAAGAGACAACAAATATAATACACCGCTTCTATGTACTGTAACGATGATCTTGGTTTCCTGGGTCACCGCGGGACTCCACCCACATTTTTATTATATCACTAAACTTGACACAACTAAACGGTTTTTTAGGTTATATGCTATATTTTGTTGATAACAATACTGTGAAAAAGTGGTTTTACGAATAAACATAAGCATTATGTCGATATGTACTATGAATGGATGTATAAATACCCTAGCCTTTGTGTTGGCCACGCCCAGATCTGCCGAGTCCAGCAAAAATCATCAAAAACTGACTACACTGCCTTGGATAGGTACCACTCTATGTACTCTAAGACCACAACACATAAAAACCTAAGTAATTTAATGATTAATAAAAATAAAATAATTATTATGTGTAAGACAACAGATTTAATTTTTATTTTCATGACCGATTGGTTTCGCTTAGCCTAAGCTTTATTAGGGTAAAAAATAAAACTTAAAAAAAAAAGACATAGTGTGTGGTTATAAAAACTCATAAGTACAAAGGATGAACACAATATAAAAACAAAATAAGAGAATAGTAAGAAAACAAAAAAAAAAAAAAGAATTATAACAAAGGAACAGAGAAAAAGAGACAAATAAGATGAAATGAAAGAGACAAAATGTCAACTGAGAAGGCGATTAAAGAATAATGAGAAATTTTGTGAGATTATTAGAAATATACCTAATATTGGACTACTGGACAAATTTAACTGATTATTAAGAATACGACTTTTAATTTGAACTGCTTTCTTTATTTTTAGTGTTTCTAAATTATTTTATCTGTTGCCATGACCATTTTTATGGAGAATACGAGAAGATAAAACGGGTAGAGCGTTCAAAACACGCATTTTTCACCAAATATTTTTTTTTCCATACTTAACAAACACTCGTTTGACAAAGACAGAGATGTTAAAGTCCTACACACGGCGTGAAAGGACAAAATTAGACAGACTAGAATCAATGGAAATAACCGTCTATCTTTGTGACCAGTCCTATAAACAACTAGAATCATTTGCGAAGTCTCCGCGATTATACCCATTATAATTTCATCATCCGATCCAATGAAAAATATAAACTAAAAACATCGTTTTAAATAAATTAAAAAATACAACGGAATTTTACCATAAATGGAAATTAAAAAAAAAAACAAAAAAATAATTGATACCGAGAAAACAGTGCAAATGAAAATCATAAAACTAATTATACCATAATGTTGGTTTAAGATGGGAAAATCTAAAAGTAAACTCATTAACTATCAGTATTCATCAACCTTTCATTATAAATACATTGTCAATTCATATTTATAGAAATGTGTATCTTAAATATTAAATAAAATAAATAAATATTCCAGATAGATATATAAAATAATAATACCAATAAATTAAAAGTAGCTTTTACACCCTGTAACTATTAAAATCATGCAACAATTTAAAATTTTTACGACATCCCCAAAAATAGAATATAAGCCGTAGGTTAACAACAACTTCGCAGTTTGAAGATGGCCGTCATAGGCTGAAACGGGTCCAGTCATAAAATAAAAAGTGGAATAAAGTTATAAATTTGTTTTATTAAATCATTAAAATGGAATTCCACCACGAATCAACAGTTTCAAAATTAGAAATAATAAAAAAACAATGATTTATTAAAAATAATACCTATTATTTTTTTTCCATACTTTATTATTAGACTGTACCGGTTTCAGCATATTACGGCTATCTTTAGACCAGTACCTATAGAGTATGATATTGAAGCTATGGAAAAAATATAACATTTGTTTTAAATAAATTATTACAACGGGATTTTACCAGGATGGAAATAAAAAAAAAACAAAAATAATAATGAAATTTTCAAACTGAAAACAGTTGGTTTCTGTATCGAGCGTTACATAATATATTATATGTATTTTGAATTGAAGCGAAGCTTATATTTATTTGCGACCAAATGCTGTGTATTCAGTCTTTGACTCAAAGATAAACAAATAAAATATACCACGAGGTAAACACATATTTTTAATACAATTTTTTTTGTTTGAACTGCTCAAACGAAAATAAAACGTTTTATAGAGTGACAAGTTTGAAATTAAATATGGAAGAATATTATAAAAGAGTGTATTTTGTGTCCCTCCACACCAATGAACAAATTCTCGTAAAATGACAGCCTCCGTGGTCGAGTGGTCACGGGTTCAAACCCGGCGTGCGCAAATAATTTTCATTTGAATAATATGTGTCGTAACTTAATTCATATAACCATATTTGCCGAACGTTACAAAGTGGTAGATACTTTAAGTTTTACCTTGGTGAAAGACCACCATTCAGAATTAAAACGTTGCTTAAAAGGCATTAACCGTGTTTGGTGACCAGATTTGAATAGCCAGGTACCTCCCAACCTTCTTCTTCTCTATCTTCTTCTCCTTCCAACTACCTTCAACCTCACAAAATACCCCGATTGGGGATCTCATAGTCCCACTGGCTCCAGACGGTTTGGATAAGTTGGGACCCTTGTGCGAGATTCATTATAAAAAAAATGTATTTGGCATCTTGGATTGAATTTAACAAAATCGAAAACGCAGCTCTGATACCTTAGCAAAAAAGTGTTTCTATCAATTTACATGATTTAAATTCAAATTTACATTCACTAAATACATTTAGTGAATGTAAATTTATAGTGAATATCGTGACTGACGTGATAAGTGACCGGTGTGAAGGACATGTATTTCGAGATTTATAGATTGAATCCTTCATTAGGTAATTACTATATTGTGCAAAACTTTTACATAAGAGAAAAAATCACTCATGCCAGAAGAAAAATGTTTGCATTTTGAGCACTCATATGATGAAATTTCTCAATATTTCAATTTATAGTGTTTTTATTTAAGAATCATAAGTTTCCAATCAATTTTATTACGAATTAAAAATTTCATATGAATCCGACCAGTAGGGACGGAGAAAAATGCGCCCATGTCAGAAGATAAATCCTTGCATTTGACCACTCATTTGAAGAAAATTTTAATATTCTAATTTCTTCTGAGACTGAGGAATCATCAGTAAACTTTCAATATAAATACGAACTTACAATTTCGTACGAATCTGATACGTAAGGACGGAGAAAAATGCGCTTATGTCACAAGAAAAATTCTTACAATCTGAACACGCATCTGATGAAATTTCTAGTGATTTTATTTAAGAATCATCTGTATCATATCCATAATATTATGAACTCAAAATTTCAGACGAATTTGACACGTAGGGACGGAGAAAAATGCGCCCATGTCAGAAGAAAAATCCTTGCATTTTGACCACTTATTTGATAAAATTTCCCAATATTCCAATTTCTAGTGTTTCGATTAGAGAAACATCTGTATCCTATCGATGTTATTAAGAATTAAAAAAAATTATACGAATCCGACGATGTCTGAAGAAAAATAAAAATCATTTGTTACCTTTGTAAATTATTACGGATTTACAATTTCGTACGAATCCGACATGAAGGGAAGATAAATGCGCTTGTCACAAGAAAAATTCTTGTATTTTGACCACTCATTTGATGAAATTTCTCAATATTCTAATTTCTATTGTGTTTATTTGAGAATCATCTGTAACCTTATAATTTTTTTACGATTTTTCAATTTCATACGAATTTGACACGTAGTAACGGAGAAAAATGCACCCATGTCATAAGAAAAATTCTCGCATTTTTACCACTCATTTAATGAAATTTCTTAATATTCAAGATTATTCGGTTTTTTTATATAAGAATCATCTGTATTTCATCAATTATTAAATATTTTTTAGTGATTCTCTAGGTATAATTTTTTATTATTATTATGAAAAACATTGAACCCGCTATGCGGTATGGAGGTTAGCCATACATTTATCGCTCGATATTACATAATCCACAGAAAATTGTCTGTTTTGGTAGAATGTGTTCAAAATGGTAAACACAATTACCATAGGTTCTTACTGAAGGTTTTTTTTAAATTCTTTTTTAATTAAATGACTGAAGGTTTGTTTGGGTAGAATATTTAAAAAATAGTAACACAATTAGTTACCTACTTAAGTTTTTTTTTGTTAAATAATTTTTTAGAATTAAATATAATTTTCAAATTGATGTTTCTTTGTTTATATTGTGATGCATGGCAAAAGTTTTTCTTCTTATTCAAATTTTATATTTAAAATTGTAGCATCGATGATATTTTCAATTATCTTTTTCAATAAAAGTCTGGTTCCGTTTCAAAGTTTATTAGATTAATTTTCGGGGAAGAATGATAGGCAAGCCAATTTGTCAATTGTGGCATTGCAAAGCACGGCGGGTTCTCACTTGTCTTAAATAAATGTCTCACGATTGAACTAGGATTAAAATTTTTGCTGTGGTTGGGTATTTTGTAATTTTATTCATTAAACTATATTAGGAGAACTATAAGTACCTATATTATTTTGAAAATATAATTTAAAATTCTATCCTGCATAGTGGTGATGACGTCACTGTCGCTATTTAGCTATTTGAAAATACCTGTATGTATACAGGGTGGGATCAAAAAGTAGTAGGACAGAATTTCCGTAGCGCGAACCAAGCGGTGGATGGGGGTCGGACTACCTGGGCGTGGTAGTGGGGAGCCTTCCAAAGAGACCATTTTTTTCCATTTACCTGTGGGCAAGCGGAGAGTAAGCACGTTGATTTCCGTGAACCTCTGTTGAAAAGTGTCGTTGCGATCCAATATGGAGAAAAATCTCGAGCAGCGCTACGCCATCAAATTCTGCGTCAAACTCGGGAAAACCTTGACGGAGACCTCCGGAATGATTAAGGACGCCTACGGGGATGCTGCCGTGAGTCGCTCAACTGTGTTCGAGTGAAATAAGCTATCCCGGGAGGGGCGGGAGCTCGTAGAAGACGACCAGCGCGCCGGTCGCCCGTCAACTTCAAGGATTGATGAAAATGTGGCCAAAGTAAAGGCGCTCTTGAACTCCGACCAGCGCACAAACATTCGTGTGATTGTTGATGAGTTAGGAATTTTGTACGGTAGCATCCAAAAAAAATTTACCAAGGATTTAACCATGCAAAAGGTGTGCGCCAAGTTTCTGCCAAGAGTCCTGAGTGATGAACAAAAAGTGCGCTGCTGGTGAGGGAGTTTATGACCAAGCACAAGGTTGTAACGTTGCCTCATCCCCCCTACAGTCAAGATCTGGCACCTTCGGACATCTTCCTCTTTCCTCGGCTCAGGCGGGACCTCGAGGAAAACCGATACACCTCCGTAGAAGACATCCAAGGGGCCGTGACGGTATCTCTGAAGGGGATTCCGGAAAGCGAGTTCCAGAAGGCGTACGAGCAGTGGAAATCGCGTTATACGCGTTGTGTCAAAGCACAAGGGTGCTATTTCAAGGACTATTAAGAATTTGTACCGATTAGTTCAATAAAAAATACCAAAAACAGTACTAATAATAATAATAATATTTGGAAAATTTGTGTAATGCCGTTTTTGAGTTTTTTTAAATTATTTTATCTTTTTGTAGAAAGTAATCACCTTCTGGTTTGATGTATTTAATGAAAAATAAATAATTACTTCGTATAAGTATAAATATTTTGTTTTAATTTTTATATAGGACTGGTTTCGCTTAGCGTTAGCATCATCAGGGTACAAAATTCAACTAAACGAAAAATACAAAGTCTGTGGTTGCATATACAAACAGAGGGAGAACACAATATAATATTGAATAAGAGAACAGTGAGAAATAAAAGAATAAAATTTGCAATTATAACAAAGGAACAGAGAAAAAATCGACAGATAATTTGAAATGGAAAACGCAAAACGTCAACTGAAAAGGTGATAAAAGAATAATGAGAAATGATACGAGTTTACATGTTTACTAGTTTATACGAGTATATTGATTGAATATCCCTGTGAAATTGAAAAGATTGAGATTGCTCAAACAAACTACTTAGTATTTATATTTAAAAAAAACGATCAACGAAGGCTCAAACAAACTAGTCTTGTTTTTTCACGGGTTATGGAAGGAAACCTTTTTTTGTCAGGAAAGTAATCCTTATTCCAGGAACATAATCCTTCCTGATATTACGGGAATAAAAGCGAAAAAATCTTTGCGTTTAGAAAAAATGAAAACTTTTAATTTATGGAAAATACGTTTCGCAAATCGCCCGCCCGGCGGAGGTTCCATTTCGCGATGGATTTAACATTTCCACGACGGGTAACACTAATTTTCTTTTAAAGTCATCACAAATTTTAATAACAGAGACAAGTTACGGTGAACGATATGTAAAACGAAAAAGTTCAAAGCGAAAAAAGTAGTAGTTTGGAGAACCATACCGCTACCTGGCTGAAATTATGATACGGGTTAAGGAAAGGGCTGATGGAGGATTTAATATTTTTTTTTCCAAATTAACATCCACATACCACTAAGAAAAACAAAAAGGAGGAAAAAACGTCATTTTCAATATTAAAGCTCACCTAGAGTGGTAGATACTCTAAGTATTATGCCCTGGTGAAAGACCACCATTCAGAATTGAAATGTTGCTTGAAATGGCTTTAGTCGTGTTTGGTGACCAGATCTGAATAGCCAGGTACTTCCCAATTTTCCTCTTCCCAATCTCCTTTCCCCTCTACAGTACCTTCAGCCTCACAACATACCCTATTTGGGGATGCCATAGTCTCACAGGCCCTAGACGGTTGAGAGCAGTTGAGACTCTTGTGTGGTATTCATATAAAAAAAAAAAACCTAGTTGAACATTCCTTGCCGTAGACTTAGAAACAATGAATTGTTGTTCCTCAATCATCATTATACTAATTATGAGTATCATTCTCCACTGTTCAGAATATCGAGACTTGTTAACTCAAGCCATGGTCTTAAAATTTTTGGTACCAGTCTAAATATTTTTTGTATTTCTTTACGACTCTACCAAAACCTTGTTTATTTTAACTTGAGTGTTGTTTTAAAATGTGTATTTTTTTCATTGCTTCAAATATTATTATGTGCTGTTTTTCTCTGTTGCACTTTTTTCTGTATTTTTTGTTATTGGACAATGGTCCGTTAGTACAAAAATAAATAAAAAGCCAAAACCTTGGTTTAACCATGGCTTAACTTGAATATTATTTCTAATGTATATTTTGTTCTAATTTTGTCATTGCTTCATTAAAATGTTATGTATTTGGTGTTTTTTCTCTGTTGTTCTTTTTAACCATTTTGTGTTATGTATTTTTTTGTAATTGGAAAGTCATCCTTTATTATATAAATAAATAAATAAAGCCTTCCACACAAACAGGGGATATTTATCTCCTCTGCCGAGGACATTAACAAATTACAACCCAATACACAGTGCCAACAATAAGACTCTTATAAAATCTTAGCACATTTCTCAATAATAATTGTTCATACCCAAATCAAAAACCGTTTAATGAAATTAAATACCTAGAATCGTTATAATTAATCAGCTGGTGGGAAGTTCGAATCAGTTCCGCAACAAAGATACTTCGAAGTAAGTAATAATTGATAATTTTTCATTTTAGTATGTCAATCCTTGACCTACAAACTCTAAGAAGTATTCCCTTCCTCTTTTACAATCGACATCAACGGATAGTGTTATAGAATGGATAAGTTGTACAGCTTCCTTTGTCTACCCTTTAGCGTAAATTTGAATTAATTTCATTTTATTGAAAAATCCTTTTTTTATATTTGATTTTTAATGCTAGATATTATTAGTTGAAAAAATCCTGAAACCACAAAACGGGCATATGCTTATTCTGATGGCTCATTTAACAAACTTCTTGATTCAATTGCATTTACATTTATCTGACTGAAAGGGTACCCGGGTACCCTTTTTGGTTTTCAACATAGATTTTTTTAATGTTCCAGTAAGTCTAACTAGCTGAAAATTCCTGACTTTCCACAAAAGTTAAATTGAACAATTACACATAACCGTTGGATATGTGGAAGGTGGTTTTTTAACGGAAAACGCTTGAATAAAACTTACACCTTCTGATGACTGAAAGGGTACCCGGGTACCTTGATGTGTTTTATATGGAATTTGAGGCTTGTCTATATTTATTAATCATTTTATCTTCTTTTAAATAGTAAATATGATGCACTGTTGTGTTCTAAGTACATCACCTGTATTCTTAATACTATTTTTATTCACCTACTGAATTAAAAAACCAAAAGAATAGATGGTACTGGGTGAAATTCCTATCCACTTCCCTAAGTCTTGAACTGAGTCAAATTGTATAACGCAATAAAAGTGGTCCAGCAAACTTCAGGAAATTATATACTTTAAAAGAAACCTTCATATCAATTTAAAAAAAGGTGTAGTTTTCTACAGTCACATAAGGGTTAATGACCATGTGGTATTTCCTACTATTGACTTGACCAAACTCAATTGTGCATATTTATCCTAGGGCGTCGCTGATTCCTTATTCCATCTCCTTAGAGTCATTAATTCTCCTGATTAATTTCTCCGTCTATCCACCCTAAGTGTTCAAACCAAAAAAGCGTTATTCTTGTTTACTACAATTAGCATTTTTTTCGCCTCTATTTTCTAATTTTTAATACCAAGGATACTTTTCAACTCAATTCAATTATTTATTATTTAAAAAACATTACAATTCTTTTTTTTTATTTCAAGAAGATTTTAAATATAGTGAGTAAGTGTATTAAATAGTACACAATACTCATAAATATAAAGCGATTGAACAATTCTAAGAAATATTACAATGAATGCAGAGTATAGACAGTAAAAAAATAAAACAATTTAAATATTTCAACAAAATAATTAAAAAAAAAAAACAAGGAATAATTTTATAAATAGCGGGAATGCTTGTCATTTGAATGAAGCTTCATTTATGCAAAATATATCGACATCCGAAGCGATTCGATTCAACAACAAGAACTTAAATTCAATAGTCCGTAAATGCATTTTTTCACCCACATGAGGTAACAGAGTAAGGCGCAATGCGCCGTCCTATTGGTATAAGGGACAAGAGTTAGAGTTAGAGTCAGTAACTTTAAATGATCCATCACTTAATGATTAATAAGAATCTAGAAAATCAAAAAAAAAAAAAAAATCTACAGGCCGGGAGATAACTGACTTGCTTACTTCTTGTTGCATTCACTCTTGAAAACAAATGTACCGACTCTTAACTAGATTTATGTACACAGGTTCAAATATAATTACATGCATACATTCGAAACTAAGCTGAAAATCTATTTACATGAAACAGTTAATATTCACAATAGGTGAGCTTTAACGTCATGAAAATTTAAGTGCTCAAAGTTTCTAGGTTAACGTTATTCCATTCACCACGAACTCAAGTTTTTAGTTCAATTGTCATGAAAAAAAATATTATAATAAACTGTATTTGATTCATATTTTTCAGTAAATTGTTTACTCCAACTGACAAGTCTCAATGATTCCCGGGAAAAGCCAGGTGGTAAAGGCAGTTTTATAAAATTGTAACGAAACGTTTTTTAAACGAAAAAATATGTATATATATTTTAAAAACCTTTTTTAACGATTCCAAGATACAGTTATTAAAAGCAAACCTCAAAGTACTTTTCCTCAAGGACATAAATATTATTTTCTCCCGTATGACTTTATGTTCATTGTAACTCGGTGATGGAGCCGATCTTATGGTAAATAAAAAATATTAAGAAGAAGTTCAGATGCTAAGCTCCAGTCAGCGCTAATGGTGGTGGCAAATTAAGCCAAAGACTTTGGTATTTTGATCGATTTGAAAAACACCCTGTCGCAGTCTTGAACTTTCATGAAATTCCCTTGTCTGACTTAAATAACTTAAGCGTAGAACTTTATTAAACTTTGATATCATAATACCAATTACTAAAAGAATTTTAACAATACGAAAAAAGAAAATAACAGGAAATGAAAATATTAGGTTGTGACCGAGACTCGAACCTGGAATCTCCTTATAGACGTACAAAAAAACCAACAGTTTTTTAACAAACCGTTTTATATAAGATGCCATTTATGTTTGCAATTGTGTTCTAATCAAACTTTGCTCGCGTTTTAAATTTTTTTGTTTGTTTTATGTCAAATACCACACAAGAGTCCCAACTGATCCAAACCGTCTAGAGCCAGTGAGACTGTGCCATCCCCGATCGACGTACGACGTACGTGAGGTTGAAGGTAGTGGGCAGGAGAAACAAATAGAAAAGAGGAAAGTTGGGAAGTATCTGGCTATTCAGATGAGACCAAAAACGGCTAAAGCCATTTCAAGTAACGTTTCAACTCTGAATGGTAGTCTTTACTTAGAGTATCTACCCATCTGAAATGTGCCGCAAATACACTTTATATTATTTTATATGAATTAAATGTGTTATGACACACATTAATTAAAAATAATATATTTGCTCTAACCGGGCTTGAACCTGCGACCTCTGGATTCGTAGTCGAGCGTCTTACCACTCGACCATGCAGGCCGTCAAATTAAAGCGATGGTTGCCAAAAATGTGGAAAAAAAATAATATTCAAGTAAGTAAAGTGAGTTTTCAAGGAGTGTGTGCTTGTATAAAATGACGCGTAAGGAATTGGTTGAGATGGCGAAATTAGCAGATGCGCCACGCCTAGATAGTATGAACAATTACAAAAGTTAACATGTAAAATTAGATAACAAATTATATTGGTCAACCTAACCTTGACGGAATTTTATCCTTATTATTTATTATTAAACTATTATTTTTTCCATGAATTGCATGACACAATAAAATATATCTTTCGGCACAAGTGGATGAAATTCTATACCAATTTAATAACTAATTGTTAACCCATTAGAAGCTGAGTGAACAAACGCATCAGATTCCCACCTGAAGCGTCGGGTTTCTACCCAGGCGTCGCGGATTCAATCCGCTGTTAGATCTTTTTTTCATCATTGCATAAACAACACCTTTCGCTTATTGTGATGGCGGTAGGAGTTTTTCAAATATTGTCAGGTTCTTCGTAACCCAAAAATTTTGAAAACGTGACAGAATGACCGTAGTCTCCGTGGAGCTTGTCCGGTAGATATTAGGATTTCGCAGTTAGTTTCCTTTACGACAAGTTACGATGTATTAAATATATATTTTATTAATATTTCCTTAACATTTTCAGGAGATAAGACCAAAAATTTCATAAGTTAGCTTATTTTCTTAAGTTTTAAAACGTTTAATACGAGTTTGGAAATTAGTAATACATTGAATTAATGTCATGTTCACATTGTTGGTCGAAAAGCCTCCCGAAAAGCATCAAAAAGTGCTAATTATCGCCATTGTTGTTACAACTGTGTTCGTTATTTTTCAGAAAAAAGACGCTAGGGGCATTTTTATTTTCGATATGGTACCAATTTGGCAGTAATAATTTAAGTTAGAATTAGAAAATGAAAAAGTAAGGGAAATTTTATGCAATGGTGTGGCTGTTATTACAAAATATGAAGGATTTTTCCATTTAAGGATAAGTTCCAGGAATATCATATCTTAATTCATCGTACGCGTAGAACAACGCAAATCATCTCAAGTCACACACACGCCTTATGCTGGTAAAACAACCACTCTTCCTGGTATAAAAGATTAGTACAGTGGGCTACTGGGGTATGAAGGAACAGTGGCTTCTGTACAAACATTGTTTACGTGATTGTATTACCCTATATCTACCTCAGTGTACCAGAAACTTCACTTCGGCTAGCGTACAGGGTGGACGTGTGAAGTTTCCTGTTTATTTAGGAGTGATTTGTATTTGCATCCCAGAAAGTAATTTTTATACTATTTATTTCGGAAAAATTACTATTTTCAGTTTGTAACTAGAAACGCGGCGAGTCAAGTGAATTCATGAAGAATATGCAACATGTATAGTACGTAAACAAAGCGATAACTTCTCCCGCCCCTTGTAGTTTAGTTCAAGAAAGTGTTGACGAAATGTCTTCGTATCTTAGAATAATAAATAATTCATTCCAAGAGAGCAACAAAGTTTTGGTCGCTTTCTTGGAATGGAGAAATACACCATCTTACGCAGTTAACTGGTCCATTCTCTTTTGCCAATCCAATGCTGCTAGAAACCGCATTTTTCTTTTATGATCACTATGATTCTCCATAACAAGCACACCACAATATGCACACAAAAGTCAACAAAATACACTTAAAGGGTATTGTTTCCCCGAAAAACTGATTCCTAAGCACGTGGAGCTAAAACGGTAGAAAAGGTAAATCTAGAGCTAACACTGAGATTTGATTGGTACATTGGCCTCAGGCACGGCGATCTGCTATATCCCATCTTATTTGAAATCGCCATAGAAAACCTTTGGAAAAGGGTGTTACAGCTACCACGTGGTATAAACTAAGAACATTTTTTTTGACTTGCGGTAGATATAGCAAACAGCGACTCTCAAGGTAAGTGAAATGTTATTATCTAAAAATAAAAGAATTTGGTTCGAAAAATGACTTGAAGTTAAATACCAACTCCGAAAAGATCCAGTCAAAGAACATTTCTAGGAAAAATAAATCTCACAATATTTCAATACGTAACCATAAGAGAGTAAAAGATCAATCACTAAAGAAATCCCCAGCAGGTTGATATGTTTTGATAAAAGCGTGAATATGTTCCTATGACTTGGGAGGAAAAATCTAAAAACCGAACCTAAAATAACCTGTAATGTAAAAGTTTTTGAGGAAAAGCTCTTGCTTACGTTAAATAAAGATGGTGAAATCAGAAGTCACATATTATACTTGTGTGGTGCAGACTTTGATAATTACTCTTAAATAGCAACAGGTGTGTGAAAACAGTTTCATGCAGTGAGAAAAACAACCAAATTGATCACGTAGCAGTAGAGAATAGAGTAACTGAGACGGCTTACAGAGCTAAGGCACCAGGTGCCAGGCCTTCAGACAGATCAAGTGGAGCATCAGCAATTTGCTAGCTGCCCACGTGCTGGAAGAGAGGGATTGCTGAAAGACAAAAGCTGGACCACCAGTTGAAAGATAAAGCTCTACACGTGCTATGTAGTTATCAGAAGTAAGTATTATTCTTCATAACATGTTACGTTTACTTGGCCTGACATGTCTAGACGAAGAGTTACCCGAGGAAGACTACCAATTTCATCTCCCTTCTTAAGTCTTTGTACAGTTTTTCATTGTTCTACCTTCATCAAACTTGGTTATCTTTGTTTTATCATCTGCCTGGCCCAACACTTCTATGAATAACATTCCACACAAAGAAACTCCCCCGGGGTGAACCACCTCCTCACCCTCCCAAAACTTGACTCTTTTTGTTCCCTTGAAACCCAAATGCAAGACCTTTGTTTTTTGTCTCTTATCTATGACTTATTTAACCCAAAAACCAGCGAGACACAGCAAATCATTACACTATTTAAAAAATACAGTAATTTATTCTGTATAAAATAATGTTTAGCGATAAAAATTAACGGTCTATTTTTCCTAACATATTTCATCGCATTTTTTTCTTTTATTTTTTTTGTGTTTTTTCCGTTGTATCCCATCAAACTACAATTAAGTATTATTTCTAATTTTGTAACTGTTAATTCATGGTGGAATTCCATTTTAATGATTTAATAAAACAAATTTGTAACTTTATTTCACTTTTTTATTTTTTGACTGGACTGGTTTCAGCCTATAACGGCCATCTTCAGACTAGTCACTGTAACTTATTACTATAATATATAACTTATAACTTGTTACTTCAACTGTAAAAAACCAGTCACTAGTCTGAAGATGGCCGTTATAGGCTGAAACCGGTCCAGTCAAAAAATAAAAAAGTGGAATAAAGTTATAAATTTGTTTTATTAAATCATTACAATTAAGTAGTTAACAACATGATTTTAAATACATTAGAAATAGAAAATAAAATATTAAACAATAGAAATACAATGGAAATACAGATTATCGTATTCTTTAAAAATATACATATTATTAAAATTGACACATCTTAAGAAACTGATAGACTATTACACCATACCGTGCACTGTGCAGCATAATATATTAAAACAATACATCAATAATTATAATAATCGGAATTTCGGCCCTAACTGAAAACTGACCTTTTCAGACTCTCATATCCTTAAATTCATTAAAAGATTCCCAACTTAATCTGTCTCTCGACGAATCACCTTTAGATATACAATTTTTAACCAAATCCTGTCCTGTACGAAAAATTCAGAAAGCACATTTTTGTCCAATCGGAAAAAATAAAAATCGTAATTATCATTTTGAGTTAACAATTGTCTCTATCTGATAAGACCTACCAGGTAAGTATTTTCCCGTATATTTTCTTATTTAAATTAGGAATTAACATCTAATAATAGAAAATAAGATCTGTACAGCGCCCTTGAGGTGATTTTTCATAAAAAACGGCGCTATACAAATCATCCAAATATTATTATTATTAATCATCAAAGTAAAAAATGATTCAACCAAATGGATCAGATGGTTAATTTAAATTGGAAAATTTATTTATTTAATTGTACTTTTTAAATTATTTATCTTGGTAAATACAAAATTTAAGGGATGGCTGTGTGTCTGTCAAAAAAAATATCCTCGGTCAATGATACAATAAGGTGGAAAATTAACATTGATAAATATTTAAAAAATATATTTAAACAAGAAACATAGCAGTTACATCCTATAAATGCAAATAAAAAATAATAGATATTGAAAAAAATAAAAATATATAAGAATAAAGTTATAATGTGGAGATTAAATTTATAAATATTGCTTAGGTGTTTAGAGGGTAGGTTGAATACATATAAAGTAGGTAATACTCTATTTATGAAAAGTTTCTGAGAACCTCTGTATAGAATGTGTGCTCAGAATACCACACATCTCAAATATTATTCTTGTGGAGTACTGGCTGTCACAAATGAAAACCAACCCAAAAGATTGTCACAGGTTGCTAAAAAATAACGAGATTAATATTAAAAAATACTAATCCTCAAATAAAAAAACCTTGGTTCTGCTATAACACTGACGAGAATAAAATTAAGGTTTTGGAGATTAAAAATTTTAAAACACAGATGAATAAACTAAGAATCCATGCACCTCTAAGAATTTAACTTTTATTTTATTTCATAAATCTGGTGGAAAAAAACTCATGCTATCTTATTTTAGTCTTAAGCACTGTGTGAAATATCGATTTTGTCCAAAGCCCGTCGAAATCCAATAAAATATCTGTCACATATCTTCAACTGTAAAAAATAATTGACCCTGATCAAACAATATTAAAAATACTAATCCTCAAATAAAAAAACCTTGGTTCTGCTATAACACTGACGAGAATAAAATTAAGGTTTTGGAGATTAAAAATTTTAAAACACAGATGAATAAACTAAGAATCCATGCACCTCTAAGAATTTAACTTTTTATTTTATTTCATAAATCTGGTGGAAAAAAACTCATGCTATCTTATTTTAGTCTTAAGCACTGTGTGAAATATCGATTTTGTCCAAAGCCCGTCGAAATCCAATAAAATATCTGTCACATATCTTCAACTGTAAAAAATAATTGACCCTGATCAAACAAGAATGACAGCTTTCGATGTCGATTATTTTAACAATCACTTAATGAGCGCTACGTGCCAGATAGCACCAATGAAAGGTGAAGAAATGCAATTTACATTGAGTAGTGATTGAGCAGGAACAGAAGTGCTAATCGGAGCCCAATTAAAAAATGTCCCGGTAATCATTTTTTTTTTTAATTTTAAATTATTTTAAGAATGATTAATTTTTGCGTTCTTCTCTGGTTCTCATCAGAAAGTTCAGTGGACATATATCAATATTTTATATGATGCAAATACTTTGTGGTGTAAACTTCTAAACTCAAAATTAAATAATCATTTCATATTACACCAATTTAATTTAAAACAAATGGCGAACAGGTTTTGCTACTACCGTAGCTAAATCTGAGCGGTATAGTTATAAATATAATCACATCTATATCTGTTCAGCATTTATATAACTTAAAGGGGTGCAGTGCGAATAAATTAATTTATTAATGATGAATAAATCATTGTATAATGCAATTTTTGTTATAAGTTTTTATAAAATGTGAATAATATCCAGGTACAAAGTAAGTTATTTTTTTATTAAAAGACATATTCAGATATAACAACAAAAGAGGATTTTTTACATATCGTCTCCGGAACGACAAAAGGGCTGAAGCGCCATTTTGGAAAGCTTACACAAGAGTACTTTAGTTTTTTTGTTGTTATACAATAAAATTAGTACCTGGTTGGATTTTAACAAATGTAAACTCAGGTAACTCAATGCTCTCACTGAGTTACTTTAAGCGATAAAAAGCTTAAAATGTGCTAAACTTATGTCGCTTGAGTCAAGCCTTCTTTCAAATGGTAAATATATTTTTTATATTAAAATTAAAAAAAATAAAAAAAAACAATTTTTGACTAAAGGTTTTCCTTTCCAGCGACGATTCGGGTTTTATTGTAAATGATTTTTTGTACAATATAATAATACAATACAATACAATACATTACAATCGATTTGAAAAATGATTAAGAATCCATCACATTTAAACGCTACTAACTTTATACTCTTGCAGAGCAATGTGAGAGATACGACTATTGTGACGTCATCGGATTGTAAATTGTATGGAGATCTTGATAATTCAAATCGAGCCCGTTTTCACCGGGAAACAAAACTTCACCTCAAAAATTAATTCTTAACTAACTAACTGACTAAACATCACGCCGTTTCCCCGCAGGCGTAGGCAGAGAGGACGGACCGCCATATAACTCTGTCTTGGCACACACTCCTTGCTTCATTTACGTTCATAAATCGTCTCATTCATACTCTTCTGTTATTCTGACTCTTCACATGACCCAATTCAAGTATTTGATTTACTTGATCGTGCCATGTCTTTCTCGGGCGTCCTCGACTTCTTTTTCCATTCACTTTCGCAACATATATTTTTTTCACACTCCTTTCTTCGTTCATTCGCTCTACATGCCCAAACCATCTAAGCGTCCCTTTCTTGATCCTATTCATTACGCTCACATCAGCCTTGCATTCTTCCGGATATCCACATTTTTAATACGGTTACACATGGTTTTACCGCACATCCGCCTCAAAGATCTCATTTCCACAGCATTCAGTCTACTGTCATCCTTCCTCTGCCAGTTCCATGCCTCACTGTCATACTTCAGGGTTGGTATAGGCACTCCATTGTGGACTGTTAGCTTCGCTTCTTTAGACAATTTATTATTTGCGCCAACATTTTATTAATTCTCCCTTAAAAAAATGTGCTTTATAAAAATACTAGCATTTTAGTTAGACGATGAGTATTGTAAAAAAACAGAAAATTAACGTACTTAAGTAAATGATTTAACAGACTCATTTTAGTTTCATCAATCACCAATTACCAGCGGTGCCGGTAGAAGTACCCCCATGTGCATGACGTCACAGTAACCTACGCCGCAGTACGTTGTTCAATTAACTCTGGATTTGTGTTCATCAATCTTGGTTCAGAGATGAACTCAAAGCGCAGAGCAAACGAGAACTTTAACCTTCACCCGTCACTGCACGTTTCAATACATTGCGGGTAAGTTTTATTTTAAAGCTTTCTACTCGGCTCCACTCGAGCTATTTGAATAATATGTAACAAATAATAAATATTTTCTAATTTTTTGATATTCGAATGAATCTAAAAAATCTATTTTCCGAGAAATTTGAAAAAATTCCAACGATTTGAAAAAATTAAAAATTTGAAAAGTTGACTGATTTATTTATTACATATTATTTAATTTCAGTGTGTACCTAAATTAATTGTCTAGATTGTGAATTTATTACCAGTTACCATCGATTTACGATACCAACTACCTTTAAATGCTTTTAATCCACTCCTTAGTCTCTCACATACTAAATGTTTTTTTTTTAATGATTGACAACTTTTTTGTGAAAAACAGCTTTATTCCCTAAATACACATTTCCTGGTTTTCTAGTATAAGAAAAACTAAAAACTATTTATCTGTCAACTCTGTTTGGGTAGTTAGAAAAATGTCTAAAGTTCCCAAAGAATATATTTTTTAAACATTAATCTACTAAATTCTTTATATAATGCATCCTGGAATATTAGGTAAAACGTTCAAAAATGCCTTTGCTGGTTTTAAAACTGAACATTTTACTGATACTCAGTATGTTATTCATAGAATTTAAAGGATTATAGTTAAAAAACAGTATTCACTGAAAACCTCAGACATTTGTCTAACTACCCAGAGAAAAATTGCAGATTAATCGTTTGCAGTATTGATTGTATTAGAATGCTACAAAGTTACGTTTAGCATAATTCTTGGGTGCTGGCCCTGCTATTTAATGATGGAAAATGTCTTATAAAGTACTGAGAAATAATGACAGGCTTTAACAATGTACGCAATGATCCTAAAACGACATTGGTATAACCACATATCTCCAAAGCACTCCAAATGCCAAAAATCGCAGCCGTTTTTATCCGCTCCTGGAAAGGGGCCAAATATTACTTACGCGGAGACGGATTCGCATTCAGGATATTGGTTTTAGAAACCACATAGATACACCAATACTGTTTCAGCATCAGTGTCGTTAACATACAGCTGTAGATCCATTTCCGTAGGATCCACTAAACGTAAAAATCAGCATATAAACACAGACTGGTAGCGAGTACAGTTTATGCTACACAGGGGAAATCGAACCTAAAACCTCCCGTTTCAACGTCAAATTCGTCGACCACCACGATACAAAGGCTGTATAAATGTGTTCGGCATCTATTGTTTATATGTAGCATATACGAGACAATGTATATGAGGAGATAACTATGAATATCTTAGAATTAAAATAAGTTTTATAAATTGAAAGGTAAGCTGTTTTCTTAAACTTGAACGCATTCATGTGAAATTATCATTTTATTTAATTTTGGAAAACAAGTAAATAGATGAAATACAGGACGACGAGGCTAGTACGAGTGCAGTTGCGCAGAGTTTTGGGCTGCAGCCTGAATTCGCCCTGATGATATCCAACTTCCGATAAGAGTGGGTTTCAGACGAAGAAGAAGTGTATAGGAAAGTAAGCAAAAAAATAACAACGGTTTATGTCTTTTTCGACTGAAATACGGAATATTTGGAATGAATCTAAAAAAATGATATTACCACAATACAAAAAAATTGTAATAGACCCTTTGATAAACCTCACACTCATTTGATATAATATAATAAACAAATATAATCTACAATGCTTGATTAAAGGCATAACGGTTAGAACAGTTATTCTGTGAAGAAACTACATGATTAGAAACTTACACCGAGTCGACTAAAACTCTATCTTATTTTAGTACTGGTGTTCCATATTGGATGTTTGAACCTTTATATATAAACTTTAGGATAAACCTTTCAAAATATAATGTAAAAATGTCTTTACAATCATTTAATTTTTTTTATTGATTCTGAATCTTCCTTCAAAGTTCTAAGAAGGTAGGTTCGATGAAACCGATTGAAGCAATCTGATGGGACATCAAGTAGTAAATACAATATTTTTATCATTGCATAATGCATGGTTTGTTATTATTGTTATTTGTCTATTTACTGTTGTCAGGAGTTATCGAGTTGTATGGACTTACTATGGAATATTAATTCAAATATGTATTGAATCATTTTAAATTCTCCACATCAAGTGTGTACCTAATTTAATGGTTTGTATTGTGAATTTATTGCCAGCTTCTATCGATTTACGATACTAAATACCTTTGAATGTTTTTAAGCCACCCCTTAATCTCTCACAAAACATTTTTTTTTTTGTAAGATCAATAGCTTTGGGCATTAGATAAATATGTTTACTGCTTTTTTTGAGAAACAAAATTTTATTCCCTTTAATGAATATATATAAAACTGCGAGAGAACTATTGATGGTACTCATTGACTTCCTTTTTAATAATTTTTACCTCTTATGCTCTGCTTATCTTTCTAACTCTTTCTAACCAACATAAGGAGAAGATAAATTAGTCAATAGGAAAATAATTACTGCTCCCATTGACCAAAATGTAGTTTGTCATATTATATTTATTGGATATTATAAAATGCCACGTTTCTGTAAACATTGATGGAATCATTAAATATATTATATTAAAAGACTGATGAAAAGTGGTTAGCAGAGGTAAGTTAACGATAAAAGTGAATGCTCATCGTTGCTCGGTGTATTTATTATTTTAGTGAAATCATTAGAAGGATGACTCCCAAGCTTTTGAGGAGCCAGTGTAATTGATCGTCTCTTCCAGAAAGAATTTTGATGTTTTATCAATTTAACTAGAAGTAAGGGAAACATTGAGCTACCTCACATGACACTTCTAGAACTTCCATTTTAGTCCAAAAGGCTTGAGGTGACGGGTTACTAACTCTATGAATAGCGGAAAATATTTTTTTAATGTTTTGTCACTCACTGAGCATATCTTACATAAACTAATGTTAATAAAAAAACCCTTTTACTCCGTACCTGAAAGTATAAATCAAACATAAAATCCAAAGGGGAAGGTGTAGTTGCTTGATTTTATATTGTTTATGAAAGCGTTTTCAGGACATAATCTTGGAAAATGCATTTTTGGTAATACTTCTCTACATACGTTCTATTTCTATATTTTATTTATTTATTTAAATTGTAAAAGAGACACAAACATTCCCAGGTTAAAAATCACCTGAAAATATTGGAAAAACTTCTACTACCATCATAACAAGCGAAAGATGTTGCTTGTGCAATGGTGGAGGACTTAGCTAGCAGAGGAATGAACTTACGACGCCCGGGTGGGAATCCGACGCGTTTGTCCACTCAGCTGCTGACCGGTTAAATACGGATGCAAACATTGAATTGAGAAAATACTTATTCGTAAAAAGCATTTACTTTGTGGTTTGCCATATTTATAAATAAAACACATAAATTTTGTTCATAACCACTTTGGTATTTAATATAATGTCTACCGGTTTCGAAAGTACCCTTTCATCGTGAGGACAATATTAAAATTAACAAAAAATATAAAATGCTGAGCTATATATTTATACATATTTAGGAGTTGGAATGGAAAGGAGAAGGGGTAATTGAGGGGATTATGGGAATAACCGAGCGGCAAACTGGTCGTACATGTTTATTGAGAGCCTTAATATTTTTAAAAGTAACTGTGAAACTTCCATATAGAAACAGCTAATTGAACAAATAGTATATATATTTACGATAATATTGAAAACACGAGAAATGTTCGGGGTCAATGCCCCGATACTCTTAGTTGAAAAAACCCCTGCTAAGGTGGTACAGGTATGTGCTAAGGAAGGTAGCAAAATAAAACCACAGAGCAGAGTTACATGGACAATTCCTGAGAAAATACGTTACAGAGGAATTGAACTCACGGCGCCTAGATGGAAATCCGACGCGTTTGTCCACTCAGCTACTAACCGGTTCTATCGGATTATCTCTTCAGTGAACAACTCACTCGTAAAATTGTGTGAATAAAAATGGACGTAAGTAAATAATTGGCGATTTTACTGGTCGCTACAACCTCATTGATTTCAGGCAGTAGGCTTTTTTAAATATGAATACCGCACAAGAGTCTCAATTGCTTCCAACCCTCTAAAGCCAGTGAGACTTTGGCATTCCCAAATAAGGTATGGTGTGAGACTGAAAATAGTGACGAGGGAAAAGAAATTGGGAAGAGGAAGGTTGGGAAGTATCTGGCTATTCAGATCTAGTCGCCAAACACGGCTAAAGCCATTTCAAGAAAAAATTCGATTCTGAATAGTGGTCTTTCACCAGGGCGATACGAGAATTTATCATTCTGGAACGTGCCGCAAATATACTTTTTATTATTTTTTTATGAATTAAATGTGCTATGACACACATTAATTAAATAAAAGTTATTGGCGCACACCGGATTTGAACCGCGACCTTTGGATTCGTAGTCGAGAGTTTTACCACTCGACCATGGAGGTCGTCACGGCTTAGTGTAACATAAAAAAGTGAAAAAAATCCAACCGAGCAGTTTCCTACGAACCATTTTCCAATTCAAATCCTATTAATCCGCCGACATTTATTTTCGTTTGAGGTATAGATTGAAAAGGGAGCGCGGCCCATTCCGGGGCCAGCGCGATAACTTAATAACGGGCAGTCAGTGAGCATTCAGACATGTCAGTCGCCTGTCATTTTAGCCCTTGTTACACGTATTGACGCTTACCGAACCGTTATAATACTGGGCTGGGTTACAGTTTGGGTGGGATTCCGGATTATTGCTGGACTGGCCATAACTGGAACTATCCCCTATGGAGGTAATGTTTAGTGGTGATTATTATTCAACGGGATTGGACGGAGTTTGATTAAGGTTTTGGCGTGGTTCTAAATTGAACATAATTAAATTGTGATATCTATGTGTGTCAGGTTTCAAAACAACTGTTAATATGACTGTAACGGTTTACTATTCTACTGTAGTATACCAAAGTACAATTATAATATTATTGTGTAATACTTTAGTGATATTAATATTATTTTCGTAGAAAGCAATCATCTCTTGGTTTGACATATTAAGTATCATCAAGGTACAACATTAAACTAAACAAAAAATACAAAGTGTGCGGTTATATATACATGCAGAGGGAGAAAACAATAAAAAATAAAATAAGAAAACTCTGATAATATGAAATGAAAGAGGCATACCGTCAACTGAGAAGGCGATTAAAGAATAATGAGAAATTTTATAATTTTACAGGAAATATACCTAATACTGGACTACTGGAAGATGATGCTTAGGCCAAGCGAAACCGGTTGGACATAAAAAAAAAAAAAAATCTGTGGTTTTGTACAAAATTATTATTTCATTTTCATTAGATATTAATATTATTAATTTGGTGATTTCTGTAGACCATATTAAGCATTTTTATTCCATCCCTATGCATTAGCCTACAATTGAACTTCTGTATTCCTGTCTGTATTTAAAACTTTTTGCGTCATTTGGCGCACGACATCTGACCAGTACGTGCAATGAGTTTTCAAATAATTTTAACGAATTCTTAGTGTCATCTTTTTTTAAACATCTTGACTTCAACTAAGGAGTGTGAAAATAATATATATTCTTAATAATAAATAATATATAGTCAGAATAAACATAAGAGTATGTATGAGACGATGTATGAATGTGAATGAAGTACGAAGTGTGTGGCAAGACAGAGTTGTATGACGGTCTGTCATCTCTGCCTACCCCTGTGGAGAAACGGCGTGATGGTTAGTTAGTTAGTTAGACTTCAGCTACCTTTAACATTCCAAACGAGAATTTTGTTCGATATCTCATATACAGTTTACTGAAATATGATAAATATCCTTCTCTCTATTATTATAAAGTATTACCAAAAATAAATCACCTGAGATTGTGTCATGAAAATGCTTTAATGATCAAAAGTCAAATGAGGTTACTATACCACCCTGCGGAAAGCTTAAATATAGGGTAGTTACACTTATCTCTAATTTAATACAACACGTTCGATAGAAAATTAATATACGCCAATAAAATTGTTCGATTATGACTACCCACATTTTTTAGAATCGCCTTTTTCCGATTTATTTCTTGGATACAATTTTATCTTAAGCACACCCTTTTGCTGTCTGTCTTCCATGTGTGTTGTATGTAAAATAAATAATTTAGAAGCACTAGAAATAAAGAAAGTCATTAAAATTAATAGTAATATTCTTAATAATCAGTTCAATTTGTCTACTAGTCCAATATTAAGTAAATTTCCTGTAAAATTACTCATTTTTACTTAATCACCTTCTTAGTCGACGTTTTGCCTCTTTCAATTGGATTACAAATAAATTTAAATTCACTACCATCGAAATGCTAAAATAGAATAGTTGTAGACAAATATGAATACTAGCGAATCTTAAAGAAGAATAGATCATTGCCCTTATTATAGTTCATATATATCCGTAAAACGAGCATTTATGCTGAAATAAATATCAACAAATGAAAATACCTACGTTGTTAAAATATTTTTTTTTTCTCTTTAAAAAAAATACCCTTTGTTAACGAATGTTTAAAAACGAACTCATCAATCGTTCAACGACATGCTTTCTCAAGATCGTTGACACAAATTAATTTAAATGTTAAATTCATTATATAAACCTTTAGTATGTTTTTTGAAAGCTGGACTTTAATATTTTTGGAAAACACGACATTGATGTTTCCTTGAAAAATTAAATCAATGTATTTTTATAGTACTTTTTTTTTGTTAGATTTTCGTGGCAGGCCTTTCTGCCTTCAAATTGATTGATTATTTATGGCACTGAAATTTATAAATCAATTTGATGTACCTACCAAATTGAAAAGAGTAGCGCAAAATCTATTTATAATTTAAGCAATCAAGAACTGATGTTTATCACAGTAAAAAGTATCACGTTTTTGTGTTAGACTTTTAAAATTTTTAACGAAGTTGACGAAGGTTTGCAAGAGTTTAAAACTGTTTTTGCCTAGAAATTTCTGGTAAACTCGAGCATATTTAGCTCGAAAAGTTGTTTCCATCATGAGCTATGGAGTTATGAAATAATATTTTTTCTCAAAAGCACAGAACAGGAAGTGTTGAAACTGGGTGAAACCAGGTAGTTATTTGTACATTAAAGTTTACAAAACAACTAATTATGACTCATGTACTATTTAACAATATTAAATACAACTAACTATTATAATTAATAAACTTATTGTTATTTCATATTATCTTATATTTATATAATTAATTGATATTACATGCTTATAGATTCTATTGGGTTTTTACAAACTATTTTAAATTTACTAACCGGTGTAATTTTGATGGTTTCCGGCAGCGCATTATAATATTTTATCCCTTTGTAAATTAACTGTTTTAGTAAAACTGGTGGGGGGGGGGGTAGTATTATATTCCCGGAAACACAATCAACGTGTTCACCACTTCGTTTCTAAAATTACCACTATCACAATGTTGACCCATTTATTTTGGCAAAACTTGCAAAGAATGTAATATGATAAATTGTATACGAGAAAAAACCGAAAAATATGCTCCTAAGACCAGAGAAAAATTGTAACATGAAAAATGTAGATTAAAAAAAGGAGATCCGACAGTCAAATGGCTGGAACGGAAGGGAGAATGGAATTCAATGGTCCGTACGTAGCTTCTACGGCTTTCCATTTAAAAGTAAATAATGGCTTAAAATGGCCCTGAATGGAACTTAGATTGATGATCTTAGTCCGGAAAAATAAAACGAACCATCTACCCACAAAAGACCAAAAGAATATTTTCACAAATCAACGAACTTGCGTAAACTTGATTCGATCTTTTTCAATTATTATTTATAAAATAAGACGCCATGTTGTTTGCTCCAATTTTTTAAGTTTTCAATTAGAATTAGAAAATAATATGAATAGAAATATGTTTTTAATGTAACGACGAAGTAAGGTAGTGAAAGAGTGAATATATTTCTCTTTCTATGAATGATCTTTGGACACACAACCGTCGTGAATCATAATCATTACGCTGTTACTATTACATATTTTTTTTATAAAACAAAGAGATTCCAACCTTTTATTATGCGTAATGATGTAATATAACAGCAACTATAAAATATCTTGGCTTGGAAACGATAATAAAAAATCAATAAAACCCTCATATACATGGTATTACAAGAAATCTTGCGAAACTCATATCGTCTCAAAAGGGCTTAAGTGACATTTCGGTCACAAATGAGTTAAATATGCAGTTTTGGTCAGTTTTTTTACGCATCTAATGCTATGACTCTCGTTTGATGCTGAAGACTTTTGTGGCCCTTTAGCCCTCTAAAATATATCTACCATTTGGGAGAAGGCTTGGCTCAAGCGACACAAGTTTGGGACTTTTTGTTTAGCTTTTCGTTGCTTCCGGTAACTCAGTGAGAGGATTTAATTACTTGGGTTAACTTTTTTTAGTCAAGACCAGCCAGGTACTAAAGACTTGTGAATTTTATTGTAATGCAAAAAATAAGTGCTCTGGTGTAAACTTATCAAAACGGCGTTTCTGCCCTTTTGCCTTTCCGGCGAAGATATATTTTTTGAAAGTATTAGAATTTTTTTATATCAAAATGGTATTAAAAAGTTTACTATGCTCACACCACTCCGTTGGAAATATGATATAATAGGAGGTTATTTTTATTTATAACCCAAAACGGTATTATAAAGTCTAATTTAAAAGCTCCTAATAGAATGTCTAGTAAAAAAACACTCAATTTTTTTGCAGTTCTAACTAAAAAATGTATCTATGCTGAGAATATTTAAATTCAACCAGAATGAATATATTCAAACTAAAAAGAGCTTTTGGACCAAGGAACCATAAATACCTCTCTATAAAACTATTTAACTCACTCTCAAAAGCAATCAGAAAAAAACATTTTTCAATTCAAAACTTTAAAAAAATTCTTGGTGAATTTAAATCTAGTTCACCCTTGCACAAGATCATTTAGTGAAGACAACTAAGAAAATTCCTTTCATTTATCTTTTTAATTTTAAAATTGATCATCATGACAAAAACTATTTATATTAGGAAACTAAAAAAAGGAGTTAATTTGAAGCTACCCACGATAAATGTAAAGTGGCCTCGAGGTAATTAAATTGCTGAAGGGCGCTATAAAAGTAGACATTTATTATTATTTATTGACAAGACTTTTTTCCCATTAATATTATTTATTATTGTCAGTCAAGAAGTACATAGTTATTTTAAGAAAATATTTATTGTTTTCTTCGATCAATTTTCTTTTACGTGAACATGCCAGGAGCCAGTGAGATTTTTGGCATTCTCAGTTTGGATATGTTGTGAGGCTGAAATAAGAAGGGAAGGGATAGAAATGATAAAAAAATAAAGGTAAGGACTGGCTCTTCAGATCTGGTCACTAAACAAGGCTATAGCCATTTCAAGCAATGTTTTGATCCTAAATGGCTTTCATCAGTGCGATGCTGCTACCACTTACCCCGACCTAATAATCAAACTATAAAGCACAGGTTTTCTGTATACAGAATATTAAACCTTGAATAAGGATATCGATACTATACACGAGTACTTCTGTGAAAATACTTCAAATTTATATATGCACGTAATTTGGAAATTATATTTATTTTTGTAATTTAGATGACACAGTTGACGATGATTATTTTTGAGGTAAGTATCTTTATAATGGAAGGTTATTTATGGAGACACTACTTTTCTGTCTGTATAAATTTAATCATCTAAAGAAACCAATCGGTCTCGGCTCTTTCACGCATTCACAATTTACCAATTACTGATTGAATTTACATCTTAACGAAAACGTGGTTGTGTTGAAATCGGGTGGCGTATTCGTACAACTGAAGTGACAGTGAAAAAATTATACTACTTTATTCAAAGTATATTTGAATTTTGCTGTTTTTGAAAAAGGAAAACATGTATCTATATTTAATTAAAAGTAACTTTGAAGATTATTGAAATAATCTTCGATGCTTATATAAAACAGAAACTAAAAATAGTCTGAGTAAATAATATGTGCTCAATTACAAAGATAGCAGCCTATATCCGAAGAAATTGAAAAATAATATTAATATTTTTCAATGAAGTATGAGATCGATTAAAAGGGCAGTTTCTAATAAGGTCTCGGTAGCTAAATTGGAGAGGCGTTACTCCCGGATAGAGTAGAGGTTCCGAGTTCGAGTCTCGGTCACGACCGTTATTCTTTTTAGTTTCTGTTTTTTTCTGTTTCATATAAGCGTTGAAGATTATTGCTATTATTTCAATAATAACAATGAATCTACATTTAAAAAACATGTTTTAAAGAGCTATTTTTACTAAACGCAAAGTTATATTTTACAGAAAGAGTTCAAACAATGTTTTTTTTACATGGTGTTTAACTGTATATTAATAAGATAATTTTCTTTCAAAACACAATCCACTGATAATATTCATGATAAATATTCATGATAATTTTTATGATATTTTTGGGGAAAAATATATACAGCTGATCGGATGCACGATTTTCGTTACCTTTCGTATACTTAAGCCCCTAATGGTCAAGATATTTACTGTAACCTTGAAAATGAAGTGCTCTTCTATACTAAAAGCATATATAAAAAAAACACAAATAATAAAGGAAGGAAATTACAACGTACCCACCGTATTTACAACAAACGTAAAAATGGTTTATGAACACATTTAATCAGAGATCCCATTTATTTCACTGTATATATTTCAAATGTGGCTATGCCCAAACAAAATTTCTTACCTGAACCATTGAAATAGAATGTGCCCAAGTATTCTCACTATTAAGGTTACTAATGACATACAGGGAGGCATTTTTGTGAGTTTCATACAATTTAAATGACATGGCATCTCTAATCACCAGCGTTTATTTTAGATTGAAAAGATAGCGAAATAAGCAAACGAGTCTCAGTTCCCAGAAATAGTAAGACTTAGATACCCCTAATCGAGAAATGCTGTTAAGCGGAAGGAAATATAAACGAAGAAGAGGGAAATGGAGGGGAAAGTAGAAGGCTAAATATGGCGAGAGCAATTTCTCATGTTAAAAATGTAGATGTCCGGAAAGAGTGCAAGGCTAATGTAAGCGTAATGAATAGGATCAAGAAAATGACGCTTTAATTTTTGGGGCATGTAGAGCGAATGAACGAAGAAAGGAGTGGGAAAAGAATATATGGTGCGAAAGATGTAGACATTTTTGTCGATGATTTCAACAGTTTCAGAAAAAATGTCCTGCTATTGCATAAAAATATGTTACATTGTTTGAGCTAACTATATAATTATATTGTGCATCTTTTTTTTCTCTTGCTTTTGTTTGTATTATTTATCATTGACTGGCTTTTGTAATTTAACATTTGATGTATCCTTTGTATTTTTAATTTTTTTAAAACAATTATTGTGTACTGAGTATTTATAACTGGATTGTTTTCACGCAAGTGAGAACATCTGTTAAAACCCAGTATAAATAAATAACTAAAAGGAAGAAGAAGTCGGGGACGTCCGAGGAAGACATGGAGCAATCAAGTGAATCAAATACTTGAATCGAGCTATGTGAAGAGTCAAAATAACAGAAGAGTATGTATGAGACGATTTATGAATGTAAATGAAGAAAGGAGTGTGTGCCAGGACAGAGCTGTATGGCAGTCCGTCCCCTCTACCTACCCCTGGGGGAAACGGCGTAATGGTTAGTTAGTTAGTTGTCAGTTTCAATAAATGTTTTTATTCTGAATCATGACCTCACTAAGGTGCTTCTGAAAGAATCTTTCACCCTGCGGTGAATTGTAACCCCCCATATTAGAGATATATTTTGTCGGTTTTTGACCCAGAGCTAGAGAATCACACTGTTTTGGCGAGGGAGGTTGTAGACCATTGCTCGTATATCAACAATGTAATTTTTAATTGATAAGACGATACTTATGGTGTAGATTCGTTTTGACATTAAGTGCCTACACGTATGTACTTTAGTAAACTTGACTGTATTGTGGGGTCACTTTCCGGGCCGCAATGGACGATCTTTATAGTTATATCATTGTTTAGGCCTGTGTATAACGAGCATAAGCCTGATTTATCGAGCAAGCCCGGGACCTTCACACGCTGTGGACTTTGTCTTTATCCTTTCATTGTTCATATAATACTGTCTTTAGTTCCCATATTGCAGGAATGAGTACACAATACAACGTATTTTTTAACCTGAACATATTTAATTAAAAATGTGATTTTGGACACTTTTAAATAAAATTCTTTGTCGAACATAAAACTCAAATCGCAGATAAAGCTATGGGTAATCAATGACTTTACCACAAAGTCAGAGAGATCTTAATTGCCACCTGTATTTTAATTCATGAATTCTTGAAACTTGAAAGAAGTGTCAGCGTGATCCGTTGAACATTGTATAATAAGAATGGCTTTTTATGTTCTATAGTAAATACCGCACAAGAATTTCAACTGCTCCCAACCGTCTAGAGCTAGTAAGATTATGGCATCCCCAATTGGGGTATGTTGTGAGGCTGAAGGTAGTGGAGAGGGGAAGGAGATGGGTAAGTGGAAAGTTGGAAAGTAACTGGTTATTCAGATATGATAACGCGGTTAAACACGGCTAAAGCTATTTAATGTAACGTTTCGATTCTGAATGGTCACCTTTCACCAGTGCGATACTTAGAGTACTCTGTAACTTACTCTGGAACGAGCCGCAAATATATTTATTTTTTATTTTATTTGCATTAAATTTGTTAAGATACATATTGATTAAATTAAAGTTATTGGCGCACGCCGGGTTTGAACCCGCGACCGTTGGATTCGTAGTCTTACTACTCGATCATGGAGGCCGTCAAGCTCTAACATTTATAAAACAGACCTTCTTACTAAAGATTGTCTTGTCCCGCTGTGAGTATTGAACTCGACCAGTCCGACTGATAGCCGATATATCATTGTTATATTAAGTTTTACCTAATTGTTGTACTTATTTTTAAAATACAAAATTCGGTAAAATAATTGATGAAACGCCGGAAAACGCCAGCCTAGAAACTGTCTTGTGATTTAACGTCACTCATTTTTCATGATCATAAAACACGCGTGGATTACAAAGTAAACGTATAAAACCCCTATATTCTTGTGATATAAGAAGATCGTGGTGAAAAAATGTTGGCCGTACCTTTTTAAATTGGTATTTATGTCCGTTTGAAGTGTTTTAAGGCGAATGATATATCGAGGTCACATGACGAACGAACTTTTTCTTCTTATTTCGTTTGAATTATAAAATCTCAAAACCCCGGAACTAACAACAAGTAAGCCCTTCAGTGGCATGGAGATCTTTCAATGCTTGACCCCTTGTAAAGTGAAATTTGATAAAATATAAATATATTGAAAAGTGTAAAATAATAACGTATATATTAAACGATTCGTGAAATGTAATTTTCAACCGTGGTTGAAAATTACCGATTTCTACACATTTTTATAAATCACGAAAGTTGTAAAAATAAAATCACAAACTTTAGAAATGATCAATTTATTACTTATTGGTATAGTTAATTAATATAGGAACCGACTTACATGAACGTGAAAGAAATTGGTTTGTTTTAACCGAAATAAGCTCACGTTCAAATATGATTCATAGTTGCTACTAAAACCTGACACAATACACCCCTTTTTAAATTTATGAACATTCTGGGTTCTACAGAAGTGAAAAATGGTCCATTATATACGATTTTAGGTTCACATAATACCGTTTTAACCATTTCCTAGTGAACCTATTTTTATACATCACCTTCACACAAAATATCGATCTCACAAATTGGAAAAAAAGCACATCTCATTTATCGTACCTGCAAGGAAACTTGGAATATAAACATTTGTTACTAGGGCCTATATTGATGATGACTTTAGGTACTCGAGCTTACGAGAATTTGTAGATATAAATCTCATGCTTTCTCTTCAAATAATTGGTAAGAGTTCACTCCAGAAGAGCATGGTATCAAATGGTGTTTATTTTCAAAATCTGAATGCACACGAATTTGAAACGTATTTAAAGCAGAGTAAATGTTGATTCGTATACTTCATTTAATAGTATGCAACTAAACACTTTGTAGTCCAAGCGCAAATGTACCTTCTTACTTATTTTTACAATCTGAATACAAAAGATTTTGAAACGTATTATAAAGGTTAAAAAAAAATTATTGTAAAAAAAAAATTAAAAAACAAAACAAAAACGTTGATATGCGTCAGAAATTCAAAAATGATTTGCATTTCCACCGGTCGGTAGCTGAGTGGACAAATGTGTCTGATTCCCATCCGGGCGTCATGGGTTCAATTCTTCTCCTGGCTCCGTCCTCCATCATTGCACAAGCAATATTTTCCGCTTATAATGATGATAGTAGAAATTTTTCAAAGATTGTCAGGTTACTCGTAACCCGGGAATGTTTGTCTTTCTTTTAAAAAAATAAAAATTACTAAGAGGTTTCTATTGCATTGTTTCTATATCCAGTTAAATTAGTTTGCAAAATAATATATACGCTGCTTAAAATACGTTTTAAATTCGTGTACATTAAAATTGTGTTTTTTTTTCAAAAATGCTGGTATTGCAGAAAAAAATTGACCAAAATATAAATCCGTAAAGCACCGTCTTATTATTATCCTCTCTGCCTACCCCTAGGATTAAACATCGTGATGGTGCGTTAGTTTACTTACAAAATAATTATTTTTTGTAACGATAGAGATACGGTATGACATTCAAACAAAAAAATAGGGAAAACTGCGGTTGTACAAAAACAAAACTCTTTAGCCAGTGAAATTTCATTATCTTCTATCGGTAAACATAACTTTTCTCGCAAATATGCACGGCTTAGATCAAACGATGATGTTTAAAAACAGTCAACTATGTGTTATCAAACGAATTGATACCTCACTATAGGTAATTATTTAAATTAATCTATGTGGTTTTCATTTATTGACATTCATTCAATTAAAAACAGACGTTTGCCACTCTAACTATGTTCTCCAACCAGCACTGTACTCTAATATTCAGTAGTCTATTGAAAAGAGGTTGAATGAGATTTGTGGGCTAAGAAACAACAATTCCTTTTCACATATTTCAATTAAGTTGGTTTTAACTAACTTTTATACGTAATTACTCATTCATTGCTGCTTTTGTAAATTTCATTGGGAGGTTTAAGGCCTGCTTAAATTTTAATTAATTAATTTCACTCGACGACCCGCGTGGTCGAGTGGTAAGACGTTCGACTACAAATCCAGAGATCGCGGGTTCAAACCCGGTTTGCTTAAATACATTTCATTAATATGTGTCATAATGATGTGTCATATTTCACATAAAATAATATAAAGCTTACAGAGTTATAGACTCTAAGTATCGCTCATGTGAAATACCACCGATCAGAATCGAAACGTTGCATGAAATGGCTATAGCCATGTTTGGTGAACAGATCTGAATAGCCAGGTGCTTTCCAACCTTTGTCTTCTCGATATAGAGATATCCTTCCCCCCTCACTACCTTTAACCTCACAAAATATCCTTGTCAGATATGCCACATAGTCCTACTGGCTCTAGATTGTTGGGAGTAGTTGGGACTCTTGTGCAGTATTCACTACAAAAAATAAAAATAAATTAGCTGGCTGAAATTATTTCTTATTAACAAACAAATAATTGATAATGGGTGGAAGTTTGTCAGTTAAATTATTTAAATGAGCTAAATTTTCAATAAAATATTGTCATTATTGAATTTTTATTTTAAGCGATGAATATACAAACTAAAAAATACATTTCGATACTCTCCAAATGAGGGATTGCAAAACTTTAATCGTAAAAACATTGATACAATTTATTCGTTTGGAAAAAAAAACATTGTTAATATTAGTAAAACCTTTTTAATCCGAGAATATAACGTAATTTTTGGGTCAGAAGTTTGTGTAATGAATAAAAAAAATACATCCAGGCAAGCACGTGCGTCGGTATTTATCGTCATTCTTTACGACTTCTGTGGTGCCTGGTCTAACCTCTAGTGTGCCAGAGGGTCCTATAGGATCCGGGAGTTCATCATTATCTTTATAGAAGTTTTTATTCTTTGAAATCTGTTGTTAGCAAATATAAATGAACCATTATCGCTGATCAACCAAATAATCAATATATAGAGATATTTTTCGTTACATTAAATTAGGTCCAAGTCGAGTAATAAATATTTGAAGTTATTTTACGTCAATACGGTCGAAAAAATCGATTTTAAAGTAAATTACAGTTTTACTGTTTCTATTCACAAGAATAGCTCATTCATTTTTTATTTTTTATTAGAAATAAATGGATTCACACAAGTTTGTAAATACAATAAAAACGACAAAAACATATTTTAATTAAACTTTTTTGATTGGCATGACACCAACTCTCCAAATATAAGTGGTTATTCCAAAAAAAAACCACTTATGCCACTAACATAAAATTCAATAAAATACATAAACACATCTCAAAAGATAAAAAAACATCATTTTGTAAAACACAAGTAAGTTATTACGAAATTACAGTCAACAAGGTACGAAGGATGTTGTGCCTTACGGTAATCCAGAATCTTAATGATTAAACAGTCGTAAATTGAAATCATCTGATAAAGTCTTTTTTTAAAGTTAATTGATTTTTAGAGAAAATGCAATAAACAGGGTTAAAGAAAAGGTATAAAAATAATGATTTACTAAAGTTGTAAGTATTACGCTTGTTAAAAAATCTTCTCTTATTATTTTTCTTTGTCGAACTTCTTAAATTTAGCTGTGCGTAAACGTTAATTGCTAATATGTGACCAAAGGAAGCATCCTTCATTCACGCGCGGGCCGCCCAAATACACGTGGCAGACCGCACGTTGCTCGCACGCGGTCTGCGGGATGCCCAAGGGCTGCCCGCATGTTGCCCGCAGGCCCCCTTGTTCCGAGACCATAAATGATCATTAAAGTTTGTTTAAAAAGCGCGGGTTGTTGCTTTCCCGAAATAAAACACCCTTTACAACTATTCAAGAGATAAATCGACAGAAGGTTGCTTGCTATTTGTTTTATTTTAAAATGTTGCTTGTGCAATGATGTAGGGTTTAGGAGGCTAACCGTTACAAAACTAAGGTGTGTGTGTTTTAAATTTTGCCACATTTGACATCGTCACAATTCTACGATTAGCGCCATTTTGTTCTTTTTTTTACATTTTAATGTTCTCCCTTAAATTTATTTAAACAGTGGTTCTAGTCAAAGAAAAAACTTGGGATGAAGTACATGTAAAGGCTGAGCATACTATGAAAATAATTAAATCGTGGCTTGACTGTAACCTTCTTACCTTCAATGCAAGTAAAACCAAATATTTAAACTTCAGTATGAACATGAGAGATCAGCCAAAGTCTTACCCTGATATTGTTGTGCACGCATGTGACGTTACCAGAGAAAACCATTGCAACTGTGAGGCAATCAAACATGCACATACTATTAAATATCTAGGCATAACAATTGACGATAAACTTCGTTGGGAATCGCACATAGAAATTTTGACGGAACGTGTTAAAACATATATTTACTGTTTAAAAATACTAAGAAATGTACTTGAACTTATAGAGTTGCGTAGTGTATACTTTGCCTTATGTCAAAGCCATATAGGATATGGAATAGCTGGTTGGGGGGAGTTGCTATTACCTTGCTAGGTCCGCTTGTAAAAATACAAAAAGTAATTTTAGAAATTATATTTGAAAACCCTTCAGGCACCCAACAACGCCACTCTTTCAACAGAAATCCTCTATATCAGACAGCTATATCTTGAAATAGTGTTAAAAATAGCTCATTCTTCAAAATCTTCAATTCACACATAATAAAAATACAAGGGCCAAACAACAAGAAAGATTTTTAGTACCTAAATACAATACAGCTTTTGCACAAAGACACCATTCGTACATCGCGCCTCACACTTACAACAAACTCCCACCACAGACTGTATCCATCACCAACATGTATTCCTTTAATCAAAACATTACTAAATGGCTAATGAGTAATGAACGCAAGGAAATTGAAGACCTCTTAAAATAGCACTTGAAATTCTTCACCATGACAAACTAGAACATAGTGTAACAAATATCATCATTTTTTAAAAATTATTCTACTTGTACTCATTGTCACTTACCTCAGAACAGGTTCTTATGACCTAGTGAGGTAGGTAATGTAAAAAAAAATGTAAGAAACAAAAAGTTGAAAAATAAATAAATAAAAACTATACTACGAATTTTCCTTACAAATTGTTTGATTTATTGGGTTACCTTGAATCTTATAGAATAGTATTTATAACTTGAATATTGAGTATTCTTAAGAAGTGCTTAAAACATCACATTCTAGTTGAGCGAAGGAGAATAGTGAATTTGGATTAATTTATTACCACCCAATGAGTCACTGACGTAAAATTTTACGAACCTTCAAGTGATTACAAAAACATAATTAAAATTCATTGAAAGTAGTCGAGCTTCTTAAAAAACCAATTAAATAATTAGTGTAATATAATTAAATGAAAAGTTTTATTTTCTTAAATGAAACAATTTTTTAAATAAAAATAGAATCGAAATAATATATTTTTATGTGTCCATGGCGATTACGACATTACCTGCAAAAAGATTTTTTCTTGGAAAAGGCAGAAAATCTTCACAGACAAAATAATCAGAACAGTAACTTTCAATGTGAAAAATGAAACATACAAATGTATTAAAGTCATGTGAAAAAATCAATATTTTTTTGGTTGTTGAATTCCAGTTGCTTAAAAATCTGGAGTATTGGTAGTAAAAATAGATTTTCAGAATAAATTTCTGAAAATGACAAAAAGTACTAAAATGGAAAACTAGAATTCGTATTTAAAATGTTACTTAATTTTCTTTTGACTTTAAAGAAGATTGTGTCCCCGGCGTTACTCGGAGTTAAGGATGGCTAAGATTAAACTTTTGTGGTTGTGAATCTTAGCTAACTGGATAATTTTTAAGGTGAAATTAAAAAAAAGTTTATTTTTTGTTATAAATTCAAATTTATGAAATTATTACATACAGATATAACTATATTAACAAAAGCTAAGCTTATTGTGAAAAATTACTTTCAATTTCCGTTAAGTATTTGTTAGAAACTAGTTTTCATACCGATCTTTTTACATTTAAAAAAATATACATTATAGTGAATACCGCACAAGAGTCCCAACTGCTCTTTTTACCGTCTAGAGCTAGTAAGACTATGGCTTCCCAATTGAGGTATGTTGTGAGGCTGAAGGTAGTGGGAAGGGAAAGGAGATGGGGAAAAGGAAGATTAGAAAGTACCTGGCTGTTCAGATCTGATCCAAGCCATTTTTATCAATGTTTCGATTCTAAATGGTAATCTTTTACCAGGGCGATACTTAAAGTATCTACCACTCTGGAAGTGTGTTGCGACACATATTTATTAAATAAAAGTTATTGGCGTACGCCGGGTTTGAACCTGCTACCTTTAGATTCAAAATGACCATCAAATATATACATATTATATAATTAATGTTAAGCTTAACTTTTACTAACTGAATTGATTAATATACAATTTTAACAATAACTACGCATAATGTGGCCTTAAAACCAGGTACCCACAGTAAGGAAGAATAGTTTTATCTACATGAAAATAATAAAGTAATAATATCGTAAAGCATGGCGTTTTATTTTTTCTTATAAATCTTTTGACTCTTTGTGTGAGTACAATGTCACGTTTCTCATGTTCTTTGCCAGCCATGATAATGGCAACCTCATTGCAATATAGTGCATACAGTCGGCTTTGGTATATTTTGTATTTTTTCTGTATTCTCTTTCTTGTTCCTTGTGGTCTCCGATCAGCAATTATAAGATGACATTTTAACCAATTTCCTATAAATACTTGAAACTCCTCGCATTATCGTTTATTTTGTGGGTCATTTTTTGTAGTTGGAGAGTCAGTTTACATTGGAGACTTGGGAGAGAATTATGTCGATGCACCTGCTTGTGTAAGTCGCCAATGAAGTACAGTCTGTAGACACTTTGGCTCTTCATTTGGTAGGGGTTACTGCGAGCTGGCACATTTGCCCTTGTACTTTGAATGTGGTTACATAACCAGTCTTCCTTATAAAATATGTCATCTGGAATGCTGAATTGTATTCATGAACGTTCTAGAATAATAATTGTCTTAAGTATCTATAAATGAAAAAGATTCATCGTATACAAAATTTGTGATAACCATCTTAACAAATCCTCCGCAATCTGATTTGACTGTTGCAAAGATTAAAATTGCAGTTAAAATAATAATATGCATTGTTTTGTTCATCATACAATCTGTCATTTCTTGCAAATAGTTGGACTAACAAGTATAAAAACATTGATCATGTTTTATTTAGAAACAATATCAAAAGGCTATCAGTACTATATGGTCAAAGATAAAACTAGCATGGGTGTCTATTATCTTTTCCGCCTTCTTTTAAGCAAACATTGAATTGGAACACCAAAACTTTCAGAATGTACATCCTGAGTGGTAGATACTAAGTAAGGCCTTGATGAAAGACCATCATTCAGAATTGAAACGTTGTTTGAAATGACTTATGACGTGTTTGGTGACCAGATTTAATTTAACAGGTACTTCTCAACCTTCCTCTTCCCATATTTTTACTCTCTTCTCTACCTTCAACCTCAAAACATCGAGAATGCCATTGTCTCACTGGCACTAGACGTTTGGGAGGAGTAGGGACAAATATACAGTTCCTACAGATGCATCACCGAAATTCCCTGGACAGACATGGTAACTAACTAAGAGGGGATTCATGGAATTCCAGATTAAAAAGAAAAATACTCCTTTAGATTGGTCACATCACGAAGAACGAAAAATTCCAGGCTCTCCAACTAATAATCCATGGGAAGATTAATTCGAAATGTACGTGACTGGTACGACTGCAGTGTGCTGAATTGTTAGACTACATTACGTAAGGTAAGCTTTGCCCTAACAATAGTCTACTCCAATAGAAAAAGGCACAATACGAGGAAGGAGAATATCACAGTGACGTGAGCTGAATATTTCCATGAACAGAAAAAGTGACAAGGATATTTTTATAACAAAACCGAAAAAAGTGACACCGTAAGAGTTATATTCGAAATTCATAATTAATACGGTCGCGACTGAAACTCGAGCTCCGAACCTCTACTCTATCCCGGAGTAACGCTTCTGCCAATACAGCCATCGAGACCTTATAAGAAACTGGAATTTTTAATCGATCTCTTTCTTCATTTGAAAAAAAAAACAACGGTGGCGACTGTTATATTTTTTCTGTATCATATTAACGTTGAAGATTATTAATATTCTTTCAATTATTAATATAAAAATAAAGAGCTTAATAAATTATATAAGACTTATAGCCTTAAAAATCTCGACACGAAATTTAAAAATTTTCAATAATTATTTGCGGCATTGATGGGGCCGCATCCACTGGAGTTGCGGCGATTTATGGAAATTTGTTGAATGTCACCGATAACTCCCCCCCCCCTCACCCCCGTCTGACTGTCGTTGGGTAAAATATCGGAAATTATTTGCGCTGATAAAGCAAAAAGGATAAAATGGGATAATAATGTAGAAATTGTGACAATTTGGATGACAAGAAAATGATGAATGGATTTACATTGACGAGTGATCAAGGGATGATATTCTAACTTGCCCGCTATTGACTGATGTTCTAACCTTCAATTCGTTATATAAAACCTTTTTTTTGTACGCGTATCGCACAATTAAGTCCCAACTTTCTTTCAGCGAGACTGTGGCTACCACAAGTTAAGGAATGTTGTGAGGTTAAAACACATGGTTAGGGGAAAGGGATAAGAAAAACAAAGTTTGAAATCGTTCAAATCTGGTCACTTAACACGGCTTAAGCTATTTTAAGTACCGTTTTGATTCTAATTCATATGTTTTAATTTAAGTGTTTTTTTTTTGTAAAATACCACTTTATTAGCTCACATCAGCAAGTCCCAACTGCTTAGAGCTAGCGAGACTATGGCATCAATAAGTTGAGGAATGTTGTGAGGTTAATATACGTAGTTAAGGTTCGGACCGGTTTAAATCTGATCATTAAACACGGCTAAAGCTATTTACACTAGCGTTTTGATTCTTATCAGAGTGATACTTAGTTTCTACCACTCTGGAACGATGTGAAAATTTAATATTTATTAATTTAATGAAAATTAAACACTAACTTTGTATGAGACCACAAATTTAATTTGAATTTTTAAGAAAAACCGTTTTTTTTTCATTTTATATTATCTGTTTATTTTTTCTCTGTTCCTTTGTTATAATTTAAATGTCATTCTTTTATTTTTTTTTTGTATTTTTCCTCTATATGTATGTGTATATATAACCACACACTATGTATTTTTTGCTAAGTTTAATTTTGTGCGCTGATGACTAAGCGAAACCAGTCGGTTATAAAAAAATAAAATAACGTCTGTGGTCTTATACTTAATTTGCCTACACCAGGTTTCAAAATGGCAAATTGCAGGTTCTGATGAGAAGAATCCTACCTCTTTGCGATGTAAATTTTACAATTGCGTAATAATAATGAAGATAAATCAAAGAAAATCTTTAAAAAGCAGACTGATTCTTAAAATAGCCAAAGAGATTTAATGTTTGAAGATATTTTGAAATATAAATATTAAATCATCACCTTGTCGTTCAGTTTGATATTTTGGTAATAAAGCCGTGCCAATAATCAAAACAAATTGTTCACGGATTAATTATTATTGATCAACTATAATTTTTTATTGGATTTAATAAAATACGCAAGAGTGAGTATTGCTTACTAACCTCAATTGATGATTTTATTTGGTTTGTTGGCAAAACTATTTTAAAAAAAAAAACAGCTTGCCGCTGCTTGAAGATACGCCAGGGATGCGCGCGTAACGCCATAGGAAAATTTACCACCATGCTTTGCGCTACGTAAGCTGTGAACTTGGAAATTCATTAGGGGAATTTATGTACAATTTAACAGTATAAAAATAACACCAGGTATATTTCCTTAGTGAAAAATTCGACAAAATTATTCATTAACTTTTTTAGGACTTTTCCTATTTAGTTTCAAACAACTTCAAAGTTTCTAAGTCCGGAGTAGGTAACGGAATATTTAAACCAATACTAGCGTTAAAGTTTTCAATACATTTTTTTTTTATAAAGCTATTGTCAAAATAAGTTATAGGGATTAGCCTTTTTCTTGGTAAGGTAAAAAATATAATATAAGAACAAAGATAAGATAATGAGCTGTAATATATTTTTAAACTGACCATAGGTATCAGAAATTGACAGAACGATAAAGAAGAGGTTTTTAAAAGTATTGTCATTACTAAAAATGGTAAAATATTTCAAAAATATCATAAAATCTAAAACAAAAATGTGAAACAGGAAAAGCCAGAAAATAAAAATACAATAGTCACAACCGAAACATGATTTGGGTTGTGACCACTGTCTTGTTATTTTCTGGATTTTTCTGTATCATATTTGTGTTTTAGATTGTTGATATTATATTATTATTTAAAAAACGTAAGAATTAATGTTTTAAAGTTATTTCAAATTTCAATGTTAAAATATTTGTTGATAAAATAAAATATGGCAAAGTTGGTGTAACATAAACTTAAACACCTCTCAAGATAAGGGTTAGGAGATATACATTATGTTGAAGTTTTTAAGTACCATTCAAACGCATTTTTTTATTCGAGAAGTTTCGCTATTTCCAAAATCATTATTTCTATATATTATTCCAAAATGCTTGATATCCTTATATTCGATGCTCATTTTTGAATACTTTAAACTTACGTCATTTACAGAGCCGACTTGTTAACTTAAAGGTCTTTCTCTCTAGATATAGAGATAAATAAAACGATATTAGCTATTTAAAATCTCACGTCACGGCACTCTAAGCGGCAAATATTTACAAAACGTATTCCGTTTAAATTAAGGAAAAGCTTAGGCATCAAATTGGACTTCTGATTTAAAAATGACTTTAAATGGCCACGTTAATTAAATACACTATGCTATCATTGACTCACAAATTTTTATTTATTTCGTATTTATTAAACATTTTTAAATAATGTCAATAATACTTAAGTTATTATTTCTAAATTTTTTTTGTATACTAGTACCTTTTTATAAATATTAAGTGTAGACTGTTCGCGAAATTGTTTGATGCGTTTTTGAGTGGTTTTGATGACATTGAGCTTCGATCCTTTGTATGATATAGGTGTCGGAGCAAATATTGATTTTAAAAAACAGTAAGCACACAGGTGCATTGCTTGCATATAACATGTTTCAAACTTGTTTTTCGACTTCAGTAAAAAAAATCCAGTGAAATAAAAAAAAAACAACTTTTTATCGAGCTAATAATTAATAATATGTACGAGTACATACCATAAAACCTCTACGATTATTTTTTAATCTTTTGGAATAGGTGTTCAAAATACAATTATAAATGCAAATGGTTTCTTTTTCGCCTCTAACTATAAGAAGTAAGCATAAGCAAAAGAAGATGCTGTTTCTCAGTAACTTTTCTCGATGACATCCCTGTCAAAAGTGTGTACACATATGCACCGATACACACAACCCTGAGTATGTGTTGTTCGCATTAATTCTGAATGCACGACCTTTGTATTCATTTTAAAATCATTTTGAGTACTGCACTTATTGGTCTAGCTAATCTGTTTTTAATATATTTTTTATATTTCATTTTAAGAATTTTTGAAAATATTGAGTTAAGAATATTTTTTGCTATTTGTTGAGAAAAAATAACGACTTAAAATAATTTTTTGAAAGAAAATAATAATAACATTTTTTTGAATTTTAAGAATCTTAAGATTTAATTGTCCGTAGGAAAAAAAACACAAACTTTTTCAGACATCTTTTGGGAGCAAGTACGTGAAAATAATCGTCTGTGACGAGTATGTTACAAGTGATAGTCAAATAATAAATTGATTGCATAACTTTAGCTTTTATGTCAACAAAAATATTATATTATGACGCACTGAGCAAGTGGGCGTTGGGCTGCCTCAAAACTTTATTGACTAGGGTTCAAATCCAAGAACTTTGAATAATAATTATGAACTTTATACGTCTGTCTGCCCTTCACGATATGAAGTATGGTAAAGTTGGGAAGAGCGGACAGATAGAGTTTGTTAGTTGCGGGGGATTCAAACTTGAAATCATTATTGACAAGACCTAGATATCATTTTCTGAAAACAGAAAGTGGTCAACTCTATTATACATAAGGCCGCAGCTCCGGACTTGTGATGTGCCTTGATTATTTGTAGTTTTTCGTGTTTTGATCAAATAAAATTGCCTTTCAATAATAATATTTTTCCTCAAAATTCTGGTAGAAAAACAATGACTCCTTTCGATCTATGCCTGCGTTTATATTTTCAAATCATAAAAATTATTTCTTCCCACGAGAGAAAGTATTATAGTTGGAATATTTCAAGTTAGAAAGTAAGTGGCCGATGCGTTATTAGACGAAATTTCATATATTTCTAACATCTTATGTAATGTCCCGACCTTCCTCTTTCCCATCTCATTCCCCTCCCCACTACCTTTAACCTTATAATAAACCCCAATTTGAAAATTCCAAGGTCTCATTGGCTCTAGATAGTTAAGAGCAGTTGGGACTCTTGTGCGATATTATAAAACATTTAACGTAGGTAGTAGAAATATTTGCCGTGTGTACGAATCACATCTTTTGATGATATACATTTTTACTGTTGCCTTTTTAATTGAACGGTCGGCCATTCTGTTCTCTGTTTGCTCGGCATTTAAATATAAAATTATTCCTGACGATAAAATGTAGACAAAATTGTTTATATATGTGGTGATGAATACTTTTGTGGGTGCAATTTATCATTTATATAAGGAAAAAAAGTAACTCCGCTCCTTCGGTTAGACAAATATATACAAATTATACCTTAACATCACACTGATTGCGTGAAATAGAATGATGTGAAATATTTCGAAGCCGGAGCACTGACCTATCCGCGTTGAACTGACTGATTCGAACTGAATGTATGATTTGTCAAACAACTTACCAATTGCTTACATCCCTGTTCGGAGAAGGATTTCCAAAGTGAAACTTGAACTTTGAAGGCTTGGGGTCATGTTTAGTAACCCAAAATATTTATTTAATCCTATTGCATACTCATTATAACTTGACTCCAAAGATATGGTATGTTTACAAACGAAAGATGCTGTTAAAAGGTATGAAATATTCAAAGGTAACATTTCTGATTCTGACTGTTGCACTAAAAACGTATGACTTTATCATTTTCATTGCATTAGATCCAAATTAGATAAACTATCATTTTCATTGCATATGATCCAAAATCGTTCATTATGAAACGGTTCTTATAGATAGAGATATATTATTTATTTTTAAAAATAAATTATCAAAAAAATAAATATAATATTTTTTTTATAGTGAATACCGCACAAGAGTCCCAACTGCTCCCAATCGTCTTGAGATGGCATCCCCAACTGGAGTATGTTGTGAGGTTGAAAAGGTCGTGTTTTATGCAGAGAATAAGTGAATTACGAAAAATTCATTCATGAGTTGAAAAACCAAAAATAAAAGCTATCACGTATAAACTACGGTAATTAAAAAAATACTACAAATATGTAATGATAATAATAATGACGTAGGTTCCGCCTACGCACTTCACTGATTGCTAACAACCGTCTAGAAACGTCGGCCAGCGTGACGTTATACCCATTTTCCAAAGGTACTATTTTTGTTGACGTCAACATAAATCGTTTGAAAAAAAAATAATTTTTAAGTAAATAATAGAAAAATTAAAATACCGACACTTTCTTTACTTCTTTCTTAACTCTTTCAAGATTAAAAAAAAACTGTGATAATTCTCTATTGCCTAGATTTGGTTTACTCATTTGCCATATTTGTTTTTTATAATGTTTTTGCTGCTCAATAAAAAAAATGTAAGATTGGTAAATATAATGAAGAGTCTCTTATTTTTCATTGAATGTATCTTTTTTTCCATGTTTGTGTAATTAGACGAACAATTTATTCGTATGTTTAAGCTCAAAAAAAGATATTTAATTATTTTCTTTTCCAAGGTGTATGAAATTCGATATCTTATGCCTGTGGTATATATTACAAAGAGAATAGTGTTAATTATGGGATCGTATTTTACGCTTTTAATATTCTTTGATTACCATTTATGTTGATAGCAAATTGAATTGCTAACATTACGTAGTGGGTGTTATTTTGGGTAGGAATTGCTCCCCTACATAATAATTTACATTATACAAGTGAACGTTGACTATTTATAGATGAATTAATCAAATCGAAACGTGCTTGGTGTGAAATTTTAATAAAATGGGCCGCCTAAATGAATATTATTTTATGTTTAAAACTAAACTAACTAACCATCACGCCGTTTGCCCGCAGGGGTAGCCAGAGAGGACGGACCGCCATAAAACTCTGTCTTGGCATACACTCCTTGCTTCATTTATATTCATACATCGTCTCATACATACTCTTCTGTTATTCTGACTCTTCACCTGACCCGATTCAAGTATTTGATTTACTTGATCGTGCGATGTCTTTCTCGGGCGTCCTCGACTTCTTCTTCCATTCACTTTCGCATCATATATTCTTTTCACACTCCTTTCTTCGTTCATTCGCTCTACATGTCTAAATTTATTGAAAAAATCTGCCGCATATTAATTTTAGTTTTATTATCTGACAATCTTAAGGTGTTTACATCTTTTGGTAATAAAAACAAAAATCTGGTATTTTTTGGGTTTTTTCCAGACATTTTCTTGTGATTTTTTTTTTTTAAGTGACATCTGTTGTGACCATGCAACGTATCTCGAATCTGATACAACGTATCTCGAATCTGAAAAAATATCGCCCTGGTGAAAGACCACCATTCAGAATCGAAAACGTTGCTTGAAATGGCTTCGGCCGTATTTGGTAACTAGATCTTAATAGTCAGATGCTTCCCAACCTTTCTATTCCCAATCTCCTTCCCATCCTCACTACCTTCAGCCTCACAACATACCCCAATTAGGGATGCCATAGTTCCACTGGCTCCAGACGGTTGGGAGTAGTAGGGACTTTTGCGCAATATTCACTTAATATAAAAAAAAATTAGTAGGACAGATTCAGAGAAATTATTAAAAAAATGTCACCAGATACTTTAATGAGTATGAATTCATAAACATCACTTTAGTATTTTGCCTACTGAGTGCATCAGCTTTACGTTTTTATTAGTATTATTTGTTGGTATGTATTTTTATTTTAATTATTTTTTTTCTACATTTTTCTCATCGTTTAATTTTTTTTCTTATTTTAGTCCATTTTTATAAAACTTTTACTATTCCTATGATTAAACAGCTTTTTCAAATTGATATTATGTACCAACTTACAAAAAAATTGTAGTATAATAAACTAAAATTTTTAAATCATGTCACGGCATAATTGGTTTCTCAGAACTACCTAGTTTGAAACTAAATGTTGACTAGGCGGTAATGTATTATTTTTTTATTGCAACTTATCCTTGACATACGTTGGTGTTGTTATGTAGTTAATAATAATATTTGGATAATTTTTGTATAGCGCCGTTTTTGTGATAAAATCACTTCAAGGGCGCTGTACAAGTATTAAAAAAAATATTGAGGCGATTTTTAGGTAATATTTTTTGGCTTCATTCGAGATGTCGATACGTCATTTTCTAATAAAACAATTGTAAATAATGAAACAGACATTATGGCGTTTAGTCTTTATTAAGTCAAATGGCATTTATTTCGAATACCAAAGCTCGAGAAGGAAATGAGGCTGCCTGCTTAAAACATTACGTTGTTCGGTTAACATGACGTCGAGACTTACTCGTTGAGAGTATTTGCCACTTCAACACACAAATTTTCTGCTTTATAGTTAAGACTTTAACTGATACCTACTTTATAATTCAGGAGATTTTTTTAATCAATTCACTTCCCACCCAATTTATACGAACGATTTTAAAGCATTAAAAAGTTAATAAAAAACGCTTTTCTATCACAAACTCGCTGGAATAAATTTGAATCCATTATTTGTGAAATTTTATAATCTAAAGAACTTCAGGGAAAAATCTTATCCCTTAAAAGCCACATTCATTATATATGTATGCAGAATAACAAATACATTTTCATTCCAAATGTAAAAGTTCCATTGTCTATGGTATTTCATAAAAATAAAAAATCGATTTAATTTTTTTTGTTTGTTTTATTTATTTTATATTACTCGTAGTTACTTGTACTTTAAAATTTATAAAGTGAGTAATTATTTCATTTTATTTTTTTAATTAATTAAATTTTAACTTATATACTACTTATTATTTTGATTTACATGTATTTGAAATAGTTCTTACAGGCTATTTTGAATTTACTCATTGATATAATGTTGATGGTTTCCGGCAGCGCATTATAAGATTTCATCCCTTTATATAGAAAGTTATTTTAAACGCCCTTTATGTACCTGTACAATAGAACAGTACCAATCGCAAACCCAATGCGGAGTATTGCAGCCAGATTATCAACTATTGGGATGCAATCTGATTTAAAATCATATGGAGCTCTAAAACTTTAAGTCGATAAATCGAGGACATTTTTTTGAGGAAAAAAATCTTACTTTAAACATTTTTTTATATATATTCGTACAAAGCATTTACTTTGTGGCTTACCATTGTGGCATTTTTTTTATATAACCATAGAAGCGTGATATTAAATACACCAACTGTATTTAGGTCAAAGGCGTTATTCCACATTTTTAAAAAGAAATTTAGGCCTTAGTGATAACATAACGGTCATGTTGTTATTCTTGACACCTGATCATAATTTGATCAGATGCTGAAACGGGCCGAGAATTGTTGGTTAACGAGGGCTAACGATAAAAAGTAACGATAACGGTCGGAGAGATGTTTTGGCTCAGCATAGCATGACAAGAGGTATAATTCTGTTAAATACATCATCTACATATTTTGATATATTTTCAGATAATTTACAAAAGTTCAAAAAACTTATTAATTTAAAAGTTTTATAATTTGAAATTGCTTACTTGTTGTTCCATTGTACTGTTATTGGGTTTATATCTGTTGTACAATAATAATAAAAAAAAATAAAAAAATAGGTAAACTTAGTAACGGTAAAAAAATCATAATTGCGATACTCATCGATTTGCGACAATGTAAAATGTGACAGTGGTGAAAACCACTAGGCTTAAGTTTGCTTGCAAAATAATTTTGAATAAAGTTTTTGACTTAAACGCAGTATAGAAGATTAATACTTGATTTTAAGTTCGACGTTGAATATTGTTTTATATTTGACAGCCTCTTTTTTGATAGCGAGCAAATTGGCCGTAAAAATATCAGAATGAGTAAGGTGTACAGTGACTGTTTATGTATTTTTTTAATAAAAAGTTTATTACGCAAGATAAAAAAAAAACGTTAAATTTATTACAAAACATTTCGTCGGCTTCGTTTGGATATTAGTCTAGAAATTAGGCTGCCACATAAATGGTAAAATCTCTAAGTAACACCCTGGTGAAAGACTACCATTCAGACTCAAAACGTTGCGTAAAATGGCTTTAACCGTGTTTGGTGACCAGATCTGAATATTCAGATACTTTCAAACCTTCCCCTTCCCCATCTCGTTTTCCTCCTCACTACCTTCAGCCTCACAACATACCCCAATTGGGGATGCCATAGTATCACTAGTTATAGGCGGTTGAGAACAGTTGAGACTCTTGTGCGGTATTCACTATTAAAAAATATGAATGAAAGCCAATTTTCTATTTCACATCTAAGAATCTTCGAATAATGTAACAAAAAATAATAATTCTTCGTAATCAGAATAGCTGCTCGATAAAGTATTTACTGTTGATAATTTACTAATTGTAGATAAAATTATTGTTAATTAACGGATTCCTCTTCTCACTGCCTTAAAACATACCCCAATTGGGGATGCCATAGTTTCACTGGCTCTCATCGGTTAGAAGCAGTTGGGGATTGTGCGGTATTCACTATAAAAAAACAGCTGTTGAACTTGTTCAATATTACATATTCGTAAAAAGCATTTACTTTGTGGCTTGCCATTTTTATAAATAAAACAGATAAACTTTGTTTATAACCACTTTATTATTCAATATTATGTCTACCGGTTTTGGAAGTACCCTTCCATCATCAGGACGATATTACAAAAAAATATATATTGTCTTGATGATGGAAGGGTACTTCTTAAACCGGTAGACATAATATTGAATAATAAAGTGGTTTTAAACAAAGTTTTTCTGTTTTATTTATTGTTCAATATTAATTTGTCCAATTATTTCCACCGAGAAGTACCTATGGAAACATAGGAATATCCACTTCTGGATCTCATTTTGGTAGAATCAAAGAAATCTTCTTGATAAATAATAACTGTTGTAGCAGTTGAAACGCGTCAAATATTTCTTGCAAAGATTAATTAGATAATTTCGCAGATTGTCAAAGAGGTGAGCCTGGCGCTGAAAGATCAATTTGTCGGGAATTTGGGGCTGGCTAATTAGTAATCAACTATTCAAAGAACATCTAATCGGATGGAAAATTGTTTCCCAGATCAAGGCGATGGAAGATTTTTTTCAAAGGATAAAACATTTCTGGGAATGGTTAGGCGAGAAACTTCTCAATAGTAATTATTATCTGATAACTTCTGTTTTGTAAATTAACGAGTTTTTTTTACTTGTGACCTATAAGAAGGAGAAAGATTAAAAACAAAACCTTTATAAATTGTATTTTCTGTATAAAGCAAGAATTGTAATTATATTATTCACGAGTTATAATAATAAATAATAATTACAGTATTTTTTATTTATTATACATGACAAACTGTTATCGTATAAGAATTTAGATTTGTATAATAAAAACAAAATTAAGGTACTATATAGATATGCAAGACCAAAAAATAAACACAATTTATTGAAAAAAATTAGACAGCGGTAATTATCAAGACTATGAGGAGAAGTTCTTTAAAGATTCAATAGCATTTCACTTCTGAATCTCTTCTCACTGACGTATATTATGTCGATATCGGAAGAGATTCTGTTCAGAAGAAATATACTCCTCACTACTGGCAGAACCATTAGCAGGTTGGCCCTACAGGCAGGGAGATAGAATGATCTATAAAAACGCTGTCTTAGATAGTCATCAGGAACACAGAGACGGCCTCCAAAGTTGAGTGGTAAGACGCTGGACTACGAATCCAAAGGTCGCGGGTTCAAACCCGGCGTGCGCCAATAACTTTTATTCAATTAATATGTATCATAACACATTTAATTCATATAAAAATAATAAAAAAGTATATTTGCGGCACGTTCCAGAGTGGTAGATACTCTAAGTATCGCCCTGGTGAAAGACCACCATTCAGAATTGAAACGTTGCTTGAAATGGCTTAAGCCGTGTTTGGTGACCAGATCTGAATAGCCAGGTACTTCCCAACCTTCCTCTTCCCAATCTCCTTCCCCTCCCTAGTACCTTGAGCCTCACAACATACCCTATTTGGGGATGCCATAGTCTCACTGGCTCTAGACGGTTGAGAGCAGTTGAGACTCTTATGCAGTATTAATATAAAAAAAGAGCCCTACGCCATATTCATATATTCAATTCATTAAATGTTTTTTGCATTTCTTTACTTTACCAAGTTTTTTACATTGAAAGATTATTACTGTAATACAAAAAAAGGAAGAAAGTTGGTTACGAATAATCTGACAATATTTGAAAAAACACCTACTTTCATCTTAATAGGCGGAAAATGTTGCTTGTGCAATGATGAAGGACTTATCTAGCAGAGGGCTTGAACCCTCGACGCCCGGGTGCGAAATCCGCCACATTTGTTCACTCAGCTGCTAACCGGTCAAGTATATCAATACTTAATCAGAGTGCTGGTAATAATTGTATATTGTGTAGATAAGTATTGCCCAAAATAAAATTAATTAAAAAGCTAATTGTTGTGTCAGTGTTTATGTCAACATTGAAAATAACTCGGTAAACGAGTACCAAATGGTAATCTCAAGAGAACAAAGCAATCACGTTGACAAAAGTAACTCGGTAAACGAGTACCAAATAATAATTTCAAGAGAACAAAGCAAACACATTGACAAAAACAATTCAGTAAACGAGTACCAAATAGTAATCTCAAGAGAACAAAAATTGAAATTTAGAGTAGATTAATATACGAGTATTCAATATATTTGTGGGGAGATTGCGAATCGCTCGCCTCTTTACATTATATTTGATTCAAGCCAATTGTTGAGATATTACTAACAAAAATATTTCTTTGGAATATTTGGAGCTAATTTAAAAAAAAACTTATTTTTCAATCTTGTTCAGTTCACTATTGATAAAACTAGGCTTTTGCACCTTTATTGGAATGTATGATTTGGGTTTTATTTATTTATTTTATTATTTTCGCCCATATGGGCTTTCACGTATTTGTGAAATAAATAATATAATGTAATATTGATAGAGAACCAACACGTAAATGATTACCTCACAAAAACATTACGTATTTAGAGATATTACAATGAAATAATTTAACATTAGTATTTTGGAAGAGGTATGCTATTATAGCTTTCTTGTAACTATGTTATATTCAGTGCAGTTATAAATATTTACAATTTCTGCGAAGGAATTACCCACTGCACTATACATAGTGGATTGATAAGTGTTATATTCAGAAAACGCAATCCGAAATTGGTACAACTTTTCTTAAATTTCTTTACGGTTATCAACTTTTAAACTACCGACATGGAATGTTGGATATAAAGTTAATACATTCATAAAAGGGAAAAGTATTCGAAAAAAAAAAAAGTTTTTGTAATACGTTACATAATATATGTATTCGCCAGAAATGCAAAAGGGTTGGAGAGCCATTTTGGGAAGCTCACACCTGAGCATTTTAAAGTTTTTTTTTTGTTTTATAATAAAATTTATTAATATTTGGATGATTTAAAACAAAAACAAACAAAAATACTTATTTTTCAGCAAGTGTTACTAAAGATTTTTTGCCTTTTCAGTGATGATATGATGTTGTTTGTGTTTATACAATATAGTTATCACTGAATTGAAGCGTGTTATTTAGAAGTTGTATGGCTTGCACTCAAACTATAATTACATCGGCGTTATATGCTATGATCTAAGCAAGTCTGACTAGTAACGACTCCGTGTAATACATATACATGTTGTTTTATTGGTTAAATCTACGATTTTTGGTATCAACTTTCGTGACAAAGCGTGCCATGGCGTGATACTACGGTTAACGTAGTAGTTGGCACAACAATGAACTAGTAATTTTAATAGTAAAAAAAATATTTTACTGATTTTTAAAAGGCCGTTAATTCTGTACATTACTTTAAATAACTACTACTTTTACATAAGCTTTGTTAATAAGTTAAGAAAATTTCATATTATTTAACTTTACGATCAAATAAATGTCCGTTTGCAGCTGAACGATCAACGATTTAATTAAAGTAATTTTTCTATCAAAATTGAAAAAAAAATCATCGCCTTTAAAATCGTATTCAATCAAACATTTGTTTTTCTTCAAATCTAAAAGTTTTTCTTTGAGGAACTTACTTTTCAAATCGTTTAATACTTCAATTCAACTTTGGAAAAGTTTTGAGTAGATTACAAAAACAAAGGAGATTAGGATTTAATATGAAGAAATTTTTCATAATTTTTTTGCGGGCATTATTTTGACTTACTTTAAGAAGAAATTATTTTTAAATCTTACCGCAAAAAGGATCCACCATTTTTATTTTTCGCAAAATACACTTATTTCAAAAAGATATATGGTATAATTGAATTTTTGCTGTTTTTTTTAATTTTTTTTTTTTTTTAAATTTTAATATAGTAAAATGATGATTATATCAAATAAAAGTTTTCAACTAAAATACATTTTAACTTGTAACCTCAGATAAATAATATAAAAGAGAGAGCGCTGAAGAGAGAGAGCTGTGGTCAATTTATACGAGGTTTGCCGTACTAGGCTAGTCCTGGGCGTGGCTAAAACTAGGGGTAGGGTATTTGTACATCCATTCATAGCACATTTCGACAAAATGTTTTAGTTTATTCGTATAACCACTTTTTTCAAAGTATTGTTAAAATATATATAAATATATATAACATGTAACCTAATAAACCGTTGAGTTATGTCAATTTATTTCAAGTATCATAACGTGTGGGCGGAATTAACGGAGATGCGGGACACGAAGAACATTCTAACAATACAATACAATACAATAAAGCGGTGTGATAATTCGGGAAAATTTATTGTCTCTTTCTTTCTGATAGTCTACGACGTAAAACCAAAAGAAAGTGATTTGTCCCAAATCTGTATGGGTTGGGTAAAAATAATTAACTTTCTCTCCATATATTGTTTCTTCAAGGTTGTAACCATAGTAAATGCTGAATAATATGATATTAAAAAAAAAAAAAACTTTATAAAAGACCACGTATTCAATTTAATTTTTTATGACCGACTGGTTTCGCTTAGCCTAAGCATCATCAGGGTGCAAAATAAAACTAAATAAAAAACAAAGTGTACTGTTATATATACATACAGAGGGAGTACAATAAAAAACAATACAACACAATAAATATAAAATAAGAGAACAGTGAGAAAACAAAAGAATAAAATTTAAATTATAGGAAAGGAACAGAGAGAAAGAGACAGATAATAGGGTTGAAAGAGGCTGAACGTCAACGATTTAATATGTCAAACCACAAAGTCACTGCTTTCTACGAAAATATAATATTCATTGTGTTACCTGGGAATGAAAGAAATAAAGATGTGGCAATGATTAAACCCTTTGTCAATATTTTTATTCTTCATTGTGTTTCACTCCTATTGGAGGTTGGATCACATCATTCACACCTTTAGACTCGATAAAATAGACTAAGACCCAATCTCTCTCAAAGATTTTCAGTCATGATAATTGCTTTCTGTTTGCATTGCACTTGCCTCGTACCTTCCCATAAATAATATGGTTAATGTGTACTTATCAAAAATCTTACTATGTGCTTACTGTGAGCCCTTAAAGGGCACATAAACAAGAACAACGGCAAGGAACAACAAGGCTTTGAAGCAGAGAATAGACGATTACCTCGAGAGAATCTCCTCTTGGGGTAAGAATAATCTCGTCGAATTTAATGTTTGTAAACCCAATCATGTCTGATTACGACTAAAAGGGATCATAATGACGATTTAGTCTCCTTCAACAGAAGTAATCTCCCCAACAAGCCTTCTATTGACAAGACATGCTTGGTGTTACCTAAAGTGACCAGTTAAGGCACGGGGGCTCCATCGAAACTAGCGTAAAGTTAGCCTTTCAGAAGTAGGGCGTACTGTACAGGGCCCGCAGATACTTCAATAGTACACAACTACTGACCTTGTACAAATCGTAAGTGCGTCCCACTGTTGAATTTGGCGTCCACCTCTGGTCTGCAGCCCATATATACTTTAAAAAAACCCTTGACTCTGTGCAGATATTGGCGATCTGTTTATTCATTCTCATATCTTAACAAACGGATTGCAATCTCTGGAGCACAGACGTCAGGTGGGAATGCTGTCTTCGTTCTAACGGTATTTCAATGAAAGATGCTCCGAAGAACTTCAACGTCATTGATCCTGTTGGCACGGGTGCATAGTCCTGAAATTCATCAAACGCGCGGGTAACATTTGTACACGGTTGACATTCAATACATTAGAACGGGTCGCTTTTACGACTCGTTCTTATGTTCAACAGCTTGGCTGTGGAACGATTTGCCGGCTTCTGTGTTTCCTCCCTCTTTCAACATGGATCTCTTTAAGACCCAAGTTCACTCCTTCCTTTTCTCGAAAATACCCTACACACAGCATCCCCAAAGATGACATAGGCCCTGAGGGAAATAATTTCCTTCTATGCCTCCTTTGTGGAGTTAATGTAAAATAAATGTATCAATTTGATTTTGTTGTCAATTTTCTCATATTTTAGTATTCTAGACAAAAGTACATTGGTACGTCCAGGAAATTTAAACTAGATATGCTACGATTTAACCCAAGGTTCAAAGGGTTTCAGTATCTTCTCTGTTGCTTTTGTCAAAGTTCACGCTTTAACTCCACACATGAGTATTGAGAATCTGTAGCACCTGGCTTACAGTGAGCGAGTTAGAGATTAATATGGATGAGATGATTTCTAAACACATATACATGGCCTGTTCAAAAGAAAAGGTGAATTTTGAATTTTTGCGGGCTGTGTACACTCAATTATCGTTTTTTGTTGTTGTTATGTTGGTACACATATGTTTATCATATGTTAGCATTATCAGCCATTTTGGATTAGTGGTTTGTTTTTGACAACTGGAAAGGTTAGTCACGTTTTTGTGTGTTCTTCATATAAAAATAATAAAAAGTATGTTTGCGGCACGTTCCAGAGTGGTAGATACTCTAAGTATCGCCCTGGTGAAAGAATACCATTCAGAATTTAAACGTTGCTTGAAATGGGTTTAGCCGTGTTTGGTGACCAGATCTGAATAGCCAGGTACTTCCCAACCTTCCTTCTTCACAATTTCATCCCCACCCCACTACCTTCAGCCTCACAACATACCTTATGTTGGGGATGCCATAGTCTCACTGGCTCTTGACGGTTGGGAGCATTTGAAACTCTTGTGCGGTATTCATATAAAAAAGTATTGTGGTTTGACATTATACTAAAATAAAAGAACACTTCGTGATTTAAAGTCACGAATTTATTATGTTGAACGCCAACCGGTTTCGCTTAGATCAGGCTTCGTCAGGGCGCATAAACCAACATAGTTTATTATGTATGCCCTGACAAAGCATGATCTAAGCGAAACCGGTTGGCATTCAACACAATAAATTTGTGGTGTAAAAACAAGTGTTCTTTTATTTTAATTGATTTATTATTGATATTCCCCCCCCCTCATTAGAACGCTGACTGTTGAGAGAAAATATACAGCAACATAGTTTATTATGACATGTGTGCCCTGACAAAGCGTGATCTAAGCGAAACCGGTTGGTATTCAACACAATAAATTCGTGGTGTAAAACAATGTGTTCTTTTATTTCAATTGATTTATTATTTATGTTTTCCCCCCTCGTTAGACCGCTAACTGTTAGAAAGAGAAAATCTAACGAATTTCGTTTGTGTTTTTATTTCAAGAGGTCAGTCGGCAAATAAAATGAGTTCGAAAAATCTGCCATAAATATGGCGATATTCGCGTTTTACCTAGAATTGAATTAAAAAAAAATCCGCTGTAAGTTAACACGTTTCTCTGGCCACCCCAGTTCCGAAAACGTGGCCGGAATATAACGGCCCGTTGTTCTGCCACAGCTCATTCGTTTGTTTATGTACTTTTAATTCAATCTACCCTCTCATCCCCTTGTACCGGAAAAGACATAATGAGAGTTACCCAAGAAGGCGCACCTACTTCGCCCACCTTACCCTCTGGCGGCCATCATTATATGAGGGGAGACAGAGAGGAAGGATGAACTTAAATATCACGTTTCTAGAGAACTTATAGACTGAGTCTATGGAATAAAAATGAGACACATAAATCGATGGGTATTATTTGACCGATTTTTTAGTAAAACAATGTCCAAGTAATTGGAAGTTAGGTTCGAGTGTTTGGAATTTCGTTAAGTTCGCGTGACGGTAAAATCGACAATAAACGCCATTTTGAATTTTTGACAGTTTAACGGTTCATCTTGCGCTTATTCTCGGCTTTCAGCTTTTGTTGAATCAGAGATCGTAAAGCGGTCATAAAGAGTAACAGCAATGCTGTCATGCTTGGCGGCTGATCTCAATTTGATCAAAAGCTAAAACGGGCCGAGAATAAAGGCGTTTAAAAGGGACGGTTCAAAGGTGATTGAAAAGTTGCTTGAAATGGCTTTAGCCGTCTTTAGTGACCAGATCTGAATAGCCAGGTATTTCCAAGCTTCTTCTTCCCCATCTCTTTCTCCTCCCCGCTACCTTCATCCTCACAACATACCCCAACTAGGGATGCCAAAGTCCCACTGGCTCTAGACGGTTGGGAGTAGTCTGGACTCTAATGCGGTATTCACAATAATTTTATTTTGATGAATAAAAAAATGTCGATTTAATTGTCAGTCAAATGTAACCTCAATTATTATTCCAAACGTATTTGAAACATTTTTATAATCCTCGTTAAACGTCAATTATACGCCCGTTTCAGTTTTTGAATAAATTGTGATCAGTTGGCAAGCATAGCAACATGACCAATATGCTTTTCAATGGATCGTAATTTGTTTAAAAGCTCAAACGGACCGATAATCAGTATTTAACGGAGATCGGTTCAACGTTCAAAAAAACAAAATGGCGCTAATCGTTAGATGATAAAATAAAATGATCATTGAACACTACCGAGAATTTTCTCCAGGTATTTTGAATTTTCTAAAAATATTGAATGAGACTCTAATAAAAAGGCTACTAAAAAAATCAAGTCTCGATGTATTAAAAGTTAGATTTTGAATCTTTATATATTTTTCATGAAAAATACCAAATTGTTCTATTCAAAGCTTAATAATTACAGGTACACCTGAAAAAAAACGGTTTACTTTTATGTTTAAAGATGAAAGAAAAAAAAAAATTTAGTGCTTTGCAATATCTAACGCCTATTAATATTGGAGAAACTTTTATCCACGAGTGAAAAAAAAGGAAAATAATGATATAATTAAAAAGCATTTCTCAAAATAGTTATAAATTCACGTAGACGATAAGCGCAGATCAGACGTCTCTATCCGCTAACTCTTAAGGGGTGAATTATCCGGTGGCATATTCGTTAAAATTAATTAAAAATTCATCGTAACGTCAGCTACAGAGACGACGTGCTAATCGGCCGGAACGAAATGAGTTAGGTGTGTTTATGGCGTATAGGAGGGGTATGAGTTTGAGTTTTCTTTAGCAGGTCTAGAAGGGTGTTCTGCCAGAGGTGCAAATTTTAATTAATTCTAATTAAGATATTTATATAATCTCAATTATTTTCCAAAGAATCTCTCGAGGAGCAACTAACTCACCGCAAAGAAAAATGAATTCTCTACAAAATTAATTCAAATGTGAATCTCTGGTGATACGTTTTATATTGTCATGGCCTCCTAAGAATATAAAAATATTTCTTTGGAAATTTACCCTTTTCGAGCTTCTATAAATAAGTCTTGTCACTGAAAAAAACGACTAGGCAGTGAATTGGCTTTAAAAATAAGTAATTAATATAATACGACATTTCGTTGATTGATTCCATGAATTTTTTTGTTATGTATAGGTACCAGGTACATTTTTTATTATGTTAATAATAAAAAATGTACCTGATTAATTGATCTTGGTAGTACTCATTTATGTTCATCACAAGAAACAATGCTAATACAGAAAAAAACATTTTATCTTATTTTGTAATACCCCTTTGATTGATTGATTGATTTATTGATTGATTGATTGATTGATTGATTAATTGATTGATTGATTGATTGATTGATTAATTGATTGATTATAATGGTAGGTAGATGTTTGGGAATAAAATGAATAGCTAGACATTTTAAGATTCTAAATACGAGTAAAAAAAGTAATGAATCTATAAAACAAGATCTTAATAAAATCAGTTTTTGCTTAACGGCGCTCTTTACTAGCTTGGAAATCTATGTAAAATTATTGCCCAAAATATGATTTAATCCAATATTTAAGCTGAAATCGTAAAAAAATTGAAAAACAGCTCACCCTTATTCAAATATATTTTTCAGTCAATTTATACGTTTTAATTTCTAATTTATATTAGCTTAATACCTTGTAATAAACATCTTGACCTACTGAATTAGGCAAATATTAGAAGGATAGCGCCCTTAAGGTGAATTTCTTACACAAATCTAGCTACAAATATCAGTCAATTATTATTGCTATACGGTAAAATTGATAACATTTTTTGATGGCTCTTTTGTTTGGGTAAATATGCAAATATATATATTTTTTCTTTTTCTTTAAGGAAAGAAAAACATTCCCAGGTTACAAATAACCTGACAATATTTGAAAAATTCCTACTGCCATCATAATAAGTGGAAAATGCTGCTTGTACAATGATGGAAGACTTGGCTAGCAGAGGAATTGAACTCACTCACCCACTCGGGTTGGTTGTTCACTCAGCTACTAACCGGTCAAATATGGATGCAAACATTGAATGCAAAGAAACTTTTTATTTGCATTCAATCATTGAAAGCCTTCAACATATTTAAAAGTAGCTGTAATACTAGTGTTTATTAACAGTAAACTGAACAGATAATATTTATTTACGACCATATTAAAATAAACGAAAACACGAGAAGTGTTCGGGGTCAAAGCACCGATACTCCTTGCTGAAAACCCTCAGCTGAAGTGATACGGGTATATGCTTAGAAAGCCAGCAAAATAAAACCACAGAGCATTGACAATTCCTGAGGGAAGACGTCCAGTTGGTCACTATAGACAAATCTAACCAAGATAAAACTGGTGCAGAAGCTGCACGAGAGATACAGAGTCTACGATGGACCAAGGACACTTAGTAGCGCAAGGTAGAAACCCCTGGAAGCGTTTTTTCAAAAAATGTGTACCTGATCTGACTAGAAACATGGGTTGGAAATATTCACGAAAAACCCTGGACACGGCCCAATTACTTATTTGGAAGGAATTTTAAAGTGAATTAATGTAAATAATATTTAATGAAAATGAAATAAGATATTTGTAAAAAACAACAGATTTAATGAAAAAAATGATGACTTACCGGTTTTCCTAAGTATAAGTATCATCAGGATACAAAATTAACCTTATCAAAAAATACAAGGTGTGCGGTTATATATAATATAAATACAAAGGGAGAACACAATATAAAAAAAAATAAGAGAACAAACAATAGAGTAACATTTACAATATAAATATTTTTTACGTCACACAGTGTCCCTTCGACAGAATACAATACGCTTTCGAAAATAATGAATAGTATGACCCGATGTCTTAACGAATAATATATGACTGCCTCCGTGCTCGAGTGGTAAGATGCTTCATTACGAATCTAGATGTCACGGGTTCAAACTCGGCGTGCGTGAATAAATTCTATATGATTAATGTGTGCCACAACACATTTATCTCATATAAAATAACATATACCAAATTCTACTTCCGAAGAGTGGTAGATTTTCTAATTATCACCCAGGTGAAAGACCACCATTCAGAATCGAAACGTTGCTTGAAATGGTTTTAGCCGTGTTTGGCGACCAGATCTGAATAGCCAGCTACATCCCAACCTTCATCTTCTCTATATTTTTCCTCTTTAAATACCTTTAGTCTCAAAACATACCGCGATTGGGGACTCCATAGCCTCACTGGCTCTAGACGGGAGCAGTTGGGAAGCTTGTGCGATATTAACTATAGAAAATAAAATATGCTTAAAAAGTTTACGTTTGAAAAACTTGTTTATTTAACGCTTTGACTTATTTTAATTTTATATTATTTGATGTCGTCTGGAGAAAGACTTGCTCCTTTAACACAATTCCAAACATTCTCTTAAACACGATATTAAAAAAAATGCTTGAAAACACCATAAAAAATTGATATAAAACAAAACTGGTTAATGTCAGCAAGTGAAAATGTAGTGTAAGTTTGAGACTCGTATTTATTTTCCACATAAATCTGGCAATTTTAATATTGCGAAGCACGATCGTAAATATTGTTTTATTCAATGTATTAAAAGATTTAATATTTAATGTCCCCTATAATTTATAAACTTATTTCGATAGAAATGAAAAGCTCACTTTCACGGTAAATTTCTTAAAATTTAAAGAGTTTTTAATTTATTCTGTGATGAAAAAATAAAAGATGTGTTGCCCTAGACACATTTTTTTCCCCCAAAAACCGATCAAATTTTGTTTTAATCTATGTATTAAAATGTTGACTTTATTACCCCATTCGAAAAAGGTAACAAACTTGAGATAACTCACGAGACATCTTCATTGTTAAAAAATCTTATGATTTTGAGATATTATTTTGGTAAGCGGATTATTTAAATAACGCTCTTTTTGTAATAATTCACCTTAATGGTATATTTTCAAGATACCCAAGACACTTAATTTCATAAAAAAACAAATAAAACTTTCATCGTCAGCTATTTATAGTAACTTGAAACAGCATAAGCTGTGGTGCCAAACCGAAACTTCCATGCCATATTTATGCTCAATAAGGTATTTCATCGCGCTCATGGTACTGCGCAAAAATACATTTCAGCGCATGCGTATCGCGTTACGAGAACCGTGGCAGTAGAAACAAACAAAAATATTATCATATCTGCTGGGTAGACCTGCATCTATTCTACTTTCCGACAAAATAACGATAGTAAATATAAATAATAACGTCGATCAGTTATTTACATACTGTTGATATTTAACTCCACACAGGAGGCTTTGAGGGAAATTATTTCCCTCAAGGCCTATGTCATCTTTAGGGATGCTGTGTGGAGGGAGTTGATAGTCATAATAGGGAGCAAATCACGAACCACAATAGTAGGCAATATCGTAAGTACGAAATAGTTATATATTATATTACATTTTTCATAGTGAATACTAACTGCCCTAACTGCTCCCAACAGTCTTGAGCCAGTGAGACAATGGCATCCCCAATTGGGGTATGTTGTTAGGCTGAGGGTAGTGGAAAGAGGAAGGAGATGAAAAAAGGAAGGTTGGGAAGTACCTCGCTTTTTAAATGTCACGAAAAAATGGCTAAAGCCATTTCAAGCAACGTTTAGATTTAGAATGGTTGTCTTTCACCAGTACGATACTTGGAGTATTTTCCACTTAGGAACGTGCCGCAAAAATACTTTGTGTTATTTTATATGAATTAAATGTGCATATTTTAATTAATTAATAGTCCTTTGGTTTCGAAGTCCAGCGTTTTACCACTCAACCATGAAGGCCGTCAATTACTTTGAGTTATCATCCATGTAACCATGTTGCATAATTAGGGTGGCACCGTAAAACCTTTTGACACCATCAATAATCAACCTTCCAATAATAGCCAATGACTTATTGCTACGCTACGCATTGCATTTACAATCCAATTAGTCTCCGGTAGATATATCATTGTAAGTACATTGTATTGCGATTCGGTTGATTAATTGGTGTGTATTGTAATTGTGATGTTGTCCACAGGGGTTGTGTTATGGAGACACCTGTAGCATTTGGACTTCGGAGGGGGCCGCTTACACTTCCCCTTTCCTTTTACTGCATCTGTTATCACAATTCCACAAATGTGCCACGAGCTTACCGGCAGGTAGTTGATGGACGCTTCTTGATACATTCTTACTTTGTGATGGCCACATTTGTCCAAAGACCTGGCATGAGAGTTCTTGGCATCACCGAAACATAATTTTGATATCGTCAATTTTTTGTTGTTTTTGTTCGTCATTTGGTTATTATATTAAGGTAGTTTTAATATAAATTGGACGTAGTTATGCAGAAAGCGTCCAACCTACAATTTGCCAAAATTGAGTTTTACGTGTTTTCCTGTAGATAGTTACGAGATTTCTATCTGCTGAAAATATTCGAGTTCTAAATGCAATGGATTTTTTCTAACGCACGTTGCAGATATTTGACTCAAATTAACGTATAAAACATTAAAATGTAGGGTTACATAAGAATTACTTTTTTTTAGTAATTACATTTACCTATTTATGATAATTCTCATAAAGAAAAAACACTGACATTAACTTTACAAATGCCGACTACGCAAATTAATGCCTTTGCATCGTCATATTTTCAAACACCTTTTTTTCGGCTTCATCTTTTTGGGGTTGGATGCTTTCTGCATAACTACGTCCAATTGTAACTCTTGGTACTTTTTGTAGGGAAATTTTTTTTTTTTTGATATCTTACCACATAGAAATACCGACGAATTACAAAAACCCACTCTGGGACAAGAAAAATAAACATTACATGAGATGCTACAAACATACACAATATAGAGTAATCAAACTTAAACATTTACAAAAAAATACAGTTTAAAAACGGGATAAATAGTATTGAAATAAAAAACAACAAAATTATAAATAGAAAATAAAACAGGAATGAAGTTTGAATATACAATCAGTGGTTTAATTTATGAGAAGAAGAAAGAGAAAAAAAAAACAAAATAATACTAAATATCTCCCCAGCGATACGGTTTTAGCATAAGGTCCAAGGTAATATCAGCATCTTTTGACCTTTTCTCTACCTATAAGTGCACAGGTTTTCTAAAGAGTCGATCACCACCTTCCGACTTCCAGACCGAATGCGCCCCCCTTACCGTATCACTTTAATAAAATTAAACCAAATGAAATCATTTTGACTTGTTGTGACTTTTAGTTTTTTTTCTGGAAATTCTATTCAAATGTCTTCATTTTTTTGATTCTAGACTTTAGTCAAGTGAAATATTACAGACCTTACAAATAAAATAATTCCTTTTACATACTAGATAAAGCTGCCTCGGGAAACAAAGTTGAACTTTAAATTTAATTTTGAATGAAACTTCCGTTCGGACCATCGCACTCATCAAAGGGTTGTGTTCTCAGTTGTTTAAGAATCTAGGAATAAATTACTCTCGTAATAACCGCTCAAATTTCCATTTTATCTTAAAGTGCCTACACGAACTGGGTTACTTAAGTGACATAAAGTAAGATTGATGCAGAGGTGTGAACACATAATTCTGGAATTTATTCCGCGGAGGTGCAAACACCGGGTATCTCCCATCAACCTTAATGATCGCTGCTTAGCGGTTGAAACAATGTTCTGCTAGCACCTCTCCAAACTCACTCTTCATTGGGCCAAGAGCGAAACTGTTTAACATAGGACCTTACAGTGAATTAATGGAGAAATTTGTGAACAAAAGATTCCGCGAATCGTGTATTTACCATTGAATAATTGAATTTTCATCAAATATTTGGGTTTTGGGTGTTCTAAAAACACCTCACTAATTCCCAATAGGGGGCGTGAAAAATCGGTATGCTTTCATTTTCAGAAATTTATCTCACGCACATATAGATACATTACTAACCAGCAAATGTGAAATGCGCACCTTGTAAAAGTAAAACTAAATCTGAGATTCAATCGAAAATTCAAACAGTGAATCGCCAAAAATCGAAAATGCAATTCTGCAACCCCGAAATAAATATATTTTTTGTGTCCATTATCAAATTTCCGTTTCAAAGTTAAATTCACGAAATTTCAGTAAAAATGTTCACAATGAGGAATTTAGCGATTATAAATAGAATTTAATAATGAAAATATATTTAAAAAATCAGAATGCAGGAAACTCCATTAATCGAGGATTGAACGCTATTGGCACAAATAAAAAAAAAATGTTCAAAGAAGCGAAGCTAGCAGTCCACAATGGAGTGCTTATACGAACTCTAATGTATGGTAGTGAGGTATGGAACTGGCAGAGGAAGGATGAGATTAGACTGAATGCTGTAGAAATGAGATCGCTGAGGCGTATGTGCGTAAAACCATGTACGACCGTGTGGATATGATATATTATAAATGTGGATAACTGGAAAGAATGCAAAACTGATGTAGGCGTAATGAATATGATAAGTAAAAGGACGCTTAGATGGTTTGGGCATGTTGAGTGAATGAACGAAGCAAGGAGGGTACAAATAATGGAAGAAGAAGTCGGGGACGCCCGAGGAAGACATGACACGATCAAGTGAATCACATGTTTGAGCTATATGAAGAGTTAGAATAACATAGGAGTATGTATGAGACGATGTATGAATGTGAATGAAACAAAGAGTGTGTGCCAAGACTGACTTGTATGGCGGTCCGTCCTCTCTGCCTTTACCTGCGGGGAAACGGCGTGATGGTTAGTTAGTTAGTTAAAATAGATTTATTGATTAGATCTTTGGTTAAACCTTAGATTTTGTACAATATTCACAAGAATTTGGTCACTAGTGTGAAAAGCCGAAAAAATGATTTACAAAACATATGGTTTACAGTTATAATAGAAGGGCAATTTTTCATCACCAATCATGGAAAAATTCGAAAAAAAGGTTCCGCGATTCACGTATTTACCACTGCATGATTGATGTTCCTTCAAATATTTTATTTCGTGTTGTATGAAATGTGTACGCTTTCATCTGGTAAAATATAAGTCACCACAGTGTTGTAGAGGCATTTTATTGTTCATCAAACTTTAACGCCATAATACGACGAAAATTTTCACATGGCCTAGCGGGGAATTAATGGAGAAATTTGTGAACAAAATGTTCCACGAATCGTGTAGGTACCGTTCAGTAATTACATTTGCTTCAAATATTTGCATTCTAGATGAATGAAACGAACTTTCTATCAGAAATTCTATTAAATGCGGTTGAAAAATTACGATAATGCCTCTTTATAATATTTTCATTGAAATGTATATTACGACAGGTGTTTTAGATCAGTTTATCAAATTATACAATGAACACTACAACACTTAACCTTGCAAAGCTTATTTTTTTAAATATTTATTATAATAGTGAATACAGCACGAGAGTCCCGACTGCTCCCAACCTTCCAAGAGCTAGTTATGCAAAAGCATCGAACCCCAAAATGATAAAACCGAGAAAAAAGCATTTCAAAATCTGACGACACAAAAGTATTAATATGCGTAATCAGCATTTCTAAAATGAATATCAGTGTTTTTTTTTCTTCGTTTTTCGAAAATACAAATTTGAATTACTCAGCAGATTAAGGGTATTTAATTTACTTTGAATTTACGTCTTGTATGTATTTTACGTAAACATTTTCATTTGGTTATTATTTCTGAAAGAACCGTATTCTTTCTTTCCCGTTTTATTTGTGTACTTTCATGCAATAAAATTGTTTTATATTTTCTCTGTTTTATGTAAATGGCGAGTAAATTGGCTGTAAAAATATCAGAACGAGTAAGGTACACCATGACTGTTTATGTTTTTGTGTTTATAACAAGTTTATTAGGCAAGATTTAAAAGTATATAATTTATTACTAAACGTTTCGTCGGCTTTGTTTGGATATTGGTCGACGAATAACGATTGCCACTTAAATGGTAAATACTAAGTTTCGCCCTGTTGAAATATCAGCATTCAGAATCGGAAAGTTGCTTGAAATGGCTTTAGCCGTGTTTGGTAACCAGATTTGAATAGTTAGATATTTTCCAACCTTCCTTTTCCCCATATCCTTCCCCTCCCCACCACCTTAAGCCTCATAACATGCCCCAGTTAGGGATGCCATAGTCTTACTGGCTCTATGCGGTTAGGACTCTTGTGAAGTATTAACTATAAAATACAATGTGTGTTTTAACGAGCCTTTTCAAGTGTCATCCTTTTGTAATAAATTAAAAATTGAGGGACTTAGAAGCAAAAGGCAGCAATCTAAAAGAACGGTTTTGTAGCATTGTCAACTGTTGAATGATTATTATAAAAAACAGAATTTTGTGGATCAAAATGTTTGCGTACTTTAAACAAAGAACAATTTGAAACTATGATCTCTAAATGTACTCGTATCAACATATTCATGAACAAAACTCAACTTGAGTACTGCGCCCCCATATGGACTCCACTTTACGCCGTCTACAAAGATAAAATAGAAAGTATCCAAAGGAAATTTCTATATTTCCTTAATTACGGCATGAGCGCACCTAGACGGGGATACATAGATATGCTATCCAACTATAACGTCTCCACTCTGTATAACCGGCGAATACACCTTGATCTCACGACCCTGTTTAAAGTTTGCAATAACATAATTGACTGTCCTACCTTAGTAAACCTAATCAACCTCAAAATACCACCCAGAACAACTAGACTTAAGGACTTATTTCACATTAGCCGGGCACGCACAAATGCTGGTGTCAGGGAGAAGAATGTGCGATTTATATAATCAACATCAAACTTCAATGAATTCCGACATATTCTTTGATACAAGTGGTACATTTGGTAGAAAATTGAAAGCTGTGTTCACTTAGAAAAAAAAAAAAAAAAAAAACAACTTAGTGTACTTATTATTTTTAATTTAATTCTTTCTTAGACACTGAATTTTTTTTTATTTTTTTTATTTTTCTTCTCTCTCTGTAACCCTTAATTAATCGATTTACTTTTATTTCCCTTTAAATTTGTAAACAAATATTCGGTAGAGATGCATTTATCAGCTACAATATGTAAATCAGTAAGAAATGTTTGTGATACAGGCTAATTCTCCAGTGTATGTATTTATATACTTGTTATTAATTTACTGTCTGTATCTGTATTTTCTTCATTAATAAATAAAAAAAAATAAAAAATAAAAAAAAAAGTGTACAGAACGATCCATTAACTTTTTAATAAATAATTAAGGATAAAAAGATTGTTCCCTTTGCTTCTATACTGTTTAATTTAAAGGTTTCATAAATCAATTAGTTTGGTGCCTTATTTATCTTTTCATTTAACGTCTTAGCCAATATCTTTTTTGTTGATAATTTCAGAAATAATTTCTCATTTGCGCAATTTTTGTGTTGTACTAGCGAGAAGTTATTTACCAAAGAAAGTATGTTACTTTCCCGATTCATTGCAAGAAATGAAAAAAATACAGCAGACAAAGGGCGTAGAGCCAAATGATTGGCGTGTGGGCTTGCCAGGCCTTAATTGAGCCACTGAACAGTGAGCAAACTGTCAGTAGATGTTTCAGTAAGCTGCTACGTATTGTGTTGGCATGGACATACTTAACTTCTAGACTGGCTTGTTATTTTGTTGCTTGTTTGTTGCGTAACGTAACTTTGTTGAAGAAAGATCAAATTCTTTTTGAAAATCAACACTCAAGAATGACGCTAAACGTTACTTTGTAGCGTTCTCATACGAACAATACTATAGATGATTTTTCTGGAATTTTTTTGTAGGTAGTTTTTAATAGTAGGTTTCTTGTGAATAGAATTTTTCAACTGTAATCCTTTGAATTTTATAAAAAAATACTAAATTGTTAGTAAAAAGTGCAGTTTGAAAACCAGCAGTCATTTTTTTAACATTTTACCTAAAATTCCAGTATGCATGTAATTAAGAATTTAAAAGATTATTATTTAAGACTGGTATTCACTGGAAACTTTAGGCATTTTTCTAACTGCCCTTATGAAATTAACAGATACATAGCATGTAGTTTTGCTTGTACTAGAAGGTCATCAAGTGTTTTTATGGGTGCTGACCCTTAAGTGTTTCGTAAAAGCTGCTGAAAGTCATCAAAAATACAAAAAATAAGGGCCTAGTATCTTGGGTCCATTGGTAGAAATTTAAATTAGCATAGATTTAGCTAGAATCTTTCAAAATGGAAAACTATAAACTAAACCTCATTGTACGGATATGGTGACTTCATTAAAACTTCTCTGCAAACTAGTTAAAATTATATTATCCTAGAAAATAATCACTTTGTGGTTTGATATATTTACTGAAAATGAAATAATATTTTTTTATAAGACCAGAGATTTTATTTTAATTTTTATGACCGACCGGTTTTGTTTAGCTTTTGTTTAGTACATACAGAGGGAGAACCTGACTTCTTCTTTCATTCGCTTTCGCGTTATATTTTCTTCTCATATTCCTTTCTTCGTCCATTTGCTCTATATGCCCAAACCATCTAAGCGTCCCTATCTTGATCCTATTCATTATGCTAGCTTTGCTTTATTTTCAGGCATCCACATTTTTAATAAGGTTGTACAGTGTTTTACCGCTCATACGCCTTAAGGATCTAAGGGAGAGACTCTCTCAACACAGGAATTCCTAGAGATAAAGGCACAGAACTACCACCTTTATGTTGTAATTTTTGAAAAAAAAAAAAAAAAAAATAAAAATAAGACCTGTTTTTTGATTCAATAATCTTTTCTCATTTTTTCTTTGATTCTTATACGATTTTAAAACAGTTTGATTCATCATCCCACAGGCTATCGTATTTACGGACTAAAATAGGTTAATCGATTCTTCCCTCAGGTCATGTCTTCTTACAATATGGTCTATGGATGAAAGCTGTACGGCAGTGGCTGTACTCTGTACTCTGTACGTCACTGGAACGCGAGTGATGAATTGGTGAATAATATCTACATTCAGAGCATTAGGGACATCTGTGGTTATACATCAAACTCTGCTGGGATGGAACTTTAACGAATCGTCGCGATTATGTGCGACGAAGGAGTTTTGTTAATCATTCAGACACACCGAACAAAAAAATCGGAATTTCTAGCAAAATAATACATCTATTCGTAACCACATTTTAAAACACATTTTTTTTCGCTTTTGTTTCTTCTTTTGTGCTTCCTGCTTGGAATTTGTAAGTCTTTGTAAAAATATTATTCCTTTTTGTTTTATAATGTTGCCCTTCCCAGAATAAGTTTTTTTAACTCCTTTGGATTAATATGCCAAATGTATTTTGTTAACATTTTAAAATGAAAAATAAAAACTTGATGTGCATTACTATAGCCACCACCACAGTTTTTTAACGTAATTTCTCATCTCTGATATCTGATCTATCTTTGTCCATGGCTCTACAACGCTTTTTTTATTAATGGTGGTTTAAAAACAACGATTCGTTTTCTCATACTCACATTCATTCAAAATATTATTTTATTTATTGTAGCATGTTTACAAACAAATTTCAAGAAAATAACTCAATATGAAGCACATTTGTTATAATGATTGTAATATTTAAAAATGTGTATAAGTGATACCATGTTTTGTTAGGTCAATATTAGTTCCAAGCTAGGCTGTTCTAAGGAACCAAATACATTCACTACGTGACGTGTCTCACCTGTGTGTTTGCATAAGGTTATAAAATAATAAATCTATAGTATTGAAGATTAACGATAGTCGATAGATATTGCATACAGTAAGAGGGCAGGTAAAGAAAATTAAAATATAGAAATTAAACGGTATTGAAGTTTTGCTGCAGGTAATATTTTGGTAGGTACTTTACATTCTGATTACAAAAGTATCGGAAACTGCTTGAGATTAAAATAATTAGAGGATTTTACAAGTTAAATAACAACGTGTCACAAACAATAAACATTTGAATGCTATCCAGTGACGACATATTTAAATTTGCGTGAAGATATACCCACTTCATAGAAAAACGATATAATGATTATGACCTTTCCATACCTGAGAGGGTAGTTATCAAACGTACGATTCGAAGGGGGTTGACGTAGCCACCCCATTTGATCTTGCTTATTAAAGTGTTTTTATGACATCTTAGGTAATTTATTTTTGGTAATTCAGAGAAGTATATTCATAATATTTCAGTAATTTTTATCTAAGATAACGCACACAACTCTTGTTAGGGGTGACATTAGAACCTTCGTTCGGATTGGGAGTATCAAATGTCAATATTTTTTTTTAGAATTTGTTTTTTTGATCTGTTCATTACATACAATGCTGCAAAAAACAAAACAAAAAATATATCAACAAGTTTTTTTTTGCAGGAGAATAAAAGTTTTTTTTGATTTTCACCGATATAGTAGTAATCTCAACACGTTGATACAAATTTTATGTTTACGTTTAAGGCCAGGTTCAGACGAGACAAAAATGACATCGAAATTCATTCAGTAAGTGCATTTGAATATTCGACGCAGGGCGGAATCCGCACGATTTGAGTTCTATGCATTGCCTTTATGAGTGTTCAATTGATGCTCAGTCAACTAACGGAATGATTGAGCGTTTGTAGAAAAATAAACTACATATTTCTTTCAGTCTTTTTTAATATTATTTTTGCATAACTATTTTATAGCTTTTTAACTTACTGGAAATACTGTTATTTAGATTTCTATTGTTAATATAATTAAATTTTAAGTATAAGCATAGTGGGATAATTCTCGAAGAATAATTAGTGTTCAGATAAGCTTGTATTGTAACGTTTCACAACACTTCAAATATTATATAGTATATCTTAATCTGAGAACCATTCGTAATCAACCAAAGTGGATACGTTTTATAATGATTAATGTTTAAAACTGGATGGCATTGATGAACACTACTTTGACTTTTCTCTGGTCTTAATCTGTAAATGCATTTATAATCTGCGTAATTTTGATGTTTAAATTTAAATTTATTTTTTGAAATGTGAGTATGTTATGCAAGGCGAAATATTTTTTTTTGCACTACGTTTGTCTTTAAAGCAGATCCTTTTGTAGTATGTATTAAATATACTCTTTTTTATAATGTGGACAAGAGTTCCAACAGTGGGACTATAGAATTCCCAATCAGCGTATGTTGTGAGGTAAATGTAGTGGGACAGTAAGGAGATAGGAAAAATGGATTGGGAAGTATCTAGCTATTCAGATCTGATCACTAAGCACGTTTAAAACCATTTCAAGCATCATTTCAATACTAAATGTTAGTGGATACTGGGAGTATCTACCACATTCGAAATTCTACTCGATTCTATTTTACAAATGTATTTCTTTGGCCACTGGATTTCTCTTATTCAAATCTTCGTAAAAGCTCCACTTGGTCTTAGCCAATGTACCCATTTTTATAAAAAATACAAAGAAAGAAAACATAGACCCCGTACATAACGTCTGGATAGTGAAACTACATAATTACAAATAAAATATATTTAAAATCGATTTTTTTGTTTATTAAAAGGATACTATAGCACAGTATTTTCTTTGGTATATTATCATATATTATTCCCAAGGGGTTAAAAAGAATTCATTCCGGTATGTCAGTATGTCATGTCCCGGAAAGAATCCAGTTTAAGCTTTGCTGGATGGTTTTCAAATCAATTAACGAAATGACTCCGGATTATTTATCGGAATTGTGTATTCCTGAAAATTCCAATTCGCGACAGTCAACCCTTAGGCAATGTCCTCGGCTATCGGAAGGTTGAAAGAACCAAAGCGCACACCGGACACTAATTTCGGAGAGCGCGCTTTTAAAGTGTCAGGTCCTAAAGCCTGGAATGGACTACCACATGATCTGAGAGTAATAAAAGACTCGACAGAGTTCAGAGCCAAGCTCAAAACTCATTTTTTCAGAAAATCATATCAATAATCAAGATGTAACAAGCCCAAAGAAGCAAGAAAACTTATCAGACTCTCATTCCTTAAATTCATTAGAAGATTATCACCATTATCTGTTATTCACTACGAAAAATAAAAAAATATCTCCGATACACTTTATTTTAAATTTGCTCTCATCCCCTAAAAATGAAAAATATAATAATAAAAAAATAATAAATAAAAAAAATAAAAATATATGTAAGAATCAGCTAAATTTTAAGTTATTATGATATGGTGATTGTGTCCTGCCAGATGTGACCTGCCAGGTAAGCATGTTGCTGTATATTTATATAAACTAAGAATTAATATTGAGTAAGATTTGTACAGCGCCCTTGAGGTGATTTTTCACAAAAACGGCGCTTTACAAATTATGAAAATATTATTATTATTATTAAAATTAAAATAATATATTTTTTAAATATATGCACTTTTGAAAAGAGAGCACATAAGAAGAGGAAAAAAACGAGTTAATACAAGAAAAAAACTCAGAGTAGAGATTGATCACATACGAGTAAACATCATAATAAATAAATTCAAACTTTAAAGAAAGTATTTTTTGAGTATTTTTATAAAATCAAGAAAATAAGAACTAAATAGATATAAACTAACTAACCATCACACCGTTTCTTCGCAGGGAGAGGAAGGGCCGCCATATAACTCTGTCTTGGCACACACTCCTTGCTTCATTCACATGCATACATACTTTTCTGTTATTCTAACTCTTCACATGACCCGATTCAAGTATTTGATTTACTTGATCGTTTCATGTCTTTCTCGGGCATCCTCGACTTCTTCTTCCATTCAGTTTCGCATCATATATTTTTTTCACACTCCTTTCTTAGTTCATTCGCTCTACATGCCCGAACCATATAAGCGTCCCTTTATTGATATTATTCATTATTCTCACATCAGCCTTGGATTTTTTTCCCTATATCCACATTTTTAATACGGTCATACATGGTTTTACCGCACATACGTCTCAGAGATCCCATTTCCACAGCATTCGGTCTACTTTCATCCTTCCTCTGCCAGTTCACTGCCATACATCAGCGTTGGGATAAGCACTCCATTGTGGACTGCTAGCTTCACTTCTTTGGACAATTTATTATTTGCGCCAACAGCGTTCAGTCCTCCATAAATGGAATTTAAATATTAAGCAATAAATAATTAAAGCTTTATAGAAAACAGACAATAGATTATATTCATAGTGTATATAGAAGAGATACGGCCTCCATGGTCGAGTGGTAAGACGCCTGACAACGAATCCAAAGGTCGCGGGTTCAAACCCGGCGTGCGAAAATAAATTTTATCGAAAAGTATCGCAAAACATTTAATTCGTACAAAATAATAAATAGTATGTTTGCGGCGCTTAACAGAGTGATGGATACTCTAAGTATCGCCCTGGTGAAAGAACATCATTCAGAATCGAGTGGTTTATTATTCTTCTGTTCAAAAGAAGCTAATTGGCCACTAATCGATTTGACGGCCCCCGTGGTCGAGTGGTTAAGATGGTCGACTACGTATCGGGAGGTCGCGAGTTCAAATTCTGACGGGCGCTACTAAATTTAAATTTATTTATTTGTGACAATATATTGTATATTTGCGGTAAGTTACAGAGTGGTAGATACTCTAAGTATCGCCCTGCTGTAAGACTACTATTCAGAATCGAAACGTTGCTTGAAATGGTTTTAGGCGTGTTTAGCTACCAGATCTGAAGCGCCAACCTTCCTCTTCCCAGAGTCTCACTGCTTCTAGACGGTTGGGAGCAGTTGGGCCTCTTGTGCGGTATTCACTAAGAAAAAAGAAAAAAATAATAATATGTAGGATCCAAAAAGATCAACACATTTTTATATTTATCGTGCGTTTCGTAGATTTCGACAAAATTCGCATTCAAAGAAGCAGTATGCTTCAAATCCACCGCAAACTTCAGCAGAGTAAGCAGTAGTGCGGTATCATGGATCGGCTTAATTACTGATCCTTCATCCGCAGTTCCCTGCTCCGCGAGATTTATAGCCGCTCCGGCGACAGATCACAACGCCGAGCTCACCGTCGCTGCGGCCGGGGCCTGGTAATTAACACCGTGGCACGCTACTGAGTTAAAGCTGCGGTCATCGGATCGCTTGACATCGCCACACGTGGATATCGGCAAATCAACGCGGTTAGCAAAATAATGGATTTTAATTAAAATTAACGCCTTACTTAAAAAGCGGGGAAAACAATGAAAAATTAGATTAAAAAAAAAACTAAGAATAATAAAAAAGCGACACTAATTTGAACTAAATTTTGACGCCCAATGTGGGGCTGGTATATTTACAGTTTCAAAATATACGATGAATTTTAAAATTTCGGTAGGAACTGAAGTGACTGGCTACTAGCTACTGCCCCCCTCTAACGTGGAGTTAAATCTGCGATCATGCTGATATCGCTACACGCGGACATTGGGAAATCAACGCGGTTAGCAAAATAATGGAATATAATTAAAATTGACGGATTACTAAAAAAATGGGGGAAAAACAATTGAAAATTAGATAAAAATAAATAAAAAAGCGACACTAATTTGTACTCAATTTTGGCGCCCAACGTGGGGCTGGCATATTTATAGTTTAAAAAATCAGTGATGAGTTTCAAACTTTCAGTAGGAACTGAAACGACTGGCTACTAGCTACTGGACTCCAACGTGGAGTTGAAACTGCGGTCATGCTGACATCGCCACTGGCAGATATTGGGAAATCAACGCGGTTAGCAAAATAATCGATTATACATGGCCTGTTCAAAAGAAAAGGCGAATTTTGAATTTTTGCGGGCTGTGTACATTCGATTATCGCTTTTTTTTGTTATGTTGGTACACATATGTTTATCATATGTTAGCATTATCAGCCATTTTGGATTAGTGGTTTGTTTTTGACAACTGGAAAGGTTAGTCACGTTTTTGTGTGTTCTTTGATTTTTTACTTTTGAAAAAAATGGATTAATTTTGGCGCCCAACGTGAGACTGGCATATTTATTGTTCCAAAATCAGTGATGAATTTTGAACTTTCGGTAGGTACACCCATTTCAAATATAAGATATTAATTGCCGAAATTCATTAAAATATGTTAATACTTTATTAAATCGGTGGGTATTTGAAAACAATATTTTTCAATTTGATAATTTCAATTAATGTCAGTTCATTTGAAAAGTTCACACTCGTATGGTCGTACGCACTTACAAAGGAAATGTAATTTTCAACATAATTTGTAAAAGGAATTTCTTTTCACAATCAAGAAGAGGAAGAAACTTGCAAGCTTAACAAATCTTTAGACTTAAAGAATATTACTTCCCTCAATCATTTATGAGTGCCGATTCTGAATATATCAATTATCTTGACGGAAGAACTGGGCGAAGTAGACTTAAAATTCTGTCATTTCCTTCTTTGTTCTATTTTTTAATACTATTCAGGTTATTGCCAAGCTCTGGTAGGTGATGGTACTATCAGATGAAGTCAGGTATAGAATCGATTTATTTTATGCTAGGTACGTTAAGGTACTGATTGATACACGTTAAATATCGAAACACCAAAGATGAATTAGTTATAAATGGTATAGTAGAGCAGGCTTATTATTTGCGCATTAAACAATTTATTGTTGGTCGTATAATGTGACTTCACCTTACTATGCTTAACTGTGATCTGCCTAACTTAAACTCACATTATATTACCTCTCTAAAATTGATTAGTAGCACGTTTCAATTCACCATTTTACAATTTTCAGTTAGGCCGCATGTGCGGTAAAACCATGTTTGACCGTATTAAAATGTGGGTACCCGGAAAAAATGCAAGGCTGATGTAAGCGTAATTAATAGGATCAAGAAAGGGACGCTTAGATGGTTTGGGCATGTGGAGCGAATAAACGAAGAAAGGAGTGCGAAAAGAATATATGTTGCGAAAGTGAATAGAAGAAGAAGTCGAGGACGCTCGAGAAAGACATGGCACTATCAAGTAAATCAAATACTTGAATCGGGTCATGTGAAGAGTCAGAATAACAGAAAAGTATGTATGAATGTAAATGAAGCAAGGAGTGTGTACCAGGCCAGAGTTATATGGCGGTTCATCCTCTCTGCCTACCCCTGGGGATAAAAGGCGTGATGGTTAGTTAGTTAGTTAGTTATGTAAATAGTTATTTTGTTTCGAGACCGTTGGAATAAAATTGTACCGAAAAAGTGTGTCGAATAGAAAATGATCCCAGATTTTTTTCTTAATTGGAAAATTTGAATTTATTTAAAAAGTTTGGTGTACATCCTTAATATACCAACGTCTAAAGTATGCATAGAAAATAGCTTGTGTAATTCACTTGATATCGCAGTTGTAAAAAAAAACTGCGGAACTACAAAACACAGGTTTGTTATTTTACGATCCCACTTTGTTATACACAAAAAAATATTCGTATTAATAAAAAAACATCAAACTAGGTAGAAATCTGAAACGAATTAGTTTATTCCATCCGCATGGGGTTTGCGTATGACGAAAGAGGAAATCTGAATAAAGGACCATAATCTGTCAGGACACAGATTCTGTCAAACGGAAAGCGCCATACAAGTCAAGTCGTTCGATCTTTGTCATCCTGTATATAGGTAAGGAAGCTCCCGAGCGTGTAATGATCCGAATGCAGCCTCAAATGCCACCAAATACCGATTCCCACAAGTAAAATCACAACCCATTGTAAAAAGAGATTATCTCAGAGAAGGAAGGAAGTGATTTCACCACTTGGTGAGATGATATTTTCAATGTAAACGCATTTTACTTAAAGCGTTTTTTTTAAAGTTGAGGATTATCTTTTTGGTTGGATGGAGCGAGATAATTACTAAAGTGGCCACCAGTTATTCAAAATGATAGTTTTAATAGCAATTTATTATTCCATAAAATTAATAATTAAGGTTGGGATGCTTGAAGGCCCTTCACATTTAATTGACGATCAAATCGACGATTACCGTTATTCCAATTTTGTCCGTTAATTTTAAGTTAGACGCCGATTCTCGGCCTGTTTGAACATTTGATCAAATGTTTATCAGCCGTCAAGGCATGCGTGATGCTTGATGGCGTATCCAAATTTGATTAAACGCCGAAACGGGCTGATCATCGGCACATAACTGTGATCACTCAAATAGAACAAAAAAATCAAAATGGAGCTAATTTTTAATCAAAGTAGTGATGGTTAAAACGAACTAATCTATGTTTTCTACAATTTTTGGATAAATTAAAGTATCCTAGAATATTCATTATAATTAATATTCGTGAAAATTTCGTCCTCAATATCAGAAAATCAATCGTAGGTCAATCGTTTCATAAAGTGAACGTTTTCATACAAGTTATATTTGTGCTTATTTTGTCTTACGGTCGAGGTCACCTAATATTTCATTAAAAAAAAACGAATAATCGGCGTGAAAATAACTTCACCTTTTTTATGCAGTCATCCAGTCTTGGGTAAAATATTTATCATACCTTATCACACGAAATACCAAAGAATTAACTTTTCGTCACATAAATACTAGACGTAAGTTGCATAATATGCATATCATTCTCGTAACACCTAAATTTTCTATGTAACCATAGAAGAAGAAATAAAAAAAAAACAATGATGAATTCTAGTTAACTGTATAAAACATAAATATGTAATATTAATAATATAATAATAACAGTGAACCTATATAACGCAGTTTTGTGATATTTCACCTCAAGTGCGCTATTCACGGTCTAACAATATAGGAATTAATATAACATTTAAAAACCATATTTCTTTTTAATCTCAAAGAGAGGTTCAATTTCAGATGTTATATGGCACCTTACGATTTTGAATCAGTTGTCATCACCAAAGTGTGGTCAATCTGATTCAGATGACGTCAGTACTAAGTCGGTGCGTGTAGTGTGTTAATTTTCAATGGTTAAAAATAATAACCATCTACCCATATTTCAAATAACGTATTAATAATCAATGTTTATTGGTAAATGTGAAAATGTGTTTTTGAAGTAATAGTATTTTTCATAAAGTTTACATACCGTCGCCGGAAAGTGAAACTCTGGTTAAAGATGAGTTAAATATGCCGTTATGATCAGTTTTTTTTTCTGCATCGAATGCTTTGACTCTTGTTTGATTCTAAAGACTCGTGTGGCCCTTCACTCATCTAAAATACATGCACTATTTGGAAGAAGGCTTGAATCAAGCGACACAAGCTTGGGACTTTTTGTCGCTTTAGGTAACTCAGTGCGAACACAGAACAGAACATTGAGAAAAAAGTCATCTTTTTTTTCAAAAATCCAATCAGCTACTGAAGACTTTACACTTCCTCAAATGGCGCTTCAGACCTTTTGCCTTTTCAGCGACGACATGACAACAATCTAATGCCATCCGAATAATAAACAGTCCTATGCTACTGCCTATCTAAATTCAACACAATTTTAAACGTCATTTACTCGTAAATTGTAAAAGCTGATTATATCTTGAATGCTCTTACTTTAACAAATTGAAGTTATTATCCGGAGGTGTTAATGAAGTTTTTCAATTAACGGGGCCTTCCTACGATCAACGATTAAAACCTGTTTTGAATTATTAACGTTGATAATTTTCACCCTTCAATTAGAACGTTCGGCAGGGGCGGATTATTTGACAAACGATAACTTCTTGGAAAAAAATAATTAATGGAATTTAATTTCATCGTTCAAATGAACGTTCAATATAATAGAGGTATACTAATAAACGTTGACCGGAGCACGAGTTCAACCCCTTTGTTTTAAATATATTTCAAAACAACAATTCACTGATACCAAACAAACGAGTACATTTTGTATGAATTTATTGAGAACCAGTAATAGCTTTTTGGAACACTCCTCTAAAAAGATTACTCATATTACGTATTTCCGTAGCAACACAGGTTTTAATATCAATGTTTGTGTACCCCAAATTAGTATGCTGCCAATGAACTTTGCCCTATTTTTTAAAATACACTTATTTTAAATTGTTTTCTTTTAATCTACACGATTTAACGATTCGTATAATTTTGTGGAATTCAGTAGGATTTTGGTTTACAATTTGGTTGTATTCTATTGTGAAATACATTTTACTGGTAATTTTAATTTTTTTTAATGCACATCGGAATTTAAAGAAAAACCTGGTAATATTGAGCTGATCCTTAAAAAAACGAGTTATGTGCTTCTTCGACAGAGGAACATCTTGAAAGGGTTGAATTCTGAAGCTAGGTAAGGAAAACCAGACATGGGAAATTAAGAAAAGAGAAAATTTGAATAGAAAACCTTCAGGAAACTTAGCCATGTCCTAAATAACAGGAATCTACCATAAAAACTCCGCACGCATGTATTTAGAAATAGCATACTACCAGTATTGACGTTCGAAGCATAAAATAAATATTTATATTATAAATATACTCGCATATATATAAATAAACGGGTCGGTAGCTGAGTGTACAAACGCGTTGGATTTCCATCCGGGCGTCGTCCTCCATTAAGTCCTCCATCATTGCACAAGCAACATCTTCCGCTTATTATGATGGTTGTAGAAGTTTGTCAAATATTGTTAGGTTATTCGTAACCCGGGAATGTTTCTTTCTTAAAAATAAAATAAAATAAATAAAAACATATTATTTAATGGAAATGAAATAATTACTTTGTATAACACCACAGATTTTATTTTTTATGACCGACCGGTTTCGCTTAGAGCATCATCATGGTTAATTTTGTACCCTTTGGCTTTAACCGTGTTTGGTGAACTGATCTGCATAGCTAAGTACTTCCCAACCTCCCTCTTCCCCATCTCCTTCCTCTCCCCACTACATTCAGCCTCACAACATAGCCTAATTAGAGATGTCATAGTCTCACTGGTTTTAGACAGTTGGGAGCAGTTGGGACTCTTGGGCTGTATTCACTGTAAAAAGGGTTAAAAACCACTGAGTTTTACGATTTAACACAGACACAGACGTCATCTTCATCATTGCAATACATCGGGACCGGTATCAAAACCCCGTTCGAACCACTAACAGATATTTACACAAGTAAGACTCATACGATGTAAAAAATAATTTTGAAACACGTTTCATAATAACGTGGTGTCTCACTTCCATCGATTAAGAATGCTTCATTTTGCTATGAATCTTCATTTGAAAAATTGTGATCAATAAATGAAACTAGCTTCCAAAGTCAAAGTTTATGGGGACTTGGAAATTAATATCTCCAAACAGAGCAATCTCAGCTAAACGTCGGTACTTCTGAAAAGCGAAGCGAACATTTCATTTTCTTCCCACACGATAATAAAATCTTATTATGTTCCTCGTATAAGGAAATAAAGACATTTTCGCAATATTAATAATAATTTTGAGATTGTTGGTTTTCACCTCTTCAGCAAAAGGTGAAACTTAATATTTTCTCACATGGGAAAGTTTTTTCTGAAAGACTTAATTAATTGCTTGGTAATTGTATCTGTACTATAAAACATTCTAACTTCTAAGAGTTGGGAAAAATACGCAATTTAGAACATTAGCATTTTTATTGCTAGTTTTACGACCCAGTTTTGATTTCGATTCCTTCAAATAATTATTTTAAATCCCTTTGTATTTCTAAGTGTTTTTTTTTCTCTCCAAATTTCAACATTTTTTAAATATTAAACAATTAGAATACATAGAACAGACAAAAATCATAAATTTCTTCAAGTTTTTTTTCGTTGAACTTTCGACGGAAAAAAAAAAAATAAAAGCTCCATACATATTTTGTTTGTAGACGTTTAGACTTGAAAGTTGCGTTGTTCTGGAAATCGCACATAAAAAAACTGTGTGAATTTCGAATCATCACAAATATTTCTATTATACAGAATATTAATATTAAGAAAAGCAAATTCTTTCTATTATTGACCGGTTTTTGCTCAAATACTTGTTCATGAATTATTGCAAAATAGAAATTTACTTTATCTTTTAATAATATTTGCATAGCGCCGTTTTTGTGAAAAATTACCTCAAGGACGCTGTACAATATATCATTTTGGAAGTTGTTGATGAATATTTGATACATTTGTTATTTCTATAATATATTTAGTATTGAAATGTGCTTTAAATTATAAAAAAGAATGAAAAGTAAATTTAAAAAAAAGAAAATGTAATTCATCAATTTATTTGATTTTATTTTTGCCGTAACAATGTAAATTTTTAACTATAAAATACACATAGCTTTAGAGTTATAACAACAATTTTGTGAAAAGGAACTTTTTTCAAAGTATTAACATGCTTACTGTCTTAAATATTATTTTATTTTCTTTGCTTTGACAGAATTGTAAATATGAATTCATAAATTTCATCTGGATGTGGTCTTAGACCCATAGTTTCTAGTAAATTGTTTTTTTTTTAATCTGTCGGTGTGCGCATGCACTGTTATACCTATATCTGAACATTTTTCTCTCATAAGTTATGATAACAGTCATGATTTTAGAGAGTTTTAATTTGTATACATATTATATACTATATTTTCCTTATTAGTTGGTCTTATTAGCTAAGTTAATTTAGTATAAGGTGAAATATCGCAAAAAAATTTCACTGTTATTATAATTATTATTAAACAAAAAGAACTTTTCACAAATGCTAAAAAAATAAATAATGTGTCCAATAAGGATAATCAAAAAGGAAAACACTCAATTTTTATACCAACGTGCAACAAAATTGCAATTGGCATTTTATAATAATATTTTTCATTTTAAAAGTGCACTAAACCAAAAGGAAGCATTTGTTTTGACACGTGGGTTATTAGAGAAAGAATACAGTTTCAAGAAAAACCTAGTGGCAACAGATCTTTGCAGAAAGGCATTAAAGAGATAGTAGAGGTTTAGATTAATGTTGACATAACAAAATAATTGTTTTTGAGAAATGTAAATAGGACATCGAGAGATGTTCAATTACAATTTTAATCAAAGGAACCGAGTATTTCGTGTATTAAAACTGTTATCAGAATCCGAAAGTTTTATAATTCAGACCGTATTTAGCATAACTCCGTAGATAAGGGAAAAATTCGGCAACCACCGTGGAATTCAAACTAGATCGGACTATCAGCCGAGCAACATTCCCACCGGACTTTATTAGTTAAAGAATTATTTTTTTTTTAGAAATTTGATTAAAACAAATATTACTAACATGTACCATGATCATCAAATATTACCTCAAGGGTGTTTTACAAAGTTTTGATGTAGTTTTTTTTGTTACGGTAAATTGTCTTTTCTACTTACAATGGTGTGAAAAGGTCAAAAAGATAAGGTAAATTAAAACGAATGAAAACTATTAATAATAATAAATGGATAAATTTTATAGTGCCGTTTTTGTGGGAAAATCACTTCAAGGGCGCTTTACAAATTAATTTATCTAACCTTTAATTTATCACTTAAGCTTTTAACTAATAACTTACAGTTAAGATTTATTACTAATGGCTTACAACTAATATTTTCAACTAGTGACTTACAATAAGGACTTATAGCTTGTAATTTACTGAGTATAACTTATGAGTACAACTTATAACTAGTGACCTTTAAATAAGATCTCATTATTATTACTTCATATACATTATTGAATTAATATCAATAATTTTCAACGTAAATATGAAACAGAAAAAAATAACGGTTTCGACCGAGACTCGAACTCGGAACCTTTACTCTATCCGGGAGTAACGCTTCTGCCATTTTTTTTAGTAAGTTATGTGTATTTAAAAACAGAGAGTCAAACAAATTTTAGTACTGTTGGCTTTCAAAACATCAGTTTAAAAATTCGTTGAATGAAATTATAATTATTTTTTACCGTTATTTAGAAAATGTATTCGTTTCACAATGTAGGTACTCATTATTTATTTTTATTTTTATAATTCAATTGAATTAAATTTAATATTACAGTTTGATAATGGCTTTAAACGCCGAAACAGCTGTCACTAAAAACAAAAAAAAACTTAAAATACCAGAACTCAATAATAATAATAATAATATTATATTTATTTCAATTGAATCATATAAAAAAATAAAATGGAGTTCTACAAATTGAGCACAAAAACCACTTAAAAAAAACTTGTTAAAACCTTTCGGCTATGCGTAAATCGTATTCTGCGCTGTATGTATAATAAGAGAGAAAAATCTCATTCCCTTTTAATGGTGGGAAAAAATGTGGCCAATTTCACTGTCGTTTTATTTTATTCATGTTCTTTGCTATGTCGGAAGTAGTTCCGGAATACAATGCCATAGAATTGAGAGAAAGGATGGCACTGACCATAAAGGAAAATAGAAAACGGAATAGATGGATGGAGGTGAGAAGAAAACATATTCGAAGAAGAACGGAAGGGTCGTAAAATATGAGGGTTTGCTTTATTTAGGAAGGCGGTGTGGCTGGCATACGGCCAGTTACTCGTACACTTCTAATAAATTTCACCAAGTGTACTATTGATAATATAAATATAACTTGTGTCTCTGCGTTTTCCTCTACAATTCAAAGCACAATTTAAGGGTTATAATTTAATAGTAGAGTCCGTGGACATTTGCTTGAATGAATTATGCCTCGTAAGCGGTTGGCCGCTGACCAGTGACAGGAAAGTTAACGTAACCGAAAAAAATTGCAGGTATTCTGTTGAATATGGTCGAGCGCATAATTTATTTCCAACTCTACAAAATAAAGCAACGTGAATTATGATTTTGAGCGCAAAATATGTACACGGGTAACAGATTATGTTGTGGAAGCTGAATTTCACGAGAGTTAAAGCAAACTATTTATTACAATACATGTATTGTGGACCAAGTGATTATAAGGGCACTAGGCATAGCGTACGAGCATTATTCATAATGCCCTGAGTTGAGCATAGAGATTATCATCGACATAATATATTACAACACTAAAGCGTTTTCCACATTGCCGAACGATACATAAACAAGGTGTTAAACAGCAATGTATCATATCCCTCGCTGTCAGTATCATCAATACTATCAAACCAGGTTATTTCAAACTTAAAGGTATGGTTTTGATGGACTCAAGCGAATAAATAGTTGGCAATACTTAACGGTGAAATTTATTTTTGAAATTTGAAACAATACATATGTATTGTTTACCGATATTGTTTTAAAACCTTAAAAGTTATTTTTCTGTAGATTTTTTATAAGAGTACATACAGTTTATTACAAAAAAAAGTGTATTTTCGTAGAAAGCAATCACTTTGTGTGTTGATATATTTAATGAAAATGAAATTATAAATTTGTATAAAACTAAAGTTTTAATTTTAATTTTTATGACGACTGCTTTCGTCTAGCGTAAACATCTTCAAAAAAATAATCTTAACTAAACCAAACCTTTTAATAATAATAATAATAATATTTGGACGATTTGTATAGCGCCGTTTTTGTGAAAAATCACCTCAAGGGCGCTGTACAGATCTTACTTTCTATCGTTACATATTGTTAAATTTTGTACTCTGATTATGCTTAGGCTAAGTAAAACCGGTCTCTGGTCTTATACAAAGTTATTATTTCATTATCATTAAACATGTCAAACCACAGAGTGATTGCTTTTTACAAAAAAATAAAATATAGGTGGCGGCTCGTAACTTTTTAGTAAGCTAGAGTATTTACTATGCTGGAGTGCAAAGATTGAAAAATACGACGCTATTGATTTTGTTGTAGGCGAAAACAATTTTAGTTTTTGAAAAAAAAAAAATTTTGCATAATGTTTTTCAGGATTTTTCAGTTTTGGTGGTGCACTGCACGGTTTTCTGAAAAATTTTCACACAAAAAAATTAAATCTTGAAAAAAACAAAAACGTTTTCGGCTATAATAACATCATTAATGACGTTTTTTCAATCTTAACACTTTACAACACTAAAAAGCCACGAGCCGCCACTGGTTACACTGACTCCGGAAAATTAAGAGTAGTTAGAATTTTTGAGCAGAATTCTCATAAAAACACTTTATTGAAATCACATAGGACACTTTCTTTTCATTGCAAGGTAAGAATTAAAGCTCACAGACACGACACATTTTCTTCCAGCGAAGTGTTAACATTATCCAGCGTCCATTGCTCTCGATTCCCGATCGTAAAGTTTAACTCTGATTAGGTACTTTTTTATTTATCATCGGAGTCTGCAGCTCCGTCTCGGCTGATATAAAAGTTAATTGTGTAATCCCGCCGGGCTCGCAAATCCAATCTTTCCTCACGGCGAGTAATAACACCTGCCAATGCCCCAGACACCAATATTTCCTGCAATTTCTGTACCTGTGTAATTCGCCGATTGCGAAATAGCTTACCGACGCGCGATATCAATAATTTGCTTTCGTCTGCTGCTTTATTTTTCTTTATATGATATCGTGGAAGGGGTCCTGCTGCCTTTGGCCGTTGGAACTATGCAGTACCTATTGAGAGGATATTAAAACACTGAAAGGGGAGATAAAGAAGAAGGTAAGGCCATTTCTAGTTATTCAGATTACGAAAATTCTCGTACATGTTTCATGAGTTAGGAATATCTAAGCCGGAAATCTTTTTTTTATTTTGTTTATGGTGAATACCACACAAGAGTCCCAACTGCTCCCAACCCTCTTGAGCCAGTGAGACTATGGCATCTTTGAAAATGGAGTATGTTGTGAGGTTGAGGATAGTGGGAAGGGGAATACGACGGGAAAGAAAAAGGTTGAGAAGTACCTTGCCATTCAGATCTGCTCACCAAACACGGCGAAAGAACTTAAAATAATTATTAACAATTATATGGAAAAAATTAACATCAATATTATAAAAAGGAGAGAAATAAATAGCTTACTAAACACTTGCATAGAACAAAATTTTTTCAGATTTAATAATAATTTTTACACTCAATCAAGTGGCTTAGCCATGGGCAGCCCAATCTCACCGGTTCTAGCTGAATTCTTTATGGATTACATGGAAGAATCAATTGAAAAACTAAAATCTTTTAAAAATGTGTTCTTCTATCGGAATATGTAGATGACATTTTAATTATCTGGACAGGAACATAGACAATTAGATATTTTTCTAAAGAAATTAATAAAATCAATCAGTCAATCCAGTTTACTATGGAAATGGGGGAAACAATTAACTTTTAGACATAGGTATCGAAATCAACAATAATAAATTAGAATTTGCCATATATAGAAAGCCAACATATAGTGATAATATCATACACAATACATCCAGACATCACATCTCACACAAATTATCGGTATTCCATTCACTCATTCACAGACTTTTGCACGTACCCTTAAATTGTATTAATTTTAATAATGAACTTAATGTTATTAAAAATATTGCCAAAAATAATGGATATAGTAGCGGAACAATTATTAATTTAATAAAGAAAAAACACTAACATTAAAACTAATATCACAAGGCCTTACACAGAAAAATGACGAAGTTCTCACCAAACAATGGGCAAAAATCCCATCTATTGGCGAATTATCCACTAAAATCTCGAGAATTACAAATAATGATAAATATAGAACAGCCTTTTACAATGTAAATTCCTTAGGAAAAATATTGATCAACAATAAAGACAAGAGAGAAAAACTAGATAACTCAGGGGTTTATCAAGTTAATTGCTCTAATTGCCCGTCACAGTACATAGGCCAAACGGGTAGAGCGTTCAAAACACGCATAAAAGAACATTTCACCAATTGGGTTAACGATAAAGGTGAACTTTCGAACGTTGCATTGCACCTACTAGATAACAAACACTCGTTTGACAAAGACAGAGATGTTAAAGTCCTACACACGTGCGTGAAAGGACAAAAATTAGACAGACTAGAATCAATGGAAATAACCCGTCTAACTAATAAAGTTGACCCACAATTTGTCATGAATAAACAACTAGAATCATTTGTAAAGTCTCCGCTATTATACCCATTATAATTTTATCATCCGATCCAATGTAATAATGTATATTCTAACTAAAAACATATCATAATGTAAATGCACTTAAAAATCCCAAACAATCAATAGGTAATAACAATAAATGTAATTATTACCAAGTGCATAGCACTCATAAAATTCCTTGATACCGAGAAATTATAATAATAATAGAAGTAATCTACTCTAACAGTGCATAATGAATAGAATCATAAAACTAATATACCATAATGCTGGGAGTAACCAATAATTAGAAAATTATGTTGTACATCTGGACATCACAATTGAGATGGGAAAACCTAAAGTAAACTCATTAACAATCAGTATTCACCAACCTTTCATTATATAAATACATTGTCAATTCATATTTATAGAAATGCAACTGTAACCCATCTTAAATATTAAATAAAATAAATAAATATTCCAGATAGATATATAAAATAGTAATACCAATAAATTAAAAGTAACTTTTACCCTGTAACTATTAAAATCATGCAACAATACTGATGAATATAATTAAAGTAAAATCATTGTTTACTACCCCCAACATCCCCAAAAATAGTATATAAGCCGTAAGTTAACAAACACTTGTACTAGTCTGAAGATGGCCGTCATAGGCTGAAACCGGTCCAGTCAAAATAATAAAAGTGGAATAAAGTTACAAATTTGTTTTATTAAATCACGGCGAAAGACATTTCAAGCAACGTTTCAGTTCTGAATAGTGGTCTTTTACCAGGGCAATATTCAAAGTATCTGCTACTTCAAAACGTGTTGAAAATATACTACATCGTCGCTGGAAAGGTGAAAACGGCTTGAGCGACACTTTGGTCGAAAATGAATTAAATATGCAGTTTCGTAAAGTCTTTTTTTTTCATGAATGCTATGATTCTCGTTTAGTTCTGAAGACTTTTGTGGCCCTTCAGCCATCTACAAATATATTTACCGTTTGGGAGAAGGTTCGACTCAAGCGACACAGGTTTGGGACTTTACGCCTTTTTTCGCTTCAGGTAAACTCAGTGAGAGTATATAAACAAATAAATAGTAAAAGTTCTCTGAATATCAGCTGAAAATATTTTGCACGTGCTTTTAGTATTAATGTTTGTAGCAGTTTTTGGAAAAAACGAAAAACACAAGTTCACAAGAGAATTTTCAAGAGCTTGAATTTTTTATCTCATGTTTTAATCTGAAGGGTTGAGATAACCTTGCAATATCAATTAAAATTATGAAACCGAGAAATAAAATTTTTCATAAATTTCAGAAGGTCTGGTCATAGAGCAAACTATAATAATTCAAGCTCTAATGGAGGCTGTTGCGAGTGTTTAGTACCAAGAGCTATTTTCAGTTATAAAAATATCGAAATACGTAGAATTAATGGTTTCTCAGAAGACTCTTCTATCTAACCTGTCAAAGGGAATCGATTCAAAGGAATGAACCTTGTTTTTTTTTAAATGAAAAGTGTATTTTCAGAAATCATTAAAAGGTAGCGGTGATAACGACTTTTGAAGGTGATATTATTTACAAATCAAAGTAAGGACATGGGTGAACTAAATGTATTTTCTTGGTTCAATTTATCATGGCTGATGCGAAACGATTAGGTATAAAATGGTTTTCACCAGGTGGAAAACTTTAAAAGTAATTTCGGATTATTTCAACTCGCTGCTTGAACATTCACTTTGTAACAATTAACGAGTAGATTCTGTTTCGAGCGAACATTACAAAACACACACCGTTTAAAAATACAAATAGATAAGTGTTTTTGTAATAATTTTTTTTATCGTTATACATTCCAAATGACAGCTATAACTACACACGTATCGCAGCGGTTTTTTGTTGTTCAACTACTATTCAGGGTTATTACATACAAATATCAAAACTACCTTAATAGGCGAGCTTAAACTTTGTTGCTAGAAAAAGGTAATAATACTGGGTTATGTTTGACATTAATCGAATGCAATTGAAATCTTGCTTAGTTTGACAGATATTTCAGACAGAAAAAGCTGTGAAAATTTTATGTAGCTCGAGTTTTTTTGCTACTTTAGCACAAAGATTTACGTGTGTACATATACTTTGTATTTATACTGTGATAATTCATTTTCAAAACGAGCATATTAATCTTGTATATTATTCTATATGCTTCTTGGGTGCATGTTATAGTCAAAAATCGCCTGGTATTTCACCCTAAATCCCTATCTCGCAGCCCTATAGTTTAACCCCGAATTAAAACTTGTTTGTATTTTTTGTATATTTCTTTATTTTGCGGTGTTTTTATAACAGAAAATGTTAAAAAAGTAATGCGGCCTACAGAAAGAGTTTTTGGTAAAAAAATATTAAATAAGCTTTTGGTTCTGCGTGAAAATTGAGAAAAAAACCTGCACGCAACTACCATATACCGAAGTAGCTATAAAGGGAACGTTCTAACCGTGCCTTCTTAATAATGAGAGCTTTGTTTGAAAGAGGCTGCTTTTGAATAACCACAAAACAACATTAAGCTGAGATACAAAAAAGAAAATATTTTAACTCATGTGATCGCTCAACGCAAATATTAATATTGTCATACTGACAAATAAGTTTTATATTTTGAAGTCGAAATGTGTTCAAATTAAATTCAGTTATAGTATAAATATGAATATTTTGTTTTCGTTTCAGCACGGGATCTCCTAGCGAGAAGAACTATAGAAAATGCCATTATGATACTTAGGTATTTAGTAATTCACTATTTGGCCGAGTGGTTAATATCTTCGGCTATAAATCAGAGATTGCGGGCTTAAGGCCCCGCGCGTACATAAAATAAAAATTTAAAATAATTTAATTTTTTTTAAATAAAATATTAATTAAATATACCAAGCATTTTTCGACACGTTCCGGAGAACGGGAGATACTCTAATAATAGTGTTGGGATAATTTGTATAGCGCCGTTTTTGTGAAAAATCACCTCAAAGGCGCTTCAAGTATCGCCCTGGCAAAGACTACCAATCCCGATCAAAACGTTGCTTAACATAGCGATAGCAGTGTTTTTTAACCAGATCTAAAAAAGCCGGGCGCTCCTAACCTTCCTCATCTCCCTTTACTCCCCACCCTCTACAGTCACACAACATACCCCTATTTCGGGAATGCCATAGTCGCACTGGCTCCATACAGTTAGGATTCTTGTGCGCTAATCACACTAAAAATATATCTACATATAATGCAAGAGTGTCATATATAGGTATGTAGTTATATAAATGAAATAATATTAAACTGCTCTGATGAAGCACACAGATGAATGCTGCCGGTTAAATATAATAGCAAATCAAACTAAATGATTTGACTTTAAATAAAACAAAACAAACGCTTTGTAATACACAAAAAATTATCAATATTTTAACAGCCGACCTGGTTTCGCTTTGACTCGAGCTTCATCAGGGCTAAATATTAACTAATTAAAATGTTTTTCTAACTGATTAGTTAATATTTAAAGCATGAGACAAAGCGAAACTCGGTCGGCTGTTAAAATATTAACAAATGGTGGCGTATTACAAAGGTTTTGTTATATTTAATTTACAATATCACACCACTAAGTATTTGCTTTCTTCGATGCGATAAAATTTGAAAATTATGTCAAATCACAAACTGGCGAATTTTATTTTAAAAATGGTATTGACACCAAACTATGGGGGGTTATTCTGTGGACGTAAGGAATAGCGGAATGAATCTAAAAACGCAGGTTTTCAGAAGAGCCAAAACAGAATTTAGGAATTTAGTTTTTGTCATGTCCTTTTTCAAAAAAATAAACGCAAATTATTTTATTTTCTGATCTCATTGTTTTTGCTAGATATGCATCTAAAGAAAAATTCTGCATACTTAATTCAAAAAATGATATTTTTACGCATTCCGTTCTTCCTTTTGTACACATAATTGATAGTACGAGTATGTATAAAAATGGGACGACTCATTATAATATAATATAATTCTCAAAAACAAAGAAGAAAAGCTTTTGAAACTATCACATCATAAATTTGTTGTTTTACAGGACCTAAATAAACAGGTAATAAACAAATTGGAATAGGTACATAACTATTTAAATAATAATGAAAGTGCAAAAATAACTTAGTATAAAATCACAGATTTTATTTTGATTTTCATGACTGACCGGTGTCGCTTAGCCTAAGCATCATCAGGGTACAAAATTAAACTGTTTAAAAAATACAAAGTGTGCTGTTATATATACATACAGAGAGAGAATACATTATAAAATAAAATAAAAGAACAGTGAGAAAAAAATAAAATAAAATTTAAAATTATATTAAGTAACGGAAAGAAAGAGACAAAAATTTGAAATCAAAGAAGCAAAACGTCAAATGAAGAGGTGATTGAACAATAAATTATACGCTTAAGCAAAACCTGTGTCTAATATAAAGTTATTATTCCATTTTCATTAAATATGTCATACCACAAAGTGATTGCTTTCTACGAAAATATTAAAATAATAAATTGAAATAAATAAACAGAAAACGAATAATATTGATGGTAAAAAGGGTTTTTGATAAAAACTGCTGAGACAGAGACACTGTGAAAGAATATAAAAATTGAATGTTCTGTATCCGTGGCAAGACGTGACACTTGCAACGGAAACGTGCAGTAAGGTCTGTGCAGTTGTGCACGAGCTACTTTTTATACTCCGATTACGAAGATTCATAGGAGAAGCATATTCGTACCTCCATCGTAGTTCTCTTCACAAGATCTCCTTCCACAATGGTGTACTTAATGATGCGGCAAACGATGGAATTATACGTGGTGAAATACCGGTTATATTCACAATTTGTATCTCTAGATATCTGAAGAGTGAAATGTGTGATTATTGTGAATTTCGCTCATTTCCACTGGAATTTAACTGTAGAGTTGTCCGCCTCATACATTATGATGTATATGGCGAAAACCATTGTGGAATCTGCACTTCAAATCCAGCAATAAGCCATACCAACTTTTCTAACATGAGAGTTTTGTGGGCAGAGTGGTGGATTGGATGGTTTGGTGAGCGAAAGATTGCCGCTCGAACGGTTTGCTGCACTGTGTGAATATAAGCCGAAGTTAGCGCATCGTGCATGTGAGTGAATTGATGGTTCTTATTGGATTTTTTGTTGGGATTTTTAAAGTAACACTCTTCTAGTTGAGGAAAGAAATTGGTTGTCTTAGAAATTATTAAATTATGTAAATATATATTTATATTTTAAAGACAAACATTCTCTCGTTACGAATAACCTGACAATATTTGAAAAATTCCTACGACAATCATAATAAGCGGGAATAGTTGCTGGTGCAATGATGGAGGACTTAGCTAGCAAAAATAATTTAAATCACGACGCCCGGGAAGGAATCTGATGCGTTTTGTTTTTTTTTACAATATATACCGCACAAGAGTTCCAATTGCTCCCAGCCGTCTAGAGCCAGTCAGACTATGGCATGCCCGATTGGGGTATGTCGTGAGGCTAAAGGTAGCGGGGAAGGGTAAAAGTGGGGAAGAGGAAGGTTGAGAAGTACCTGGCTATTCAAATCTGGTCACCAAATACGGCTTAAGCCATTTCAAGCAACGTTTCGATTCTGAATGAGGGTCTTCACCAGGGCGATATTTAAAGTATCTACCGCTCTGGAACGTGCCGCAAATAAACTTTAAATTATTTCATATGAATTAAATGTGTTATGACACATACTAATTAGATACAAGTTATTGGCGCACGTCGGGTTTGAACCCGCGACTTTTGGATTCGTAATCGAGCATCTTACCACTCGAACATGGAGGCCGGTCACGCTTAATGCAAGACAACAACCATGCTAGGTGATAGAGGAAAATGAAATTGCCATGCCATCATTTTTATCAATAAAGGATGTGAAGTAAAAAAAAACTTAATTAAAATTCTTCTGTATATATAGACTGTACACATTCAAATTAAATTTTAGTATTATACAAGATTTACACAGTCGACTGTGATTGCACTTTAATAAAGCACGTTGAATACTATTTGCGCTACCACGATATGTCAGCGCTTCGCCATTGTTTGCCGAAGATCCCATTTCGAAGCTTTGTTTCATAATCAACTGATTTCAAGGAAACGCATGACGATGATCAACTTTATGGTAGCGTTTGCCTGAAATTCGAAGTGGTGTTGAATTTTATTTAAATTAAAAACATATTTTTCCACACTTATGTTTTGCAGTGCCACATTCAGCTGGAAAGAGCATTGCCAAATGGTTTTAAATATCCCTCCTAGAAATTCAAGTGAAATCGTGTCACGACGAGGGAAGTATTTAGAAGTGAAATTGAAAAGCGCATTGGTAAAATAGCTTACATTATTTTCAAATAAAATGTAGAGAGTAGGAAACTCTCACGAAAATGAAATAATTTGTCGAATTGCCACAATTTACTTGAATTGCTCTAGAAACCAATTTATGAATGCAAAATTCCACTGAAAAATATTTTGATTTAAACAAATTCATATAGAAGAAAACCCATTGTTTTTGACTATGTAGGTTTAACTTCGTATGATTATTTGTGCAATTCTATTGAAAAAGATATTTTTAAACATACAAAACCCTTTTGACGCAACAATTACAATCTAAGACGTTATAGGAAAAGTTAATTGACTACTTAACGATGCTAAACTTGGAGCTAATCAGCAATTTGCAGATGAACACTGTGCTTAAATAAAAATAAAATGGCATTTAAGTCATTCGTGGAAAAAAATCCTTGTACTCAACAAATAAAACGTATCACATAGAAGATATAAAAAAATATTTGGTCAACATTGTGGAGCAAAAAAAAAATAGATATTGGAATTCCTCGTTGCCAGTTCAAAGAAGCCGATATAAAAAATCTATTCATAAAAAGGAAAATCGATTTAATTTATTTTTTGTAAAAAATGGACTATATTTATGAAATGTTTCAAAACTAAACAATCACTACTTGCTGTAAGAATTAATTACAGTAAAACTTTCAGATCAAATAATTATTTTTGATTTATTTATAAAATTGTCAATGGTATTATACGCAACCATGTTTTAATGAACCTTATTTTTTTTCACATCCCAACGAGAACTACTCAATCCACAATTCTATTGAGTTAGAACAATAATATCAGAACTTTCAGATACCTTTACAAAATACTTTTTTTTACGTTTAACGTATGCATCTTCGCTATTTTCCACGGGGACGTATACGTATCTATTATACACAAAAAAAATAACTTGTTTAGATTTTTTCATCACTATTAACCACTTGTTTTTGGCAGTTTTCCACTCTGAAAATATTTATTTAATAGGGTGGTTTTTTATTTTATTTTAATTTTATAGTTATGTGTTAGTAAAAATATGTAGGCGTCGGTTATGTATTCCTGTGTTTTATGGTGGATTTAAAAAAAATCTTTCAATCGATATTTGAATCTAATACTGTTGTTTTTTTTTTGGGTTTTAAAATAAAGTGCCGTTTTCTCGAGCTCCAATCGAATCAAATAAAATTTAACTTTAAGTTTGTGGTAAAAATGAAAAACTGGGGCAGATACAATATAAAAATGCTCCAAAATTAATATTTGTTAAAAAATTACCACTTTGCGAGCAAAATGCGAACCTTGGGGTCGAAAATTAGATGTCGTTTTCTCAAGATCTATGCGACCGAATAAAATGAATCTTCGGCATTATAATATAAATGATAACTAAAAGACGATTGTATGAAAAAATCCTGCAATTGTAACATTTGTTAAAAAAAAATACCACTTTGTGGGCAAAACGCGAGACATGGGGTCGGAAATTAGATGCCGTTTTCTCAGGCTCTATGGGACGGAATGAAATGAACCTTGGGAATAATGTTACGAATGATGACTCAAAGACGATTAAATGAAAAAATCCCCTAAAACAAACATTTGTCAAAAAAAATCCACTTAACGGGCAAAATGCGATACTTGAGGTCGGAAATTAGATTATGTTTTCTCAGGCTTTATGAGACCAAATGAACTGAACCTAAGGAATAATGTTATGAATTATGACTTAAAGATGATTAAATGAAAAAATCCTTTAAAAGAAACATTAAAAAAAAAAATACCACTTTACGGGCAAAATGCGAGACTTGGGGTCGGAAATTAGATGTCGTTTTTTCAGAATCTATGGGACCGAATAAAGTGAACTTTTGGAATTTTGTATAGATTCATGAACGTAAGACGATTAAATGATAAAATCCTGCAAGTGTAACATTTGTTAAAAAAAATACCACTGTGCGGGCAAAATGCAAAACTTGGGGTCGGAAATTAGATGCCGTTTTCTCAGGCTCTACGGGGCCGAATGAAGTGAACTTATGGATCACTGCTGAAAATCATAGACGTTAGACGATTAAATGAAAAATACTACAAATGTAATATTTGTTAAAAAAATACCACTATGCGGGCAAAATGCAAAACTTGGGGTCGAGTAGAGCCGTTTTCTCAGGCTCTACGGGGCCGAATGAAGTGAACTTATGGATCACTGCTGAAAATCATAGACGTTAGACGATTAAATGAAAAATACTACAAATGTAATATTTGTTAAAAAAATACCACTGTGCGGGCAAAATGCAAAACTTGGGGTCGGAAATTAGATGCCGTTTTCTTAGGCTCTATTGAACCTTAGAAATAATATTATTAATGATCGCTTAAAGACGATTAAATGAAAAAAATCTTTTAAAGGTTACATTTGTCAAAAAAAAAATCATTTTACGGGCAAAATGCGGGACATGGGGTCGGAAATTAGATGCCTTGTTTCAGGCAAATGATTTTCATTTTTTCATTGTTAAGTGTAAACCTTTATGTATAAGAGCCTACTTAGGCGTCTACAATCAAATTGATAAATAAGCCCAGATACCTTTAGTGGAAGCAACGTTAACGAATCAATCAAAAAACTTTATTAAAATAGGTGTAAAACAGAGACAGAATATAGTGTTTAGTCTGTACATAAATATATCAAAAGATCTGTCAACCACATTTAACAAGTCACTAAACGTAATACAAAAAAAAACATTTTTGAAGAAATAATAAGATTTAGCTTCAGGGATGTAAATTTAAATTTCACACAGATTTTTCAGGAAATTTATGGGAACTTAACTAAACTTCTCAGGAAATTAAAACCAATTTAAGGATTTTTTCGTAAAACCGATAGCGAAAATAAGCAAAACTAACTAACTGGATTAACAGTAGAGCGTCTTACCACTTAGCGGTCTTCCATAGTCAAGGCCCTCAACTGCGAATAAAAAGGTGTCGGGTTCAAGCCCGGCATCCGCAAATAAATTTTGTTGAATCAATATGTGTCATAACACATTTCATTCATGTTAAATAAAATAAAATATATATTTCGGCATGTTCCAGAGTGGTTTATACTCGTATCGCCCTGGTGAAAGACCACCATTCAGAATCGAAAAATTTATTGAGATGGCTTTAGTCGTGTTTGGTGACCAGCTCTGAATAGCCAGGTACTTGTCTACCTTCCTCTTTCCCATCTCCTTCCCCTCCTCGGTATCTTCAGTTTTACAAAAAACCCCGAACGGTGAAACTATAGCTTCACTGGGCCTTGACGGTTTAGAGCAGTTCAGACTCTTGTTTGGTATTCACTATAAAAAATATATAATGATCAACTTTCTTCATTCATATCCAACCATTGTCTTATAGATATAATTTGAGACAAGTATTTAATTCACTTAATCGTGCCATGTCTTTCAATGGTAGTTAAAAACGCATCTTTTACAAAGTAAAAAGAGATCCTGATATATTTCGGCTCTCTTTAAAGAGAGAGAGTTTTGTTTAGATACCTCGCGGAGCCTTCCATCTTCATATGTGTTTATTTGAAACATAAAGAAGCATTAGAAGAATACCACTTTCCCCTCTCCAGTTGTATTTACGACCGAGATGGCCAAAAACAGTAAAAGAAAAAGCATTCGTACATTCCAGCATACTACGCCCACCCTTAAATGATCCCCATTTTTCATTTTTTCCGCGAGATTAGATTTACGACGTTTGAACATCTAGTACAATATTTTTATGACTTCCAGCACGAGTGTCAATTTATCCAAAATAACTTATGGGGTGCCATTGCAGAATTTAATAAAACAATGTGTTTCATTTATAATATTGATGTTGCTCTGCTTTGAGTCAGGGAGTTTTGGTTTCGAATCTAGTTGCTGCTCACGAAGACAATGTTATTTTTTTTTCCATTTCGTCTATCGATGTTTTTGGATTGGATATATGGTATTTGAAGTTTGGTGGAACCCACAAAACATGTATTACAGCTGTTGTGGGAAAAAAAACTAAAAAATTCACTTTACGATACTTTACTAAAATAATTACTTAATAATAATAAAAACTAAATAATAACTTGAATGAGACCTCTGATTTTCTTTACATTGGATAATTTGAATAATGCCGTTTTCGTGAAAAATCACCTCAAGGGCGCTGTTTCATACAATTAGTTGGTTGGTACACGCTGAGGAATTAAAGAATTACCCTTACAAAAATTTGTTTTTTATTGGACAAATTTACCTGATTATTAAGAACATGACTAATAATTTTTACGGCCTTCTTTCATTATATTTTTTATAATTTTAAAACAATATAATTGTAACAATATTTTCGTGACCCGCGTAACATTTTTTTTTTCAATCGATATATTTAACAAAGCAGTAGACATATTTTCCAGTGAATAAACCCCAACTTTTTCTCATTTATGGGTTTGAAATTGTCTTTTGATAGTTTAAATAAATACGTTTCTCACTTACATTCTAGAAATGGATGATCTTAGATGAGATGACAATTCAATGGTTTTTTATGCGGTAAATAAGGTAATAAAAGCGATTATTAAGATATTTGATCATCTAGATAGCAGATTTTTGATGTAGATACCATATGGTCGAAGAAAGTTGAAAATGACTTCTTTTGCTGCTTTAATTGCATAACTCAATATTTTTTAGTGAGTGATTGAGAAATGACTACATTTGCACTCGAAAATGTAGTTGGATCAATTTTGAATACAAGTATTCGTTCTACCAGAGGTTTTGGATATCCAGAATGAGCTTGATTTTTTTTTGTTTAATTACTGAGGAAATTGACGTAAGTCGTATTTAAAAGCATGGTCGCAAAACATTTGGAAAGTGAAAGTACGTTTCTACAAACTCTTTGTCAACCGAAAGCAAATAAAAAAGTTAGTATAAATTTTTGATTTCGCGTTTAGGCTCAACAGCCAAAAATAACATTAAAATTCACTTTGTAGCATTCCAATAAAACAAAATATGTAACAATATATATAATAATACACATGAATTTACCTGTAAATCCTTGATGGGCAGTTAGGAAAATGTCTAAGTTTTACAGCGAATAAAAATGTTTTGCTATAATATTTTAAATTCTATGAAAAACATACTAACATGTCAGTAAAAAGAATGCAGTTTCAAAACCAGCGCAGCCATTTTAAAATGTTTTACTTTAAATTACAGTATGCATCTCATAAATAATTTAAATGATTTCTGTTTAAGAATTGCATTTACTGAAAACCTTGGAAATTTCTTTAACTACCCGGATAGAATTCACAGGTAAATAATTTGTAGTATTGCTTGTATTAGAAAGCCAAAGTTGGATGCTGATCCTTAATGCAAAACAATAACCCCTGAAATTCCGCGGTATGAGAATGAAAAACCACGACTCTTTTGCAGTCAAAATGGCCCAGGAAGCTCTAAAGAATTGACTTTCTTAATCTAACAATAATAATAAAAATACTTACAAAATTCATAAAGGTATATTTTTATAAAATATACCAATAGAGCGCTCAACAGGGATGAAAACGGTTGTGTGAGTGCTATTTATACTTAATTATATTCTAATGAATAAACTTAGCACTTTTTCAACCATCTATACGAGTACATATTAAACGTATTTTCCCTTTTATGTAATTAAAATATTCTTGAAACAATCAAAGGCTCACAGTTCAGGCAACGTGAATTGTTTGGGAACGAAAGACCCAACTTAGAGCTTCATAATATTTCATAGTTGATTGTGTTGTATTTAATAAACCGCGAAGAGTTTGTAACGAGTTGAATTAATGTAACTTTTGAGACTTGGGAAAACCACAAGTATTTGTGTTTAATAAAAACTAGTAACTAAGTAAATATAAAAAGTTATGTTACAACTGGTGGTAACTAAAGTATGTTTTATCTGACCGTGTAATTATTGACATTTTAAAACAACTTGCTTTCCTTACTTACTAAAACATTATATTTTTGAAAGAATTTTTCTTTAAAATTTAAATACATTATAAGCACGAAAAAAATGTATACATTGCCACTATAATATAGTGATTTTTTTTCAATTCGAATTAGCTTTTAAAGATCTACGGAAACGCGAACGTTAAAAATGCGTTGTGCTGACAGAATTATTTGTAACTAAGGAAACCATGTAACCGATATTGCATTGCTCGTTTATAAATTGACTCAAATGGTTTTAATGTTTCCTTGTTCATAGAAACGTAAAAAGCTGATTGTGTCCTGTTGGATTTCAAAGTAATAATTTGTTAAAGTTCTTACCTTGATGCTAGTTCTTTTACCTATATAACCATTTCGCCATATCAAATTCCATATTCAACAACACCGTGCTCGAAACAATTTAATATCAAACAGAATAGTTTTGATGTGAAAAAACGTGCTGGTTCGTACATTTTTTCGCTCGTTCTTCGGTTTGTTGTTTTGATTTCCAAATAATATAAAGTAAATGTAGTATTTTGCATTTAAGAATACATAAATAAGCGTGATGTACTCGTTTCGTTAATATTACAATTATTTAAAAAAAACTTCAAGAACTTTCAACTTCAAGTACATCGGTGAGTGAATGGTTTCCCATTTTTTCATCATTCCATAATTTTTAGACAAGCTACAATTAGACATTTCCATCATGTAGCATACTTTATCATTTACAGTCCACTATTTTTAAAATTCATCTGAAACTGGAAACGTATTCGGTGTTTCATCACAGCTTCGGATTTATCACTGATAAACGAATCAAAGATTGATGATATCAAAGCTTATATTAAATCTGAAAACCAGGTTTACAAGTTACGAAGAATTCGGTCATCGCATTGCGTTTGCCTGGGAACCGATATGATATAAATCAAATATTTTCTACATTCCAACACCCATTTGTTCTTCCCCCTCTCTTTTGATGTCCGGTAGAAGTTCTAATTTGAACTAGGTAGTATTCTTAAATATTGGTCGAAAATTATTTTTTCTGAAAATAAATTAAATTGATTCTATTGTTGCTTACGTAACACATCTTAAAAAAATATTACATCGCCTTTGAAATGTCAGACGAGCCAGACACCTTTTGCACATTTAACAAAGTTACTTCATTTACGCAAATTACTTGTTCTGAGGAAATTTAATTTTCGATTTCCTCCGTTTAAGAAACAGCGAGTCAAATTCAAAAACAAGCTAATGGCCATGTCAAACTTATCACACTTTAATTACATTTTCTTATTACATTAATGGTTTATTTATTGTTGTTGTGTTTTTTTGGGAACTACAGGAAACATTAGGGACTCAATAGCCTTCCGCACAAATAATTAGACAGGAATATCTCTTTTATTCCTTCATAGTTAACGATTTGTACTAGGAAATTGCTGAAAGGAAACAACCTTGAATGTAACGAGCTATTTTTTTAGTCGTTTGAAAAACGACAATTTCGTTTTATATGATTTATAATAAAAGCATACAATATTTACTCAAACTAGTTCGAAATAACACTACAAATTTCAGCAGAAATAACATCTTATCCCAACTATTAAGTAGGGATGGTAGAAGTTATAACGGCCTCTATTAGTCAAGTGGTAAGACGCTCGACTACGAATCCAAAGGTTGCGGGTTCAAACTCGAGGTGCGCCAACAACTTTTATTTGATTAATATGTATCAAAGCGCATTTAATCCAAATAAAATATTATAAAGTAAATTTGCGGCACGTGCCAGAGTGATAAATACTCCAAGAGAAAAAGAGTGAAAGACCAACATTCAGAATCGAAACGTTGCTTGAAATAGCTTTAGCCGGGTTTTGTGACCAGATCAGAATAGCCAGGTACTTCCCAACCTTTCTCTTTTATTTACGGAATAGAAATAAGTCACTTAATTTAAAAGCGAAATTTCAAACCACCAATTCATTGTACAGTTATTTTTTCTCGTAAAAATGTGTTGTAACAAAAATATATTGAATCAATCGCTTTTATGTTCTTTGAGCTTCCATGTTAGTGCGGCGCTTTGACGATGCTTGCCGAAGGCCATATCCTGACTTTTACATCCCTCCGGAAACACTGGGTCACGGGCTAAAAGACACACTGAGTATATAACTCCATGGGTCGAATAAAAAAATATTGAATAACATGATTTCAGCATTTTCTCAAGAGTCGAAGAAAAGAACGTAAAATACATGCAAAATTTATGGTTTTATAATTCGTTTTAAAGTTTTTTTAAGAATTATACTATTGAAATTTTGTTTGTGTTTTAACTTTTCGTGTTTTTTTTTCAAAACTCACTTTTTGATAATATCGAAACTCTAGGCATATAACGAAACAACACAGGAGTTAAATTAAATTTAAAATTTTAACTTTAAAAGGAATCAATATTGTCAATAAATATTCCGTCATCCAGAAGGTAAGACAACTATAACGTGAAGTAATGTGTTTATCTAGGCAATTTACGATTTGAATATAATTAACAAATTTGATTAAGTTGTTTTAATTTTTACATTGAGAATCATTAAAATATTTTTTATACTTCCAATAGTTCAACGAAAAATCAAGAGCGCTGGTCTTGCACGCAACAATTTGATTTTTTCACAGAAGGTTTAATATTATTAAAATATTTAAGAATCAGATTTAATTATATTTTGGTAAAATGTGTTTAACGTTATCTTGAGGTGATTTAATTACTAAACGTGGCTTATGTAACTTTAAAAATATACAAGTAATAAATGAAAAATACTTTTCAATTCTTTTCCTTGAAGTGAAGATAAAAATCGGAAATACGAAAAATACGAAGTAATTTTTTGAAATTAATTAATAAAACACCTGAAAAAAGTTATAAAATATAATACGGAAACGAAAAAACCCTTTTTTTGATTTAAATTAAAAACAAATTGCTTTATTAAATGGAACAAAAACGATTCATTTATGAGATTTTAATCCTTAATAATTACGAGTCTTATTTTATGTAATTATTATAAACCTTCCACAATTTGACTACGTGTCCAAAAAGAGTTGAATATATACACCGAACCATCTATTGCAAAAAATGTTTGTCTTCTAATTTGGTAAAAAATAAACAAAGTTTTTTAAAACAAATAATTTATGAGGCTTTTACAAGATTAGTATAACTTAAAAAAATAAAAAATAATATGGTATCTTCGAAAGATAAATATAATAACAGAAAAACAACATTTTACTTGTGCATTTCTGACTCAGTGTAACTTGTTTTTTACGCTTTCCGTCTTACTCATTAGATTTTTACGCGCCGACCTAGCGTTGGTTTAGTTACACCGGACGTAGGCCATTAAATTAGACAGATAAGCCGTGGTTTTAAAGCAAGTTTATCGCTATTCCGACCTTATAACACGCGTAACATTTACACCTCGTTTATAAGTAAGGGGGTTTGCATATAAGGTTTTGCTAATTCTTCACCTCAAAAACGGGTACAAGATTTTTTTTTCTCCTATTCATTCGCTAATGACCCTCGCGTCATTAGGTGTATTTTGAATCCTTTATATTCTGGAAGGAATTTCGTTAGAATTTGGAATCTTTACTCTAAAAATCTATCATTAAATTTGTTTGTTTGCGATGGTCCAGTGGCTTTACTTTAGCTTATATCATATTGTAAGAGTAGATAACGTAGTTGTTCAAAAATTCATTACTGAAAAAAAACATTTAAATTTGTAACCTTTTTGTATTGAGACTGAAATACAGAATTTAGTACTTTTGATCAATCATGTCGATTCCAGGTTTTTTCTGCTTGTAATATAATAAGTTCTCGTTTCTTGGCTTTTTCGACACATTTAAACCGAAGAAAAACAACCCTTTCAACCTTTTGATCTGCTTTGTAAAATGGAGAAGTCTAATTGATCTCAAAGCAAAACAATTTTCCCTGGTCGCTATCTAAATTTAATTCATCTTTAAAATCAGAGTTTTACTTCAAAGGAGCAACAGTATATTCAATGGTCATTTTTTCCCGTAAAAGCAACAAAAAAATGTAAATTGCAATAAAAGCTAATGTAACATCCCACCCGAAAAAAAAATGCATGTGTGAAAAGTGACTTTAGTACAAACCTTTGTCGATTTGTCGAGGCGCGTGCTTAAGCACGCTGTTTATCTGTTAATCCACTGACCAAGTCCACAAAAAAATATTCAAGAATCAGTAAAAGGCGCCGAATGAGAAAGGAAAAGTTTTAAAAAATATTTACTTTCTTTTAAATATGTTTTTTCCTTGGGTATTGTAAAAAATCGTCGACATTCGTGTTACAGTGTAGCCAATACGACGGAGGTAAGTAATTTAGGGTTAAACAGCTGTATTTGGAAGCCACTTCTGGGCTGGAGTCTGAAAAAACTTGATTAACTAAACCCGTTGGAATTTCTGCAAAGGAGGGTTAATAATGCATTGTTATTAGATCAATTATTGAAATCTTGTATGCACAGGCGGAACGCAGGTGTGCTGAGTCAGATTGATAAGTTTTATAATTAAAACTGCTTGCGAGAACTAGCAGCATTTATCCCTGGCGCTCAGTCTATAGTTAACACTCCAACAGTCAAGAGCAGAACGCTCGTTCGCTGTTGATGCCGGCAGCATAAAAATAAGTCGTTACTCCAATTGTTAGTTTGTAATATGGCTTTAGTGTGAAAAGAGATGCCGGTAAATGTTGGTCCTTTTTAATTTAATCCAGGCATCTTCAAGACTCGCTTGCAAAATCCTAACTCAACTTTTCCATACCTACGTCGCCTGATTGGATGGCAACATAGTTTCCTTGTCTTTTTAAAGTTCAGCCAGACGAGTTCATATAAATTTGTGAGATATTCAATAGAAGTAAAATACTTTTTTCAAAGACTAAACAGTGCAATAAAATCAGCTCTCAAACATATATTTATGTTTGTTAAATGTAGGTATCTTAAAATAACTCTTGCGATTTGACAAAAGGTTTGAAAGCTTACTTTTATATCCAATACATTTCGGAACATGTTTTCAATCGAAACAATAAAACTTATTGGGGAATTGCGTTTGAAAAATATGGCCATTTTAAAGATTTATGTTGAAGTAATCGCAAAAATCCAGCGAAAAATGAAAATAAACAATTCCAAAGGGAGTGCCTGTACACACGCTCGAGCTTTTTGTTTGAAACAAAATCTCTAGATAATAACCGAGTGTAATAATATAACTTTTCACAATATTTTCGTGAAGGTAGTCAATATATTATACGTTTTTTCACTGTTTGACGATTTCTGTGGCGAAGGGTGAGAACTTTGGTTCTGAGTTCAGAGGTATCAGGTCGAAATACGGTGTGGTGTAAATAGAATTAAAACTGACAAACAATTGAGCAATTTAAACATTTTTGAATCAGTTTTTTTTAACCACTTTTTTAAAAAAAGTGGTTAAAAAAACAAAGTATATATGGCGTTGATTGGAGTTCAATATGGCAAGCCAAAAAGTTAATGCTTTTTACGAATATATTTTTGAATCAGTTTCATTAAGAGGCGGAAAAACTCTCGGTATGGCGTTGATTAGAGTTCTCCATGTTTCATCAAAACATTGCATAAAATGACTTTAGTAGTGTACAATACTAAATACGGATATTCAAGTACTTCTCAAAGTTTGTATTTTTCTCCTTTTCCACCTATCAATTTTTTTGACTTCAAAACATTCATTCATCGTGGTGCCATAGACTTTTGGTGATATTTAAAGTTCCATTTAAAAAAAATCAGATGGGAAGAAAATATCCATTTTTTTAATAAAAAAAAATCTGAAGAAAATTCAAATATAAGTTTGATATCGTTTAAAAATGCAGCATTCTACTGAGGTCTTGATAGCTTAATTTTAAAGTAAAGTAAAATAGTTAATTTATTTATTTTTTTTCGTAAGAAGCAATCACATGGTGATTGGACATTATATTAATAATAAAAGAATACTTTGTTTTAAAACCACAGAATTTATTATGATGAAGGCCAACCGGCTTCGCTTGGATCAAGCTTCGTCAGGGCACATATAATGACTAAAGAAAAAATACAGAGTTAACAGGTATATATAGGTACAACAGTAAATGATAGAGTGAGACAGTATACAATACAAAGAAGGAAGAGAGAGAGCATATATTAGAGGGAGGGAACAATTGAAAGTGCTTAATATATATTACGAAGAATTGGTAAATAAACAAGTGTACATAATATTATATGTGCCCTGACGAAGCTTGATCCAAGCGAAACCGGTTGGCCTTCATCACAATAAATTCTGTGGTTTTAAAACAACGTATTCTTTTATTATTAATATAATGTCCAACCACCATGTGATTGCTTCTTACGAAAAAAAAAATTATTTGATTATCTTACTTTACCTTACGTGCTTCGTTCTAGTATTGTGAAATGAATTTGTTTTTTTTTTTAAACATGTGTAAAAAAATAATTTTCATACATCTAAATAAAAATACAAAAACAACAACAAAAAACAAATGATCAAATATAAATCCTGCTTTTTCTATAAAAACCATGGCGCTCTTCGAAGCCACTTTCCTTTCATTCATGCTTGATATAAGTTGAAACCGAAACTAACTTTATTTGTGAATAAAGTGAACATGAAAATCCGTAAACCATCCAAAACAGGGATACTTTTAGTTATAAATCAGGAATAGAACTCCAGTACGTATATGTGATCCGGAACTCCATTCGAATTTTTCAAATAATTCCCCGACTCGGTCTTGAGCAAATTTGACTATGTAAGTTTCCCCGGCACGTGATGACATCATAAGACTACGCGATCACATTCATCCTAACTCTTCCCGGAGCTTACACAAATCATGCTTTTGCAAAACGTCGTAAACCTCAAATATTTATAAGATAAAAAAATTGTTTTTGTTTTGTTTTTGTAAATACCGCACAAGAGTTCCAACTGCTCTCAATAATAATAATAACAATGCATAAACATAGCGCAGTTATGTGATATTTCACCTCAAGTGCGCATTATCTCTCCACTATGGCAATAGGAAGTTTGTTGGTATTCAATCAGTTCTTATTCATTATTAATAGAAGTTAAAAACTCACATTTCTTGCATGTTTTTGACTCATTTATATAATATTGAGGATTAAAGAAAAAACCGTTATAAGATTGAGAAACACAATAAACAAACTTCTTTATTTTATTTAAAAAAAAAAGGTAAACATTCCCCGGTTACAAATAACCCGACAGTATTTGAAAAACTCCTACTAACATCATAATAAGCGGAAGATGTTGCTTGCGTAATGATGGAGGACTTGAGCCAGAAGAGGAATTGAACCCATGACGCCCGGGTGGGAATCCGACGCGTTTGTCCACTCAGCTACCGACTGGCCAATGCTTATACATATAAGAATACGAATAATTTTTTTCATCTTGCAAAGTTATAGATTTATGTTTTCACTGTGTAAAAATTGTAAGGTCACTTATGGAAAAGAAAAGGTCAACCAGTACTTTAAGTACACAAATGAATTATGAATAAAAGTACCCTCGGTGAAAAAAAAAAGATTTCAAGATGAATTATCAATATTTAGCAATTGGAGTGTGGGTGGTATCCGATATAACGTCTTATTTTTTTACATTTCTTCAAGTAATGCAGATCTGTACTGTTCATATTTCATGATGATGAGTTGCAACTCCTGCTTGAAGAGGCGTTGAGCATGGCATTGTAGTAGTCTAGCTAACTGAGCTAGAACTAAACCCAACCGTCTGGAACCAGCAAGACTATGGCATTCCCAATCGCAAGGCTGAAGATATTGGCGAAAGGAAGGATATGAGAAAGAGGAAGGTTCGAAAGTATTCAGGTTTACTAAAAAATGATTTTTTTTTTAAAAAATCAAATAAATAAAAAATTACCCCTTAAGGCAATATATTTATATAAACAGCCCATTCATGGTAAAATATTAACATATCGCTTGGAAAAAAATAATATCACAGTATTTCATGGTATTTTAACATGTATAAAAAAGCTATCGTAAACACACCTTTACTAAAGCTTAATAAGCTTGTGAAACTTTCCGGTAAGTGAATTTGTGCACTTTGCAATTCATCCCTCTTCTACGTAGCTCCGTGTCAACATGGAAACGCCACCTATTGAATCTGCACGGAGTTCAATAAGGCTCTGCAGTTAATTGATTTAGCTGGACCAAGCCTGGGTTAGAGGAGGTAAGGATCAGCGAGGAATATCATCGATTTCTCCGTTACTCGAACCGTCCAAACCTGACGTGATTCGTTTGGGTGCGCTTTAACCCCATCCATTTAAGATTTTATTGGTTCATAAGCCACTTTTGACTCTTTCGTTTCATTTTATCGGTCTCTTTCTTTCTGTTCCTTTGTTTTAATTTAAATATTAATATTTTGTTTTCTTACTGTTCTCTTATTTTATTTTATATTGTGTTATTTTTCTGTATGTACGAGTATATATAACAACGCACTTTGTATTTTTTGTTTAGTTTAATTGTGTACCCTGATGAAGCTTAGGCTTAGCTAAACCAATCGGTTATAAAAATAAAATCTGTGGTGTTATACAAAGTTATTATTCATTTTCATCAATTGTAATTTACATTCAAGATACATTTTAAGTTATACAAAGGAGTAATATAAGTTAAAAATACAATGTAAGTATACAATTACAGCGTAGGTCTTACAATTAGTTACATTATCATTGTAAATTGCACAAAATAGTGTAATACGTGTATAATACATTGCATAATGCTAGTAAATATTGAATTAGCTACCTACTTTATGTGAATTCTACGCTTCAAATAGAGATGGACGGTAAAATGGATGGTTAAAGTACTGTAGACTTTAAAATTCAATTTGTATGCAGATCACATTTCTAAGTTCATTTTATGAAGCTCTTCGTTTGTGTTGAAATTGATTACAGCTTGGTAAAAACATTTACATATATTTTTATCGGTTTAACAGTACGTTATTATAAGTAGTAGGTAATCATAATGACTCGTTCTATTCAATTAAAAGTACGTTTTAATGGTAACTGTAAAAACTTTATGAACTCAGAATTTTATTGAACCTCCCAAAATGGTCGAAATTGAAGAAGTAAGTGGCGCCATAGCATTTAGCGTTACATGACATCACATAAAGTTAAATATCAACAACAGTAGTAAATCATTGTATCGATAACTGTTACGTCAAGAGAGTTGGATATGTTGGTTAATTTACCATTTAAAAAAAAAGATTTATCACTTGTGTGAACGTACCTTTATATTTTTAAGAATTGATGTCTGTTATTCTTTTAGTGATAATCTCTAATTAAATAAATAATATTACATTAAGAATTTGTTATTTGAAAGTATTTTATATGGATTGTTATTTGTAATTGACCTGAGTATGCTTATACATATGATTTAACAAAACTAGTTGGCATAATTTTACAAATAAACATATATTCGTAAACGTCTTTCAAAGGGAATGAACCAAATTATTTTGATTATTAATCATTAGAACTCTCACATTGGCCGTAAATTCACTAATATTTGAAACTTTTCTTTTATTCAATTTTTCATGTTTTTTGGATTGGTGAGTTAAGTTGTGATTGTTATGGAATTAACTGGAAGAAGCCATTCTTTAAAAAATAAACTACAATTTTCACCTTATTTTAAACCAAAACTGTTAAGCGTCAGCACCCAAAAATACACACTTTCTGACTTTTTAATTACTACAAATGATTTATCTGTTAATTCTATACGGATAGTTAGGAAAATGTCTAAGGTTTGAATACAATTTCTAGACAGTATTCTTTTTTATTTTTTGTGAAATGCGTACTGGAATTTCAGGTAAAACGTTTAAAAGTGCCTTCGCCGGTTTTCTAAACTGCACCTTTTACTAATATTTTAGTATGTTTTTAATAAAATTTGAAAGCTTTCAGTTAAAAAAAATAGTTCATTCGAAACCTTTGACAGTTTTCTAACTACCCATATAAAATTTACAAATGAATCGTTTGTAGTATTGATTGTATAAGAATGCTAAAAAGTGACGTTTAATGCCACTTTTGGGTGCTGAGGAATAAACATTTTGAATCTATCAATCTTTAAAAACCATTCAATTAACTGTTGATTTTTAAATACTGAACAATTTTTCAGTTACCTCGTTTTGGCCTTTCTTCCCCTTTATCCCCGCTCTGAACTCTCGTCCCGACTTTCATGTGTTCAATTGCGAGCATTCCTCCTGGGTGCCTCGTCACACGTATCGGCGCCGGGACAACACGTGAGATATTCCCGTTTCGGCTTCGGCTCGGCGTCGGTACAGATCACATGGATACGTGACGGGCAGCTGTAATTTATGACGTAATTTCTGCGAATTTTACACAAATAAACAGACGACATTTGTATGCCGAGTCTTATTTCAACGCGCGTCGCTTCGTCTGCTTTCGACAAAACGTTTTATGGTAAATTAATTGAATGTGGCTCCTGCGAATGTGATGATTTGCATCATAAGTAAGAGCCCTTTAAATCTCAATACGTGAAAAGGAAAAGAGTTACAAGTTGATATTATCCATATTTGTCCTCGCAAAATATGAATAATATGGCCGCTCATTTGTTTGAGTTGAGGAGAAAAAACGTGATTTAAAAAAAAATAAAATTAAACAGAATTCTAGGTAAACAAAACTTTTTGGTTAGAAGGGATGTGTACATCGTTACCAATTTCTTCAAATTGATTCGTGGATGTTTAGAAATCTTGGCTATCATGGAGAGCATTCAATTGCGTTTCCCCGATGGTTATCGTTTTCATCGACAGCATAGATTGTTTTATTTCCCGGCCTGCAGGAATATCTTGCCAATGGCCATGCCAGTGGGGAGGGCACTCTTGCTGTTGAATCGAATTGCTTCGGATATCGACATATTTTGCTTCAGAAAAACTGCTTTTAAACAGCAAGCCTTGTTGCTGCTTGCCTTACTACAGTATATTATTCATCCATTGTGTTTATTTATAATATTTTAGAACCATGTCTTACTTTTTTAATTACTTATTTGTCTCTCTCTTGTTCATTATATATGCTTTATATTATCTTTTTTTATTTTTATTTTATTCCATACACATTTTTTATATGTCTTTATAAACGATTAAAATTACAGTTTTTTTTAAATAATCATAAAAGTTTCCACAAAGAATAGCTTCCAAAAATAACCGGTTTTGACCGCAGAAGATATATTAAGTAAAAATTTTTAAGCATAAACTGGCTGAAATATGTATGAAAGACGAAAGCTGGCTCAAATATGCACTAACAACGGAAAAGGGCTCAAATATTCACTAACGTTGAAAATTCCTCAAATATGCATTTAACGTAATGCAAATTTACATAAACCGATGTCTAATCCAGAGTTTACGCTTATCCCACACACAATTTTTTATATTTTGTATTGTATTTAGATATACCTATATTATAAAACCTCTTTATTTATTGTGCATATTTAAAACTTATTTTAAATTAATAAAAAAACAGAACAAAGCTTTTGAACTTCCATCAAAGATCTAATATCTTGATACTGATGGAGAAATTTATGAGACCTCTGAAAGCTTTGAAGTGATGCTGTTTCTAATTCGATAACTACTGTAGTTCCTTCGGCGTGCATACAGTTTTATCTATTGATTTCCTGAGATTTGTAAGAAGTCTGAAGACAGCGCGGAAAGTGAAAATTGGATGGATTATCATGTCAAGAAATTCTACCAATCTGAAAATAGGATGCCCAAAGCCTTCTGCAGATTCCAGAGAAAAGGTTTAAAATGCTGGTTATTGAACCTGGTCCAAGAAGGTATGTTATTTTATCAACTAAGATACTTACATGTTTAAAAATAGATAATATTGGGGAGCTAATACAAACACCATTAAAAGAGGAGAAATATTAAAGTCTTTTCTACATCTCTACGGCGAATAAACATTAATTTGAAAGCGTCTGGATAATCAAATAATTCACTAGTATTGATGTCGGGGCGGAGTCTTCAAAGATACTAGGACGCCGAGCGTAACATGAACTGTTTTGTCAGAATATGACTCCACTATATTTTTTTCAGTATTTCACATTAAGTACTGGTCACTTAGCATTGATCACATAAATAGTTAAAAAAATCGTCCGAACTTTGATCCGTTAACATCGTATTTTGCTACTAGCCCACCTTTGGTCTGGAGCCCCAAAATAGCTGGAAACAAAACACTAGACTCTGCAGGTGCGAACAGTATGTTAAATAGATTCCCATTTCTTAACAAGCGAATTGAAATCTTTAAAGCACAGGCGACAGTTTGAATACTGTACTTTTGTTCTACAGGTATTAAAATGAAAGATGCTCCGAGGTACTTGCATCATTGATCCATTTAGCAAACGCCCGTCCAAATTTTGTACACGGTTGACTTACGCATTATGAGAACGAGTCGCTTATACGACCCGTCTTTGTGTTTAAAATCATGACTATGGAATGATTTACCGGCCTCTATGTTTCCTGCCTCCTACGACATGAGTATTTTTAAGACCAAAGTTCACTTCTTAAGAACTTCCACACAGCATCCCTTAATATGACATTGGCCCTAAGGAAAATTCTCCTGTGCTGTGTACTTGCATTCTGCTTAAATTCGGTCACTATGCTAAATTAGTGAACAAAAGGTTAGTACTTTTTAATAAAAAAATGTATTCTCATTGTTGGTAGACGCTATATTCTTTATTTCTACATACGAGAGATAATAACAGTGCTAAATCATACTTAAAAGGCGTCGGGATTTATTTACAAATCCATTTTCTTTGGGACAATCTCGTTTCTCATAATATGTATAAAAGATAAACTCGAAGCTTATATAAAATTACGTTTTGTTTAAATTTATTTGACTGTATCTTCTAAGGCTGTTCATAAAAAAATGTTTTATCTACATAAACAATTAATAGTTTTACTATCAAAATAAAACAGTAATTGATGTTTGTTTTCCTCTCGGTTTGTACTTTGTTATTTTATATGTATAAAACCAATCAGGAAATTTATGTATTTGATGTTATCTCATTTTACGAAAAGTCATATTCACAAGTGAAAATCTTGTTTCTCTTTATTTATTTATTTATTTTTTGGATGATTTTTATAGCGCCGTTTTTGTGAAAAATCACCTCAAGGGCGCTGTACAAATCTTAATTTCTACTTAATATTAATTCTTAGTTTAATGGTCAGTAGTCAGAGTCAGGAGCCGAGTCCAGCGGTGACCAAAGGTAGCCGGAATTCGTCGCCGGTGTCAGAAGGCGGCTTGGTGGTGGGCGGCGTCGGCTTGGGCGGCACGGGCGTCGTCGTAATCGTGGTCGTCGGCGCTGCGGCGCTGGTCGTGGTGGTCCTTCTCTTCTTCTTGCGGAAAAACTTGCGCAGCTGCCCAGGCATGTTTGTTGCTGAAAAACATCAGGTCCAGTCAGAGTATGCTGCGCTGGTGCGGAGTTCACCAATCCGCCATTTTTCTTCTCGACTGCTTCAAACCCTGTCCCACGCTCTTCTTCCTCGTACCCCATGGACGGTGCCGGCGACGGAGACACGCAGACCAGGAGATCGCGAGGCTGCAGAGAGGCCGATGAAGGAACTAACTGGGGGGCTGGCCTCGAGTGGTGTTCGTAGAAACTTCATTGCTGAGCTGAAAATGCCATAGTCCCACAAAGTTGGACGCAGTTGAGACTCTTGTTCGGTATTCTGGCAGGTCCATCAGATAGACACCAATTTTAAATGATTTTTTATTTTAATTATTATTTATTAATGAATTAATTTATTTTTTATTTTATTTATTTATTTATTTTATTTTTATTTTATTTTTTTATTTTATTTTATTTTTTTTAATTGTTATTATTATTTTATTTATTTATTTTTTTTTTTGAGTGATTTGTGAAATATCCTACTTATTTGGCGAAAAATAACAAGACTAAAACACGTCAGGCAGCTGCAAGAAAGCCACATTTCTAACAGGTTATATGCGCAGGCAAAAGAAGAACTGATGATTGTATTGAATTGACAAAAAAAAAAAAAAGGTCACCACCGGGCCGGCGGTCGAAGGACGGAACATGTGGCAAATGGTCATCGACGTCATCGTCGTGTGACATTCAGGCTTTAGCACTGCATTTAAAAAACTGTTGAAGATTCAAATATTTTCTTAAAAAATCAATTACGTCGAAACTATCACTAAAATTATTTAGGTTTATTCACTATACACAACAACGGTAATTTTAGTGTAATTTTAAAGAAGTAATTTGTAAAATATCCTACTTATTTGAAAAATAACGAGTCTCTTGTACTTAAGAATCACTTCACGTTACGAGTACATACGCGCAAGTAGGAATGACACTAAAATAAGGGCAGTAGTGAGAAAAGTAGACAAATTTACGAGAATTTTATCTTCCAGGAAATCCACGTTTGCGATTTATATGCAAGCACCATCTTCTCACACACTCAAACACGTGATTTATTCTTTGCATATCACGTCGCATCAAAAACTAAATTTAATAAAAATAATAAAAAAATTGAACGTAACTATAAATTTGGTCGACGTGAAATATTGTTTTTTCGTTGACGATCAGCAGTCGTGCTCGGTAGTTTAAATACATTACAAACAATGTCACTACTGCAGTGCAATATCGTCACTGGAAAGGCAAAAAGGGCTGAAACGCCATTTTGGGAAGTTTACACCAGTTTTTTTGTTTGACAATAAAGTTCTTAGTAGCCTGGTTGAATTTTGAAAATAAAAATAACTCGGGTAACTCAACGCTCTCACTGAGTTACCCGAATGGACAAAAAGCTAAACAAAATTCAGAGTTGTGCTGCTTGAGTCAAGCCTTCTCCCAAATGGTACATATATATTAGATAAACGGCTAGAGGGCCACAACAGTCTTCAGAATCAAAGGAGAGTCAGAGCCTTCGATGCAGAAAAAAGAACTAATCAAAACTGCATATTGAACTCATTTTTGACCAAAGTGTCGCTTAAGCCCTTTTGCCTTTCCAGGGAACATTCGTTTTTGCGTAAAACATTCTCGAATCTGGGAGAACTCATTTCTTTTGATTAAATATCACAATACTATCTAAACATTCAAAGGTTGAGGAATCTCATTACATGAGGAAATATATTCTTATTTTCTGCACTGCAGTTTACGATTCTAGTTCATGTATAGAGTTATTACACCATACGAGATAAGTAGAACACTCGTAGTTAACAATGTCTTGATTTTATCAAACTCATTTCCGTTCTTCAATCTGAATCAACCATAAAACTTTACATCATCACAGAACTGAATATATCAAGTTTTATGGGAATCTCCTTTGTTTCCCTATAACACCCTTAAAGTGCACAGTAGGTAGGTACTTCCATTCATCAGTCACCATATGTTGTGATTCTTCAACACAACAACATTGTTGACTTTTTGAAGTGTACCAACATTGTAGATTCGAGAATCTCGTACATTTTGTAAGTATTACTTTAAATTATTTTGTTTACATCATACTTATAAGAACTGTCTTATAAGTGGATATATCTTTACAGCCGTTTCACATTTCGAAGACGTTATCCAACTTTAAATAATCAAATATATGCTAGTTTATTTATATGACTAACTAGCCGATTAAAAGACGAGAAAAATGCACCTAAATAAAAATGCATTTTATAAAAAGATCACAAAGTCAAAAGTCATAGATATGTGGAGTTAAAGATGATATTTGAAGAATTATCAAATGAAATTTAATAAAAAATAATGTAAAGAAAAAACAGTATTTTATTATCAATTAAGGGTTGTACTAGAACAATAATATCGTCATCGGAAAGGCAAAAGGGCTGAAGCGCCATCCCGGAAAGTTTACATCAGAGCACTTTAAAGTTATGTTTTTTTTTAATAAAGTTCATGAGTCTTCAGTACCTGGTTGGATTTTGAAAAAAAAGTTAACTCAATGTTATCACTGAGTTACCTGAAACGATAATAACTCCAAAAAGTCACAAACTTGCATTGCAAGACTTCTCCCAAATGGTAAACATATATAAGATGGCTGGAGGGTCACAAAAGTCTTCAAAATCAAACGAGAGTCAGCATTTGATGTAGATTTAAAAAAATTAAAACTGCATATTTAACTCATTATTTCGCTTACGCTCTTTTGCTTTTCCCAGCTACTGTATATTGTTATTTATATATGCACTATTTAAAACTAAATAAATTTAATAAAACATAGCAAAAATATTTTATTTTGTTAATACTATAAATTACTATTCGACCTAGCTGAGTTAAGTGAAACTTTTTGTTTATTGAACTGAAAAATACGAAACAATAACGTGTCGGCTTTTGTCAGTCAAATGAGAATGAAAGGTTGTTTGCAATAATGGTGGCAAATTTTAAAACGCCACTTTTTAAAATTTATTGCAAGGTTTGACACTAAAAGACCTGCAATCAAAATATACGCCTTGAAAATCCAAAATCCAAAAGAGAATTTTGTAAATTCTTTCACTTCCATCTACAGAATATTTAAGGAAACATATTTATGAAATAACTACAACGTATATTATATCTACGTTGCAATCTGTGAGCACTGAACCTACGTCGCGACGCCGACGCCGAGACGTGACGGAGATTTTCTCCGTGGCATTACGGACCCTACGTGTGTGTCGCCCGTAAACATCTGCGCTGTGTCTGGGAGACGTGTCTTTCTGATTTCAAATATTTCCCCAAGAATATACAAGGTGACATCTATGTATTATATTTTAACACAACAACGGTCATGGGGTCAATATCATCTTGCCGCTGAGAGATCCGTTCGAACCGCTCTGTTCTGTTACATGGGTAATTTATTATATAAAGGGTGAGGTAATGATGAATCTATTAAAAGTGTGCTTTTAGATTCTTTAGAAAAAACACATATTAACCTTTTAACCTTTAAATCTTATGAACGAATTAATGATTGCGAATGAATTATTAATACGTGGGATAGAAAAACATTTCGGAAGAGAGATAGAAAAAAGAGGCAGTACTGAGAATTGGTAAGAACTTATTGATAGGAAAATATTTATTTAAATTGTCTAGTCAAACTTTGTTTTCGAAAACGTTCCTTGCTTTATTAAAATTCATAAATCGTCTCACAATTGTTTAATCAACTATTAACATGAATTGAGTGAAATTATTTTATTAACTTGAACGTGTATGTCTTCTTTAGGCGTTCATGACTTTTTGAAAAAAAAATCCTTTGTAATAAACTTAAATTTTATTTTAAATTGCATGCGGTTTGACAAACTCTACGCCTTCAATATTTGTTTTAGATAAATCCAAATTTTTTCGTTCATAAAAAAATATCTTCGTCTATTATCTGTGGAAAATCTAAATAATCAGTCACAGTATAAGCTTGATAAAAAACATTCATATTTTGGTATTTTATTTTTGACTTTATATTGATTTTAACAGAGCTGTTTCACGATTTTGTTCCACTTTTAACAGTAATGTTTTGTTTTTATTTTTGTAAACAAACACATTTTTCACTTATTTATTCTAAGTCAAACCGGTTTCTCTTTGTTAAAATTGATTTAATTTATTTATGAGTACTGTAAAATCTTGAATGGAATTTACGCTAATATTGAGGTGTTTCAAATTTTTGTCACATTGGACATTCTCACAATGAATTGATTAGCGCAATTTTTTACAACTGAACGGTTCCCGTCAAACACTAATTTTAGGCCCGTTTCAAGTTTTTCAAAATAAAATTTCAGATCATTTAAGAAGCATAACTTTATTACTTAACGGCTCATTAAAATTTGATAAAAAACTGAAACTGGCCTAGAGTTGACGTTTAATGGGGATAGTTCAAATATCTAAAAATGAAATTGCGCTTACCAATGAACCTGCACTAAAGTTGAGATGTTTCTCACTGTCAATTCAATCATAGTGCAATTTAAAAAAAAAAACATTTTGATGGTTCTCGATAAATGTTGATTCTAGACTCGTTTCAGCTTTTGAACAAATCGTGATCACCTTAAAAGCATGATAAGATAACCGTTATATTTTTTTACTTGTTAAACAATTTGTGTAAAAGCTGAAACGGACCGAAAATCGGCGTTTAGCGGTAACCGATTAAATTTAACCGCTAATCATTGGATTGAAACTATGTCAAATGTGACCAAAGTTTGAAACAACCTAACCCAAGACAAATAATGAAATTGAAAATTTTCAACGGAAATAACATTTTTAACTTTTATTAATTTTCAAACGATATAAATAAATTGCACATTTTTATTGTGAACAAACTAAAGCAATATTTCAAATGTAATGTTTTGCCAAAATGCTTCGAATCTACCTCTAGATGTTTTCCAACGCTTTTAGGGTTAAAGTTCGCTTAACAAGGCGACATCTATGTATGAATGTAGCTATTACGTTTTATGTTCATTTGCCAGTTTGGCAGGATCGTAAAGATGGTTTTGGAAATTGGGATGAGATGTGGGATGTGCTAAGAGGGGATGGTATTAGTTTTAATGGTAAAGTCTCTGCTGAATTTTAATTAATTTTGATATTTTACTTTGAGTTGAGCTAGTCGCTTTCGACGATAAAGCATTATTCATTTACTCGCATTTTGGAAATCTGCAAATTTGCGACGAAACATTATAACATGGTATACTGCTATGTTGTAAGAATAACTTTTTATACGAAAACGTTCAACGGTTTATTGTTGTATATCTTTCTCTAGTGTAACTTCCCACTGTAAATCTTATTTGTTGATAACGATAATTTTCCTCTGACAAAAGATTTTTTTTAAATTCGAAACCGATTGACATTCTAATTAAAAAAATAGATCTTGAATTAAAAGACCTCCATAACAGAATATTGTTTGTTAGCTATCTAAAGTGGAAAAATTGTGTTTGCTTATTTCGTATGTATAAAATATCATATAATTTATATTTAAAAAAAGTATATTTTCACCTTTTTCCATTGTTGTGGATTATTTTAGTATTGCCCTGGTGAAAGACAACCATTCAAAAAAAAAAACTGCTTTAGGTGTCAAATCATGTTTGTTTGTAATACATAAGGGAAAAACAGCAAACTCAGCAATTTCTTTCATCCTGAATTATTTCTTGGAAATTAGAAAATGCGTTTTATACTCTTTTATTTCATGAATATGTTGATACATTCAGAGATTATTGTTTCAAATTGTTCCTAGTTTAATGTACACAAACATTTTGATTCACAGAATTGTCTGTTTCTTCATAATAATCATTCAAAAGTTGACAATGCTACATAATCGTTTATGTAGATTGTTGCCTTTACGTTACTCATTTATTCATTTATTCAATATTTTTATGAAGAAGGTACGAAAATTGTATCAAATTATTCATTTCAAATTATGAGTCTAAGTGATTTTAAAGAAACTTCTCACTTAATTGCACTTAGTTGCAATTCATTATTGTCAATATTATAAGATACTGTTATTACAAAAATTTTTGTATTCTTTCAAATTTATGTCTGTTTTTTTTTGTATTTTATTCTAACCCTATACACACTTCATTAACTGCAATGTTTATGATAATATTTGTCAAAAATATGAAAATTGTTAGTTTAAAATCTGTTGAAAGACGGTTTTATCTTATTTTTTATAGTGAATACTGGACAAGAGTCTCAACTGCTCCCCTAGAGAAAGTGAGACTATGGCATCCCCAATCAGGGTACGTTTTTAGGCTGAAGGCAGTGCGGGGGGGGGGGTGGGGAAAAGTGAAAGTTGGAACTACCTAGCTATTCAGATCTGGTCACCAAACATGGCTGCAGCCATTTCAAGCAATATTTCGATTCTAAATGGTGGTCTTTGACCAGCGCGATACTATCTACCACTTTGGAACGTGCCGCAAATACACTATTTATAATTTTATATGAAATAAATAACCTAAATAAGGATTGTAATCTCCGATATAACTACTCTCAACGGACATGTACAATTATTTGATCGATGTTTGCTGAAACGATGGGAAAAAAATTCGGGATTTAATATTGAAACAGCCAGTGGAGGCTTTCATTTAGTAGCTTACAGTGACTGTTGATGACATACCTGTATAAATAAGAAAAAAATTACCTTAGTAGAATGAAAGTAACACTTTTTATAATCAATGGCGTTAGTCTATTCATCCAGCTAGAAGCCTTTTTGTCCTGGCTTTCCGCTCCGGAAGTATTTACCTAAATAGCCTCCGAGGTTCAAATAATCACCGGAGGTAGAGGTGTCAGGTGTCCACCCCGCTTTGGTAAATAAGGATTTCCGCCCTTTCATATCTAATTGCCGCCGTGCATTCAAACAATACAAAGCGAGAAGACGAATTAATATTAATTTAACACTTGAAATAAAGGACCGTTTTCTTAATGATGGTTAAAACTTGTTGTTATTTGTATCGGAGTGTTCATAATGAATAAATTAATTATTATTTTATTACGTGACAACCTCAAATACACAGATGAAAACGATTTCATCATAACAATAGTGGAATATAAACAACAAATATTTGTTTTTTTACGTACGAACAATTATCAAAAGTTTTGTACAACCAACTACCCAACCACCACACCGTTTTCCCGCAAGGATAGGCATAGAGGACGGACCGCAATACAACTCTGTCTTGGCACACACTCCTTGCTTCATTCACATTCATGCATCGTCTCATACATACTCTTCTGTTTGATAATATGATAACATGATCATATAGTAGTACATAATAATAATAAAGAATTACAATTGAGGTTCATTTCAAGGCATCATGAAATTACTCCATTGTTTACAAACATTATTTATTTGAATTAAATAAAAAAAAAAATAGTTTGAATCCACTTTTATTTGGTATAAATAAATAAACTAGTTTAGATTCCAATGAATCTTTTTCGGGACTTAAAATATACAGTATAAAAATATATATAAAATTAAAATATATATTTAAACTTGAAGTAACAATATATGGAGGGAGAGGTAAATATTTTTACCCAACATACACAAACTTGCGATAAATCACTTTCTCCAGGCTTTTAAGTCGTACACCATGAGAGAGAAAGAGACAGCAAATTTCATGGACCGCTTCTATATACTGTAAAGATGATCTTAAGGTCCTGGTTCACGGCGGGACTCCGCCCACATTTTTTATTATGCCACTAAACTTGACACAACTAAACGGTTTTTTAGGTTAGATGCTATATTGTGTCATCCTTTCCGGTTTTTTTGACAACAAATTTTTTGTTGATAAAAAATACTGTAAAAACTAAAAGTGAGGCTATACGAATAAACAAAAACATTATGTTGATATGTGATATGAATGGATGTATAAATACCGTAGCCTTAGTCTTAGCCACGCCCAGGTGCGCCGAGTCATGTTAAAATCATCAAAAACAAGTCAAATACTGACTTCACTGCCTTGGCTTGGGCTACCTCTAGTATACTCTAAGTACAAGGCCTTGCGCTCGGGGAGATTCAAATTAAGGGTGCTTAGCAGAACCTGCGAGCAATCCGGCGTGTGATCAAACTTCAGGAAGAAATCGCTTACATCCAACGACAGCAATTTATGGCCGCATTTTCCTGTTCAAATATATTTTTTGTATTTGCGATGTTCAGTAAATAAATCACCGAGCAGAATTAACTTAGACGGCATATTCTATAAAGGTAAATAATTATAAAACCTGCATCACGTTTTAAAAAAATACCTTTAAATTTATTTATTTTAATTATTATTTTAAAAGAAAGACAAACATTCCCGGGTTACAAATGAACGAACAATATTTGAAAAAAAATCTATTACCGTCATAAGCGAAAATTTTTCGCTTGTATAATCAATGACGTTACATATATTTGGTAGACACATTATAGCCTTAGGATATAAACACAAAATGTGGCAAGCAAAACACACACGTTACCAGTAAATTCATCATTCAAATATCGGTCATGTATGACAAAGATAGACATTCATAGAATATACCAGGGGTGTTAGTTGAAGTTTGCCGGTTAGTTGGTTTGGTCAATATGGTTCAAAGGATACGCATATACATAAAAAAAGTACTGTTAACTTCAAAAGTTAATATTTTTTAATGGCTACGAATGGATGAAAATACTCTGTTTGTTTTTTACCTTTGATTTGAATTGGCAGATACCTTTGAGTTTTGGACATAACGGGTACAAAAATGGTGAGGAAAGAAATATAATTGACACATTAAACTGGTAATTGATTATAATATTTTCATGTGTTTCGTTACAGCGTTGACACTACTTTTAAAATCGCCCTGGTTAGGTTAGGTTAGGATAGCTTCGGCCATATTTTTATGGAATATTTCTTTATTTCTTTCTCATCTCCCTTCTCATTTCCTATCCATTTTCTTCTGCCCCAAAATATTCTCAAATACGTGTTACATTTGTAGTGTTTCACCGCCTGTAATTGTAGACAAAATATTTGTTAAATAACATTGATGATACGAGTAGCATTGCGGCAAAAAATAAGTTATTACTTGACGGATAAGGTTACTCAACGGTGGTGAAACAGATAATATTAGTTACTGGGGGAGTAAAGCTAATCGTCATTTAACTTTACAGAGGAAGGATGAAAGTTGACTGAATGTTGTGGAAATGAGATCCCATGTATGTGCGGTAAAACCATGAACGACCGTGGAGAGGTGCGCGTGGCAACCGTCAGGACTGCTAGTGGAACTTACAAGGGAAATATTCCTGCGCTTTGTCCACTGCCGGACGGAGATTTGTTAAAATCTTAATTAGTCAAAGGCATTGAGGAATTTTTCCTTTGGTTAAGAATTCATTTATTCATTTTTTTGTAAATGATTCGTTCTATTGATTAAACTAGTTCAATTGTTCTATTTCAATTTGTTTGTAAACATAAATACATTTTCATGCACAAACACTACACTCCTTTGCTCCGGGATTCGGTTTGGTCCATGTCTGACCGTTGACTTCGCTTCTCCCTTTGTTTCGCGAACGCGGGGAGTATGTTGCGTTGTTACCTTGAGCCATTAACACCCAAGAAAATATTGTTTAAGTTTAGAATAACATACAAAGATTCAACACGTTATAATAGGAAATAACAAAAGTATTAAATTAATCGCGTGGGAATATGTTGCTAACGTCACGCTTCCGCGCTCAGGTTTGTCTACCTGCGTCAGATACTCGGCAGCCTGGGCGTTCGCACTCGCCTTGTGCGCGTTGTGTCGTTACTTCTCATCCGACGGCCATACGGTTCAGACGCCATACATCTCGTCACTCCGCAACGGTTCTTGTATTGCATAATATTTTGTTTTGTGTCGTCATTCCTTTTGAACCGTATTAGTTTGCTAACTATTCAATTTAACGTGATACTTCTTCTCCGACGGCCCTACTGTTCGGACGCTATATTTCATTACGCCGCATCGTTTTGCATTGCATAATATTTTGTTTTGTGTCGTAACACCTTTTCTTGTTCGTGGTTCATAAACGGGATATCACGAGTTATTGGGAATTTAGTTTGCTAACTATTCAATTTAACGCAATACAAACGAGTAGGAATTACTCACACGAGGCAGCCTCCAGGTGCCTTCTCAGCCGCGTTGTCTCGCGTGCGGGCACATATCACCATACATTTCTTGTTCGTGGATACGAACTCAAGAAACTACTCTCGTAGCGACGAGAACGCGGTCAGTTTGGACAACTGACCCGTGGACACCACGTCCTGAAAGTCGAGTAATCCTTGCTCACACCACACGTCTTTTTCCATCGCCTCGATGGTCCTAGACATTCACGCAAGTATCTTTATACACACACACACACACACATAACACATTTTGTTTTGGATTGTGCCTCACGTTTCATTTTTCTTTGTTCTTATATTAAAAAATTGGGTTTTTTATGCCGAAAGGCTTTTTCCCAGAATATAGTGTTTTTATGTTCTTTAACTCGATCTATTAACATTGTCTATTATACAGCAATAACATTTTCATTTTTTAGCATCAGAATACACACAATTGGGAAAGCAACTTACCCCTGGGCCTTAATCTCTTCCGTACGACATTTATTTACTCTGACTGCAGACATAATACGTCGTACACATCCTTCTTAACAGAATATGTGATGGGAAATACTTGAATCGGGCCATGTGAAGTGTCAGAATAACAGAAGATTATGTATTAGACGGTGTTGAATGTGAACGAAGCAAGTAATGTGTGCCAAGACAGAGTTGTATAACGGTCCGTCCTCTTTGCCTACCACTGCGGGGAAACGGCGTAACGGTTAGTTAGTTAGTTGGTGATGAAATAGTCCCAGTGAGGGTAAAACCAATTATCTTTCCGAACAAATTAATAGTAATAATTTTCAATTTTATTTCATTTTTAATTACTATCTTTTAAAAAATCATTATTCAACAGCATTTCAAAAAAATTGCACATATTCAATTACACGATTAATATTAATTTCACATCATTATATTTAAATAAGCATGTAAAATTAATAATACCGAAAAAAAATGTTATGTCACCAGCAGCAATATATATATATATATTACCGTTGAAATGCAACTTTTCTCTAAAAATATGCAAAATATGTCAATATCCGTAGTGATTCAATTTAGTAGCGAGGGGCGTACAGGTGCTATACTGTACTATATATAATGTTAGGACAGCCTTATACCATATTACGTGAATCATACATACGTCTAAATATACCTGTTACCTTAAGTATATATATAATAACATCATACATAATATATAGTTTTTAAACTATATAATATATCGTCGCTGGAAAGGCTAAAGGGCTAAAGTGAGACTTTGGTCACGAATGAGTTAAATATACTAGTATTGTGCAGTTTCTGATATATGACTGAAATAATTGTTAAGTGTATTGCGGTTCCCTCATCATTTTTTTAATTATTAATTGATATGATTGTTTAAATATCCGTCGTTTTATTTCATTTGTAGCAGAGTTTAAAATTGATACGACATACCCTCAATATGTTTATAATTTTTAATATATTGCTGCTGGAAAGACGATTGGGCTTAAGCGACACTTTGGCCAAAAATGAGTTAAATATGCAGTTTTAATCAGATTTTTTTCGGCATCATCAAACTTTTTGATTTGTTTGATTCTGAAGACTTTTAGAGCTCTTCAGCTATCTAAAATATATTTACCATTTAATGGAAGGCTTGACTCAAGACACAAGTTTGGGAATTTTTAGCGTTTTGTCGCTTCAAGTAACTTAGTGAGAGCATTACATTTTTTTTTTTTCAAAATCCAACCAGGTACTGAAGACTTATAATTTTTTTTGTTAAACAAAAAAAAAACTGCTCTGATGCTAGCTTCAGAGCGCTTTCGGCGACGATATAAATACATGAAAAAACATACTTTTAATGTTAATGTAACACACAAGCAATAAAATATATTTATTAAACGGCCCCCGTGGTCGAATGGTAAAGACGCTCGACTACAAATCCAGAGGTTGCGGGCTTAAATCCCGGCGGACACAAATACATTTTAATTATTGGGTGTTTTATAGAACATATATGTGAAAAAACGTGTTGCTCGCAGTTGTTTGTTGGTTTTTCGCTTGTTTGTTAGTTTTGGTGTTGTTTTCAAAATAATATAAAAATAAATGTAGTTTTGTAAATTATGAATACTTAAATCGGTGTAGTTAATTTGCATTCTTCAAAAAAATCTTTTTTAAGAAGATTTCAAAAACTTTAAACTTCAACATTATCGGTGAGTGAATGGTTTCCCATTTTTCTTTTCAAATCTTTCCATATCCACAATAAGACATTTCCATCAAGTAGTATAGTTTATCGTTTATAGTTCACTATTTTACAAATTTATCTGACGCTGAACACACATTCGGTGCTTTATTGCAGTTTCGGATCCAACACCATGAGAACACAATACAAGAAAAAAAGCAAAAAAAAACAGCCATGTAGGTAAAAATAACATTAAATGAATAGCAAGAATTACAGAACCATCTCGCTGTACTAGTGTTTGTAAACAAGCTTAATGCGTGTAGATTTGTGGAAGGAAGGCGGGTGTCAGGTTATTTAAATAGTATGTCAACCCTTGTTGTTGTATTCCGTTTTATAAGGGATGGGAGTTATGTTCAGTTAGAGGAATTTCGAGGATGTTTACGGCGTTACGCTCATTTTCACATTCAAAGAAATAATTTATTTGTCATATCGTTTTGACATACTCGTACTTAAGTACTTAATTGCTGTTGTGAATCTACTTTGTATTTTTTAATCATCACTTTCTTAGACAAATATTATGAATAGTTATAAAGTGAGGAAACATTTTTTTAAATGATGGTGTATATCTCGAATAGTTTCATGAAGGTTGTACAGCCTTTTGCGCCCCTTTGACGTTGAGGAATGCGTCAATGATGGTGATGGTATAAAACCGACAGTCAACTCCAAGTGTTCATAATCAATTTGTTTGCATAGGGTATTTAATGCTTCTCAACAATCTCACCCAAAATATAATTAGTGTAAGTTATATAGTAAAAGTTTGAAGCTTCATCTTTTATGTCTCTTTTGAGCGCGCTTGGGGTGAGTTATCACAAAACTACGCTTCTTAATTTGGCTTTTAGTATAATATTCCAATTATTTTGTTTAAATCAAATATTGAAGAACTACTTTAAGATATAAAGGTATTTTTTTTCCAGCATAAAAAGCTTATAATATGAAGTGGTAAATACTCGATTTCCATACAAAGTTCAATTGACTAAAGTTGACTGATTTTTTGTTTGCGTTGATTGTTCTATTGAAAATAAAATTACAAAAACAATTTATTGAATTTATTAAATTGAAATAATAACTTATTGTAGGTGACTGTAGATTTTATTTTTATTTTTATGACCGATCGGATTTTCGGAATTCACCATTTATCTTATTGAAAAGGATCATACCTTCAATAAAAGCACCGGTGTTCATTTCACAAAAATGGTAATGGCAACAGATAATATAATTTAGAAGCACTGGAAATAAAGAAAGCCATTAAAATTAATAGTCATATTCTTAAAAATCAGTTAAATCTGTCCAGTAATCAAATATTAGGTATATTTCCTGTAAGCTGATAAAATTTCTCGTTTTTCTTTAATCACCTTCTCAATTGACGTTTTGCCTCTTTCATCACATATTATGTGTCTTTCTCTTTGTTCCTTGGTTATAATTTTAAATGTTACTGTATTATTTTCTCACTGTTCTCTTATTTTATTTTATATTCTTTTCTCCGTCTGTATGTACAAGTAACCGTATACTTTGTATTTTTTGTTTAGTTTCATTTTGAACTAAGACGAGGCTTAGCCTAAGCTAAGGGACCGGTTGGTAGCTGAGTGGACAAACACGTCGAATTCCCACCCAGGCGTCGTGCATTCAATTCCTCTGCTGGCTAAGTCCTCATTGCACAAGCAACATCTTCCGCCTCTTATGATGGCAGTAGAAGTTTTTAAAATATTGTCAGGTTATTCGTTACTCAAAAATGTTTGTCTTTCTTTAAAAAAAAATCCGGTCTTATACAAAGTTAGTATTTCATTTTCATAAAATATTGTTTGTCAAACCGCAAAGTGATTGGTTCCTTTGAAAATTATTAAATTATATTTACATTCAGCTGTAACGATCGTCCTATTCAAACAAATTTATTTTAATGAATCAACAACCTTCTGCAAAATAAATTGAGACTAATTAATAACGACATCATTTTATGTTTGTGTTGGCGATGGCGAGGCAGAGTGCATTTGGGAAAGTTCGTTCGCGCTCCCTAGTTAGATGCGACTATGTACTTACATTTGAGTCCTCCCATTATAATCTCATGCTCTACCCTCTTTACGGAAACTAAAAGCGACAGTAGACTAACATTATTTATTAGGTTCTACGATTCCGCGCACTACAGCTTAAATTCGTACGATTTTTTGCAGGGCAGTGTGTCATAATGACATTATCAATTTACCAGTTTTTCTTTGGTGATATTTAGAAACGTGAGGATTTCATACGAATTTTCATTCAAAAGATTTTAGGTGGCAACAGATTTATAAAGCATATAAGGATATATATATATATAAAGTGTATAAGAAGTTTGTGAATTGTAAAACAGAAACTTAATGAATTGGTTGGAATGGCGGAATCAGTCGATATCACGCCCGAATAGTGAGCAAGTTCCGGGTTCGAGTCTCGGTAACAGCCTTATCTTTTTTTTCTGTGTCTTTATCTATTTTTATATTATTGAAAGATTGTTGATATTCTTTAAATAATCAATATAATGACAAAGCGCAAAGTTTTAGGAGTTATGTCCATGTGTACAAAAAAAGTGTTACAAACTACAAAACCTGATTTTAAGTATTTTAAATTTTAATCTTTATAGTGAATACCGTCAATTGTTCCCAACAGTCTGGAGCTAGTGAGACTTTGGTATCTTCTATTGGAGTATGTTGTGAGGCTGAATGTAGTAGGGAGGGGAAGGAGTTGATGAAACAGGAAGGAGAGGAAGTACCCGGCTATTCAGATCTGGTCACCAAACACGACCAAAACAATTTCAAGCAACGTTTCAATTCTGAACAGTTATCTTTTACCAATGAGATTCAATGAGTATCTACCACTCTGGAACATGCCAAAAATATATTTATATGAATACAATGTGAAATAACACATATTAATTAAATAAAAAAAATATTTGTGCACCCCATGATTTAAACCACTCAACATCCGATGCCACCAAATAAATAATATCAAACTGTTTATATTTTAATACATAATAATGAATAAAAGAAATATTCGTATAAGAAATTAGACATAATATTTGCAAACTGTTTAAAAATTAAGGTTATTTTTAAAAAAACAGCGCAGCACAAAAGATAAAAATATTGTTATTTAATATATTAAGGTATTATGTTGTATTGAATTAGAAAAAAAAGATTGATAACAACAACAAAAAATCAGTTAGTGTTGAAGATCACGTCTAAGAATCAATTGAATTTCCCTTCTGAATTTCTCCTCACTGACATGGGATAATATGTAGATATTAAAAGAGATTTACCAAGAGTAAAATTACGAAAAATCTAAATGTGGGTAAATATTGTTTAATAAAGTGGCTTTTAAACGTTCGTTCGTTATTCATCAACCCCTCCTTTATATTGTGAAATCATTTCGAAATCATCGGAATTAAGTAAATGAAGAGCGCGATGGCAGCCAGCAGCCAGCAGCCAGCAGTAATGTAGTAGTAGTGGTAGTGGTAGTACCCAGCCCCGCCACCGCCGGCACACAGCGCTGGGCGCCCCAGGAATGTATAATTCATTCATTAGGGGCCCGCTTAGTTGGAAACTCGTTAATACGGCGGAAGCTCAACTTTATCAATTCTGCGCCCGACACCTTTTGCCAGAACTTACAAGTTGCGAGCGCCTTATATAGTTATGATATGCGCGCGATAAGAGTTGATGAAGTGCATGAAAATTAATTATCTTTTATATCTAACAAGTAGGTAGTTATTCTCCAGCTTTGCCCAAGTTTTAACGTAATTTTGTCGAGATTCTCTTCCTTTTTGTGTAATTAAAACACGTGAAACAAACGATAAGAATTTGGATTTATCGAACGTCCATAGCTTAAGGTTGAAATTACGTTACTAACTGAATAAAAGTTAGGTAAACCTTAGAATTCCACGCACAAAATCTGTGTAAATTTCATGATTCCAGACATGGGACTCACAAAAAAAATCTGCTTAACCTTTATGTGACTGAAGAAAATCACACCTTTTTAAAATTGATATGAAGGTTTCTTTTACAGTTTATCATTTGCTGAAGTTTGCTGGACCACTTTTATGCCGTAATATATTTTGACTCAATTTCAATATTTAGAAAAGTTGATAGGAATTTCACCCAGTACCATCTTTTCTTGGGGGTTTCAATCAAATGGGTTATTAAAAATAGTATAAAGGATACAGGTGATGTACTTTTAACACAACAGTACGTCATATTTATCGTTTAAAATAAGATAAAATGATTAATACATACGGAAAAGCTTCCAAATTCAAATAAAACACATGGGGGTACCCGGGTACTCTTTCAGTCATCGGAGGTTGTGAATTATACTTATTAGTATTCCGCTAAAATACCACCCTCCACATGGCTAATGGTTATGTACAATTATTTATTTTACCTTTTGTGGAGAAGTCAGAAAGTTTCAGTCGGTTGTACTTACTGGAACATTACAAAAATCTATTTTGAAAACCGAAAAGGGTACCCAGGTACCCTTTCATTCACATACAGGTTAAAGATTAATTTTATTTTTATTTTTCTACCTGTTACGGTACGTTTGAATATCTCGCAACGATCTGCTGAATAAATTAATAATCTAAGAACTTACAGGCCAGATTTCTACATATGAATTAATAAAGCAAAACTCATTATTTAAAATTTTTTGACTGTTTAAAAAAATATATTAAGTCAATATAATCTATCAAAATTAGTTATTTTTACGTCTCAATGACAAGGGGTGTTCAAAACACCTGTATGTGTTGTCAAATGAAAATAATTGAACTCAATAATATTGTCACAATGAAAAAATATCTAATGTGTTTGTAGTCATTCTACCTCCTACTCACTACTATTGTTTATTTTTGTACAGTATGTTTGCACCTTTGATTTTGGGGTTATTTCTTATACTTGTGTTAATTAAAAAAACTTGCAGTTGTCATACAAATAAATCAAACATGATATGTGTAATGCGTGAATGTTCAAATAAGACAAACAAAGACTATAAGACATCACTTTTTAGAAGTATTTCAACAGTTTCAAATATTTTTGACCGAACTTGAGAATTCTATCATTTTGAATGATTTAAAGACATAAAATAAACAAAAAAACTTCTATCAGGTTTTAGGCAAACTTTCTGTTATTAGTGTTTCTGATATTTTGACTTTATAAATTATTTTAATGGTGTATTGATATTGTTTTGTTTAATGGATTCAATATGTTTATTAAAAATGTCCGAATTCCACGTGGGCGGTAACTAATAGGCTATCCAATATTCATTAATATATCTTTGTCTCTTTCTATCGATTCAGTGTAAAGTCAACCGTCCTGACTACACTATCTCGCAAAGGTACCTCTCCATACTTATTCTTACTCCAAGGTTTGCACTGCTCATGAGTATTTTTTTTAATGCAAATATTTGTGTAAAAGCCTTAAACGGGCGTAAAAAATAAACAGTCAAATTTGGACGTAAAGCCTGTTTTTCTATGAAGTCTTTAATTAATCAGTATGCACGTTTTTTCTTCCCGGCAGTCCAAATGAACCGTTAGAGATGGTAGATTTACAAAAAAGATTCACTTTGATTGGGTTTTTCGGCTTTAAATTGAAAACAATTTTGTTTATGAAATAGGCTTCGAGTGTGCTCCTATGGATCCGGAGGTTATATTTATGATTATTGCTTGTCATTTGCGATGGTTAAAAAATAATAAAATTTAAAAAAAATCTTTATAAATTCAACAATTTCAATTAACTTAAATTTTTTTATTTTTAAATTAACACTCTTACGGTCGTACGTACTCACAAAGAAAATGATTTAAAGTTAATCAAAGTCACCTTAATGTCTATAGGTGTAAAATTCTCCGTTCAACAAAACAATGTTACCGATGCACTATGAACGTCAAACCACGAATCGGTTATTATTTTAAGTGAGCTCAGTAAAATAAATGTCGAAAATATACCCCCTTATTCTAGAAAGTGTTGTGCAGTGGAAAATGGGTAAGGACGCTATTTGTTTTCTAATGGCGTCCCATACTGCAATTTACAGGAATCTTCGTATATGTATTACGAAGAATACAGAATATGGAGGAAATGGTCCAAGACATGCTATTAACTTAACATTGTACCAAAAAAACAGGAGGCTTGCCCGAAATTCACATTTGAATTATTCTAGATGAATTTGTTACAAAAATCCTGTTTTCCGAGGATGTAAAAAAAATATATTTTAGATAAATAAAAACTGACCCTTTCCATTCACATTCTTACCGAAAAACATTTGAGATTATAGCATTACACTAACATTTTACGCTTTCTAGGCCTGCTACAGCAAACTCAACCCTATAACCTTAACATACGCGTCACGGAGAGCATTTGTTCCAACACGCTTTTTTGCCTTAGGCCGTTTTCGACTTGGTCGCCGCTGAAGAGCCGGCGTATAGAGGCGTAAGATTCGTGTCTATCGTAAACGTGAAGTCTTGATTTATGTTGGCGAATATTAGTGAAGTCTTATGTTTTTCAACATTTTGACTTTACCTGTCTGTAAATAAAGGGTATATGTATTTTTCTTCAATTTAATAAAGCATTTAAGAGGTGACATTATTGAATGCATGAACATGAATGAATTTATTTTGATCTATTTTAAGTGGAAACGCCCTCACAGATAAGTTTCTAAGATGGAAAAGATATTTTTAATAATTTGTTGATAGATTAATAATGTTAATTAATAAGTGTTATTGACCGTTGTTGGAGAATTCACATTTTAACTAAAATAGTATTACTAGAAGTAATACAAAAACATTTCATAAATAATAATAAATAAATTAAAGTAATCACAAGTAAGAGAAGATAAATATTTACAAAATTTGAAATATAGTTCAATGGAGTGTGCCCATATGAAGAGGAAAATTATACAAATTAAGACTCATAACCCCATAACAAATTAAAATAAAATTTTAAAGGCTTCGCGAGTTTAACAATGTTTCAGGGGAGTGAAACAGAAACTACACTTAACAGAATGTTTATATCCCTAGTGGGACTGAAAGAGTCGTAATTGGTTTCAATAACAAAAATCAATTTCTCTCTCTTTTTTTAAAGAAAGCCTAACATTCCTGGGTTACGAATAACTTGAAAACATAAAAAAAACTCGTACTACTATTATAATAAGTAAGCCATGACGCTTAGGAGGAAACCCAACGGTCCACTCAGCTACTAACCGTTCGTGATTTAAATATTATCATAATTAATTCTGTGTGCGAAAGAAAGAACGGAATGAGTTAAATAAATCAAGTTTTGAGTTAAGTATGCAAAATTGTTCCTTGAAAAAGAATATATTATGACATGATTACAAATAAAAAAAACAAATTGAAGGAATTTTGTTTTGGCTCTCCTGAACATCTACGTATATTGATTTATTCCGTTCTTCCTTTCACACACAGAATTGACATAAGCATTAAAAAAACATTTGTTTAGATTGATAAAATATCGCGCATTCGAAAATGTAGGAGAACAATGCAAATGCCTTGACCTGGATTTGTATACCGGAATCTTTCGCTAACTGGGCGATATCTCTATTATAGTCAATAAATAATAGTTAACATCTCAAAAGCTTGACAAATTCAATACGCAAATAATATTTTCAACTTCTGGCGTATCCTCGTAGAAAGCAATCATAGATCTCTACTTCAGCCGGTAGTTGCAGCCCGAGACCGTTCTAGGGGGGCAATAAAAGTAACATCCGATTCAGGCTGGATTTACGACGCGGTAACTCCTGCATTCGGCGCTTATCCTCTTGGCGCACCTACCTCTCGCAGATAAAACTCGGACGATTGGCTCAAGGGGGGGGCTGGGATCAAAACAAACCTAGACACCATAAAGTACTTGTACTCAGTTCGAAGAGAGTAACTCACCATTGAAAAATAAACAATCGAAAGAATTTTGTCAAATAAACTTTCGAAATGTGTAAAGATGGTTTTTGAAAATTTCGATTTTTAGACTGACATAGACGTTCGGATGCTGAATTTTTTACATCTTATTTTTTAACAATTAATATTTGGGGAGTGAAGAATCAAACTAACAAACACTATCATTTTCAAAAACTGTTTTTTTTTGTCACAACCTACTTACTGATGAAACGAATATCTTGAAAACTCACCAAATCCACCGTAAAATAGATTTCAAAATAACGTTCGATTTCAAAATTCACCATGTTCAAATACCGCTGAGTAGCAAAACAGCCAATGGAAGCCGATTCTGAAGACGTCAAGTGTCATGGCCGCTGGGAAATTATAATCCTTTTTTTCTTAATTATGTCTATTGATGACTTTGATCATTATATTTTTTTCTTATTGAATAACAAAACTTACAAACTCTAAAACATTGGAAGTAAAACTAACAATATAAAAAATGAATTTCTCCATGTAAAGCATTACATATTTCACATTAATAACAATCATGCTGTTGTGCTTGATGGCTGATCTTATTTTGATTAAAAGCTGCAACGAACCGAGAATCGATGATTTGCGGGAACCATTCAGATGTGAGCAATTTATTTTATTTTAATCCAATACATACAACACGTATATAGTATGTAACTGACAGCTTTTATTATCTACTTATGAACTCAAACATCTCATAGCACTTTCGTTTACCAGATTTTATTTTTAAGTCATACTTGGAAGATCTTATTTGAAAAAAAAAAAGTTGTAGGCGAAATAACTTAATAAATAAAAATATGGTATAAATTTAAAAATAAATAAAAAAATAGAATTTTGTACTTCAATACGTTTTAAGAACTAGAACGACACACGTCGATGTTTGAGTATTATGTATTTCAAGAGAAATAGACAGTACATTCTGGAGGTATCAGTTTTTTTTATTTCATTTAAGTCTATGGAGCTTTTTGAATTCATGAAGAATCGAACACATTCATTTATTTATATTTGGAATAAAATATGGCATAATGATTATGCACATCGTATTAAAAATGGTTTAGAGTGGTAAATACTCTAATATATAATGTATCGCCCTTGTGAAAGACCACCATTCAGAATCAAAACGTTGCTTGAAATGGCTTTAGCCGTGTTTGGTGACCAGATATGAATAGCCAGGTACTTCCCAACCTTCCTCTTTCCAATCTCCTTCCCCTTCTCATCACGTTTAGCCTCACAACATGCCCTATTTAGGGATGCCATAATCTCACTGGCTCTAGACGGTTAAGAGCAGTCGAGACTCTTGTGCGGTATTCATTTATTAAAAAAAAGTTAGAAATTGCTTTAATTTTTTTTTATAACTTAATTGATTTAAAACTTTCTTTAATCCTCTGCCTAGGCAAACGCGCAGATGATTTGATTCGTGGATTTATTAAGGCGAACAGTATTATGCAGTGGATTTTTCTAAGTGGAGGCTCTACTTTTAATGAGATATGTTTTCACCAAGTCTTCATATACTTACGTAGAGACGCCCAGTGCTGATCTTGTTTCATACTTTTTCGGGGTTATATTGTTGAGTATGAAGTTGTATAAAAGACAAACTGCCAGGAAAATAACTGGACTTTTATTTGTGTTGATACGGCTTGACGTGTCTATCCGAGCCCCAAGGGTTTTGTTAAATAACCGCGTTTACTAAAACAATGAACAACTGAAAAAATTTTAAAATTTATTCATTTCAATTAAAACTTATTTGATTGCCACTAGTTGAGGAAAGAATTTACTTCGAAAAAATGAAGGAGATAATGAATCAGCGGGTAGGGGAAGGTTATAAAGAATCTGCCTATTTGGGTCTAGTTACTAAACATGTTTCTATACCCAATTAAAGCATACCTAGCAAAACCTTTAGAAATAAAACCGGAAAGGCAAAAAGGCCGAAGCGCCATTTTGGGAAGTTTACACCAAAGCATTTTAACGTTTTTTTGTTAAATCATAAAGTTCATAAGGTTGGATTTTTAAAAAAAAGTTAACTAAGGTAACTCAATGCTCTCACTGAATTACTTGAAGCGACAAAAAGCTAAACGAAGCGCAAAACTTGTGTCAAGCCTTCTCCAAAATAGTAAATATATTTTAGATGGCTGAATGGTCACAAAAGCCTTTAAAATCAAACATCAGATCATTAGATGCCGAAAAAACTGATTAAAACTTCATTTATTTATTTTTTTAATTATATCTTTGAGTAGTTATTCCAAAATCTCAAGGAGGGGCAATATTAAAGATTTTACAATTCTTCTTCGGAGGGTGCCAAGACTAATAAAGAAATTCTTTGATATTCAGTATTCAACTGAAGCTGTACCTTTAGAAACGTAAACATACCTCAAAGACATGTGTAATGCTCCAAGTGTCTTCACCTGATCAAAGGCGCTAGGAATGTGTTTGTCATTCTTTTCAATTCCCAGGAAGTGGCACTTTAAATTTTTCCGTAGTAAAGCTACGGATACCTTATTATAGATGAGAGGTGTCCTTGACAAGAAAAAATCAAAAAATATGCAGCATAATCGGATATTGATGAAGCGATTGAAATTCAATAGATCAGTTCACGTTAGTCAATATCTCATCGTTAGGAAAAACAATTTTGTTTGTATTTATCACAATATAAAAGTTGAGGTTGGTGATGGCCATTTTTATCGTAGATACTGTTGTTATCTGTTACATAAAAGAGAAAAACAGTATAATTATTCTCAGGTGTAGATTACACAGGTGAAGGTACTCTCAGTAGCGTTCTGGTGCAGGACTACCATTTAGAATTGAAATGTCTTTAATCATATTTATTGACCAGTTCAAAATAGCCAATTAGTTCCTCTTCCCCATCGTATTACCGTCTCCACTATTTTCAGACTCACAACATATATCAATTGAGGATGCCTAAGTCCCACTTTAGATACCAATTTTTTCTCCAATCCACAAAAAAGGATTATAAGACCAAAGGAGAAGTAATATTTGGATCATTCCATTATTTCACAGTCAAAAACGTAATAAAACCCTTTTATTTATAAACGATAATATTGACAAACATTTCGATACATGTACGTCGCACACAGATCAAGCAATTAATTAGAACTACACACGTTTATTTGAAAATAATAAAACTGGAAAACCTTCCTAGATGGACTGTCAAAACGTTATTTCTTTTTGTAATATAAATACTTTTACATACTAAATACATTAATAAGTAAAATAAAGTAAATCAACATCAAAACTTATGACGAGATTAAGCCTAAATTAATTAATAACAGTATTTGATCCAACTTCTTCACCTCTGTACTCGAACATGGCAGATGATGAGATTGTGGCAGTAAAATTTAATTAATGTTAAAAGTTAACTCATGAAATCAGATCTAATACACCCCGACCGTCCAAAAACTCATAATTTATTATGTTGCCTTTACTTTCAAATAAGTCTTCTTGCTAGTCAATCCTTTCATTATAGAAACTCATTAGTTGTTTAGTAACACTATAACAGCGGGGGTTGCCTTATAATCATCCCTTGCCCAGTGCCGCGCCCCATACCCCATTATGCTCCCCCTCCCCACACGCCCTGGAGAGCCAGAATTTCTTTGTAAACAGCATCGTTTTAAGACTGGGATAAATTAAGTGTTTCAATCTAAGCCGAGCTTAAATTTTAATTATCGTGCAATTAAATTTGATACTAAAGAGATAAAATCATTTTGTGAACTTAATAATGGTTGATTTAATATACCTGTAAAATGTCTTAATTCGGATGAAAATTAATGTTTTTTTGCGGGTTAAAAAGTCATGAAATTTTATCAATCTTCTTGGAAAAACATTAATTAGTGATGTTACGATATTTACCATGCCTTTAAGATTAAAGTATGATCTTAAATCGATAATAAAAGCTTGATAAAGCAAGGCGATTTTCTCTCGATAAAAAATAAATAAACAAGGAATAATTGAGTTTATGTGATTATATTTGAATACAAATACTTTTTTTATACTCAAACCTACAGCAAACTGTAATGATCAGAATGTATACAAACATGAATTTTGTAGACAGGAAAAAGTAGTATAAAAGCCATACTAAAACTGAACACAGATTAATGCTCTTCCCTTTTGTTATATTTACCATTTTCTATACCTTTTCAAAGCTTTAGTGATTTTATTTTACACCATCTTTTTCTTTTTGATGTTAATATATCCCATGCTAAATGTGGTCAAACGGTGTACTCCAGGAAGGACACTTATGTATGCTGTAAAAAACCAACAAATAAAATAAAATATGTAAAAAAAATAAAAGCAAAATAAAAAAGAATCAAAATACATATTGAAACGAGATAGACTAATTTGTAGACAATCTTTAATAAGTTATGGGTAAATTTAATAAACTTTGCTATCCGGCTCCGAGCTATTTTGAATTGAAAAATATGGCGAATTGTCATATATTTTGACAGAAACCGCAAAATCATCACCCTGCAAATTTTATAAATTTCAAACTGTATAAATTTCATGATGCCTAAGCCCACTGTTAGGTTTTTACATTCTGACCTAAGGATTCGTCAAAATCTTAATCGTCTAAAAGTTTTTATACTTTAAAAGTCTCCTTTGGTAAAATTAGACCTTTAATTGAAATAATAATAGAAAAAAACGATTTAAATTAAAAGTTTTTCTTTATTAATTCGAAAAAACCTGGAAACTCCTACGAAGTTTTTTGTAAATGAATCACACAAACAATATTATATTTAAAATTACGGCGTTTAATTTCTCTTTGACGTTAACGCGCCAACTGAATAAATTTCTGCATAAAAAAGAAATTGCCTTTTTCAGCTCAATCAAAAACGTTTCAGGTTTCGCTAAACATAAGCCGATTTGTTCACTTGGAAAACATATTTTGAACACAATTTTGGTATAATCCAAATTGCATTTTAATTGCAATGAACGAAAAATATCGGACCAGTACCTGCCAAAAAAAAAAATAAGGTTATGTAATCTTATTACCATGATGGTAAAATGTTTTTGGTACGTTTTTGTGTAGCCACATACATAATCTCGTGGATGTGGTTCCTAGTTGTATTTATGAAAATTATTAAGCGAAAAAATGTGAGGTTAAAAAGATGGAAAGGGAGACAGAGAAACCTAGCTATTCAGACCTGATAAGTTTAAAAAGGTTTAATCGAACGTGTTTGTTACTTAACCTATCTTAAATTTTTGAAACGAACATGCCGTACACTTTGATCGAGGATTTTTCAAATCATATAAACGAATTTGGATATTTGATAATGTCTTAAAGTGTCTCGACAAAATAAAATAATCACTTTAAATGGTAAATACAGTCAAATGAATAGTTTAAGGTTACGATGTTTGAAATGGAAATAACTTACTAAAGAAACACAACAAAATGGCTCTGGTTTTTTATAATTACCTATTATTTATAATTAGTGATTGAATTTTTACTGAGATGAACAAATCAATTTATTTTTTATTTTTAAAGATAAACCTACCTTGTTTTTAGAGCTTTGTGATTTCAACTGTTAGATTGACTTGGATTGCCCACGACACTGCAAACTGACATGTGTTGAGAGCTTTTAATATTGTAATTTGCTATATTTTTAGATTAATTGCTTCAATATTTCACTTATATTAAACTACTCGATTTCTCAAAACTGAACTATTCAGGACTTGAAATGGATCCATATGTGACGAATAAAAGATTCAGTAAAAAATAAAGCGTTTTTTGTATGTAGAATCCTCAAACTAAGTTGCGGAGCGGATAGCTTTATGTCACCTGAGGTCGAGGCTTTGAAACTCGGCTTGCGTCAAAAAATGTTTTTTGATTAATGAAATAATATATATTTTTTATTCAAATATTTTTGGCAATAAACGTGCACAAATTTTTATTCGAACACAAATACAAAAATTCGTCACGTACGGTATTATAGATTTTTTTCAATATTCAATTTTACGACAAAGAATTGAGTTAAGGATATTTGTTCGTGAACTATAATTTTCAAAATATTATTTTAAAACATGCTTAATAAATATTAACAATAACACTTGAGCCTTTTGCTGGTAAAAATGAAAACATATGTTTAGATTTATAATTTTAGTTTTACTGTGCGCAAAAGACACCACGTTGTTGACGAAGCTAGTTGACGAGTTTATATGTTCATAAAAATAGTGATAAACAAAGTGCTTTAATTATAATAAAAATGAATTCTTCACATGTAATAGAGATTAAAACGTTGTATTGGTAGATATGTACTTTTAGTATCACCCTGGTGAAGACTATCATTCAGAATTGAAACGTTGCTATGCATCAGCCATATATGATTAATAGATTTTAATAGCTACGTTTCTTCCAACCTTCCTCTTTCCCATCTCTTCCCCTCCCCACTTACTCCAGCCTACAGCACACTCACGGTGAGAATATAGAAGGCGGGTTTGTGGATTATGTAAAGTAGGGTTACCAACGCGTTTGTTACTGAGATTGACTTATCTCTTTTTCAAAATTGCAAAAGCAAAAAATTTAAGCCTTAACTAATGAAGTTTAAAAAACAGTTAAATAATTTAACTGAAAGACCGAATGAGCTTGAAATTGTTGTCCATATTGCGTCTTCATGTGAGCGTAAAAGCTTCAAATTAAGGAAACCGAAAAAATGTCTATGGAACAAGAGGAAGCTTATTACGTTAGGCTGAAAGCTTAAATTCAAAGAACACGAATAAATAAAAAAAAACGTTTGAAATAAAATAACAGTTTCTTTAACTTTAAATCGTGTTAAAATTGTTAACTTTGTTATCAAAATGTTTTTCAGCCGCAATTGACTTATAGGCCATCCCTTTGATATGATATTTTTCATGAACATAATATTTACTATGATAATTAGATTATTTCCATAGAGCTGGTTGTACGAACCGTCTCAAGAGAGCAAGCTTGAACTAAGAACCTCAAGGGAAACCTTAAAATAAGGGTTCTGAATAGGACGACGCAACAACAAAGTTATAATTATATAAATACAAACCCTTGTTGGACTGATTTCAAAAAGAGGTCAAATATTACCCACTCCCGAACTTCAAAAATGCCCTGCCGGATTCAAGAGTACTCGTATATGAAGCCTTTGCTCTAAACACAAAAACCCCTTTGACCCATATAATATTATTATTTATTCGTGAACAAAAGTTGTACGCGTAATTTTATTTGAATACACGTAAATTAAACAGGTAGGTTTAAACGATATTTAAAAGCGTTAATTTTTTATATATGAATACCGCACAAGAGTCTCAACTGCTCCCAATCGTCTAGAGACTAGTGAGACTATGGCATCCCTAAATAGGGTATATTGTGAGGCAGAAGGTAGTGGGGAGGTAAAGGAGATAGGGAAGAGGAAGGTTGAGAAGTACCTTGTTATTCAGATCTGGTCACTAAACACGGCTTAGACATTTCAAGCAACGTTTCGATTCTGAATGGTGGTCTTTCACCAGAGGTGATACTTAGAGTATCTACCATTCTGGAACGTACCGCAAAAATAATTTTTATTATTTTTATATGAATTCAATACGTCATGACACATATCAATTAAATAAAATTTATTGGCGCACGTCGGGTTTGAACCTGCGACCTTTGGATTCGTAGTTGAGCGTCTTACCACTTGACCATGGGGGCCGTCAAAATAATTATTTAATTTTTATATTTATTTGTACTTAAGTGCAACCTTTTTTTTATTTTTTAAAGGTAGTATGTAACTCACTAACCATGACGTCATTTCTCCGCAGGGGTAGGCAGAGAAGACGGACCGCCATACTTCTCTACCTTACCACTCACTTTTTTGCTTAATTCAAATTCACATATCGTCTCATACATACTCTTCTATTATTCTGACTCTTCAGATTCAGGCCCGATTCAAGTATTTGATTCACTTAATATTGCCATGTCTTCCTCGGGCGTCCCCGACTTCTTCTTTCCATTCACTTTCGCATCAAATGTTCTTTTCACACTATTTTTGTTAATTTGCTCTACAAGCCCAAACCATTTAAGGGTTCTTTATCTTAATCGTATTCATTACGCGCCCTTGAGGTGATTTTTTACTAAAACGGCGCTATACAAATCGTCCAAATATTATTTATTATTATTACATATCAGCCTTGCATTCTTTACGGATATCAACATTTTTAACATGGTTACACCGCACATACGCCTCGGGATCTCATTTTTACAGCATTACGTCTATTTTCATCCTTCCTCTGCCAGTTCCATACCTCACTGCCATACATTTGGGTTGGTATAAGCATTTCATTGTGGACTGCTAGCTTCGCTTCTTAGTATATAAATCTTCATCATAATATATACACGAGTAGTATTTTGTGTATATAATATTGTGAAGATTGTTTTTTTGTTATTATTAATACTAATACTCTCAGTAAATATATATGCCAGAAGATATACAGGGGTTGCGCAAAGAAATACATTCCAAAATCAACAATAATGCAAATTAATTGCATGGTCGAGTGGTAAGACGCTTGACTACGAATCCAGAGGTCGCGGGTTCGTACCCGGCGTGCGCAGTTAAATTTTATTTCGTTAATATGTGTCATATCACATTTAATTGTTATAAAATAAAATATAGTATATTTGCACCACATTCCAGAGTGGTAGATACCCTAAGTATCGCCCTGGTAAAATACCACCATTCAGAATTGAAACGTTACTTGAAATGGCTTTAGCCGTGTTTGGTGATCAGATCTGAATAGCCAGGTACTTTCCAACCTTCTATCTCTCCTTCCCCTCCCACTACCTTCAGCCCCTGCAAAATACCCTATTTGGGGATGCCATAGTCTCACTGGCTCTAGACAGATGGGAGCAGTTGAGACTCTTGTGCGGTATTCAAGTAAAAAAAAAAAACTTTGTCAATTAGCAATAAATGCAAAATATTAATAACCTTTGTTATTTTGCGTAGAGTACAAAACAAGAAAGCTTTAAGTGACGTTCCTTCAGTACGATAATAAATATACACTTTTTATATTATTTGTGAACGACGTGGTTGACGTTCTCAAAAATGTAGATGGTTTGTTGCAAATAACCTCAAAATATGCCGGACCACTCATGCCTTAGAAGACTGTATATATTTCAAG